>VDFB02292527.1:13919061-13986273 GCA_007258455.2 Sequoia sempervirens | reverse complement strand
TGGCAAATATCATCATGTGTAGGACTCAATCCTGCATTCAACAAAGAAAACCACAGTAAAGATCATATAGACAAAAGTTAATTAATCAAAAACGTCATTGAAATGAATCCTATGTTAGTAAGGTGTCGTTAAATCTTCAAACAAAATGATCATACAAGTAGTTTGGGTTTCAGGTTGACCCGCGAAATCCAAGCCAGGGAGGAATTTCAGAGAATTCCGAGTCAGGTGGATTCCAGCGGAATAAACATGAAAACACCCATTAGAAACTTAATCTGATCATTATCAATCAAGGAACAACATGTGAGATCTCAAAATAGCATCAATTACTCATAAAATGCATCATCTTTTATTAACTAGCCTTACTACTCCATACTTCTTCACATTCCACCAGATTTCAGGGAAATCCACGCGGGAGGGATTTCCGCAAAGAAGAAGACATTCCGGCAAACCCGGAACAAACAAGGAACAATGGATTTTGGGAAAATCTGGGGGAGAAAGAAATCCGTGAAAATCCGGTCCACGCAGATTTCCGCGAAGATCGAAAATCCCCGAACAACAATGCTCAACCAGAGTTTGAGCGAGATTCGAGAAAATATGGATGGGGTGGAAAATCCCGAACTCGGGAGAAAACCCTAATTCCAACTGAGGCAGAACCAAATTTAAATCAGACAGAACAAAAGATAAAACAAGGAGAAACAAAAGAAACCCAAAAATAAAGCAAATAACAAAGGCAAAGAAATCAAAAGAGAAGGGGGACCCATTTTGATCTAGATCAAAGTGGGGTGGTTATGCAAGGCATAACACATCCCTTCAAGTCATTCTATCAACTCCCCTTAATCCACCCTCTTGCATCCCCTTAAGCCATCCTCTTACATCCCTTTAAGTCATTCTATCAAATCCCCTTAATCCACCCTCTTACATTCCTTCAAGTCATTCTATCAACTCCCTTTAATCCACCCTCTTGCATCCCTTTAAGCCATCCTCTTACATCCCTTTAATTCATTCTATCAACTCCCCTTAATCCACCCTCTTGCATCCCCTTAAGCCATCCTCTTAAAGGACCCTCAAGTCATATCCTCTTACATACCTTAATCCACAATCTTGCATCCCTTAAGTCAGTCTCATAATTCCCCTTAAGCCATCCTCTTAGGACCCATTAAGCCCCTAGGGTTCATGACATGCATCCTCTTAACTTTCCATCCTCTTAAATCCACTTAAGGCATTCTCTTAAGACCCCCCTTAAGCTATATATCCTCTTAGGTACTCTTAATCCATCCTATGGAAAACATCATTTGAATTCGAATGGAATTTACTATATATTATTCTTTTCTCGCATGAATTTTTTACTTAAATGACTCATAAAAATTATAGTTACTTTACTTACATTAATTATTTTTGCAAGTTCTCATCAAGTCGGTCTACCATGTGATTGACACTGAAAAAATTATTTTATCAAGAGACTATGTAAATATCAATTTTTAGTCTCCACGTAAAATTTGATAAGCTTTAATTGTATCTACATGCACATATATGTTTCATCATGTTATATAGTTGTATTAAACATCAATATGCATTATATATGTTTGTTCAATGTATGAACTTCAATGATCTTATTAGTCACTTTTTAAATATCTTGTTTCAATTTTATAGATTATACATTTCATGTCTTGTATTTACCACATTGTATATAATTGTCCGATTGTATAGATTATACATTTTATACATACAAGGAGATAGATTTTTGTTTATTGATTCAAATATTTGCTAGAATTGGAAAATAGTTAAAATTGCCTGCCCTTAATTTATCATGTACATATTATCTAAACTATTTAAGGAATGTTTTAATTTGTCACCTAACCATGTGATAAATTATATATATGAAATTTGATTCTAGATAATAATTTATATAGTCCATGTATTACTTGAAAATTAGATAATTTATATCTATACATACATTAGTGCATATAATCATCAAATTGAACATAACACAATCATAATTGACTGCATATATAATCATCATGTATTAAAGTCAACTGATATAAATAAACACAAATATGATAATAACATGTTCAAAATAAAACTAGAGATAGATAGTCCATAAAATTTATATGTCAAGTCCAACACATATATTTAAATAAAACTCTAGAGATCTATAGTCCATAAAATTTAAAACCATATAACTATCAAGTTGATCAGTCATTTCAAGTCTCCTCTTTGTTCCATCTCGACTAGATGTACCCGCATCATGTTGTAAAAGAGTACAAGAAACTTGAAATGAGATTTAAAGTTATTTAGAAGTTTTGATATAATTAAACATGTTTAAACTTGAAAATATAAACTTTTAGATAAAAAAAATTAATTAAATATTTAGTAAATACAATAAAAATGATTTTTAGTATGCATAAATTACCATATGATCATGTGAATCTCCTGGCACATTTTGTTCAATGGGTAGCATAACTGTCAATTGAGAAGATCCAAATGCCTGATCTACTATATCCTACATATTCATATAAAGCAAACAATATGTTAAAAGCTCGAATATATATATATATATATATATATATATATATATATATTTAAAAGGTTCATAAAAATTGTATAGGAGATTTAGTAAAGTTTACAACCTCGAATGATATGACCTCATGATCACGCACCTGAGATTTCCCATGCATAAATGCTGACAATGTCTCAAGTGCACCCACTATGGGTATCTCATGAAATCCCTGCATGTATAGATGTACAACAGTTTGTATAGATCATTCACACATGTGTATGTAAATGAACAAATTAAATTAGATCTATGATGTGTATTTAATTTAAACTTAACAAACTTTTGAAAGCACACACCTAAGCTGATGATGTCTCAGGAGCACTCACCACAATTTGTGGTTGGTCAGTACTAGGTATAGTATGACCTCCCTGCATCTAGATATAATATTATATTATCAATTCACACGTGTACAAATTCAAATTAAAAATTAGATATATCCACACAAATTATCTAATATATATTGGTTTAAGTACATGTCCAAAAGGTGAGCCCATATCTACAACACTCGACATTTAGACACAACGATCATATTGAGTTTCAGGCATCGTCTGATCATGTGTCTACACCAAACACTTATTGAATTAATATTATATTATATATATAATTTTATGTTATTATTTATATGAATTTTTCACATTTCAAACTTGAATTAAATTTATGTTCAAAAGATGAACATACCTGTGTAGGATGATCCTCATATAGTAAATTCATGTATGACTCTATCCCAAATGCATGTGGGTCACCTGAAGTGGATGCTTGATTATTCCTATAGCCTGAGCCTCCATGCTCTCTATTGGCCACTTTTATCACTGTGTGTGCAGTCTGATGAGTGAGATGTCTTGAAAGAAAACTCAATGCTCCTAATGTCGATAACATGGTTTGTTGTTGAAATGTAGCAAGAACACTAGGAGGAGGAACAATAGGAGCAATCAGAGCACATTGCTGAGGATCGGTACGTGCTCCTTGTATACACCTAAAAATGGTCTAGATAATCTAATTAATTAAATACAATTTATTTCATTAATTAACCTTAAATTCTTCTACTATTAAATAAATAGAAATATTTATTTATATAGTTCATCTCTAATTTCTTTAATCTTTATTCTATTATTTCATCTTAATTAAATAAATGAATTTCACTTTGTTTTATTTAATTATCATAATCAAATTCACCTATTATTGAATAAATAAGAGTCCAAAGTGCAAAATGGTTGCAATCTTCAATGGGTTGTTACTCACATACCATGATGCTTAGAAACTTCTCGTCTAAGCCTATGGGATCATGTTGGGCCCCTCTACAATAATCTCTCTTGGTTTTCACTAACTCAAAGGAATTTTCTCATGGTGGCAACTTTTCACTTGGGGAAAAAGTTGTCAAATGCAAGCAGTGTAAAGTTGCAAAGTGGTGCAACTTTCATTTTGCAACTTGCATGACCAAAAAAACTATTCCAATCAGGTCAGGTGGGTATGTTTATGCTAGGCATGGTCCTCTTTCTCACCCAACATGCCAAATCACTCTGAGCTACATTCATCCGACATAATCCCTTTAGAGTCCAAAGTGCAAAATGGTTGCAATCTTCAACAGGTTGTTACTCAGATATCATGATGCTTAGAAACTTTTCATCTGAGCCTATGGGATTGTGTTGGACCCCTCTACAATAAAATCTGTCAGTTTTCGCTAACTTAGAGGTGTTTTCCCGTAGTGGCGACTTTTCACTTGGGGAAAAAGTTGTCAAATGCAAATAGTTTAAAGTTACAAAGTGGTGCAGCTTTCGTTCTACAACTTCTGTGATAAAACAAACTATTCAACATATATTTGAATTGGGTATTACGTTATGTATGGTCCTCTTTCACACCCAAACATGTTGAATTTCTCTGAGCTACATTCAACTAGCAGAATCCCTTAAGAGTCCAAAGTGCAAAATGGCTACAATCTTCGACAGGTTGTTATTCGGATATCATGACGCTTAGAAACCTTTTGTCTAAACCTATGGGATTTTTTTGGGCCTCTCTACAATAACCTCTCTCATTTTTTGCTAACTCAAAGGCGTTTTCCTATGGCGGCAACTTTTCACTTAGGGAAAAAGTTATCAAATACAAGTAGTGTAAAGTTACAAAGTGGTGCAACTTTCGTTCTACAACTCGTGTGACAAAAAAAACTATTCCAATGCATCTAGGTGGGTACATTTACACTAGGCATGGATCTCTTTCACACCTAAACATGCCAAATTGCTCTAAGCTACATTCAACCAGCAAAATCCCTTAAGAGTCCAAAGTGCAAAATGGTTGCAATCTTCGACAGGCTATTATTGAAATACTGTGATGCTTACAAACTTATTTTCTAAGCATATGCGATTGTTTTGGACCCCTCTACAATAACCCCTCTTAGTTTTCACTGACACAGAGGCGTTTTCCCATAGTGGCAACTTTTCACTTGGAAAAAAAGTTGTCAAATGCAAGTAGTGTAAAGTTGCAAAGTGGTGCAACTTTTATTCTGCAACTTGCATAACCAAATGAAGTGTTTCAATGCATCTGGTTGGGTACATTTATGATATGCATGGTCCTTTTTCACACCCAAACATGTTGAATCGTTCAACCGAGAAAATCCCTTAAGAGTCCAAAGTGCAAAATGGCTACAATCTTTGACAGGTTGTTACTCGGCTATCGTGACTCTTAGAAATTTCTCATTTAATTCTATGGGATTTTTTTGGGCCCCTCTACAATAACCTCTCTCATTTTTCACTATCTCAGAGGCGTTTTCTTGTGGTGGTGACTTTTCACTTGGGGAAAAAGTTGTCAAATGCAAGTAGTGTGAAGTTGCAAAGTGGTGCAACTTTTGTTCTGAAATTTGCATGACCAAAAAAATTGTTTCAAGATGTATGAGTGGGTATTTTTATGCTAGGAATGGTCCTCTTTCATACCCAAACATACCGAAATGCTTTGAGCTACATTCAACCAACAGAATCCTTTAAAAGTCCAAAGTGAAAAATGGCTGCAATCTTCGATAAGTTGTTACTCAGATACCATGATGCTTGGAAACTTCTTGTTTGACCCTATGGGATTTTTTTGGGCCCCTCTACAATAACCTCTCATTTTTCTCTATCTCAGAGGTGTTTTCCTATGGTGACGACTTTTCACTTGGAGAAAAAGTTGTCAAATGCAAGTAGTGTAAAGTTGCAAAGTAGTGCAACTTTTGTTTTGCTACTCGTATGACCAAACGAACTGTTCCAATGCATCTAAGTGGGTACGTTTACACTAAGCATAGCCCTCTTTCACACCCAAACACACTGAATCACTCTGAGTTACATTCAACCGACATAATTCCTTAAGAGTCCAAAGTGTAAAATGGTTGCAATCTTCGATGAGTTGTTACTTGGATATTGTGATGCTTAGAAACTTATCGCCTATGCCTATGGGATCATGTTTGGCCCCTCTACAATAACCTCTCTCATTTTTCACTATCCTAGGGAAATTTTCCCATGGTGGTGACTTTTCACTTGGGGAAAAAGTTATCAAATGCAAGCAGTGTAAAGTTGCAAAATGGTGCAACTTTCATTCTGCAACTTGTGTGACCAAATGAATTGTTTAAACACATTTGAATGGGTATGTTTACGCTAGGCATGGTCCTCTTTCACACCAAAATACATCAAAGCACTTTGAGCTACATTCAACCAATAGAATCCCTTAAGAGTCCGAACTACAGTTGTCACCGAATAGTGTACCCTTGCTAAGATGCAAAACTCAGCCTACTAGTGAAACATTGGATCTAGCTATTCAATATCCATGATGTATGGTTGTTCGTGCTCTAGAGTTATAAAACATGATGTGGGGGTAGTTATAGGACCATGTTTCTTAATGCTTTGTCATGTTATTTCACGCATAGAAAATGGAAGGGAGTTTTTTAATTTATTTAAATGATGAATATGGGAGAAATGTGATAACTGCACATGAGTGATGAATCCAAAAATCAAGCTTATATTATTGTTCATACACATCTAATATCTTCATAATATCATTAAAACTAACTTGTACATTTATTTCATTTAATGAGAAGTCAAGTGTTGTGATATTAGTAGATGCAAATGATTGTTAAGCTTTAGAATCAGAACCATTAGTTTTTAGATGCCGGCCTCAGACATGAATTAAAAGCAATACATTTTGCTATGATATTTTTTCATGGAAAGGAGCTCTTACAGTTCATTTGAAACCCTTTGGTGTTAAAATCCTTGCCACTAGACAACAATAGAACTCAAGAAGCATGAAGCATACATGAAAATACATGAAGTATACACATGAATCATGAAGAATACATGTGAACACATGAATTATACATTGCAAGCATGAAGAATGCACATGAATACACACAATATACGTGAAGTATACATGTGAATAAGTGAAGAATACATGTGAATAAGTGAAGCACAAGTAATGGAAGCATTATAAAGGATACAAACCACCAGGAATGGAGCTTATTTACACAATACACATTAGATGGAGCTTATTGAGCAATCAACGGTAATTATTTAAGCATTAGATGTAAAAAACCCCATGCCTACAACATTCAAGCATACAATTTACACAATACACATGATAACATCATTCAAGAATAATAGTAGTAAAATAAAATTTTCTTTAATCAAATATTCGCAAGGCTATACAATGATATATATTGATAAAATTATACACAATATATCCAAAAAATCCATATAGGCTTACTACAAAAGCGTCATATGGACATAAAATGTCACATATATATCAATAGTACAAAACATATGTTCCAAAATTCCATATAGGCATACAACAAACGACCCTAATACATAGTCATTTCCCTCTAGGGGAAGGAAAAAGATCTTGTGTTTCCTTCGAAATTCAGCTAGATGGAGTGTATGTTGGTTCTCTTGTCTTTCAAACACACTCACTAGTCCTCTTCTCTAGACTCCTCTAGAACTACAACTGATACAATAAAAAGTATATATGTTAATACATAGAAATTGAATTATGGAATGACGTAACAAAATATAGTCACTTACCACATACAAATAGTCATCATGCACATTTACAACATTACCACGTCCATGATCTAGAGTGACAATGACTTGTAGCAACCATCAAGATATAAATTAAACTACATACAAGTATCATGAAAATTTTCAATAATAGACCATAAAAGAGGAAATATAATGTCAAATCGACTAATCTGTTGCATACCTCTCTCAAAGGATTAGAACTGGCTATTGTTGTAGAAAATCCATGGTCTATCATTCCACCAACATTGCCAGGGCTATCTGATGTCAACATCTGAAAATGAAACAACATATCTAACATTCATATAAACAAGTTCAGGTGGTCCCTTTATAACTATCATAAATGAGCAACAAATGAAAATGGAAAGAGTAGCAATATGACTATCATAAATGAGAAGGAATTAAAAATGTAAAAGTGCAGCAACTTCATAGATAAAAATGTAGAAAATTCATGCATCATGAGTGCAACAAATTTTGAAGGAAGCTAGTCAAGAATGGTGATACTGTTAACAAAAATCAATACAAGGTAAAGGTCAATGATAGTTGAAAGAACTTGAAATACAATGTTAAGAAAACTTTGGGAAGTGATGGTAGTCTATGCAATAGTACAATCCCTATTGGTGGTAGTGACCTTGCATGAAAGAGTAAATGGTTGGTCTCAGTTGAGACTATAGTATAGTGCTTATAGATCATAGAATGGTGAAAGTACTAAGTCCACTATGATAGTCCAAACTCTTGTGGATTCCAAAGTTAAGTGCTCATTGAGATTCAAATTGCATATGTCGATGAAGTAATGTTAATGAGGGCATGTTGGCAATAGTGATAATTCCACAATGAAGTTCACATGAATGAAGTGAGAATTACTATGTTACTAGCAACTTTCAAAAGGATAATGGAACATACGATGAATTGGGACATGTCTATGGTTTTACTATAGCACGTGAAGTTGGTTGTTGAGGTGTGCAACAGTAATGGAGAAGACAACTTTGGTTAATAATGAGTGGGAGAAAATATTTCTTGTAACGGTACATGTGTATAGGATAAAATTTGGATGGAGGTGTTATAGCATATAAGAGAATGGTAGAGATTAGTGTGATAATGGAACGTAGAATGGACTACTAGAGATTAGTGGGATGGTACAAGAGTGGATCGTAGAATGTAGGGTGAATTGTTAGAGGTTAATGGGATGGGATTAGGAGGGAATAAAGGAACATAGGGTCAATCGGGGGAAGATAACAAGACAAGACCAAGAGGGGATAATGGAACATACAATAAAATATGAGAGGGTAATGGGATGGGAATAGAAGGGGTTAATGGAATATAGGATGGACTGGAATAGATTAATGGGATGGGCTAGGATGGGATAACAGAATATAGCATGAACTATTAGAGGTTAATGAGATGGGATTAGGAGGGAATAAAGGAACATAGGGTGAATTAGGGGAAGATAATGGGACACGACCAAGAGGGGATAATGGAAATGGGAATAGAAGGGGTTAATGGAACATAGAATGGACTAGTATAGATTGATGGAATGGACTAGGATGGGATAACAAAATATAAGGTGAAAAATTAGAGGTTAATGGGATGGGATTAGTAGGGAATAATGGAACATAGGGTGAATTAGGAGGTATCTAGGGTTTGACTATAGTACATGAAGTGGTAACTTGACCTGTGTGTAGTAATAATAGAGAAGATTTATAGTATGAAACGTGGATAAGATGGTATAACATAGAATGGGTAAAGGAACATAGGGTATGATGGAATATAGGGTAAAATAATAAAGGATACAATAAGATGGGAGTAGAAGGGTATAATGAAACATAGGATGGACTAGTAGATATTAGTGGGATGGGCTCGGAGATCATGGAAAATAGGGTGAAGTATTAAATGTTAATGGGATGGGATTAGGAAGGAATAAAGGAACATAAAGTGAATTAGGAGAAGATAATGTGACATGATCAAGAGGGGGTGATGGAACATAGAATGGACCAGTAGAGATTAATTGGATGAGCTAGGATGGGATATTAAATTTTTTTTAAGGTGAACTATACTAGAGGTTAATGGGAAGTAATTAGGAGGGAATATTGGACCGAAAGTGAATTAGGTAGTGTCTAAGGTTTGAATATAGGACATGAAGTGGGAACTTGAGATGTGTAGGAATAATGTATAAGAGATTTGGTCAATAATAAGCAGAAGGAAAGGTTTCTTGTAATGATATGTGTATAAGATGAAATATGGAGGAAGTTGGTATAATATATAAGGTGTTAAAGATTGGGATATGTGATATAAAATGGTTAAAATATGTGTGATGACAAGAATGGAAGAATGAGATGAACATTGAATGGTAAATATAATTAGGATCTCACAAGACCAACCAATGTTTGTGTTTCTCATCAATTTTTTATTGTATACGCAAAATTATGAAAACTAGCTAACATTGTGTTACAACACCATTAATGAATAAAGGTTACTTGAGTGAAAGTTGTTTGAGGAAATGAATAGTGAGGTGTGGAGCTCGAAGATCCACCAGGAAATTGTTTGACATCCAAAGCATGTTAAGATACAAACATTCAAATATAACATTCAACTGTTCAAACACAATAATAATATCTTTAATACTAGTTGCATACCTGTGGAATCAACATCAAGAATGAATAAGGGTCTACAGGAATGGTGAACGTCTCATGAACACTCTGGCCCTAAAGTTTCATCATATTGATTATACTAATTTAGTTATTCTTAAATTTTAAAATATAATTTAATAAACAAAATTAAATGAACATGTTGAATTTTACCTGAGTATCAATGTCGTATGTATTATTTAGCAATTCATCTATCATAGCCATTGCCTCTACAACTGATGTAGGTTGTGTAGCTGCATCCCGAGCACTCTGATAATTGTACATGCAAACAAAACCACAAGCACCACAATGGTGGGGTGGAGCTCAAGGCCTACACGTCTCCTCCACATTGGGCTCTACAAGAGGCCTCACACACTATATAATGGTCTAGGTGAGCAATCTAATTGAATACAACATGTCCACCTCTACACTATCCTTAATAATGAAAAGAACAATGACATGCTCCACCATGGGTTTGGCCAAGGGTCTCGGTGCCAACTATGGATTACATCATGCACTAGGTCTATCATGTGTGGAGTCCCCACCTCTACCCTGAAAGTCTAAGATGTCAAAATAATTTGGCATCTTATTGAGGAAAAAATCACAATAGAGTTTCCTCAAAAAGTATTGTGGTACCTCATGATTTTGCATGGGGGTTGGTCAAATAACATCCACCACTGCTCCCAAAATTTATTTTTAATTAATTCATGGTGGCACCAATGGATGGGGAACCTCCTACATGCATGAGATAAAGGTGTGTTGGTTCTTGGGTCTATAAATAGGGCACACAAGTTAGCTTTGCTAATTTTTTCTTTTTTCACATCTGCATATGACAAACCACTAGCATAAAATTGTTTCAACTCATGCCTCTTTTTTGATCAAAAATTTATTTTCTCGCTCATTTCTCCTTAATAAGATACAATTGACTTCAATGATTCAGAAATCCCTCTCCTATAAGGGTTGCTTTTTGCATGTTCGGTTAATCTTCCAATTAATTGTTTAATGTCTCTTTTATTGCTTTCAATTTGATTTAGGATATTTTCTTATGTTCCTTTAGGATGCCTATGAGCTGATGGAGGGGTTTTAGGTTTTTTTTGTATAGGAGGCTCTTCGTGAGGGGGTGATTGTGAATTCTCAATGTTTGGAGGTGGAGATTCATTCCCTAAGAATTAGAACAATTTTTTATTAAAACCCTATTTCAATCTACATTCTAAATCAAATTCAAAATAAATAGAATAAAAATACATACCTCTTCACAATCTTCAACCTCTATGACATGTTGGCAGCATCCTCATGAAGAATTGCAAGCCAAGAGTTCAAAAAATGGAAGATATTTGGTGAGTGCGAGTTGCAGAGAAGAAAACTCCAACCCAAGCCATGGGTTCAACATAAAATAGAGGTTGAAATGCGGTTTTTTCCTTTTAATTCACTTTTCCCATTTGGCGAGCACCAAATTTGGCACACGCCAAATGGGTAAGTCATTTGGCACATGCCAAATTTTGTGTGTGCCAAATTACTTATCCATTTGGCACTCACCAAATTTGGTGTACACCAGATGCTCTTTTTTGGGGTTTTTTTTCATTTTTTTCCAATTTGGCATCAAAATTGTGTCACAGATCCATGCACTTATCCAATGATATTTAGAAATGCATGGATGAAGCAAAGGTATTATACCTTTTTTTAGTCTACAATGGCCCGCTACCACAAAAAATATCAAGGATCAAATAAATGCAGGGAAAACTTTAGTGATGAATCTTCACCAATTGGAAAATATTAGATATCAGCCAAGTCAAAATTGGTGAATTAATCACACCAAATAGGGTGGCCAAATTGCTCAAATTTTATGAATTATCGATCCAATGCATGTCCCTTTTCCATTGATTTATTTTATGAGGCATATGTAAGTAATCAATTTTCCATAACAAACTATGCATTTCAAATGGATCAATTAATATTTTTGCCTGGATCTCGGAAGCATGTAATAAATAACCTATATATTTTCCAATACTATTAAAACAACATTGTGTATTAGGACCCATTTTTCCAATTAAAATTTATAAATAGTTTCTTGTGAGGACCCATTTCACCAATTAAAATTTACAAATAGTTGCTTATGAGGACCCATTTTGCCAATAACATTAAAAAATAACTATATTTGAGGACACAGTTTGCTAATTGCCGTGACACCTCCATGCTAATTGTAGGGCCATAATCACCTTGAATATTACAACATATCGTTGTATAATAACATGAGATTCACCAAAATTTTCATATACCATTCCTGTATTAACGAATAGTAAGTCAGTGAAAACCTAAACTTAAAGGTGAGTGATCATTTCTTCATAGTGTTATAATATTTCTTTATCTCTTTTCCATTCTTGCTTCAATCTTAAAAATGATATTGAGTAGGGAATGGGATCTATATTCTATGTTCTTCTTAAATAAGAAGACATTTTTTCCAGCTTTTATTTGAAGTGACAAATCAATATGTCGAGCAGCAAGTGTAACAAGGGTAAGACTCCTCAGGGTGGTGAAGGGACTGGGAGGCCATCAAAACACCCAAAATGTAGAGTTACCATGCAGTATTACTTTGGAAATGGAAATGATTTTGATCCATTAGATCAAGAAAAAGCTACATCATCAACTCTTCCATTTGGTTTCAGATATAATGAATACATTGACACTTGTCCCCATTCTAGACACCTGATTTTCACTTAGAAGATGCTTCTCCTTCTTTACTTTCCCTCCTCTTTGCAACTAAAATATTATTTGTCACTTAGCTTTCCTTCATTCCTTTGCATCTCATTCATTAGCTTTGTGGCTCTCACCGCTCTTTACAAGCCGACAAAAGGCCATGTGTTAGCAGCCTGCTTCCCCTCTAAGATTTGTAAGTTTTATATCAGTAGTCACGGGCTAGCGGGAAATAGCCCAAATCACCTCGATGACCATCAACTTGCTTCCCCTTTAACCAATAGGCCAACGACCATAACTTATATCCTCCTTTAGCAATAAATGGTTGAGATTAGAACATCTCGATGAAGAATTTTTCGCATGCTCATACATCCTTTTAGTAGCATGTTGTTTAATGTTTCATAATTGTTGAGAAATATTTCACCAAATATTCCCATGCCCTTTATAGTTTTACGAGCGGTGGTGATGATGCCACGTGGCTCATGCCCGCTACCCCTCTACAAGCCCAAATCTAACAATGGGTCCCCCATGAGCTAGTGGAGAATGATTGAGATTCATTTTTCAGAGCACATCTTAACCGTTGATTTGATCATGTTCAACCATCAATGCCTTTAAACAGTGGAAGGGCCCACCACAAGGGTGAACAGGTGTCACCTTCCTACTATCCCTCTAGCTTCTTAATTTAATTATTTTAATCCTGCGGGCTAGTGGGGAACTAATGAAAATAATTCACCAATGAAAATAATTTTTTTTGACATTTTTGTATCAATAATAAAATCAGTAATAAAATGTCAACCATTGATTTTTGGAAATCTAACAGTTCTAGTGTTATTTTGGAGGTCTGAATTCGCAAGTCTAGTGCTTCAGAAATTTGCTTCTGGAATGCAACTACAATTGTCCATCAAAACTTCATCAAACAGTCGTGGGCTATATTGATTTGTGTTGACATTTGGCTTCATACATAATGAATATGTTGACACGTGTCCCCATTTTGGACACTTTATGAAGGAATTTGGATGTGTGGAAATTTTTTCCTGGAATAGAATAATATGTAGCATTTGATATTTTCACCACCCACACTATGATTTATTATTGGCAGACCAATTTATTTTTCCAATGAATTTATCTATTGGTTTAAGATTATGTTTAATTCGCCAACGGTTTTTTTTCTTCATTTGAAAAAAGGTTTAATTTGCCAATGAAAATAATATTTTTGGTTTGAAAACATTTATAATTGCCAAAAATATGTTTTATTTGTTTGAGCACAACTTTAATTCGCTAATAGAAATATCTTGTTGGTTGAAAACATGTTTAATTCGCCAATGGAAATATTTTATTGGTTTGAAAATAGGTTTTAATTGCCAATGAAAATATTTTATTGGTTTTAAAAAAATTGTAATTCACTGAGATTTTCCATAGACTTCTAGCGATTACAAAAGATTCACCAATTGAGATTTTTTTTTCCTGAAAATTGAAAAAAATCACCAATAAAATTATTTTTTTTATCGAGAAGTATACAAGATTCACCAATATTTTACACCTTCGCCGAGGGGGGGATCTTAAAGTTATCCCTAGTGAACCACAATTTTTTGTAGGAGGGCTTCTCTCTTACACTTCTAGGGTTTTTCACCTAAAAGGAGAAAGGTATGCCACAAAAACTTGGAGGTTCACTAAAAACTAATGCTAGTATGATTGAAGTATGTCTAAATGTAATGGCCTAAATGCAAAGAACTGATAAAAGATAATGAATATTAATGCAAAACCTAAGAATGCAAGAAAATAATAACAGAATTAAACAAGACTGGAGAGGTGCACCTGGAAACTGAAATGTGATGTAGAGAGGCTCTGGAATCCTATAGATTTTACTGTTGAAGCCAATTGGGACACTTATGCTAAGTTGGGAAAATTAGTCCTGTATTAGGGAGATTTTGCCGGAACAGGTTTCTACCAAATGGGTACTCAGAAATGCAAATGTCACTTTTCAGGCCTGGTAGTGGGACTATTTCACCACTAATGGTGACTTAGTCCACCTGGGAATATTGAGAAATTCAGGACAAGAATCTATAGTTTTCGATCTACACTTCCCTTCTTGATAGCTGTTCAATTCAAATTATACAGAAAATGGGTTGAAAGAGGTCTCCAAGCTTCAATTAGGGCTTTGTTGACTTGAATGACTTTGATGGATTGTTGACCAACTTTTAACATCTTTCTCTTTGACAAATCTGCATACAAGACCTATAAACAGACATGCAAAGAGGGGAAAAATGGTTAAGGGTTAGAGAATAGGGGTTTTCCTTGGTCAAACCCTAATTTGGTAATCAAACCCTAGAAAATGAAATAAAATAGAAAGAGAATGATGAATGAACAACATGCAATGTCACAACTCACCAAACCCTTGATATTGAAATCTGAAGATATGCAACAAGATGCTCCAATGGATGCTTGATAATGCTTAGAATGCTTGAGTGAATGCTTGGAGCTCATGAACAAATGTGATTGCACTACAAGCATGCAAGTTGTGTTATGAAAGGTGGCCATATAACAAATGCAAAATGCAACATGCAAAATATGTTCAAAGGAGTCTTGCTTAGTTCATGCGAGGTATTTAACTTAGGGAACATTGTGCCTAATGTCTCCAAGAGAGGACCAATCAAAGGATAGAAAATTCACAACTTAGGGGATGCAGTGCATCACATCAAGCCACTAAGAGGAATGTAATATGCTAAGATAGATTGCGCTCATGAAGGACACTACACCCAATGTCATCCAAAAAGTGACAAACACATCGTATAAAGAAACAAGGTTGCACTAAGAACCAAGAAAAAGAAAAAAGAAAAATGAATAATGCCAATGTATGCCCCCACTTTAAAGGAATTGCTACACACCGTATTGTGAGCAATTACTTGAAAGTAGTAAATGAAAAATGCAAACAAGAAAAAAGACATGAAAGCCAATGTGGAAAACCCTATGCCAAGTCATATGTTTCTAAGTAAGGCCACGTCATGTGAAGGAAAGAAAGAAAAAGGAAAGGGAGTGGTTGCCCCCAAAATGAGAACACCAAACACATAATGGATCTATGGATTTGGGGTCAGTATGTTCATTGTTGAAATGTTTTGTAAAGAGCTTGGAACTGTCATTGTTCCCCAAATCCATAGAACTGGAAGAATGACACAAAGAGAGTGGAAACAAAGAAAAATAAAGATCTATTTGGGTCAACATGGAAGAGACATAGTATGTCATGACACTTTGCATCATCCCCAAAGGAAAACACAAGAAAAAATAAAATGAAAAGGTGAAAGAAAAAGGAAAAGGAAAAGATTTTGGGTCAACATAAGAGAGACATTGTGGTCTCAATGCCTTGTGTCATCCCTAAAAGGAAAACACAAGCAAAAGATAAAAGTAAAAGAAAAGATGGGGGGGTCTTTTGGGTCAACATGAGAGAGACATTGCGGTCTCAATGCCTTGTGTCATCTCCAAAAGGAAAAAAACAAGAAAAAGATAAAAGACAAAGGTGAAAGTGATGTATGACATATAGAAGAATGAAGATACAAATAGAAGAATGTCACAAAGAGAGAAGAACATCAAATGTCACGTTACGGGGGTAACATGTTACACACATGCAAACACACAAGAGAAAGAAAAATAAAATGCAAAAGACTAGTAAGGTAGATGCAATTCAACCATCAAGCAAGTCATCTGCCTCCTAGTTATGTTCATGATGTGCCGAGGGTGGGCAACTAGATAAAGGGACAAGTGTGAGTTCTGAACTAGGGGAGGCACCAGGTTCTACACTCTTTGTAGGAGATTTATCTTTTAAGCTCATGGAGGAGGAAAATAATGTATTCAGATAATTATGCACCTCTTCATCTATTTTAGTGATCTCATCATCATCATCTAGATTAATCGCAACAGGAGGACGGATGATAATATCCAATGAAGGGTGGATCATGAGTTGTGGTTTTTGTTGTGATATCCAAATGTTTTACCTATTCTAAACAATTAAAATGCAATGGAAAAACACAAAGAAACGCCTCAAGATTAGCCTAAGGAAATTGTTAATGCAAAGAGAAAAAGTGTAAAATGATTGCAAGTAGTTATACCTTCTCTTTATAGTTGAAACTCCTTGGTTGGCCCTTGATTTTGGATTACTTTGTATGCTCCTTGGATGGCTCTTGATGTGGCTAAATGCAAGATTTAACTATATGATTGGATGCAAATGCAAATAGATAAAATAGATGGCTAGATGAGTGCACAAAATGACAACATTTAGTTGCAAAATGACTAAGTGTTCGAAATGCCTTAGAGGAGGGGGTATTTATAGAGAAACTTGAATTCTCTAGAGAATTCAATGGTTGAGATTTATCCAACAAGGCCAAGATGAAGGGCTAAGGTGAGTTGAGGACTCACAAGCCCTCACATTTTGACATGTGGAATGTGAAGTGGCTAAGGGTGAGATGATGTGTAGGTGATGTGGAAGGGAGGTACATGATGTGGAGGAAGGACAAGTACCTTGGGGAGTGAGAAGATTTCCTCAAAAAGGAACTTCTTGTCCCCAAGTGAGAATGCAAATGACATTTGAAGAATTTTGGAATTTCTCAAAAAACTCCATGAAAAAAGAGAAAATGGTTGGAGAAATAAATGTGAATTATTAAAAATTCACATTCCCAAGAGAATCTAATGGATAAGAGAGGGTCTCCAAAAATGTGGGAATTGGTCACATGTGCATGAGGTGACAAGTCAAATATTCTAGAAGTCTTGGAAGGATAAAATGTGAATAAAAATTCACATGGGGAGGAGAGAAACCTAGGATGAATAAAAGTGAATTAAAAATTCACATGGGAAAGATGGTCAATGCCAAGAAAGGCAAATGGAAAGGTTGACTAAAAAGTGGTGCTAAAAGTGGCTAATGACTTTGATTAAGGTTGTGCAAATAGTTGATTAAGATAGTTAATGGAAGATTAGAGGCAAGTGGAAAATGTAGGAGGATGTGACATTAATCCTTGATTAAGAGGATGCACAACCTAATCATGAATTAATTAAATTAATCCAAATTAGAGATGGATTATGGAGGATGTGACAAGGAGAGAGAAAAGAAGAATTTTAAATTGATTTTAATTCAAAAAGATTAAAATGACTAAATTAAATAAATTAATGTATTTATTTAATTTAGAGAGGAAAAAGGTACAAAATAAAGTGTTTAATTGTTAAATTAAATACTTTAAGAACCTTATGTGGGAAGTGTAATATTAATTAAATAAATTAATATTGACATAATGGATGAATAAAGAGGTAAATTTGATCATACGGGAGTGATCAAATTTGGGTGTCTACATTTTGCCCCTCTTCGAAATATTGTTAGAATAATAGTGTTTCGAAGAAAAATAAAATGTCGGTGATGAAGAAAGTGGTAGGGCTTGATGTGCCAGCATGGAGGTTGAATGAGCTGCCCAAGCAGAGGAAAAAGGAGAGGGATGCCCCAATGACTTCCTAAAAGGGATGGAGGGAAAATGATAGGGTATGCCACCTCGAGAGGGCGGTTCGGGAAGAAAAAGGAGGGGCACGGATGACTTCTCGGTAGAAAGAAATGAAAGACACCATTGGATAGAGCTCAAAAAACTAAGCAACTCTAACTTTTGAACAGAGTCGATCGGATGCACGGTTTGCAATAGGCGGCTCTAGGAAAGAAGGGGATTAGTTGGAGAAAGAATTAAATAAAAGGTAAAAAATACCTTTTATTTGAAAAAAAAGGGGGGAAAAAAGGGTTAAAAGGTTATTTGAAGAATTACCTTGTCTCAATGTTACTGTAACAGTTGAGAGAAAAGGAGAGAAGAGGAAGAGGAGAAGGAGCAACGATGCCGCAGGATTATGATTCAGAGATCATTCACCGGGTGGACGAGGTACAGAGACGCCATACCCACTTCACGGTGCCCCGCCAGGTGAGTAATAAAATCCCTCTTGTGTATTTTAAACATTTAACATGTTTTAAAATAGTTAAATAAAAATGTAAAATGTGGGTTTTGTTGGCGGGGTGGAATAAAAAAATGGGTAATTTTTAATTGGGCAAGAAAAGGGAGGAAAGAGGAGATTTAGAGGGGGTTGGGTAGGGTGGCCAGGAGGGAAATTCACCCCAGACCGAGGCAGATCCACCGCACAATAGGGCGGATCCACCTCGGCACAGGGTGGAGTGGCCCCGGCTTTAGGCGCAATCGCCGCAAATGGGAGCGGAGTCACCCCAACCCAAGGCAGGGTCACCCCGACCCGGGGTGGGCTCACCCTGGCCCAAGGCAGGCTCACCCTAGCCTGAGGCAGGCTCACCCCGGATAGGGGTAGAGTCGCCCCAACCTGGGGTGGGCTCGCTCGGGCCCGGGGCGGGGTCGCCCCCATTCGGGGCAGGCACGCCCTAACCTGGGGCAGAGTCGCCCCAGCCCTGGGCGGACTCACTCCAACCCTGGGTGAATCTGCCTCAACTCGGAGCAGGTTTGCCCTGGCCCGGGGCAGACTCGCCCCGACCCAGGGCTGACTCGCCCCAAGGTGAGGCAGAGTCGCCCCGACCGGGGCGGATCTGCCCCAACGCGGGGCAAGTTCGCCCCGGCATGGGGGGGTTCAACCATTTAGGCCAGAAAGACAAGATTTCTCTAATGAGGGAAAAACGGGGATAAAAGAGAGAATGAAAAAAAAACGTAAAGAAAAGAGGGAAGCAAAAGATGTCTCGGGGCTAGGAAGAAGGTGTACTGATAATCGGGTAATGTGGATGCAGGGTTTTGTGCGGTTATAGACACATGAGCAACGGTCGAAGGTATTGACAGCGACTGTAGCAGCCATGACCGGTGTCGATCACGCGGCTTTAGATCATGTGGGTTTATTGCACTTTCTATAGGTGTCGGTGATTAGGGTGCATCGAGCGATGCTGACGAACTTGATAGAGAGATGGAGCTCAGAGACATCGACATTTCATCTACCGATGGAGGAGATGACGGTGACACTGGAGGATGTATGGCGCATCCTGAAGCTGTCGATAGCGGGGATATTGGTTAGTGATGTGGTATCGAGAGGGCCCGAGTTAGATCACACTATGGCAGTGTTATTTGGACGCGACGACCTGCCTCTATAGGGTCAGCAGTTGGATATAGATAGATGTTTGACAGTGGGGGTACCACCCTTGCCATTATTTTTAGGTGGTCTGATCAGTGGGATATTGTTATTGGATTGTAGCAAGTGGTAGATGGAGGTGATTCAAAATATTGTCGAGTGGCGTGAGGGATAAATCTCGTGGGGTACCTGTCTCTTAGCACAGTTGTATAGGGATATGCATGTGATTTGCTACCAGAATGCAGTGAGTTTGACACACACAACCCTTCTACAGGTGTGGGCATGGAAGCATATTATGGTGACTAGACCTATTGTAGTTAGGGAGGGAGATGAGGATGATAGGGAGCCGGTGGCATGGGGGTATGGTGAGGCGAGGGGCTGGATTTTTCAATATGGGAGGTCGGGAGGTATGGAGGGATGGAGGAGGGTGATGGATGATTTGCAGGAGAGAGACATATTATGGTAGCCATATATGTATTGACACTTCAGGGGATGGAGGGGGGAGGAGGAGAGGCAGAGAGGGTATTTTATGAGCCAGTGTGTCCTGATTGGGAGTCTGTTGCGCATAGTTGAAATGCATCGACCAGAAAAGGTGGTGAGACAGTTTAGGCTAACACAGGGTATTATGGATGCGTCGATCAGGTTTCGTCGACTCACCAGAGAGTGACCATGGGGACCCGTGTTTAGACCGAGGGAGGCCAGAGTGGCGTGGGTGATGACAGTGCAGGTACCCTACCTAGGGAGAGGTGTTGGAGTGGAGGATGCAAGAGCGATAATACGATATGATCGGTGGTTGCGCAACCACCGATGGGAGATGGTTACACCACTGGTGCCTATTGTAGGAGCCATAGGATTTGGATCAAAGGATGAGCGCTGGGGGGCGAGAGATAGGAGGAGATAGGTGCAGAGGGGAGGAGAGGGGATGGAGGCAGTGGGACAGCCAAAGAGGAGGAGGAGGAGGAGGAGGAGGAGACAGCGGAGGAGGGCTAGGACGGAGGTGGACGTATCAAGATTCATGGATGGGAGAGAGGCAGTACGACAAGAGGGTGGGATAGGCCTGGAGCTAGATGCAAGAGGATAGGATGAGCTGGAGGTGGAGATGATACACACAGTGGAGGGTGGAGTTGTTCAGCAGATTGGTATAGGAGGTAGGGTATGGTGGAGGAGAGTGTTGGTACGAGCTGAGCAGGGGGAGTGGGGAGGGGATGGACAGTAGGATGGAGGCCAAGAGGACATGGAGGCCAGGAGTCATCCAGAGAGGATAGTGGGTAGGAGACGACTGAGGAGGGTGTAGACCGTGATAGAGCAAGAGGGGATGGGAGGGGGTGGACAGCATGATGGAGCCTGAGAGGATATTGAGGCCAGGAGTCAGTCAAAGAGGATGGAGAGTAGGGGGAGATAGAGGGGGGGCCAAATTGCGGCAGGGCAGGGGCCTCCCGTTGTAGAGATAGGGGAGAGCGAGGATGAGGAGCAGCTGAAGATAGGAGAGCCGAGGAGACTGATGAGAGTGGAGAGGCATGGTCAGCCGCAGATAGTTCAGGTCTGCCCTACTATGGAGGACTTGGAGGTTCAACAGGAGTAGGAGGGTAGGGGGGATGCAGACTCATTGGCGGTGGTTCCTGTCATTACCTCAGGGGATCCTATTGCTCAACCGAGAGACACTACGGGGAGGCTTTGGATTGTAGATCAGAGGTTGAGGATAGTAGAGGCAGAGGTGATTAGACTCAGAGTTGAGCTATCGAGAGTACCGGTAGCAGGTCAAAGATATTATGGACTTATGGTTGACCTCTTAACCACATAGGTAGAGGTGATGGGGAGGGAGAGAGAGATTGCAGGTTGTCATATAGGGGATACGAGACAAGTTGGTTGCTATCAATTGGGACCGTGACAGACTACATGTAGAGACTGTTATATTATAGGCTAGGGGGAGTTAGAGGGGATGACAGATCATGTGTTAGCAGGTAGTGAGCAGCAGGTGGATGATCTCCGGTGGGAGCGAGGTGAGCTATAGGATAGAGTGCATTGTTTAGAACAGATAGTTGGAGATATGGGGTTGATGCTGGAGAGAGAGAGGCAAGTGAGGGAGAAGGCCCGTATGATGTAGGCAGAGATAGATGTAGTGTAGGTGTAGGTAGAGGTGATGGAGGCAGAGAGGGATGTGGCGCAAGTGCGAGTTCAAGTGATGTAGAGTGAGAGAGAGTTGGCAGAGGCACAAATACAGTCTCTTCAGAGGAGAGAGGAGGCAGTTTTAGAGGTATCGTCACTGTAGAGAGAGAGAGATGCAGTAGTTTTGAGAGTACATGAGCTTCAAAGGGACAGGGATGGAGTGGTGGCTCGGTCACAGGCGCACAAAGGGAGAGATATGTTGTAGAGATACGGATGCAGACACTACAGGGAGAGCGAGATGGAGCAGTGATTCAGTCATAGGCAACACAGAGGGAGAGAGATGCTGTAGAGATATGAATGTAGATGTTGCAGGGAGAGCAGGACGCAGCAGTGGCTCGATGGAAGTCAGTGCAGGTTAGTGATGTGATAGGGACATATACACATGGGTTACAGGGGGAGACAGATGTAGCAGTGGCTAGGGTAGTGGTTGCCAAGGAGATGAGAGATCGGGTTCAGGCAGAGATGGCGCAGTTATGACTATCCCAGGAGGCCTGGGAGCAAGAGAGGAGATTGATCATGAGAGACTGAGATAGATATCGCCAGGAGCAGAATTTCACTTGGGTTCAGATTTTTGAGCGAGAGGAGAATGTGAGGGAGGCAGGATTCTAGATGGCCGCGTATTACCATGCAATTCCAAACCCAGCACAATGGATATTCCAGTATGTTCGATAGACACCATAGATGTCAGCGCCATCCCAGTCGTTGGGGACGCAGACCCGAGGGTATAGTGATTCACCAGGTGTTACACCAAGTAGGAGATCAGTACCAGATTCACCACAGAGATCAGATGTGGGTAGCTCATTCGGGAGATGACAGGTTACTGAGTTTTTGACAAATGTAGGTTGGATGGATAGGCCATAGTGATAGTAGTCATTTATAGGACCTTGTGGTGGTATTTTGATTGTAATGATTTTTGTATTTGATGGTTATAGACATGAGGATATTGACGACATTATTATGATATTATTCATGTGATAGTCATGATTTATGAGATGTACTTTGGACTTTTGGTATATTTATATATGATTCATGAGAGCCGTTATTGACACCATGTTCATGTGTTGGATAGATGATCGTGCTTATGCATTTGTGGAATATGGATGATTTTATTAATGCAGATATCCATATGGTGATATGATGTATGCATATGTTATATCTATGATGACTTATGTGTATGGATGCCTAGTTGATTTATTGACATGTATGTATATGTTTATGATGGATTATGTATGAATATTTTATATATGTAGGATGTGATGTATTATGAGTCTGACACTTTTTGATGCAGGTGGTCATGCATGCATGGATCTAACACATTGTGATGCAAGTGGTGATGTATGTGTGGTTAATAGAATGACTCTAATATGTGATAATTCTCTTGTAATTTATAGTGAATTAATAATGAAAGGAAATAACACATGGTCATAAGCGTCAATAAGAACTGTCATGATAATGGAAGATGGGTATGTAGTGATTGTGAAAAATGGGTGTAATTTTTCACCTGTCAAAAACTTTTAGTATCCTGAGAAGAATGGGAGAGAGCGGAATAAAGTATTTGCACAACCAAAATCATAGGGTGAATGCAACAGATGATGAAATGTAATCCTAATATGAGTTGCCATCGTCAGAGCACTAATTTTTGCTATAGCATAAGACAATAAGTGCCAAGGTATAAACAACCAGGGCGAGTTAGTACCTAATGCATAAAACAAACACACAAACAAGAAGGCTACCCCAACACCCCAAAGTAGTGAAAATTTTGGATAGGCCAGGCATTGGGATAACCACAAGCACAAAGGGATGTCCCAACGTAACACAAGATCACAGGGATCTTGGTGGGTACTACGTGGGACAACCTAGCAGACAACAATAATAAAATATCAAGGCATGCCCCTATGTGAACTAGCCAAAACACACCATAATATGATAGATTATGGCGATCCCAACTAATTGTAATAGGAAGCTCAAAATGATAAGCAAAACCCAAAAACATCAAGAGATCACAATCAAATTTCAAATGTCCCTTGCCATAGGATCAAGAGGATGGATGGGATTGATAAGGTCTATTAAGAAGGATGCATCCTATTGAGACCGATGATGGTTACTAGACTAAAAGATCGATATGACATGGGATATTCAGAACCGATTGGATTAGTAGACCTCGTTTGTTAACAACTAGCTAAATAAGGGCATAGTTTGATGACACAACGCAAGACAGATGACTGACACATCCTATAGACCCAGGGGCTTGAGGGCCAATCAAAGATTAGCCTTGTCTACATGAAAGCGTAGAGCCCTCATAGTTCATGAAAAGACTATGGATAAAGCAGAAAGAAAACCATGGTGACTGATGATGAATGACACAAGACATGATAGGAAAATGCCCCAGGTTAGGTTCAAAAGCGAAAAGGAGCTGATGAAGACAGCTGATGGATGACCATCACAAGATGGTCAAAAAGGCCCTGGGGGCAGATCAATTGATCAACCTTGCCTACGTGAAAGCGTAGGGGCAACATAGTTCGACTAAGGACGAGAAAAACCAATGTGACAGGATGAGATCTAGATGGAGACTGACACAATGGATATACCAAGCGGTCAAGAATGGGATGGGTGAGGATGATAGTGCGGATGAAAGCATAAAATAGCTAGGATTCCAGGTAGATAATGATTAAGCCCTCTATGGGTGACGCCTGTTACCAGGTTTTCACCACCCGTACTTATCCAAGGTGCCACCAAAAGGTGGTTTTCACCATAGGACGGATTTATTTCTCTTTACTATTTTTGGATTTTTCTAATTTTTTTATTTTTTTTATTTTTTCATTAGGTGGGGTTACCAAGCAGACTTAGGTGTAGAACCTCTTCAAATGCATGATATTGATGGGTTCTTCGAGGGGCTCTTCAAGAGTAGTCAGTCTGTATGCTCCAGATCCATATTTAGCGGCTATGATATAAGGCCCCAACCAGTTTGCCTCAAATTTTCCTTTCTTGTCTCGGTCTTGCTAAGTACATTGATTTTCTTTGAGGACAAGGTCACCCACCTGAAACTGTCGAGGGTGAACCTTCTTGTTGTAGTGATGCTTAAGGCTATTCTGATATGCTTGCAGGTGATCATAGGCTTTGATTCTTCGTTCATCAAGCAACTCTAGCTGTGCAAGCCTTGCAACATGAGTATCCTCCTCACTGATAATATTTTTTAAGGAAATTCTCAGTGATGGGATCTCAACTTCAATTGGCAAGATGGCTTCGACACCATAGACTAAAGAATAGGGAGTGGTGCCTGTAGGGGTGCGGATGGAGGTGTGATATGCCCAGAGGGTGAGATGAATATGGAGGTGCCAATCTCGACCAGTGTTATTGACAACCTTTTTGAGGATGCGGATGAGGGTCTTGTTGGTTGCTTCTGCCTGACCATTACCCTGGGGGTAATAAGGTGTTGACCAACGATGTTGGATGTGAAAGGTGTCGTAGAGGTGTTTCATGGCTTGGTTTTTGAAGAGTTTTCCATTATCGGAAAGGATGGTGGATGGGATACCATATCTACAAAGAATATGGTAAAGGATGAATTTTGAGATCTGAATACCGGTGATCTGTGAGAGTGGCATTGCTTCCACCCACTTAGTGAAGTATTCAGTGGTAGTAATTATGAATGTATGGCCATCAGATGATGGTGGGTAAATCTTTCCAATCAAGTCAAAACTCCATTGAGAGAATGGCCACAATGCTAGGAGGGGTTGAAGGTCTTATGCTGGAGCATGAATCAAATCCACATGTTGCTAGCAGGGAAGGCATTTCTTCACGAACTTACAAGCATCATGTTCTAATGTAGGCCAATAATATCCAGCTCGAAGAATCCTTTTGGCCAAATCCATACCATTTGAGTGAGCCCCACAAACACCACCATGTACTTCCATTAGTGCAGTATGGGCTTCAGTCTCATTCAAACATCTAAGGAGGATTTCATCATACCTGCGACGATAAAGCGTATCACCGACAATAATGTATCGGGAAGAGCGATAAACAAAGGATTTGCGTTGATTGTGTATAAGATATGGGGGTAGAATATTATTATGGAGATAAGTGTATATGTCTTGGTACCATGGGGAAGTGGGACTCACAATGTCACACACCATGTCAGTCTCAGGAATATCATATGCTGGGATTAAAATTTGTTCCACAAGGAACTCACATTCCGTTCGATCTTTAGGCATGTCAATCAGGGAGCCAATGGTAGCCATTGTGTCAGCTGCTTTGTTCTATGCTCTGGGAATTTGGTAAAATTGTATGAAGGTGAATTATTTCTTGAAATCATCCACCATACATTTATAGGGCAATAACTTATCATCTTTTGTTAGGAATTCATCATTAACTTGCTTGATGACTAACAATGAATCACCAAAGGCTTTCAAGTGCGTTATGTGCCACTGCTTTGCTATTCAGAGGGCTTCGTACTCTACCATGTTGTTGGTACATGGGAATACTATTCTGAATGACTTTGGAATGTAGTCACCCTGAGAGGTAACTAATAGAATTCCTGCGCCCGATCCATTATGAGTATATAAACCATCAAAATACAATGTCCAAGTTGGCACTTCCATAACCGTGTAAACTTCTTCATTTGGGAATTCAATGTCCAGAGGGTAAGCATCTACTAATGGTGCCTCAACCAACTGATCAGCTATGACCTGTCCCTTTATGGATTTTCGCTCCACATACTCTATATCAAATTCACTTAGGAGCATGAACCACTTGGCCATGCGACCAGTTAGAGTGGTTCTGGATAACAGATATTTTAGTGGATCAATCTTAGCAATTAATTTGACTGGATGGCTTAGCATGTAATGTCAGAGTTTTTGTGTGCTGAAGACTACTGCGAGACATGCTTTTTCCATGGGAGAGTAGTTTAATTCATAGCCGACCAATGTCCGACTGATGTAGTAGATTGCTCTTTCTTTTGATGACTCATCATGTTGTACCAACAATGCCCCCAGTGCAACTAAAGTGGCGGAGATATACATCAAGAGGGGTTTCCCTGGGATAGGTGGCATCAAGATCGGTGGATGAGCTAGGTATTCTTTGATCTTATCAAAACCTAATCTGACACTATTGGTTCCATTGGAAGGTGGAGTCTTTCTTCAGAAGATGAGTGAATGGCTGACACTTATCCGCGAGCTGGGCTATGAACCGACGGATGGATTGCATCTTCCCTTGGAGGCTTCTTAACTACTTCAGATTGTGCGGGGGTGGCATGTCCAAAATAGCTTTTACCTTGGCAGGATCAAATTCAATACCCCTTTGAGAGACTATAAAACCCAATAGTTTTTTGGATGTAACACCGAAGACACTTTTTGGATTTAGCTATAACTTGTAATGTTCCAACCATTCAAAGATCTTTTTCAGGACGATAGGATGTTATGCTCGGGTTCTGGATTTTCCTAACAAGTCATCGACATAATCCTCAATGATGATATGGATGTGGTCATGGAAGATGACTGTCATCACCCTTTGATATGTCGCCCCTACATTTTTGAGACCAAAGGGTATAACATTGTAACAGAAGGTACCCCAAGGTGTTGTGAAAGTAGTCTTGTGTTGGTCCTCAGGGAAAATTCGGATCTGATTATAACCAGAGAAACCATCCATAAGGGATAACATCTCATGTCCTGCTGTGAGGTCGACCAACATATCGATAGTAGGTAGAGGGAAGTCGTCTTTTGGACAGGCCTTGTTAAGATCCCTGAAGTCTGTGTAGATTCAAATGTATCCATTTGGTTTGGCAACTGGTACTATATTGGAGATCCACTCAAAGTAGTCAATTGGTCTAATAAAACCTACATCTAGTAATTTCTCCAATTCCTTCTTGACTAATAAGGCTACCTGTGGATGCATCTTGCGGAGCTTCTGTTTGACAAGCTTGGCATCTGGGCAAACATCTAGATGATGGACCACTAAAGAGGGGTCTAAGCCTGGCATGTTTGAATATGACCAAGCAAAGTTAATGATTCCTTCTTGGAGTAGTTGCACGATGACTAGATACTCTTGCTCTGAGAGTGACTTAGCTACATAGGTGATCTTAGGATTTTCAGTGGTACCCAGATTAACTTCTTGAGTCTCTTTGATTAGGATGGATGATCGAGCAAATAACTGAGCTCCCACAAGGGAAAGATGAACATCTCCATCCTCCAGCGCTTCTTCGAGGTTTTCTCCATCGGATGCATCCTTTATTTTTACTTTTTCAAGGTCAAGAAGTGCCTCGGGGAGGTTTTCACTAGCTGGCCATTTTTTATTTTTCTTGTTCTTATTTTTGCGACTGGAGTGTTCATCCTCCCCCAATCCCATGAGGTTGAAATATGTATCCGTAGACATATTGGCAGGTGTGTTGTCACGTAGGTCCCAATCAATAAGCTCAGGGTGACGAAGGGATAGGCTAATGGTACACATGGATAGGCATTCGAACATGGATGACAGGTCAGTGTGATCGACGTCATCGTATGCATGTATGATGGATTCCTCCTCGGGTATGTCTTCCAATGAGACGTCATCCACATAAACACTATTGGAAGTATTAGACGATGTTGCAGGGCCTTTCTGCTTTTTGTTGTATCCAATGCCTATGTTCTTTGGCAGCTTTGATGTATCAATAGGTTGCAACCGCCCTTGTTCTTCTTTACCTAGGCCCTTGCCTTGGTAGTTATACTTCTCTGCAAACTTAGCTGACCACGGATATGCTTCCTAAAAGTATTCCTTTAGAGGAGGATTTGGTTGCGGTTCTTCTCGGTATACCCATTGACTTATATCCTCTTCTAGTGCATCTATCTTGATACTAGGGGACTTGAAAGTGGTGGCAGGGATGTTTTTACCACTGAAGGTGACGGTCTTGTCTTCCTTTGGAGTAGCATGTGAAGATTGACCGTACTCATGTGGTGACGATGGAATGGTTGCTACATTAAGAGCAGTATGCATTTCGTATTCACCACACCCCTTGTCAATGATCTGGAATTTTGTGACTGTAGGATTGGTAGTGGAAGATGGAGTGGTTGTTGTGGTGGAGGGTGGATTAGCAGATGATGACTGAGATACCCCCATTTCAACCCCAGGACAATAATGTAAATGGGGAAAGGATGCTTCTAAAGCGCGGCAGTATTCAAATGGTTGGGGGTCAGCATAAATGGTTACTTCTTGTCCATTGACCAGGAATTTTAGGCACTAATGGTACGTGGAGGGGACAGCTTGCATAGTGTGGAGCCATGGGCGACCAAGGAGGAGATTATATGGTAAGTCCAAATCAAGGACATGACAAGTAGTGTACTTAACTACAAGTCCAACCTGGATAGGAAGACTGATAATTCCTTCTGAATTTCTTTCTGCATTATCATAGGCCTTGATCGTGATGATTTGATTACTCAAATCTGCTTGGGTATACCCCACCTGTTTTATGAATTTCAGAGTGCATAGGTTGAGGGCAGAACCATTATCTACTAGGACCCTTTTTATTTTATGGCAGGCGACCAGGACTTCGATATGCAAGGGATAGTTATGATTGGCATCAATATTCGGCATGTCATTCTGGCTAAAGTGTAGCTAGTGAGACAAAGCCAGGTGTCCCACAAGGGCTTGGAATCATGTGGGATCGATATCATTAGGTACATGGGTTTCCTGTAAGGCTTTATTGAGAATTTCTTGATGTAAGGGGGAAGACTTAAGCAAATCTAAGATGGAGATATGAGCGGGGGTCTTCCCCAAGTGATCAAGGATGTTGTACTGAGAGTTTACAGGAGTTGATTGAGTGGATGTGGGGTCTATTGGGACAGTAATGCAGGATTGTCGCGTAGCAATAGCACATTGGGGATCTTTGGCTTTGACATGTATCATAGATACATGGGGTTCTACCTGATCAATGTAATGGACAATGCCATCATAATTGAGGGGTACATTTTTGTAGCTTATATTATTTGTGTTGTTGTCTTAGGGATTGCTGCCAGAGGTGCTTGCGCCTTGATTATGGTTTGGAAAGGCATTTTGATATATCTGTAATTGAGCATTGGACAATGAAGCTTGACTGGTGTCAACTTTGATATCTCCTCTATCAATAAGATCTTGGACATAGTTTTTGAGACCTTGACACTTATTCAAAGTGTGTCCTTTGATTTTATGGAAATCACAATATTCATTTTCCCTAAACTATGTTGGCTTAGGTTTGGATTCGTCAAGTGGTTTGGTGACAGGGTAGGTGATCGAGTAGTTGATTTGTAACAACTTATTGAGGACGACACTCAAGGGTTCACCTAATTGAGCATACTGGCATTTAGCGTTCCCCTAACTATTCTAGTTTGGCTATTGAGGAGGAGGAGGTGCCCCCTATGGTTCGGATATGGCATTAGGTATGGATGGTTGTTGTCTCTGGGATGTATTAGCCAATTGGACGTGTTTAGTATCAGTGATGCCATCATTCACTGCATTCTTGTTCTTGTTCCAAAAATGTGGCTTATCACCAAATGACCTTTCCTTGTCCTAGTTGTGTATCTTGATGTGCCCCTTGGCAACAAGGGCATGTTCAATGATAGGTCCCTTTTCCACTATCTTCGTGAAAGTGGTGACACAATGTAACCTAAAATTATGAGCCATGTTAGGATGGGAGTTCTCCACGAAGAGGGTGACCATGTCCTTCTCTTTTAGAGGGGTTTTCATCCAGCTTGCTAATGTACACCACCTTTGAAGGTAGCTAGCAAAGGTTTCCCCCTCACATTGTTTCTCTTTGAGGAGATCTGAGGTGTCGGTGTCTTTCTCCAAATTGAAGGAGAAGCAGGAGATAAATTTTTCTGACAGATCTGCAAAATATTTTATGGACCCTCATTCGAGGCTCATGAACCACTCTAGGGCATTGCCTATCAGGCTTTGTGGGAATAGGTGCAAGAGATAGTTGTCATTGTGCATAACCCCTTGACACTGGGAATAAAACTCCTACAAGTGGACCTTAGGATCCTTGTTCCCCCTATATCTGTCGAATTTTGGTATTTCAAAATGTCTATGGAAGGGGATCAATGAGATGGAGGGATCGAATGGATACAGGCATATGTCTTCAAACTTGAACGATTGTTTGTCAGTCCCAACTTGAAGATCTTTCAGAGTGGCTTTGATTTCTAACAGATCTAAATTGACTAGTGGTGGGTTGGATGGATATGGATGGTAGGACGATAAAGGATCCTACTGAGAGAGCGTCAAATGGTGAGGTATGGATTTTGGTAGTGGGATGATGACATCCCTTGCTGGTAAGCTGAAGGATTTTGTTGGTACGGGGGTTGTTGTTGTGGGGTATAGTACGGATTTGTTTGATAAAAGTGTGAGATAGACTATTGAGGAGCTTGGATGGGATGTTGCGAATTAGTTTGTTGGTGTTGAAGGTACTGTTGTGATTGTTGGGAGGCCACATAGGGTGGTTGTTGATGGAATTGCTGTTGATTATGATAGTTAGCTGAGGGGGATGTTGTTGTGATGTCGACTGTTGCATGGGCCAAGATGGGATGTTGTGTTGTGGTTGAGCCTGCGGATGTAAAATGGATGCGAGGAACGGGGATATGGTCTAAGTGAAAGGTTGGGATGGATTGCCTTGTGATTGGTATGGTGGTTGTTGTGAAGAAACCAAAGCATTATGCAAGGGTTGTTGCTGATGAGGTGACTGAGATAACGTAGAGGTGTTCTGTAAAGAGGGTTGTTGGGTACCACCAAGAATATTTGGTTGGGACATGCCTTGTGGAGGTAATTGAGGTGGAAGGTTGGATTGATGAAGCTGTTGAGATCTATATGAAAGTGGTGGTAGATTTGTGGCCCCAAGAGGTGGAAGCAATGCGGTAAAGGGGGTGTCCCCAGTGTTGATAGGAGGCTAATTCGAAAGAGATCATGCTATTAGCATTAATGGCATAGGTTGTGGAACATTTTGTGGCATACCGTAGGTGAAAGGATTATTTGGATCAGGCACTTGAGGACCCCCCATAACTGATATTGGAGCGTGTGGGGGGTGGTTAACATGATAAAGAACATCATTTCCAAATTCAGGTTGATGCCAAACCTCAACTGGAGGAACATTGGGGATGTATGAACCTTCTGGTGCATTTTGTGAACCTTGGGGTATATTAGATGTGGAGCTCCTATATATTTGGATAAGTCAACACCTGATGGAGGTTTGACACCCTTTTCAATTAGGTGGGCCAAGATTTCTTCCCCATGTTTTTTGAACAAGCGTTCAGTCATTTGTACATTGGCGGGATTACTGAAATGTTCCTCAAGCGTGAGTTCGGGTTGATTAGCCATACTCTCTTCACCATGTGGTGAGTTGCTCTGATTTTCAGTGTTGGAGTGTGATGAAGTGCCATTATGAGGATCTTGGGGGATGTTGTTAGGATCTTGAGCAACATTCGCACCATTAGTAGAATTTGTGTTGTTATTAAGATCTTGAGACATGTTTTCTTGGGAAATTTGACCTTGTTTTTGTGCCATTTGTTTCTTAACTTGTGACCTAGTTTGAACGAGCATGCAAATGTGTTATGGGTGGATTATAAATATTTTTTTTATTGTGATTGAACGAGATGGGATTTAGGTCAGATTTTGATTAGACAGATTGGATTGGATTGGATTTTGATTGGATTGGATCAGATTTTGATTGGATAGATTGGATTGGATTGTCAAGATCAATAGGATTGTGTTGATTGATTAGGTAATTGGATAAGTGTGACTGATTTGATCAAATGATTGGGTTTGATAGATTTGAAGGATTGGACAGGTATGATTAGATGATGAAAGATGTGAGGGACCCTAAATTTAGTCAAAGAAACTTACCCTTAGTGACCTAGAGCATCGATTGATCAAGTGGATGATCATGGCACCAAATCCACCTCAAGATAGAAATGGATTGATTTGGACCGAGGATGATAACTTACGACACCGAATTCACCTCAAGATGGAAGTAAATTGATTTGGGTCGAAGTTAATGACTAATAATCAAATTCAAGTGCTAAGGTCAATTTGGGTAACCACTTTTTAACACAAGGTTAAGGCGATTTGATTACGAGTGGTGTTTATGAGGTACGGGTTCAGTGATGCAAATGATATAATTTTGATGAATCAAGTTCACTAGGTGATGATATGGGCTTTCTGAATGGATTTAGGATGGTTAAACGGGAGTTTTGGGGGCTAAACGGAGGTTTGGAATGATAAAATGGGGGTTTAGAATGATCAAATGGAGGTTTTCAGAGGTTTAGAATGACAAAACGGAGGCTTGGGATGATGAGATAAAGGTTGGGAATGATTAAATGATGGTTTAGAGGCTAAACAGATCCAAACAGGGCCATTTTAGCTGTTCAGGAGGGCAAATTCGCCCCTCTGTAGTAACTAGGAGGGCATAGTCCCCCTTTTGCAATGAATCAGAGGGCGCAATCACCCTTCTGCAGTAAATCAGAGGGTGCAGTCGCCCTTCTGTAGTAAATCAAAGGGCACAGTCGCCCTTCTGTAGTGAACAGGGACTTGGTTTGATGAAAATGACTATGACAAGGACTTTAAAATGACAATAATAAGGCCAGTTTGTCAAAACATTTACTGGTTTCTCACAAGAAAACACTTTCAAGCAAACACAATCCTATGATTAATGTTAAGGGTATGGTGAATGAGGTCTTAATCTAGGATGCACAAGGTGTCTAGGGAGTCCTCGATATACTCTCAGTACATGAGACACAACTGTGAACACTAGCCCATCACAAGCGTGAGTCGAGAACCCCAGTGAGATACTAAAGGGCTCAGACCAACTCTTCACATCTATCTAGGTATCACCCTAGCTTCGATGCTCCACCAATTATGACGCGACTGGATTGGGGTACAGCTTTCGCTCTCCCCCCTTTATATACCCCATCAGTATGTGTGGTTGGAATCGTCCCTTGGGGTGATGAAATCCCCAAGCAGGTCCCACTATAAAGAAAGCACTAATCATTTCCAACTACTCCCCAAGCTCACACGAAGTGCAAGGGGAAAGTGAAAGAAAACTAATGCCCCCTTTGGGTAACACAAAAAGATAGACACAACAAGAAATAAATATTACTTCCCCTAATTAAACTATGTTTTTATAGTAACGAAAACAACAAGGATAGTTTTAAAAATTTGAGCTAATGGATGACCCTGCAAGCAAATGTTAGTTGTTTTATCTCACGTTCTTCGTCAATTATACAAGAATATGCTGCAAAATGTTAGAAAAAACACAAATATCCTAACAAAAAACAACGTTAGGGGGTTAGTACATGAAAACAACAAAAAATGAGAGCAAAAACAAAGCTAAAATGGTCCTTTTACCTTTCAAAATGTGTTGTTTTGGGGCGTATTCGCCCCTCTGTAGTGTTGAGGAAGGGCATAGTCACCCTTCTGTAGTGACAGGAGGGCGTAGTCACCCTTTTGCAATGACTAGGAGGGCGTAGTCGCCCTTCTACAGTAAAATGTTAGCACAGAAAGTTCAACCAAGGGGCGTAGTCGCCCTTTTGCAGAAAAGTGTTAGCACAGAAAGTTCAACCAAGGGGCGTAGTCGCCCTTCTACAAAAAAAGTGTTATCACAGAAAGTTCAACCAAGGGGCGTAGTCACCCTTCTGTAGAAAAGTGTTAGCACAGAAAGTTCAACCAAGGGGCATAGTCGCCCTTCTGCAGAAAAGTGTTAGCATAGAAAGTTCAACCAAGGGGCATAGTCGCCCTTTTGCAGAAAACGTTAGTAAGCTAAAAATCCAGACAATGGCGTAGTCGCCCTTCTGCAGTGAAACAAAGGGTGTAATCACCTTTCTGTAGTCACCAGGAGAGTGCAGTCACCCTTCTATAGTCACCAGGAGGGCACAATCGCCCTTCTGCAGTCACTAGGAGGGCGCAGTCACCCTTCTGCGACGTATTCCTGCAAACAACTCAACAACAACAAATGTGAAATTGAGGAACCTGCTTGTGGGTCCCATCAGGCATGCCAAAAATGTGATATCCAAATATTTTACCTATTCTAAACAATTAAAATGCAATGGAAAAACATAAAGAAACACCTCAAGATTAGCCTAAGGAAATTGTTAATGCAAAGAGAAAAAGTGTAAAATGATTGCAAGTAGTTATACCTTCTCTTTATAGTTGAAACTCCTTGGTTGGCCCTTGATTTTGGATTACTTTGTATGCTCCTTGGATGGCTCTTGATGTGGCTAAATGCAAGATTTAACTATATGATTGGATGCAAATGCAAATAGATAAAATAGATGGCTAGATGAGTGCACAAAATGATAGCATTTAGCTGCAAAATGACTAAGTGTTCGAAATACCTTAGAGGAGGGGTATTTATAGAGAAACTTGAATTCTCTAGAGAATTCAATGGTTGAGATTTATCCAACAAGGCCAAGATGAAGGGCTAAGGTGAGTTGAGGACTCACAAGCCCTCACATTTTGACATGTGGAATGTGAAGTGGCTAAGCGTGAGATGATGTGTAGGTGATGTGGAAGGGAGGTACATGATGTGGAGGAAGGACAAGTACCTTGGGGAGTGAGAAGATTTCCTCAAAAAGGAACTTCTTGTCCCCAAGTGAGAATGCAAATGGCATTTGAAGAATTTTGGAATTCCTCAAAAATCTCCATGGGAAAAGAGAAAATGGTTGGAGAAATAAATGTGAATTATTAAAAATTCACATTCTTAGGAGAATCTAATGGATAAGAGAGGGTCTCCAAAAATGTGGGAATTGGTCACATGTGCATGAGGTGACAAGTCAAATATTCTAGAAGCCTTGGAAGGATAAAATGTGAATTAAAAATTCACATGGGGAGGAGAGAAACCTAGGATGAATAAAAGTGAATTAAAAATTCACATGGGAAAGATGGTCAATGCCAAGAAAGGCAAATGGAAAGGTTGACTAAAAAGTGGTGCTAAAAGTGGCTAATGACTTTGATTAAGGTTGTGCAAATAGTTAATTAAGATAATTAATGGAAGATTAGAGGCAAGTGGCAAATGTAGGAGGATGTGACATTAATCCTTGTTTAAGAGGATGCACATCCTAATCATGAATTAATTAAATTATCCAAATAAGAGATGGATTATGGAGGATGTGACAAGGAGAGAGAAAAGAAGAATTTTAAATTGATTTTAATTCAAAAAGATTAAAATGACTAAATTAAATAAATTGATGTATTTATTTAATTTAAAGAGGAAAAAGGTACAAAATAAAGTGTTTAATTGTTAAATTAAATACTTTAAGAACCTTATGTGGTAAGTGTAATATTAATTAAATAAATTAATATTGATAGAATGGATGAATAGAGAGGTAGATTTGATCATACAGGAGTGATCAAATTTGGGTGTCTACAGTTGTATTGGATCATTTTATTGTGATTTGGGAGGAGGGTCATCATGCATTGCTTCTATCAAGTGTGGATTGTGATTTTCTTTATTTTCTTTGTTTTGTAACTTGCGAGAAAGGGCACGATGTCTACGCCTATGCTCCCTAGCTCCTCTATTTCTTTTGGTTTTATTGTCGAGTTGTGTTTGTGAAGGAAGGAGTTGATCAACCATAGGTTGCTTGTCTTCCCTAAGGGGAGGAATAGAAGGAACCATGGAAGGTTTTTCATCCACTTTCTCCTTTGCTTTATAAACTTTTTTTATACAACGAGGCAAGATGGAGTTGTTATCATTATCTCGTGGTCGTTTGGATGATGTGGGGGAAGTTTCAAGTGTTGGTAGAGTTTGATGGGTTTTTTCTTGTTCAGGTTGAAGCATTGTTTCATCTAGAATAGGAGTGTTGGATGTGGATGGGGACATGTTCTGGAGAGATAATTCGGTAATTTTCTTTTCTTTAAACTTTTGGTAAGCAATGAAAAAGAAGTCTTTGCGAGGCATGATAGGTTCCATGGGCTTAGGCCAAAAGGCTTCTAAGGAGAAGTTTCCTTTAGAAGACAAAGGGTTAAAGCCACTATGGTGAATAGTGAGTATCTCATTATCAAGGGGAAACTTTAAACATTTGTGTATGACTGAAGGTACAACTTTCATTGAGCGAAGCCATGGATGGCCTAGCCTCAAATGAAACTGATCTGACTACAAGATGATGGAGAATGTAACATCCACTATTTTAGGCCCTATTTGTAATGGAAGGATGATTGATCCTATCATAGGGCAAGAAAAACCATTTTTTGTTTTGATCCATGCTCTTGGTTTATCATAATCATCTTGATAAAGATCATGTAATAACAAAAATTCCTCAGTTATCACATTCTCTCCATAGGCGAGATCTATGAGTATCCCATTAGTGGGCTTATCATAAATATGACCAGCTATGTAAAGAGGACCATTGGGAAGATTTGGAAGTATGTCCTTAGAGGAGAAAGTAATATCAAGAGATTTCTTAGGTTGGTCCTTATGAGGGATAGCGTCTATCAGACCTACCATTTCATCCATAGGATTAATAGTAGTGGTATGTGGAATAAGATCAGGATGTTCAATATCTGTATGAACATTCATCACATCATTGTTTGGAGTTTCACTAGCTTTGACAAATGACACATTATTTTTGGGCATTGGATCGGTGAAAATTTGCAAATTTTGATTAGGAGGGGCAACGTACTTATTGTCTTGAACATTAACATTTGCAATGGAGAGATGGCCTGAATCAATGAGGTCTTGCACAAGGTGTTTAAAATGCTTACAATTTTTTGAGTCATGTCCATTTTGTCTATGATAATGGCAATAAGCGTTGGGTTTAAAGGTTGGAGGTAAAGGCAACATAGGATCTAGCAGTTTAACAATAGGTAAGGTAATCATTTGTTGTTGCAAAATTTGGGACATTGTGTTATGAAGAGTGTCTGGTAAAGGTGTGAATTGTCATTTTGGATCTCCATAACTAAAAGGTATCATGGCTTTAATAGCTACTATTTGGTTGTTGACGGGTTGAGTTGGTTGTTGAGGGGGATTGAACTGTAAAAACCCTTCTTTTTTTCTTTTGAAAGGGTTCTGAATTGTTTGAAGTGACATGTTCATATTTCTCAGCTCAGTTAGAAGTGGACATTGCATCACGACTACCAACCGAATTGTGATAATCGCAAAGGGTAGTATAAAAGTGCATAAAGGAGGGAAATTTCATCATGGTGAGTTTGTCCTAAAGTTTAGTTTGAAAGTTTTCAATAAACATCTTTTGAATATTTGGATCGGGAATCTTGACATCGATTTGAGAGTAAAGTGATTGATAATGTGAGATAAAATCAGTTATCTTTTCTTCTTCATGTTTTTTGCATCTCATCAAATCAGCCAAGGTCTTCTTTGGAGTCATATGCACTTGGAAATGATTTATAAATGCATTAACTAGTTCATTGAATGAACAAATTGAATTGTTCGGTAAGGATGAAAACCATTCCAAGGCAGTGTCTTTTAAAGTCCTTGGAAACAGTTTTTCCAATAGTTTATCGTCAAGGACAAAGTCACTACATAAGACGGTGTAAGAATTAACATGGTTAGAAGGATCTCCCTTCCCCCCATATTTTTCAAATCTAGGCATCTCTATTCCTTGTGGCATTGGTGTTCACAAGATTTCTAAAGATAGTGGGCTTCTTCAAACATAATAGGTGGGTGGTCCATTATGTTTTTAGTTGGTGGATATTTGTTTTTGCATGGAGGAGATAGTTTGGAAAAGTTGTGTTATGATAGGGTCAATGTAAGTGGTATGAGGTGGAAGGGAAAGTGGTGATGGAGTATATGTACTGGTAGGGAAAGTAAATGGAATACTTATAGATGGTATGGTGGAAGATGATAGAACATGCAATGCCACATAAGAATTAGGAATGCTAGTAAGAACAGTTGAGGAAGGAATCACATTACTAACTTGTTGTATTATTTTTGTGACTTGAGGAGTGGTATAGGTAGGTATGTATGCTATTGTTGAAGGAGTGTAAGGTCCTCCTTGGCTAACCATAGTGATTGTTGGTTGACATGTACTAGAGGTGGAAGGAACATGTTTATGGTATATCTCAACTATTTGTTTCATAATGTCTAGGCCTTTGTCATATTCAAGCAGGCGATGGATGTTCTCTTTTATATGAATTACAGTGGTTGAAATGTTTTCAAGACACACATTATGTTGAAGATTTGTTAAGTCCTCATGAATGTTGATGATTTTGTCTTGCAGGATGTGATCATTCCATGTGTCAACTTGCGTGTTATTGGAAGGAAAAGAGTTGCTAAAGGTAGGGTCCATGCCTAGTGTACTAGTTGCAATACTAGGAGTGGAAGCTTTAGACAATCCAAGATCCACAATGTGTGTATTATCATGGGATAATGTGAGTCTTGAGCTTCTTCTCACTATGGTATTAGCAATAGGACACCAAACACTCATGAAAAGGTTTCAAATTTGAAATGCAATGTAAAATAAGAGTAATAAAAAGCTGATAACTACAAGTCTAGAAACTATAACAACAATGCAATATTAGAAAACAAAAATGCAAAAAATGCTCTAAAAATGCAAGAAATTACAGTGCAAAATGTGCAGGGGGACTAAGTCACCCAGTGTGGAGAATTAGTCCCAGTAGTGATTTTTTTGATATTTTTCATAAATTTTAAATGCAATTTTATGTTATTCAGATTTTTAGATGCAACTATAGTGTGAAAATGCAGAATTTTAATGTTTTCTAATGAAATATAATGCAAAAAATGCAAGCTATATGAGCTTTTCACTAATGCAATTTTAAAAACCCTAGGATGCAAAACCTAATGCAATGTTGATGCAAGTTATTCCTAGGATGGGAATGCACTTAAAATTAGAAGTAAAATGTTCAAAAGTCAGGTTCACCAAAATGAACAACAATTTTATGTAGGAGGGCTTCTCTCTTACACTTCTAGGGTTTTTCACCTAAAAGGAGAAAGGTATCCCACAAAAACTTGGAGGTTCACTAAAGAATAATGCTAGTATGATTGAAGTATGTCTAAATTTAATGGCCTAAATTCAAAGAATTGATAAAAGATAATGAATATTAATGCAAAACCTAAGCTATGCAAGTTGTTTGAAAACACAATGATGTATGCAAAATGACCCAAGAATACAAGCGAATAATAACAAAATTAAACAAGACTAGAGAGGTGCTCCTGGAAACTAAAATGTGATGCAGAGAATCTTTGGAATCCTACATATTTTGTTGTTGAAGCCAACTGGGACACTTACGCCAAGCTGGGCGACTTAGTCCTGTTTCGGGGAGATTCTTCAAGAACAGGTTTATACCAAATGGGTACTCAAAAATGCAAAAATCACTTTTTAGGCCTAGTAGTGAGACTAATTCACCATTGATGGTGACTTAGTCCACCTAAGAATCTCGGGAAATTTGGAACATAAATTTGTAGCTTTCGGTCTGCACTTCCCTTCTTGACAGGTGTCTAGTTCAAATTCTACATAAAATGGGTTGAAAGAGGTCTCCAAGCTTCAATTAGGGATTTGTTGACTTGAATGACTTTGATAGATTGTTGACCACTTTTTAACACCTTTCTCTTTGACAAATATGCATACAAGACCTGCAAACACACATGCAAAAAGGGGGAAAAGGGTTAAGGGTTAGAGAATAGGGGTTTACCTTGGTCAAACCCCAATTTGGTAATCAAACCCTAGAAAATGAAATGAAATAGAAAGAGAATGATGAATGAACAACATACAATGTCACAACTCACCAAACCCTTGATATTGAAATCTGAAGATATGCAACAAGATGCTCCAATGGATGCTTGAGTGAATGCTTGATAATTGCTTGAATGATTAAGTGAATGAATGGGGGAGAAAATGAGAGGAAAACCCTTTATTTATACTTGATTTTACAATATTTCCTAAAAATAACACATCACGAGCTGACCTCAAGGTTAAGAGAATAAAATCCCACCAGAAAATTAAAATTATTTTGATTTTTGTGCCCAATGGGACTAAGTCGCCCCAAGTGGTGACTTAGTCCCACTAGGGCAATTTTACTGTGTCGGGAATCAAAGTGCATTTAATGTTGTTTAACATGAATATTCTCAAAAATATACTTAAGTAGGGCCAAAAAGTGCATTAAGGGGTCATTTAAACATAAAAAAGGGTTGAATTTGTGATAACAAGTCTAGAAAAGCGTGAGAGTTTGTTATAACTCTTTACAACACTTTGAAATAAGACTCGGTATGTGATAAAAAGAGGTTATTTAGGTGAATTGTAATGAAAGGGTCCTATAAAAGTGTGAAAGTGGGTTACAACACTTTTACAAGAAATCCTAGAATTTGAGGGTCCAAGACCTAATGTGAATGTGTTGACCACATTACAATATTAAATCTAGGAAAAATCAAGCCAAAGTCCATGAGAGAGACTCAAGTGAGCATAAAAATGTCCAACTATACATTTTTTGGCAACACACCTGGATAAATGTAATGAAAGTGGAAATCACAAATGTGGTTGCCACATATGATCCAGTGCATAGGATAATTATGGTGCCATAAGGGCACAAGTAGAAAAATTGCACTCCCAAATACAAGTACAAGATCAAAGGGAGTGGATTAAAGGTTAGGTAAAACAATTGCAAGAGGCGGTGAGCTTAAGGTTGACCTCAATAACTGGGTTTCTAGCAGAAGAAAATGTTGTTGCATAGAGGAATCATATACCATCATATTTGGAAGAAGCGGAAAAAAATTATGTGCAACTGGTAAGTCAAGTCCAAATCCTGACATTTGCAAAGAAATAGTGAGATAGCACCTTGACTCAAATGAAGTCAATTTACAAAAATTTCTTCCATTGGGTTAAAGTTGAGTATGTCTTTATAAAAGATAATTTTATGAAAAAGTTTTTGATGACGTGTAAAGATGTTGAGTAAATAAGTTATCAAAATCTATGTATATATCATCTATGTAAATACAAGAACATTTTTTAAGCAATCGAGGCTACTTCTTAGGGGGAGTGAACTATTAAAGTTTGTATAGATAAGGGGAGCCCATAAGCTTTTGTAGGCACAGAGGAATACCACCTATCCTATGCCCTTGATGTGAAAAGGGGAGAGAAATTAGAACATCTAGTAAGTGTTTCCATCAATGAAAAATGGGGAGATTTATGGAAAATGTGTTAGTGTGTTGTCATTGATCTCAACTTATGTTGCTATTGCATACACTAGAATGATGTCCTTAATGAAGAATTGTGGTGAAGGGTTGTAATGCTATCATTAGTACACAATTGTACCTTATCTTCTGAAGCTCGTGGTTGGATGTCACTTGTCTTGTCAATATGATTTGATTGATGTATTTTTACACATGTTCTTGGTGAAAGACTTCACATGGGGTATGAAGAAAAATGTATAAGTCTCTAAATTACCTAAGGCACAAAGATTTGCACCACAGGAGCTCTATCAATTGCTTCACATTTCTCCACCAATGAACTTATGGCTCTACGGATTGGAGGATAGTTCAATATATTTATAAGGTATGTATGTTCCAAGTTTCAAATAATAAGTGTTACTGCAAAGCTCTCATGTTTTAATAAAGTAAGAACAAATTAAGTACATGAGAGCATTATCTAAGGAAGGATAGAAAGTCTTCGCACTTCATATCGCATCATCTTATTTTTTCTTACGGTTCTGGATTTATGTTCATGTAGATAACATGTTCTTGCTCAGTTCGAGTTTCATATGGTTTTATGCACCATTGGTGATTCTGTTGATGACAGTGCGTTGTCTATGTTTCGATAATTTGAAAGGTTGGTCTACTGATGATCTAATGACTTGCACCATCAAGTAATTGTCTAAAACTAAGAAATGAGGTTATGAGAAGTATAGTTGAGGCTCATAGTGTTCTTTGTGAGAGTTGCAAGTTGGTATTTGATCTTCTCTTGTACAACGACAAGTGTGGAAGTAATATTTTGAGTATTAAGTGTTTGTGCCAGTACAAAATGATCTAAAATAGTAAAAGGTATGTAAAGAAATATTTTACAAGCCATATAATTATTATGGGGTGATCCACATAGGGTTGTTTGGTTTCTCCAGTACCTCCTTTGGTCTTTAATTAATGCATGGAAGACTATATGTTTGTCAAGTTGACTTGACATATTATGTTGCTTACACCATGTGTTTGAAAGTGTGTGTTAGTCTTGAAGATGTGTTCTATGACAAATAGGTCATGATTATCTCTCAGTTTAAACTACATGATATTTTCTCTTACCACGTATGTTTTTGGAATTGACTTGTTGTGACCATTACATATCTCATGATTGTATGTTTTAGCCAAAAATGAGAATTTTTTTAATCCTTTTAGATGATACAAATAGAAGATCAAAGATGTTGGAAGAGGGTACATGGATGTAAGGCGAATATTTTGAGAAGATAATGTGCGAATAAAAATCTATAGAATCTCTTTTGATAATAAAATATGGTAAAGATCAGTTTAGAGAGCTCAACAATGAGCGTATGTGATACTATGAAGGAGCATGTGTGAGTATGAGGGTTGAAGGTAGTGAGCCATAGGCAGTAGAGTTTGTTGAGCAAATATATATGTGAGTATACCAAAAGTAGTGAGTTGGGGGTAACAAAAGTGTTGAATTATTACAGTACTAAGCAAAGGGTATAACCTTTTTTGTAAGTGTTTTATTTTGCAGGGAGTTGTAAAATTCCTTTGGTTGAAGCCATAAAACCTATTATAACTACTATTTTCATTTGTGAGGCTGGATTTGGACAATAGCTCCAAGCAGCTTTCTCACCATGGTTTTTCTCTTGTATGGTTTTCCACGTAAATCTAGTGTTATGGTTGCATGCTTATGTATTCTTCTGCTTGTCATGATTCTTATTTGATTATTTTTTTATGAAAGTAAAGAATTTGACTACATACTGATTCACCCCCTGCTTAGTACTACTGTGTGTTAAATATTTATAAGCATGCACATTCATTGTAATTATCAATTCACATATATTCACATTCTTGTATTTACAATCAATCAATGTAGAAGATATATCATATGCTTGTGTGGTATTTATGTGGACCAATTTATTTCTTCTCAAGGTTCTATAGCATAATCATTGCTTTGTTCTATCATGTGTGATAGGAGTTTTGGTTGTAGAGGATCACTAGGAGTTGTGGGGGTTCAACAATAAACTTCAACAGTCTTTTTTTCCATTTATGGTAGTTACCTTGGTTTGAAGGTATCTTTATATTTTACACCTTCAAATGACGGTTCATGTTCATTAAAAGATGATTTTTGACTCACATTTGAATGCACATACCTTTATTTGAAGAAATTCCTCCAAATGAAGGTGTTTCCTACTTTTCTCCCTCTTCCAAATTTAAAAATCTAATGTCCAAGTTTTAGAGTCATTATATTACATTTGGATAATATTTATGTTAGAATGTAGCTATTTATATGCATGGCATAAATAACACCTAGTTGAAAATAGAGAGTAGATGGCTTTTTAAAAATGCATGCATATCATTAAAGATAACCATGTATAGACTATATTTAGGGACATGCATTTTAGGATACATGTGAATTAAAGTTAACTATAAAAAGTCCTACACTCTATTTAGGATTGTGCATGACCCTATATATATTTTAGGTGGTGATAGGGTAGAAACACCTCTATACACCTCATAACTACAATAATTTAATAAGGTAAAAAGTAATCAATCAATAAAATTCTATAATAAGGATCTTGATTCATCAATATAGAATTGATTGTGATTTTGAGTAAATAAATGTATGGACTAGCTTAGAATAAGCATGAGGACTATGGTGTGAAAGAAAAAATAGAGGCAGAAAATCTCAATGTGCTATAGGTTTTACAAGAAGATACACCAAAATATTAGTTATTTTAAGTGCTTAGCCTAGTTTTTGCATACATAAGTAGGGAATGCCTAACAACCACAAGAATGGTGTCTATAAGATCTATGATACCATATGGAAGTCTCCACCAGTTTTTGAATCTATAATACCTTTGGTATTAGTTGTAATGAGCTCCCTTGAATGAGGGATTATATTTTCATTGATAATTGTGAACATGAGATGTACCCAAAAGCAAGATCCACAAGCTTCATGGTAGAATCTCCAAAGATATTTCATAGGAAACATATCACCTCCTGAATGGTCAACTTAAAGGAATAAATAAAATAAAATATTTTGGATAGCAATTTACAATATATATGCTATACTTGAGCATATTGTATTACCATCTTTTATGTCTTCAAATCTTGTGAAATCAGTAACATGGTTTCACTAGGAGCCAAGAAAGTTTTTGCACTTTACTCTTCTTATAGCAAATTTTTGCAGGTACTTCTTTTTTCTGTGTTTTTTTGAAAAAATATTATCAAATATAATCAACTACAAATGTAGATTCCTCCATATAATGAAAGTGTGTGGTACAAATGCATCAACAAACTCAATAACAAGTACATTCCAATCCAAGATTGCTTCATAACTACAAAACATAAGTCACAATTTGACTAGTATGAATATAATTCTAAAATATTAGATTTAATAAATGAATGCATTATACAAATGAATTTTTAATATTAACAACTTTATTTGACAAAAAACTAAATAATTTTCTCTCCTCATCATTTATCATTTACAACTCAAATAATAATTTAGGCTATAATTTATTGTTGATTGTTTATCACTAGTTAAATAACCAAATTAACCATTTGATATTCTTTCTTGCCCTATAATTAAATTACGATTAATCAACCATAAGATTGAAATTTTCAATATGTACACATTCTATTCATCCACATAACTCAAAATATAATATTTGTAATGTGAATATATAAAAAGCATAAATGATTTTATATAATTAATAAAATATAATATATAATATAGTCTTGTCAATTTAAATGAAGTTGTATACTAAAACATTAATTAAGTCAATAATATTCATGATATTATTATCACAATTCAATTAGATAAATTTTGAGCAAAACTCATTTGCCTATAATTCATGAGTGGTGGTTTGCATGAACCCATCTCTCATGAAAATGAATGGTCCACTTATTCGTTAATTACATTTAGGTGATGCTCACAAGGTTGAAGCACCCAAACTTCCATAAAGGTCACCCTTCCCGGAAGGTCACCCTTCATAGTACTATTTTGATTCAAGTGTGCTTAACCATGGTATTTCTCCAAAGTCAAGCCCACTTAACTTGCTAACCTATTTGCAAAATTTTAAACAAATGTTATGTCTTATGAACCATTCATCATAGAGGTTCTTAACTCATCAATTGATAACTTAAGGTATTTTCTTCAATATATCGTGTTATGATATTAATATCACGGTTCAACTACCTAGTTTATAAATCAAATTTAAATTATGATATAATCAATGAATTTGATTTTTTAAAAAAACTGTCGTATATACCTCTTATTTATCATTAACATTCACTTAAAAACTACTAATTAGTGTGATACTATACATTAATTTAAAAGAAGTTAAATTAATAAATGGCAATCCAACGTAAGTATTCTTCTTGTAGATCAGTTAGCGGCTATGATACATGGGGACGCATCCCCTACCCTAAAACCCATTGTTCCCATCCCTAGCCATCCCTAAGACGAGGGGACGCAAAGGGGACATCCCCCAACCATCCCCGAAACAACTTAACTAGCAGGAAATGGGAGGAAACACCCCCTGCCCTTTGGGGACGTTTCCCTGTCCCCGGTACAAATGGGGGACGTTGGAAACGTCCCCCATGCATCATACTGGGGACGGCTAGTCGTCCCTCATGGACAAGGAGCTTCCTAGGTTAAAAAAACATTTAAAAGATTAATTTTTTAAATATTTCGTCCTCCTTTCTAAGGTGATTTTTGAGTTTGGGTTGTTTGACATTTTGTCAAACACTTGGCATGCAAAGTGAGAGTTCTGATTTTTGAATGTTTATGCTTGTGTTTGATTGAATTTTAATGCCAAATCATTTGCATAAAACATAGAAATGATAACTACTATCATAACATCAACAAATATGAAACTTTCAACCTCAAATCTGATTTTATTTGCTCTATATCAAATCTGAATACATTGCATTACAGGTTTGATATAAGTCTGATTTGATTACAACAGCCGAGATTTCCTTCAAAATCCAATTTATATTGATTCTCAATAAAATACAAACATACCCAGATCATAGGCTACAATAATAAGGTTAATACCCGGATCATAGGCTACAATAATAAGGTTAATGACATTTATTATGTTGTTATACTAGTGCTCTCACAATTTATTTACATATTGATATTGTTGTTATCAATTATTAATTTATTGACATATTTCTCTTTTCCCCTCTCTCTATAATATATTAATAAATTTTGAAAAAATCATATATATATATATATATATAGTATATCGCCGTCTTCTACCGTCCCCTAAAAATAGCCCCTAGGAAATGCCCTGGAAATGCATCCCCTGCTGTCCCCCGTCCCCGTGGAACATAGGTTGGCGGTGATATAGGAAGAATCAGATAATTCAAGAAAAACACGGAAGCAGTACGTGTATAATAAATTGAGTGTTCCACAACAACTTCTCCAGAAATTGACTGTTCAATGACAAATTTACACAATCTTACTGACGTTTGTACAATCTTTGCGAAGGACAAACAGTAAGGGGCCTCACAAGAGTAAGGTGGAATATATGTTTTCAATGCAGTGAAGGATGCCGAGCAGCCCACGTAGGCGACAGTGCAGAAAAAGCTTGGAATGAGAAGTAGGCCCTCATGGAATTTTAGTAGCTGCCTTTAGTACAGGAAAAGGCTGGAATCAGAAGTAGGCCGAACAGACACATTAAATGGCCTTGGAATTTTACTATCTGCCATCAGTGAAGAAATGCTTGCAATCAAAAGTAGGTCCAACACATTAAGTTGCCATGGACTTTAGTATCCGCCATCACCGGGGGAAAAGCTTGGAATGAAAAGTGGGTCAAACTTTGGAATAAAAAAAGTAGGCTTATGTTGTTTCTACTGATGTTTTTTGTCATATGCTTTTACAGTTGTATTGATAGTTCACGATACTACAGTTCTATTGTCTTGTATCAAATGTTTCTACAGCTGTATAGCAAAACTATAGTTTGATGTAGTTCATGATTCTCCAGTTCCTTTGTCTTGTAGTTTACTGTATTGTTTCTTGTAGATTGCTGTTGCAAGTTTTCCCTGCAGTTTTTATTGTATTTTTCTTGTAATATGCATTTTATCAATACAAAAAAATAGGTTCAAGGGAAATGATTGTGTAATTGTGCATTTTAATTTTCGGCTTCTAAAAATTCTATATAACAATGTCAAGTAACTTAAAAAAATTATAGCAGTTTTCTGTCAAGTTGATTGCTTAAACATAAGGTTTGAAGTCACTCGTAATTGAATATATTTTCACGATTATAATTCACTTAAACACTCAAACATAAACATACAATAATATTAATAATTAAATAATTATAAATTACCCTTATTATCAAATCATCCTAAAATTATTTAAATTATATTATATTCAGGTAAATAAGTTTGTGTATAAATTATTACTAAATTACAAATTATTAGTAATCTTTAAAAACCTAACCCTAATATTTCATCTCTAATTTAGGTGTTTTGACTCAAACCTGATCATGCATACTCTAGCACCACCCCAAGCTACTTCATCCACCGCAATAGATTTCAAAGGTATCGTGTCTAGCAGGAGGAGAGGCATCATGTTTGGTGTCATGAAAGGCTACATGTCCAACATGAGGTAAGGTTTATTACATATTTTTTCTTTACAAATTAGGGTGTCTTCATTGATTGTGATATTTTTAATTCCTTTTAAGTTTTGTAAGCCTCAACTCCTATTTCATTGTTCTTTATGGTCATTGGCATCCAATGGAGACTTGAAAATGTGTCTTTCATCACAACAAAAGAAATAGGGTTTGGAACTTCCTAAGGATTCATATTGGAATAGGCAAAGTCTTTTTTTTCCTTATCGAATCTATGACCCATTTCTCACTGAAAGCTTAAATGTTAATATGCTTTCACCATTTAAATTTGCAAAATCTCAACAAACATTTTTGTTAATAATGTTTAATGATTTTGAAGTATTTTCCACTTCTAATATTTGGGTTTTGATTTTTGAGGGTCTTACAGATTTGGCTTTGGAGTAAACATAGGTTTGGAGGGTGTTAAATATGGCTCATGACATGATCAAATGAGTTTTTCATTTTTGGATTAGGATTTATTAGGTTTTGATAGTGGTTTCTTGTTCAATAGAGGAAAAGCCTTAGATATTGCCTTTGATATTTTGGCATCTAATTTTTGGATTACATAATGTCTCATAAATTTAGTGACTTTTTACCAACGATTCTACGGGTATCTATTTTTTGATGGCACACTTTTGACAATGAGTTATAGGGGTGTGTTTTAGGAACAATATTAATTTGACTATTCTTCAATTGATTTTAATTTTACAATTAAGTTGTAAATTAAAAGATGAATTAGTTTGCATCAACAATAATCTATTCATAAATCAACAAGCACACATTAGGTTGCTAGATCAAAAGGATAAATTTCAATTTGTATACAAAGATAAGGTTGTTATTTCTAATGGGAAGGTGCTGGCATACTATTCCATCAATTGATAGCTATATAATATGGATTTGTTGGGCTATTTCCATGACCGATGGGCTATTTCTATTTTACAAACCTAGGCACCATGTCATGGAAAAAATATTTCATATTCATGAAATTTAGATATTTCTAGAGGTATGTATTTACTTCATAATTAGAAAACTAAGAAAACAAGATAAATATAATATTTACATTGAAAAAATAATGAGAGCACATTATAAATAGTCTATTCTTAGTATTTTCCAAAATTTTAATATCTTCTCATCAAAACATATTGGGCAAGCAAGCAAGACTATAATTAGAAAACTCTTACTAGACTTGTGAATTTATTTGGCTAGTAAGTTACTTTATGAGGAACTGTGGGCCAAATCCTACTAGATAACTTGCAATTTTCTTTGAAAAACTTAGGAAAATTTCAAACTCACTTGCAAATTTCTTTGAAAAGCTTGGAAATTTTCAAACTCAAACTTGTTTTCTAGAAAAAGAGTTTCAAAAATATAAAAATAAAATTAAAAAAATCTTCATTCTCATCTTTGATAGGTGAAAAATTAGAAGACTTATGCATGTTCTAAATTAATTTATGTTTTTTTTAACTATTTTTATTTTTAGGATTTTATTAATAGTTCTTAGCACAATAACTAGTTGTTTTAGCAACACTTTAACAATATTTTATTGTTATTTTAATGCTTTAAATCAACCATTTTCTATAGATGCAAGACAATTGCTTTAACAATATTTATTTTGATGTTTTAGGTTTGTTTTAGTCTATATATATTCACCCCATAGTGTTTGTTTATGCAAGTATCTTTTAATGCCACAAGTATTTAATTTTTATGAAAAATAATAGTTGTTGCAAGTGATATATTATTTTAGATATCTCTTGTTGTAAGTAATATGTTAATATCAAAATTCTATTAAAAAATAATGTTATATTTTAGATATAATTGTAATAATTAAATAATTTATAGTCATAACAAAGAGGTTCTTGCAAAATATTAATAGGGAAATATGATGTAATTAAATTTGAATCAAAACTAAACATTAAATCTCAAAAAATAATAGCATGATACTTGCCTTTGCTAAATAGTTAAAATGAAGAATTTAATTGCAAAATTTATGTCTAATTATAGTTGAAATAGATTTTCATAAATAGGATTACAAGCTTTCAAATTTGAATTAGTTGACTATTCAAGGTTATTCTACCAAACTTATGATCCATGGCCATATTTAATAATAGTAGAAACAAGAAAGAAATTGATTCCTACACATAAATTGTTATTGTTGGTTACAAATTATAAAATGACTAGCATGTAGATATAATTACAAAACAAGAATGGTTTGCAAATTTTTTACATGGTCTAAGAAATTGTAAACATTGCAAAATATACATGATGTGTTGAATTAGACATAATTTACAAAAAATAGGCATTTTCTAAATAGGTATGGTCTACAAAATTAGTAAGTTTGTTTTAGTAGAGTTCAATAGTTGACCATAAAGTTGGGGGATAGTTTTGGCTCCTCCATTGGACTATCTATCAAAATATTTGTTAGAGTAGTTGAATCAACATGTGGTTTGATAGGAGTAAGATGAACAAACATATTTTCATCTAAAAACCCTAAAAAGTAGAATTATTTGATAGGGGAGTGAGGGGGCTATGGATAGTAGTAGCTTGTGAAAAGAAGGGAAAATGGATCCCTTCAAAAGGTTTATGATAATGTTGTTTCATAAAACCATAGGGATCTTAATAGGTGCATTTTTCCATAGATTTTATTAGGAAAGAGATCACAAGGTGTAATGATTGGATTTCAACATCAATTTAGTGAGTCAACTAGACCCGAGTCTCAGTCCTTAGGACAGATTTGAAACCAAATTGAAATGATTTGAAAATCTCAAACTAAATGAACAATAAGACCTAATACCTAAAATAAAAATTCCAAAAATTAAAGAGATAGAAATGATAATTTGCAGGAAGATCTGAGAAGAGTTTGATGGCATGCACCTATCAACAAAAACTATTTTTGAGGTCTACTAAGGGACAAATTTTCCCTTGGGTGAATGGGTCCTTGAAGTCCTTTCCAAAACTACAAAAAATGAAGTTGTAACCCTCTGTCTGCACTCTATTCCAATACCTACAAATCTTCGGGGTGATCCCACAATAGTGGTTTACAATTTTTGGCCAAACTGGACACTGAAATTATTATTTTTAACTAAATCTTCACATTCAGGCACCTATAGCAGCTAAACTGTGAAGAATTTGAAGATGATGCAAACTAGAGTCTCATCACATTTAGTCTGTAGATTCTAAAAATATTTTTTTCAAAATTTTTGGAATTAGATTGCACTTATTTTTCCATCTCCCACAAAAAATGGTTATTTTCCAGAAAATAACATTTTTAAAAAATGACGCACACCGTATAACGCATAACTTTTTTTCTATGAAGGATAAAATTCTAATTCTTTTGAATTTAGATTCGTAACTCCAATATCTAGTGCTTCCACTTGGTTAGACATTTTTTTATTGAATATTTCTTTAATCAAGTTTGAGTCAAACCAATTACAATTTAGACATAGTGCGACCGTATAACGCATAACTTTTTTTGTATATATCAAAATTCAATTTATTTATTTTTTAGATCAAGGACTTCAATATCTAGTGCACTCATATTTTTCAAAAAAAAAAAAATTGATAATTTGCTATTTTTCCACATGTGTAGAATAGAGACCTTCGTTTTTGGATGAAAAACCTATGTTTAATAAAACTAAAAAAAACAAATACATAATAAAACCAAAACATATTAAAATTATATTTGTTGGATAGCTCATTCTGAGAACTAGTAATTCTAGTTGGGTTTGTGAAGATTCCTCCATTTTCATCCTCAACCCAAGCTTCGAACTGCCAAATTTTAGGTTTTTTTGTGTGTCTCAGGGAGGGGATGAGGATTTAGGGGGGTTCGTACGAACCCATAGGGGTTCGAGCGAACCCCTAGGGGTTCATTCGAACCATGGTTCGCTCGAACCCCTTCATATGCATTTTTTTTTTGGCAGAAAAAAGTTTAAGGGGTTCGCTTGAACCCAGGTTCGATCGAACCCCTTTTGGTTCGGTCGAACTTCTAGGTTTGTACGAACCCCCAAAATCACTTTTTTTTCCATGGGGTCATTTTTTCTCAGTTTTCCTTCCTCCATCAAATTGTAAACCACTATTGTGGCTTCACCCTTCATCTTTAGATCTAAATCTAGAACTAATATACAGTAAATCTATAATAGAAAATGTTTGTTTGTATGGGGGTTTGTCGTAGTCAAACCCCAAGTTTGATAATTAAACCTTGATAAAAGGCAAAGATCTGATAAATGAAAATATGTGAGCTCTAACCTTAAGTGCATATAAGGTTCTTATGAGCTAAAATACAAAGAAACCGTACTCAAGTGCATTAGAGTATGATTCCTATACAATAATGACAAGATTCACCTAGGGAGAAGTCAAAACACCCCAAATAAGTTTGAAACATGATGATACCTTGTTGTAGGTTGCTAGTAGAATGAAGCTTGAGGATGAGGAGACTAGGAAACAAGTCATTGGGTTAAAGGAATGGTCAAATGCATCTCGCACACCTAGAATCTGTCATTTCCTTCTATTGGCAACAACCTTCAATCATCTGATAAAAACTTGATCAAAATCTGAAAATGGACTTGAAGACCTATGTTTACAAACAATGTTGCTCCAAGACTCTAAATTTTGCTTGAATACTTCTTGATATCCTTAATCTCTTTCTTGTTCTAGTTTGAAATGATGAAAATATTAGACTTTTATAGGCATTTCTCTAATTTCCCAAATATTAGATCCCGATAGCTGACATTTACAATTCGAAAGTTAGACCTTAAAATGTTGCCAAAAACATATTTAAAAATTGGTCTTGGCCCTTAAAGGGGACCCATTCACCCATGGGAAAATGGGTCTTGGCCTATAATTCCAAGACACGCATGGTCTAGGGTAGATTAATGTTTGAATGAATTTATTCAATGTGTGTTTCAATGTCATAAAATGATAAAAATAGGCCTTGGGATGCATAATGAAAGGGAATTAGGACCTATTTAGGAAGGGTGAAAATGCATAAATGTAAGGTCACTATAATAGGTCCAAACTAAGCATGAAATTGTACTATCACTTACAAGGGAGTATAATTCTCTATGATACATTTAGCCCCCACTTTAGCGACCATATGAAACTACATGCATATGCAAGCTAAAGCACTTGAAAGTGAACCATGCTTCATAAAAAGGATACTCATATCATGGATATTATAATTCATTTGTGAATGGGGAGAATGAAGCCTCCAAAGTAGTTATCTACAAAACCACAATGTTAGGAACTGCATGGACTACAAAACTAATTCCTTAGTTGTTCAAAATCATATTAAAAAATGTCAAACTTCTACAAAGAACCAAATTTGAGCGTAGATGTATGCCCCATTTATTTTTATTGCTTTATGGAGGTGGACTCAGAGTAGCAATATAACCTCATCAAATTACTAGGTTTTGTTTATGGAAATACTTACGGTAGGGTTATGAGACCACAACACCATCTATCAATAAACATTGAATGAAATCAGGGATGAAACTATGAATCCAATGCAACAAACGATATTGAAAATGAAGTTTGATATCCCCCATTATGATGATTTGAGTAAAACATGTACTATTAAGAAAGTTTACAATATGTTCTAGTGCAAAATCATGTTTTTGACTATCATTTTGACATTTACCATTTGGAGATTACCTTGTTGCAAAGAAGTGAATATGTTGAGCTGATGACCCTATGAGCCCCCAAGATTAGAGGTTCTATGATCCAAGATTGTAAACAAGATCATCCCACTAGAGGTGAGTTTTTTGTACCTTCTCTCTATGATTTTCCCTTACATTTTTGCATTGTTTTTCTCTTTTTCCAAACATCTTAGGGACCCCATCCCAAAATGGCAACCCTATCCAAGAATGGCGACCTTGTCCTAGACCCATATCCAAAAATGGCGACCTTGTCCCATTTTGGGCAGAATGTCCAAGGGTAGTTTTGCTTTGTTGTTGATTGTTTGGATGACTATTTTTGTTGAGTTAATTAATGATTTTCTTTAAGTTTCTTTTGGATTCCACCATACACCCACCAACATCTGAGAGGATGACTATTATCTTTCCTTTGCGAACAAGTTATGCAACTTAGTGAGGAGGAGCAGGAGACACTTTATGCTACTAGACTATTTTGGATATACCTCATGCCACCCATGAGGTATCATTCAATGTGATGCTAATGGCATTGGTCGAGAGATGAGACTTAGATACTTGCACATTTCATCTCTCAACATGGGAGATGATGGTGATATTGGAGGATGTTCATCATATTCTTAAGATACCCATCTAAGGTGAGACCATCCACTTGGAGGAGAATTGCACATGTTGATAGATGAGGTGTGACATTCAGTATGATACTAGTCATTAGATTGCTTCTGAGGATATTGGGGCTCACATCAAGCTCTAATGGCTTCTATATGATCCCTCTTTATTAATTTGGTGGATTATGTGTGTGACAGTTGCACTTGCACTTGTCACTTACCTTTGTTAGAATGCCTTGTAATTTCTTGAGAACCTTCTTGTCCCTTCTCTTCTCTCTTTTAAATCGATCTCTTTCATTCTATTGCTCTCTCTTGGTCTCTCTTCTCTTCTCTTAAAAATTTTATTATCTTTCACTATTTCTCTCTTGCTTGCTACAACACTCTAAAGTTGCCACAATGCTCTCTACTACTTTCTTGGCTCTCATAGTTGTCTCTCTCTCTCTTTGGATTCCTCAATCCTTGTAGGTGACGTCTCTCTTGTCTTGTGTCTTTGAGCATCTTGGGATTTCTCACATCCGTTGTTTATGTATTTTACTATATCATCTATTTATATATTTCATTGTCTATTATCTTCTCTATATGTCTATTTGGTTGTTCGTGGAGGTGAAAACACATAAATGGGGGTTTGACTAAGGAAAGTCCCTAAACAACCCCAACAATTGTTCGTAGTCTTATTTGTGCATGTGTTGAAGATATTAATTTGCTAGAGGCTTCATTGCTTGGTCTTGTAATGTCATAAAATTGCACCCCTTGCAATTTCACATGCATTCTTGCATTTGATTTAGTGTCCACTCCCTTAGCATTTGTGTAGGCTCATTTCAGCCCCTACATCATCCTTTTTCCTCTCTTGGGATGCTCAAGACCCCTTTTTAGCAACTACCTTCATGCACTAGCTTTTGCATCAAACTTTGTGCTTTTCCCCTTCACGTCATTTTGTAGTGTGATGTGTTCGGACACTAGCATGCCACATGAAGGTCCATACACCATGCTAGCGTCTGATGACGTTTTAATGTTCAAATGATCATTTTCGTGCATGTTTGCCACTTCTCAATGAGTTTGTCGATGGTAATGACCCAGGATGCCCTATAACCACCCAAGAAGCTTCTTTTTGCTTCTCTTCTCTCTTTAAAAGCTATCCTTTCAGTTCATTTTTCTCTCTAACTTCTCTCTAGCTTTGGCTCTAGCCTTCTACTCTCTAGATTTTGCTTGCACAACTTCATACAGCTTGTTAGAACAACTTCAAACACTCTCAAACTCTCTTAACAACACCCTTTGCAATACTCTTGGCTCTTACAGCTATCTTGCTCTCCCTCTGTGCAGCTCCTTTGGATCTTGCAACTTCATCTCCCTTATTTCATGCTTGTGAGCATCCTAGGGTTTCATATCCCCTATCTATTGCACTCTTACTTCATGATACGAGTTCTCCTCCTTGAGTGGGGATTGATTTTATCACTCACATTTTTTGATATAGGTTCTCCTCCTCAAGCGGGGTTTGTTTTTATCACACCGCACTTGCATACTCTATTTCTCTTTATCTATTTGGTTGTCCGTGGAGGTGGGAACACTAAAATGGGGGTTTGACTGAGGCAAACCCCTATACAACGCCAAAACTTTCTCCAAATCTTATGCATGCAAGTATTGAAGACATTCATCTATTGGAGGCTTCATCACTTATGTGGTTATAAGCACCTTCTTTCTTCTCTTTATCTTTATCATTTATATCCTACTTCATTTCAGTTTCATTACATTCTATTACTTTATTGCATTTTATAAGTTCTTAGAAATCTTATTGTTAATAGTTGCTTTTCCACTTTCTATGAAATTCTCACTTTCTGGTCCATACAAGATGCCAACGTGTCTCTAGGACACCAGCGCATCATACTGTCGTCCTTATTCTATGCTTCCCTCCTTTGGTCAAGAGCCCATCGGTCTGTCTAGAAAATCTTTGTGACCTACTCTTTCAGATTCTAGAAACCTCACGTTGTTCCTTGAGGTAGTTTAGGGAAGTTTGCTCTGTGAGGCTCTCTGAATGAAGAGAACTTGCGAGCCACAAATCCCCCTTCTCTAAATTTTGGTGAACCCGATGTGAAGAGGGTATTTTTCAAAAACTAGGAATTTATTTACCCCTACTTGGTGGGGTCATAACTTTTAACTTAGTGCTCAAAATTTAGAACCATTTGCACCATTGGAAAGGTCTCCAAGAGGACTAATTCAGTCCCCAACAACCCATTTTTAGGGACTGACACAAGTTTCAACCCCAAATTCTGCTCCAAAGACCTCTGAAAAAGTGAATTACTAGAACCTAGAAAATATCAAAAAATCCAAAAAATTGGATTTCCAAATTTTCTCAGTTCTATCACCGAAATGAATTTAATATCTTCTTTTATTAGTTTATAATCTAATTATATTCAAAATATTAGTGATGTTCCATTTCATTCATGTGATGGTGACTTGGCTTTACCCATGTCACTTAGTGTCTTTGATCCGTCTCATGAAATTCCTCTTGCTTTGGAGGATATCTTGTTGCAAGAAGATGAAATCATTGATACCTTTCTTAATGTTACTCTACCTTCTATTCATTTCAATTCACTCTCTTCTAGGGGTGAAGCCACAATAGTGGTTTACAATTGAAGTGAGGAAGGAAAACTCACAGAAAACAAATGCATGGAAAAAATATTGATTTTAGGGGTTCGTACGAACATACTGGTTCGACCGAACCCATTAGGGGTTCGCTAGAACCTGGGTTCGGGCAAACCCTTTTAAAGCTTTCCCGCCAAAAATTCCAACAAAAACCCTTATAAAAGGGTGGTTCGAATGAACCCTGGTTTGAGCGAACCCCTAGGGGTTCGCTCAAACCCCCCTTATTCCTCATCCCTCCTCTGAGACATAAAAAAACCTTAAATTTTGGCACTTCGGAGCTTGGGTTGATGATGAAAATGGATGAATCTTCACAAACCCAATTGGAATCAGGTAGTCCTCAAAACAAGCTATCCAACGAATATAATCTTAATATGTTTTGGTTTTATTATGTATTTGTTTTTTTAGTTTTATTAAACATAGGTTTTTCATCGAAAATGAAGGTCTATGTTTTGCACATGTGGAAAAATAGCAGATTATCAAAACAAAAATTTGAAAAATACGAGTGCACCAGATATTGAAGTCCTTGATCCAACAAAAAAAAAAATTGAAGTTCGATATATACAAAAAAAGTTATGCATTATACGATCGCGTTATGTCTGAAATGTAATTGGTTTGACTTCGAAACTTGATTAAAGAAAAAATATTCAATAAAAAATTGTCTAACCAAGTGGAAGCACTAGATATCAGAGTTATGAATCTAAATTCAAAAGAATTAGAATTTTATCCTTCATGGAAAAAAAGTTATGAGTTATACGGTCTGTGTCACTTTTTAAAAATTTTTAAAAAAGAAAAGTTTTCGTGGGAGATGGAAAAAGAAGTGTAAAATGATTCCAAAAATTTTGAAAAAAATATTTTTAGAATCTACAGAAAAAATGTGATGAGACTCTAGTTTGCATTATCTTCAAATTCTTCACAGTTTAGCCGCTATAGCTGCCCGAATGTGAAGATTTAGTTAAAATAATAATTTCAGTGTCCAGTTTGGCCAAAAATTGTAAACCACTATTGTGGGATCACCCCTAGAGATGTCACATTTGTGAATGATGAATCTCTTCTCTATTCTAGTACACTCTCCTCTAGAGATGATGCATTGGTGAATGATGAATCTCCTCCCACGTCCGATCCCCCTTGGATCGATGTTGAGAATATGTCTTCAAATATTCATTCCACTAGTTGTGATGAGTTTTTAAATATAATCCATGTCTTTGCTACCCCTCAAAGGCCTAAGAGACCTATTATTTATTTGACCCCATCTAATCCTTCTCCTAAAAGGGTTTGTTCTATTAATGGTGTTCCATTTGATAGTGACTCCCCTAACCTTTCTAAGGCTTCCTCTTATGGAGCAGTAGCTAATACTTATAAGAATGGAATGAATAAACAACTAAGCCTTCCTCAAGCATCTAAACCTACAACTAAAGCAACCAGTGATTACAATATTGTTGAGCAACCTTAGGTTACTTCGACTAAGATTTCATTATGGGACTTGCTTCAGTTTGCTCCAATTTATCAAGGTATGCTTCAGGAAGCCTTGCAATAGATCCTCTTGCTTTCTTCTGCTAGGCCGGTAGATGCTGATACATTGATAGCTCATATTTGTGTAGATTCATCGAATATCATGTTCTATATGTAAGAACTTACGCCCCCAAATGTGCAAAAGTAGGAAGATCCTTTGATGATTATAGTTAAAATTAATAACATTGGCATTAGACGTACTCTCATTGACATTGGTTTAGCACTCAATGTATGTATAGCATTGATATATTGCCTAAGATTAATATTGATTCATCTTCTCTTAATAATTCTTCTATTGTCATTTGTTGGTTTGATAATGTTGGTTGGTAACCTTTGGGCATGATAGTCTTTCCTTTGAGGTTGGGACCCATTACCGTACCCACCCTTCTATATTTTATGTCATAAAAATTACCATATAACCTTCTTCTTGGTAGACCATGGATTCATGCTATGGGTGCAATCTTGTCTACCTTGTATAAATCCATTAAGTTAATTTGTAATAATCAAGTAGTCACAGTCAAGGCTGACCTCGAGGCTATGCACTTATGTGAAATGGCAGCTGTTGGGCAGGATTTGATTGTGCCTACCCTTATCCCTTCAGTGTCTTCTAATGTGTCAATGTTTACTCATGTAGTACCTACTACAAAGGATACTCTTGAGATAGATGTCCTTGAAGAAGATCCTTTTGAAGCAAGAAATTTTAAGTCTACTTCTTCTCAAGAAAATGCATGTCTTGGTGATGATTTGGGTTCTTTAGACTTTACAGAACCCTATGTTGGAGAGTGTAAAGTCAACCTGATCTGCTTAGACCTTCTGATAACATCATCTAAACCTGCTATCAAAGATTATTACTCTTTTGCATCATGGGATAATGTGAGAAACAATTGTAATGTTCTTAACATTGATCTTCCATTGTCTTCTATCTTCATGTCTTCTTCTTGTGAGCATTCAAGTCTTTCTCCACAAGAGAAAAGGTTGCTTCCTACTTCTCATCCTTTATCTAAGCAAGAGCATATTTTGTTACGGCTTCTTAAAGATCACTTGATTACTCTTCCTTCTCCTACACGTAAGAAAGTTCATAAAGATGATAAAGAAAAACATTCTTTCTGTGCATACCATCGAGTGCCTAACCATTCCACTAGTGAATGTAAGGCCTTGAAGGATAAAATACAACAACTTCATGATTTAGGTGCCATCACTCATTTGTTTGCTGATGTACCTGCCTCTTTTTCAAATAAAAAGTGATATTGAGGTTTACCTCTATCTTGCATTTTCTAAGTATTTTGCATGGTTCTCCTCCCTTGTATGTTGGGGGCAGTGATAACTTGTTCTGGAAGTGTGTGTCCTTCTTAAGGACCCCCTCTCTTTTCTATGTCTTTCAAATGAAGCATCCCTTGAGTGGACCACCTCTTCTTTTGAAGGGTTCCCGAGGAATCCCTTTGAAATCCTTCCAATTTTTTGACTGTCTGTGTGACTGTCTGTTTGACTTCCTACATGACCGTTTTGTTTTCGAGCATGTTTTATCTACAGGTAAACATGTTGCTTTGTAGGTGCGCTTGTAAAGCCACTTTCCAATTCAACTCTATGGAGTCCCCTCCTTTGGGTTTCCTCCATGTGAGAGATCTTGGGAGACACCTCCTTGCAGGTCTATGGGCTTGTAAGGTGCTTGCTTCTTTGGGTTTCCCTCATGTGAGAGATCTTGGGGGATGCCTCCTTGCAAGTCTATAGGCCTATAAGGTGCTTACTTCTTTGGGTTTCCCTCATGTGAGATATCTTGGGGGATTCATCCTTATAGGTATGTGGGCTTGTAAGGCGCTTTCATCTGGGATTCCCTTATGAGAGAGAACTTGGGGGTTACCTCCTTGTAGATCTGTAGGTCTGTAAGGCGATTTCATCCTACGGGATTTGTCCATCATTGGTATGCGGGTCTTCGGTGTACTTTGTTCAACTTCATAGTTTCACGGAGCTGTGGATTCCTTTCGTTTGAACCTCCTCAGGAGAGAGTACCTATAGAGCCATTTCTCTTGGAATTCTCATTCCTTTCTAGCTTCTCCATCTCTTTCTTAAATTCTCTCTCTTCTCTCTTGTATATATTGGATTGAAGATTTTCATCTTCTTCATCTTGGGTATTTGCTCCTTCTCTCTTCGATATTGGTTGCTTCCTTGACTTTTGGGTGCATTCTTCTGTTGAAGTGATCAATCCTTACATTCTTCTCTCCGTTTAAGAATTATTCTATGTGTGATTTCTTAATTTGGGGATGACACATAGTACTAAGACAACCTTTCACATCAAGGTCTCTTTCACTTTGTTGACTCAAATCCTTTAGTTTTTTGTGTGCTAACATTGTTGCCTAGTGTAGATTTTTCTTGTCTAATGCATTTGTTTTGTAGGTCTTCAGCCTGGAGACATGCTTCCTTAGTTTAGAGAGTTACATGCTTCCTCTACAATATCCTTTTGGTATCCTGATGTTATTTATGTTTAGTATATTTCCTTTAGTGTGCATATTAGTATAGATTCATATGCCTGCTAAAGTGGGGGAAAAATGTAATGTCGTAAAGTTGCACCCCTTACAATTTCACATGCATTCTTGCATCTGCTTTAGTGTCCACTCCCATAGCATTTGTGTAGGATCATTTTAGCCCCTGCATTATCCTTTTTCCTCTCTCAGGATTCTCAAGACCCCTTTTTAGCAGCTACCTTTGTGCACCAGCTTTTGCATCAAACTTTGTGATTTTCCCATTCACGTCAATTTTTAGCATGATGTGCCTAGACACTAGCATGTCGTGCAGACATCTGTGTGTCATGCTAGTGTCTGATGATGTTTCGATATTCAAATGACTTTTTCCATGCATGTTTGCCACTTGTCAACAAATTTGTTGGTGGTAATGGCCCGAGACACCTTGTAACTGCTTGTGAAGCTTCTTTTTGCTTCTCTTCTCTCTTTAAAAGCTATCCTTTTAGTTCATTTTTCTCTCTAACTTCTCTCTAGCTTTGGCTCTAGCCTTCTACTCTCTAGATTTTTCTTGCACAACTTCATACAACTTGTTACAACAACTTCAAGCACTCTCAAGCTCTCTTAGCAACACCCTTTGCAACACTCTTGGCTCTTGTAGCTATCTTGCTCTCCCTCTGTGTAGCTTCTTTAGCTCTTGCAGCTTCAACTCCCTTATTTCATGCTTGTGAGCATCCTGGGATTCCATATCCCCTATCTATTACACTCTTACTTCATGATACAGGTTCTCCTCCTCGAGCGGGGATTGCTTTATCACTCACATTTTGTGATGCGGGTTCTCCTCCTCGAGCGGGGTTTTCTTTTATCATATCACACTTGCATACTCTATTTATCTTTATCTATATGGTTGTCTGTGGAGGTGGGAACACAAAACTGGGGGTTTGATTGAGGCAAACCCCTATACAACCCCAACACTTTCTCCAGATCTTACGCATGTAGGTATTGAAGACATTCGCTTGTTGGAGGCTTCATCACTTGTGTGGTTATAAGCACCTTCTTTCTTCTCTTTATCTTTATCATTTATATCCTACTTCATTTTAATTCCATTACATTTTTTTACTTTATCATGTTCTAGAAGTTCTTATCAATCTTATTGTTAATAGTCGCTTTGCCATTTTCTATGACATTCTCATTTTTTGGTTTGTATGAGACACTAGTGCGCCTCTAGAATGCTAGCATGTCGTGTTGTCATCCAAGTATTCTATGCTCTCATCCTTTGGTCGAGATCCCATTAGTTTGTCTAGAAAATCTTTGTGACCTACTCTTTTAGATTCTAGAACCCTTGCACTATTCCTTGGGGTAGTTTAGGGAAGTTCACTTCGTGAGGCTCTCTGAATGAAGAGAAATCATGAGCCGCAAATCCCCCTTCTCTACAAGTCTATTGTGAGAATTTTCTATCTCTTATTCTCTCTCTTTATCATTTATATTTCACTTAGTTCACTTTACTCTTTGTTATTTTGTTATTTTTTTGCATTATAAAAGTTCTTAGCAATTAGAATGATAGTTGTCTCTTAAGTTGTTTTCTATGATATTCTCTATTTTTTTTTTTGTATGAGATGCCATCACACTGTGCTATCATCTGTGTCATGTTGTCATCCTTTGGCCAAGAGCTCGTTAGTCTATCAAGAAAACCTTTGTGACCTACTCTTTATGATTCTAGAACTCTCACCTTTTTATCCCGCCACTTGAGCTCTATTCCTTGAGGCAGTTGAGGACCATTTTCTCCTTGAAGACTCTTGATTGTCTTGAGACTTGAGGGTAGAAAATTTCCTCCTCTACAAGACCTAAGGCTATGGCTGTCCCATTTTTTGTGATCTTGAAGTTGTTACTATTCAAAGCAAGGCTAGGAATTTCATGGCTAGCCTCCATGAATTTAGTTGCTTCTGTGATCCAAAAATGTGTAAAATTTCCCCATAAGGGTACAATGCACATTTCCCAAGAAACTCGATACAAGCTAGTGGTAGCATGCAGGGGCTTCTCCCTCGACAATTTTTGGCACACCCCAATCAGACCTCTCCCTCCTAGGGGAGATATTTTGTATAGAGTTGTAGTGTAGGCAATTGTATACCATTATAATTTCACTTGGGTCCCTTAATTAATTGGACTTAATTAAGCTCCTAATTTTTCAAATTATGCATTCCAAAACCTTATTTTGCTCATTTTTTGAAAGGGGAACTTATATTTAATTAATGTAATTAATATATTAATCACCTCGAAATGAATGTGTCCTGGACTTTTGGGCCAAAACCCATTCACCCAAGGGTGAATGGGTCCTCCTTAAGTCTTAGGTCCCAAATTTTAATATGTTTTAATGATTCAAATTTTATATGCAATTATTGGCTTTTAGAATCTATTTTTTGGGAAATTAGATAAACAACTATAAATACAGTCTTTTTATCAATCCAAATCTAACACACTTTATGAGAGAAATCCTATAGGAAAATATTACTATCAAGAGCATTCAAAAGTAGGTTTATCGGTCATTTGTTACAGAAATCAAGATCCTATGGTCATGTTCAAGATTATGTGTGTTCATGTCATCTTGTGAAGGCTAATATGCATTATTGATCCTAAAGCATCCAAGCATTCAAGTATCCAAAAAATCAAGAAAAGAAAGATATGATTTCTTGGAGTGATGTGTTTTACTTTAGCCCTCTAAGGGAAGCCATTATACGTTTGGTGAGTTGTAGAAAGCAAGTGTTCATTCATCATTTCCTTCTCCATTGACATTATCTTTCTATCAAGGTTTAATTACCAAACTAGGGTTTGACTAAGGCAAAACCCCATTCAAAAATAAACAATTTTTCCTCTCTTTGTATGTGAAGATTACAGGTGGAAGAAGGACTAAAAAGATCTCAAAGAGAAATTTCACAACATTGTAGAAATTGTCACCATTGTTGTTAAGCCACGAAAACTCAGTTGCAGATTTTATTTTTGACTTTTTCACAACAAGACTTGTGTCAAATTGAAGCTAGGATACAACATCAGAGGACTATCATAGCTTTTTATGGACACCCTAACTAGGACCCATTCACCCTAGGGTGAAGCTGCCCTTCAACAATTCTCAAAACTAGATTTTAATGCTAGGTGCATGTGTCTAGACCCTTCTCAGATCTTCCTACAAACTATCAATTTTATTTCTATAGCTTCAAGATCTTTCATTTTATCATCTATTTCATATTGTTCATTAGGTTTAGTTGCATCAAATAATTTCCATTTAGTTCCAAATCCTATTGTCCTCAAAAACCTATAGATTCAAGTGAGATTGGCTCACCTTAGGGTTGAAATTCAATCTCTACACTTTGCAATCTCTTAGTTTCAATAAATTTTGGGAAGAGGGACATCATGTTCCTGAGTTCTTTGTATGAATTACCTAGGACATCTCCCCCTTTTCCCACCTTTTCAAGAGCTTATTGCAAATACAAGACTAGGGTTTACTGAAAGGTCATTTTCTCTTGTCGCCTTATGTTGTTTCTTTGAAGGCTTCTCTATGTGCACATCAACATGCTTCATCTTCTTCCCCTCAAAAGGGGAAGGAAAAGCTTGATCTTGCCCTTAGGTCTTCTCTTTCTTGTTCCTCTATTTTGTCTTCTTTTGCACCTTCTGCTTGCTCTTCCCAACCCATGATGCAGAAGTTGAAGCCCCTAGTTTTCCAACTTCTTATTTTTCCCACGGTTCCTCAGCCCACCCTTTATGGTATGGGGAGGAATTCACGTGGGGTTGTTCATACATTTCAGCCTCCATGGTCTCTTCATATTCCTCCACCTACTCCTAGAGCAAGGAAAGGAAAGAGGCTCGCCATTGAGATGCATGCCTCTTTTTTTCCTCTCGTGTCTCTTGTTCCTCTTGCTCCTCCTAAGGAGACCACCCTTTCATTAACAATGGTTGTAGAGGTTTCTCTTGTGGTAGAGTAAGAGCCCCCAACCTTTTCTTAGGTTGTGCCTTCTAATGCCCATAGCTGATGTAACTGAATTGTGTGTGAGTGTAAGCATTAGTGAAAGGACCTAACCAAGAATCACGTGACTTTGTAGAAAAGTGGGGAAGAGCCCATTGTTCTTTTTCTTGCTTCTTCTATTGTTCCTATTGTTATTGTCTCCTTTTCTGATTTAGTTCCCATCACCTTTATTCTTCTTTCAACTTTATCGGTGGATCCCGATGAATATCACCCCAAAAGGATGCATTTTTTCATAACTCTTTTGGTGGAGCCTCCCCTTCTTACCTCTCTTCTTGATATTCTTCCTTTCTCATAGCCTACGGAAATTCCTCACACAAAGGTGGTGTCCTCTATGGCTCCATCTCCTTCTTTTGCTTTTGCCTCATCCGTGGGGATTCTACATCCTCCTTTGGAGTGCAAGCTTGAGGGTGACCTCGCTTCAAGTGAGGGTTGAATAAGAAATCCTTGTCTCTCGTAGAATCTTGTTTTTATTTTTCTTGCATCATCCTTGTGACAAAGGAAACCCCTGCATCTCCAAAGTTAGTCACCGCTCCTCTCCTTGAGGTTAGTCATGACTCGTAGGTGTCTTATCCTCCCCCCACTTAGTTGACACATGGAACTCCTATCAAATGCATGTCTAACTCATTGGAGTATATCCTAACTTTGTCCTTGATATTTGAGAGATTGAATACCCTAGTCTCACAAGAGCTCGACGAAGAAAACCTTGACTACCCTTCTTCCTTGGCCCTTATTGCAGGTGAGTTGATTGGTGCGACCCTTTTATCCCTCCCCTCTAGGATCATCCTCCCTCCCCTTACAATAATCTCTAGATTGGGAGTAGGATGACCTACTAGTAGATTCAGATTAGGATTGTGCCTCTTCTACATCTTTAGATTAGTCTTGTGCGCTTGTTTGTGTTCCCTCATACTTGTTTTTATATGTTTGTGATCTTGCCTAGAGGACCCTTGCTACCCTTGTAGGTGTTTGGATATAGACATAAGAATCTGTCGTAACCTTCTTCTACTTGTCTCATCATTCTTCTATGTGTCCTAAACTTTTCTTTTCACACTGTGGATGATGTAAAGCATTGGGGGCATTTAGGTCTTCTTCCAAGTTGACCCAATTTTTATTTTTGCTTATTCTTCATGTGCTCCTTTTCATGTTATAATATATTTGTGGGTTGATTCCAATTCATCTATATATTAAATATTATATGTATCTATTTATATCTATTCAAACAATTCTAACACTAAATTATCAAATCCCCCTATCTCTTGATTTCTTCATCTCTACCTATAATTTCATTGATGTGGATTCTATGTGTTTTTCCTCACGTGTGAGAACATTCTACGAATACATCTTAACATGTATTTTGTGCTATTCCATATCTTGTCTTTATTCTCTCCTTAGAATGAAATTTTCTCCTTCACGTAGCACACATCATTCTAAGGGGGGGCTATCATATTTGCTTAATTTTCAACAAGGAGTATTTCAAAAGGATTCCTTGATGAAATTTCT
>VDFB02292527.1:13893576-13918961 GCA_007258455.2 Sequoia sempervirens | reverse complement strand
TCTTCTATATGTCATACATCACTTTCACCTTTGTCTTTTATCTTTTTCTTGTTTTTTCCTTTTGGAAATGACACAAGGCATTGAGACATCAATGTCTCTTTCATGTTGACCCAAAAGACCCCCCCATCTTTTCTTTTACTTTTATCTTTTGCTTGTGTTTTCCTTTTAGGGATGACACAAGGCATTGAGACCACAATGTCTCTCTTATGTTGACCCAAAATCTTTTCCTTTTCCTTTTTCTTTCACCTTTTCATTTTATTTTTTCTTGTGTTTTCCTTTGGGGATGATGCAAAGTGTCATGACATACTATGTCTCTTCCATGTTGACCCAAATAGATCTTTATTTTTCTTTGTTTCCACTCTCTTTGTGTCATTCTTCCAGTTCTATGGATTTGGGGAACAATGACAGTTCCAAGCTCTTTACAAAACATTTCAACAATGAACATACTGACCCCAAATCCATAGATCCATTATGTGTTTGGTGTTCTCATTTTGGGGGCAACCACTCCCTTTCCTTTTTCTTTCTTTCCTTCACATGACGTGGCCTTACTTAGAAACATATGACTTGGCATAGGGTTTTCCACATTGGCTTTCATGTCTTTTTTCTTGTTTGCATTTTTCATTTACTACTTTCAAGTAATTGCTCACAATACGGTGTGTAGCAATTCCTTTAAAGTGGGGGCATACATTGGCATTATTCATTTTTCTTTTTTCTTTTTCTTGGTTCTTAGTGCAACCTTGTTTCTTTATACGATGTGTTTGTCACTTTTTGGATGACATTGGGTGTAGTGTCCTTCATGAGCGCAATCTATCTTAGCATATTACATTCCTCTTAGTGGCTTGATGTGATGCACTGCATCCCCTAAGTTGTGAATTTTCTATCCTTTGATTGGTCCTCTCTTGGAGACATTAGGCACAATGTTCCCTAAGTTAAATACCTCGCATGAACTAAGCAAGACTCCTTTGAACATATTTTGCATGTTGCATTTTGCATTTGTTATATGGCCACCTTTCATAACACAACTTGCATGCTTGTAGTGCAATCACATTTGTTCATGAGCTCCAAGCATTCACTCAAGCATTCTAAGCATTATCAAGCATCCATTGGAGCATCTTGTTGCATATCTTCAGATTTCAATATCAAGGGTTTGGTGAGTTGTGACATTGCATGTTGTTCATTGATCATTCTCTTTCTATTTTATTTCATTTTCTAGGGTTTGATTACCAAATTAGGGTTTGACCAAGGAAAACCCCTATTCTCTAACCCTTAACCCTTTTCCCCCTCTTTGCATGTCTGTTTATAGGTCTTGTATGCAGATTTGTCAAAGAGAAAGATGTTAAAATTTGGTCAACAATTCATCAAAGTCATTCAAGTCAACAAAGCCCTAATTGAAGCTTGGAGACCTCTTTCAACCCATTTTCTGTATAATTTGAACCGAACACCTATCAAGAAGGGAAGTGTAGATCGAAAGCTATAGATTCTTGTCCCAAATTTTTCAATATTCCCAGGTGGACTAAGTCACCATCAGTGGAAAAATAGTCCCACTACCAGGCCTGAAAAGTGACTTTTGCATTTCTGAGTACCCATTTGGTAGAAACCTATTCCGGCAGAATCTCCCTAAGACAAGACTAATTTTCCCAACTTAGCATAAGTGTCCCAATTGGCTTCAACAGTAAAATCTATAGGATTCCAAAGCCTCTCTACATCACATTTAAGTTTCCAGGTGCACCTCTCCAGTCTTGTTTAATTCTGTTATTATTTTCTTGCATTCTTAGGTTTTGCATTAATATTCATTATTTTTTATCAGTTCTTTGCATTTAGGCCATTACATTTAGACATACTTCAATCATAATAGCATTAGTTTTTAGTGAACCTCCAAGTTTTTGTGGCATACCTTTCTCCTTTTAGGTGAAAAACCCTAGAAGTGTAAGAGAGAAGCCCTCCTACAAAAAATTGTGGTTCACTAGGGATAACTTTAAGACCCCCCCCCTCGACGAAGGTGTAAAATATTGGTGAATCTTGTATACTTCTCGATAAAAAAATTAATTTTATTGGTGATTTTTTTCAATTTTCAGGAAAAAAAATCTCAATTGGTGAATCTTTTGTAATCGCTAGAAGTCTATGGAAAATCTCGGTGAATTACAATTTTTTTAAAACCAATAAAATATTTTCATTGGAAATTAAAACCTATTTTCAAACCAATAAAATATTTCCATTGGCGAATAAAACATGTTTTCAACCAACAAGATATTTCTATTGGCGAATTAAAGTTGTGTTCAAACAAATAAAATATTTTTTTGGCAATTATAAATGTTTTCAAACCAAAAATATTATTTTCATTGGCAAATTAAACCTTTTTTCAAATGAAGAAAAAAAACCGTTGGCGAATTAAACATAATCTTAAACCAATAGATAAATTCATTGGAAAAATAAATTGGTCTGCCAATAATAAATCATAGTGTGGGTGGTGAAAATATCAAATGCTACATATTATTCTATTCCAGGAAAAAAATTCCACACATCCAAATTCCTTCATAAAGTGTCCAAAATGGGGACACGTGTCAACATATTCATTATGTATGAAGCCAAATGTCAACACAAATCAATATAGCCCACGACTGTTTGATGAAGTTTTGATGGACAATTGTAGTTGCATTCCAGAAGCAAATTTCTGAAGCACTAGACTTGCGAATTCAGACCTCCAGAATAACACTAGAACTGTTAGATTTCCAAAAATCAATGGTTGACATTTTATTACTGATTTTATTATTGATACAAAAATGTCAAAAAAAATTATTTTCATTGGTGAATTATTTTCATTAGTTCCCCACTAGCCCGTAGGATTAAAATAATTAAATTAAGAAGCTAGAGGGATAGTAGGAAGGTGACACCTATTCACCCTCGTGGTGGGCCCTTCCACTATTTAAAGGCATTGATGGTTGAACATGATCAAATCAACGGTTAAGATGTGCTCTGAAAAATGAATCTCAATCATTCTCCACTAGCTCGTGGGGGACCCATTGTTAGATTTGGGCTTGTAGAGGGGTAGCAGGCATGAGCCACATGGCATCATCACCACCGCTCGTAAAACTATAAAGGGCATGGGAATATTTGGTGAAATATTTCTCAACAATTATGAAACGTTAAACAACATGCTACTAAAAGGATGTATGAGCATGCGAAAAATTCTTCATCGAGATGTTCTAATCTCAACCATTTATTGCTAAAGGAGGATATAAGTTATGGTCATTGGCCTATTGGTTAAAGGGGAAGCAAGTTGGTGGTCATTGGGGTGATTTGGGCTATTTCCCGCTAGCCCGCGACTACTGATATAAAACTTACAAATCTTAGAGGGGAAGCAGGCTGCTAACACATGGCCTTTTGTCGGCTTGTAAAGAGCGGTGAGAGCCACAAAGCTAATGAATGAGATGCAAAGGAATGAAGGAAAGCTAAGTGACAAAGAATATTTTAGTTGCAAAGAGGAGGGAAAGTAAAGAAGGAGAAGCATCTTCTAAGTGAAAATTAGGTGTCCAGAATGGGGACAAGTGTCAATGTATTCATTATATCTAAAACCAAATGGAAGAGTTGTCTTGATCTGATGGATCAAAATCATTTCCATTTCCAAAGTAATACTGCATGGTAACTCTACATTTTGGGTGTTTTGATGGCCTCCTAGTCCCTGTACCACCCTGAGGAGTCTTACCCTTGTTACACTTGCTACTCGACATATTGATCTGTCACTTCAAATAAAAGCTAGAAAAAATGTCTTCTTGTTTAAGAAGGACATAGAATATAGATCCCATTCCCTACTCAATATCATTTTTAAGATTGAAGCAAGAATGGAAAAGAGATAAAGAAATATTATAACACTATGAAGAAATGATCACTCACCTTTAAGTTTAGGTTTTCACTGACTTACTATTCGTTAATACAGGAATGGTATATGAAAATTTTGGTGAATCTCATGTTATTATACAACGATATGTTGTAATATTCAAGGTGATTATGGCCCTACGATTAGCATGGAGGTGTCACGGAAATTAGCAAATTGTGTCCTCAAATATAATTATTTTTTAATGTTATTGACAAAATGGGTCCTCATAAGCAACTATTTGTAAATTTTAATTGGTGAAATGGGTCCGCACAAGAAACTATTTATAAATTTTAATTGGCGAAATGGGTCCTAATACACAATGTTGTTTTAATAGTATTGGAAAATATATAGGTTATTTATTACATGCTTCTGAGATTCCAGGCAAAAATATTAATTGATCCATTTGAAATGCATAGTTTGTTATGGCAAATTGATTACTTACATATGCCTCATAAAATAAATCAATGGAAAAGGGACATGCATTGGATCAATAATTCATAAAATTTGAGCAATTTGGCCACCCTATTTGGTGTGATTAATTCACCAATTTTGACTTGGCTGATATCTAATATTTTCCAATTGGTGAAGATTCATCACTAAAGTTTTCCCTGCATTTATTTGATCCTTGATATTTTTTGTGGTAGCGGGCCATTGTAGACTAAAAAAAGGTATAATACCTTTGCTTCATCCATGCATTTCTAAATATCATTGGATAAGTGCATGGATCTGTGACACAATTTTGATGCCAAATTGGAAAAAAATGAAAAAAAACCCCAAAAAAGAGCATCTGGTGTACACCAAATTTGGTGAGTGCCAAATGGATAAGTAATTTGGCACACACAAAATTTGGCATGTGCCAAATGACTTACCCATTTGGCGTGTGCCAAATTTGGTGCTCGCCAAATGGGAAAAGTGAATTAAAAGGAAAAAACCGCATTTCAACCTCTATTTTATGTTGAACCCATGGCTTGGGTTGGAGTTTTCTTCTCTGCAACTCGCACTCACCAAATATCTTCCATTTTTTGAACTCTTGGCTTGCAATTCTTCATGAGGATGCTGCCAACATGTCATAGAGGTTGAAGATTGTGAAGAGGTATGTATTTTTATTCTATTTATTTTGAATTTGATTTAGAATGTAGATTGAAATAGGGTTTTAATAAAAAAAAATTCTAATTCTTAGGGAATGAATCTCCACCTCCAAACATTGAGAATTCACAATCACCCCCTCACGAAGAGCCTCCTATACAAAAACAACCTAAAACCCCTCCATCAGCTCATAGGCATCCTAAAGGAACCTAAGAAAATATCCTAAATCAAATTGAAAGCAAGAAAAGAGACATTAAACAATTAATTGGAAGATTAACCGAACATGCAAAAAGCAACCCTTATAGGAGAGGGATTTCTGAATCATTGAAGTCAATTGTATCTTATTAAGGAGAAATGAGCGAGAAAATAAATTTTTGATCAAAAAAGAGGCATGAGTTGAGACAATTTTATGCTAGTGGTTTGTCATATGCAGATGTGAAAAAAGAAAAAAATAGCAAAGCTAACTTGTGTGCCCTATTTATAGACCCAAGAACCAACACACCTTTATCTCATGCATGTAGGAGGTTCCCCATCCATTGGTGTTTGGGAGCAATGGTGGATGTTATATGACCAACCCCCATGCAAAATCATGAGGTACCACAATACTTTTTGAGGAAACTCTATTGTGATTTTTTCCTCAATAAGATGCCAAATTATTTTGACATCTTAGACTTTCAGGGTAGAGGTGGGGACTCCACACATGATAGACCTAGTGCATGATGTAATCCATAGTTGGCACCGAGACCCTTGGCCAAACCCATGGTGGAGCATGTCATTGTTCTTTTCATTATTAAGGATAGTGTAGAGGTGGACATGTTGGAGTCAATTAGATTGCTCACCTAGACCATTATATAGTGTGTGATGCCTCTTGTAGAGCCCAATGTGGAGGAGACGTGTAGGCCTTGAGCTCCACCCCACCATTGTGGTGCTTGTGGTTTTGTTTGCATGTACAATTATCAGAGTGCTTGGGATGTAGCTACACAACCTACATCAGTTGTAGAGGCAATGGCTATGATAGATGAATTGCTAAATAATACATACAACATTGATACTCAGGTAAAATTAAACAAGTTCATTTAATTTTTTTTATTAAATTATATTTTAAAATTTAAGAATAACTAAATTAGTATAATCAATATGATGAAACTTTAGGGCCAGAGTGTTCATGAGACATTCACCATTCCTGTAGACCCTTATTCATTCTTGATGTTGAGTCCACAGGTATGCAACTAGTATTAAAGATATTATTATTGTGTTTGAATAGTTGAATGTTATATTTGAATGCTTTTATCTTAACATGCTTTGGATGTCAAACAATTTCCTAGTGGACCTTCGAGCTCCACACCTCACTATTCATTTCCTCAAACAACTTTCACTCAAGTAACCTTTATTCATTAATGGTGTTGTAAAACAATGTTAGCTAGTTTTCATAATTTTGCGTATACAATAAAAAATTGATGAGAAACACAAACATTGGTTGGTCTTGTGAGATCCTAATTATATTTACCATTCAATGTTCATCTCATTCTTCCATTCTTGTCATCACACATATTTTAACCATTTTATATCACATATCCCAATCTTTAACACCTTATATATTATACCAACTTACTCCATATTTCATCTTATACACATATCATTACAAGAAACCTTTCCTTCTGCTTATTATTGACCAAATCTCTTATACATTATTCCTACACATCTCAAGTTCCCACTTCATGTCCTATATTCAAACCTTAGACACTACCTAATTCACTTTCGGTCCAATATTCCCTCCTAATTACTTCCCATTAACCTCTAGTATAGTTCACCTTAAAAAAAATTTAATATCCCATCCTAGCTCATCCAATTAATCTCTACTGGTCCATTCTATGTTCCATCACCCCCTCTTGATCATGTCACATTATCTTCTCCTAATTCACTTTATGTTCCTTTATTCCTTCCTAATCCCATCCCATTAACATTTAATACTTCACCCTATTTTCCATGATCTCCTAGCCCATCCCACTAATATCTACTAGTCCATCCTATGTTTCATTATACCCTTCTACTCCCATCTTATTGTATCCTTTATTATTTTACCCTATCTTCCATCATACCCTATGTTCCTTTACCCATTCTATGTTATACCATCTTATCCACGTTTCATACTATAAATCTTCTCTATTATTACTACACACAGGTCAAGTTACCACTTCATGTACTATAGTCAAACCCTAGATACTTCCTAATTCACCCTATGTTTCATTATTCCCTACTAATCCCATCCCATTAACCTCTAATTCTTCACCTTATATTTTGTTATCCCATCCTAGTCCATCCCATCAATCTATACTAGTCCATCTTATGTTCCATTAACCCCTTCTATTCCCATTTCCATTATCCCCTCTTGGTCGTGTCCCATTATCTTCCCCTAATTCACCCTATGTTCCTTTATTCCCTCCTAATCCCATCCCATTAACCTCTAATAGTTCATGCTATATTTTGTTATCCCATCCTAGCCCATCCCATTAATCTATTCCAATCCATCCTATGTTCCATTAACCCCTTCTATTCCCATCGCATTACCCTCTCATATTTTATTGTATGTTCCATTATCCCCTCTTGGTCTTGTCTTGTTATCTTCCCCCAATTGATCCTATGTTCCTTTATTCCCTCCTAATCCCATCCCATTAACCTCTAACAGTTCACCCTACATTCTACGATCCACTCTTGTACCATCCCACTAATCTGTACTAGTCCATTCTACGTTCCATTATCACACTAATCTCTACCATTCTCTTATATGCTATAACACCTCCATCCAAATTTTATCCTATACACATGTACCATTACAAGAAATATTTTCTCCCACTCATTATTAACCAAAGTTGTCTTCTCCATTATTGTTGCACACCTCAACAACCAACTTCACGTGCTATAGTAAAACCATAGACATGTCCCAATTCATCGTATGTTCCATTATCCTTTTGAAAGTTGCTAGTAACATAGTAATTCTCACTTCATTCATGTGAACTTCATTGTGGCATTATCACTATTGCCAACATGCCCTCATTAACATTACTTCATCGACATATGCAATTTGAATCTCAATGAGCACTTAACTTTGGAATTCACAAGAGTTTGGACTATCATAGTGGACTTAGTACTTTCACCATTCTATGATCTATAAGCACTATACTATAGTCTCAACTGAGACCAACCATTTACTCTTTCATGCAAGGTCACTACCACCAATAGGGATTGTACTATTGCATAGACTACCATCACTTCCCAAAGTTTTCTTAACATTGTATTTCAAGTTCTTTCAACTATCATTGACCTTTACCTTGCATTGATTTTTGTTAACAGTATCACCATTCTTGACTAGCTTCCTTCAAAATTTGTTGCACTCATGATGCATGAATTTTCTACATTTTTATCCATGAAGTTGCTGCACTTTTACATTTTTTATTCCTTCTCATTTATGATAGTCATATTGCTACTCTTTCCATTTTCATTTGTTGCTCATTTATGATAGTTATAAAGGGACCACCTGAACTTGTTTATATGAATGTTAGATATGTTGTTTCATTTTTAGATGTTGACATCAGATAGCCCTGGCGATGTTGGTGGAATGATAGACCATGGATTTTCTACAACAATAGCCAGTTCTAATCCTTGAGAGAGGTATGCAACAGATTAGTCGATTTGACATTATATTTCCTCTTTTATGGTCTATTATTGAAAATTTTCATGATACTTGTATGTAGTTTAATTTATATCTTGATGGTTGCTACAAGTCATTGTCACTCTAGATCATGGACGTGGTAATGTTGTAAATGTGCATGATGACTATTTGTATGTGGTAAGTGACTATATTTTGTTATGTCATTCCATAATTCAATTTCTATGTATTAACATCTATACTTTTTATTGTATCAGTTGTAGTTCTAGAGGAGTCTAGAGAAGAGGACTAGTGAGTGTGTTTGAAAGACAAGAGAACCAACATACACTCCATCTAGCTGAATTTCGAAGGAAACACAAGATCTTTTTCCTTCCCCTAGAGGGAAATGACTATGTATTAGGGTCGTTTGTTGTATGCCTATATGGAATTTTGGAACATATGTTTTGTACTATTGATATATATGTGACATTTTATGTCCATATGACGCTTTTGTAGTAAGCCTGTATGGATTTTTTGGATATATTGTGTATAATTTTATCAATATATATCATTGTATAGCCTTGCGAATTTTTGATTAAAGAAAATTTTATTTTACTACTACCATTCTTGAATGATGTTATCATGTGTATTGTGTAAATTGTATGCTTGAATGTTGTAGGCATGGGGTTTTTTACATCTAATGCTTAAATAATTACCGTTGATTGCTCAATAAGCTCCATCTAATGTGTATTGTGTAAATAAGCTCCATTCCTGGTGGTTTGTATCCTTTATAATGCTTCCATTACTTGTGCTTCACTTATTCACATGTATGCTTCACTTATTCACATGTATACTTCACATATATTGTGTGTATTCATGTGCATTCTTCATGCTTGCAATGTATAATTCATGTGTTCACATGTATTCTTCATGATTCATGTGTCTACTTCATGTATTTGCATGTATGCTTCATGCTTCTTGAGTTCTATTGTTGTCTAGTGGCAAGGATTTTAACACCAAAAGGTTTCAAATGAACTGTAAGAGCTCCTTTCCATGAAAAAATATCATAGCAAAATGTATTGCTTTTAATTCATGTCTGAGGCTGGCATCCAAAAACTAATGGTTCTGATTCTAAAGCTTAACAATCATTTGCATCTACTAATATCACAACACTTGACTTCTCATTAAATGAAATAAATGTACAAGTTAGTTTTAATGATATTATGAAGATATTAGATGTGTATGAACAATAATATAAGCTTGATTTTTGGATTTATCACTCATGTGCAGCTATCACATTTCTCCCATATTCATCATTTAAATAAATTAAAAAACTCCCTTCCATTTTCTATGCGTGAAATAACATGACAAAGCATTGAGAAACATGGTCCTATAACTACCCCCACATCATGTTTTATAACTCTAGAGCACAAACAACCATACATCATGGATATTGAATAGCTAGATCCAATGTTTCACTAGTAGGCTGAGTTTTGCATCTTAGCAAGGGTACACTATTCGGTGACAACTGTAGTTCGGACTCTTAAGGGATTCTATTGGTTGAACGTAGCTCAAAGTGATTTGATGTATTTGGGTGCGAAAGAGGACCATGCCTAGCGTAAACATACCCATTCAAATGTGTTTAAACAATTCATTTGGTCACACAAGTTGCAGAATGAAAGTTGCACCATTTTGCAACTTTACACTACTTGCATTTGATAACTTTTTCCCCAAGTGAAAAGTCACCACCATGGGAAAATTTCCTTGGGATAGTGAAAAATGAGAGGTTATTGTAGAGGGGCCAAACATGATCCCATAGGCATAGGCGATAAGTTTCTAAGCATCACAATATCGAAGTAACAACTCATCAAAGATTGCAACCATTTTACACTTTGGACTCTTAAGGAATTATGTCAGTTGAATGTAACTCAGAGTGATTCAGTGTGTTTGGGTGTGAAAGAGGGCTATGCTTAGTGTAATTGTACACACTTAGATGCATTGGAACAGTTCATTTGGTCATATGAGTAGCAAAACAAAAGTTGCACTACTTTGCAACTTTACACTACTTGCATTTGACAACTTTTTCTCCAAGTGAAAAGTCATCACCATAGGAAAACACCTCTGAGATAGAGAAAAATGAGAGAGGTTATTGTAGAGGGGCCCAAAAAAATCCCATAGGGTCAAACAAGAAGTTTCCAAGCATCATGGTATCTGAGTAACAACTTGTCGAAGATTGCAGCCATTTTTCACTTTGGACTTTTAAAGGATTATGTTGGTTGAATGTAGCTCAAAGCATTTTGGTATGTTTGGGTATGAAAGAGGACCATTCCTAGCATAAAAATACTCACTCATACATCTTGAAACAATTTTTTTGGTCATGCAAATTTTAGAACAAAAGTTGCACCACTTTGCAACTTCACACTACTTGCATTTGACAACTTTTTCCCCAAGTGAAAAGTCACCACCACAAGAAAACGCCTCTGAGATAGTGAAAAATGAGAGAGGTTATTGTAGAGGGGCCCAAAAAAATCCCATAGAATTAAATGAAAAATTTCTAAGAGTCACGATAGCCGAGTAACAACCTGTCAAAGATTGTAGCCATTTTGCACTTTGGACTCTTAAGGGATTTTCTTGGTTGAACGATTCAACATGTTTGGGTGTGAAAAAGGACCATGCCTAGCATAAATGTACCCAACCAGATGCATTGAAACACTTCATTTGGTTATGCAAGTTGCAGAATAAAAGTTGCACCACTTTGCAACTTTACACTACTTGCATTTGACAACTTTTTTTCCAAGTGAAAAGTTGCCACTATGGGAAAATGCCTCTGTTTCAATGAAAAATAAGAGGGGTTATTGTAGAGGGGTCCAAAACAATCACATATGCTTAGAAAATAAGTTTGTAAGCATCACAGTATCTCAATAATAGCCTGTCGAAGATTGCAACCATTTTGCACTTTGGACTCTTAAGGGATTTTGCTGGTTGAATGTAGCTTAGAGCAATTTGGCATGTTTAGGTGTGAAAGAGATCCATGCCTAGTGTAAATGTACCCACCTAGACACATTAGAATAGTTTGTTTTGTCACACGAGTTGTAGAATGAAAGTTGCACCACTTTGTAACTTTACACTACTTGTATTTGATAACTTTTTCCCTAAGTGAAAAGTTGCCGCCATAGGAAAATGCTTTTGAGTTAGCAAAAAATGAGAGAGGTTATTGTAGAGAGGCCCAAAAAAATCCCATAGGCTTAGACAAAAAGTTTCTAAGCGTCATGATATCTGAATAACAACCTATCGAAGATTGCAGCCATTTTGCACTTTGGACTCTTAAGGGATTCTGCTAGTTGAATGTAGCTCAGAGAAATTCAACATGTTTGGGTATGAAAGAGGACCATACATAACGTAAATGTACCCACCCAAATGTGTTGGAATAGTTTGTTTGGTCACACGAGTTGTAGAATGAAAGTTGCACCACTTTGTAACTTTAAACTATTTGCATTTGATAACTTTTTCCCCAAGTGAAAAGTCGCCACCACGGGAAAACACCTTCAAGTTAGCGAAAATTGATAGATTTTATTGTAAAGGGGTCTAACACAATCCCATAGGCTCAGATGAAAAGTTTCTAAGCATCATGATATCTGAGTAACAACCTGTTGAAGATTGCAACCATTTTGCACTTTGGACTCTCAAGGGATTATGTTGGATGAATGTAGCTCAGAGTGATTTGGCATGTTGGGTGAGAAAGAGGACCATGTCTAGCATAAACATACCCACCTGACCTGATTGGAATAGTTTGTTTGGTCATGCAAGTTGCAAAATGAAAGTTGCACCACTTTGCAACTTTACACTGCTTGCATTTGACAACTTTTTCCCCAAGTGAAAAGTCGCCACCATGAGAAAATGCCTTTGAGTTAGTGAAAACCAAAAGAGGTTATTGTAGAGGGGCCCAACATGATCCCATAGGCTTAGACGAGAAGTTTCTAAGCATCATGGTATGTGAGTAACAACCCATTGAAGATTGCAACCATTTTGCACTTTGGACTCTTAAGGGATTCTGTCAGTTGAACATAGCTTGAAGAGATTCAATATGTTTGGGTGTGAAAGCAGACCATGCCTAGCATAAATGTACCCATACAAATGTGTTGGAATATTTCATTTGGTCACGCGAGTTGTAGAATGAAAGTTGCACCACTTTGCAACTTTACACTACTTGTGTTTGACAACTTTTTCCCCAAGCAAAAAGTCACCACCATAGGAAAAAAAACCTCCAAGTTAGCAAAAAATGAGAGAGGTTATTGTACAAGGGCCCAACACAATCCCATACACTTAGACGAGAAGTTTCTAAGTGTCACAGTATCTGAGTAACAACCTGTTGAAGATTGCAACCATTTTGCACTTTGGACTCTTAAGGAATTCAACCAGTTGCACGTACCTTGGAGCGAAAACCAGTGCCTCACCTAAATAAGCTAAAAGTTACTAAACAAATATTTATTACCACATGTATAAACCCTTGGAAAATTTGGAAATCTCTTTGCTTCAAATGAAGTGCCTTGGAAACATTCACTTGGAAGTCATTTCCATTGACCTTTTGAATTTAATTGCAAAAGCACACACTTTTAATGACTACCACTTTTCCATCACTTAAGTTTTTTGTTGCAACTTCAATTTAGAAAACACATTTCTATGGAGAGTAATAAAAGGCTTTGTTAGTTGTAAGATAGTGTTAATAAGAAAGAGGGGACACTCTACAAAGAATGGAAAGTCATGCCACTAGCAAATTTGTAGGGACAATAGGGTGTTAATGTCACTATGCATGGAGGTCAAGACCATAATGTGAGGTAAATAACAATAAATAGACAACCACCATTAAGTATGCAAAGGATCATCAAATTATACACAAAGGAAAATGCAATACTTAGAGAAAAACCATAAAGTATTTAAGTCAAAGGTCTTTTATTTTATGACAAAAGCATTGAAAAGGCTTTTTAATTATTTCATGGGGCTTATTTTCATGATATTCACATGCACAAGTGAAAAGGGATTAAGTTTCATCTTTTATTTTTTATTTTGGAGGGCAGACCATTGATATAGGTATAGTAATTGGTCTCACTATTTTCTTTGCACAACATGATTTGAGAAGACAATTCCATGTTTTGACATACAAGATTAGTCAACAGATTTGAAGTGACAGTAGGAGGAAACAAATTGTTTGGAGCAACACTATAAAATATTGATGTGAGTGGCCTTTATGGTGTAGAGCGACAAGGTACAGTCATTATGCATAAGTGTGGTTCACGAGGAGACAGTAAAAAACAAACCCTATGTTTTCATGGAAGTTAAATACTTGGTAGTGAGCATTAACATGTTTCAAGTTGAAAAATTAATGCCAAGTCCCTATTAAAACCATAGCACATTGACAACCAGTTTTGATGCATAATGAGGAAAGCCACATCATTGACAGTGATTGAAGGGCGATCATGATGCATAATGAAGGAAAGCCAAGTCTTCATGATTTGGTGCAGGGGCACCTTAATACACTTTGATCCAATTTTAGGTTATATTTTGAAACTTTGGTTTTTATTTATTTTTTGGTTTGATTGATGTAAATAAGGTCATTTGAGACCATCCTAAGTGGTTTAGGACCGTTTTTGGTCATTAGGTGAAATTTAGGAAAATATTGTAAAAGTTGCTAAAAAATTGTCAATGTTGTAATGACATCTTTGCCAATTTGTTAACCAATTAGTTGTGGGTCAGTTGGGGGCTTGAAAATGATTGTAGAAGCATAAAAATTTCTTGAAAACATGAAATCTAATGTTGGTTGAAGTTGGAATGAAGAAAACCTCAAGTTTGTAGTTTAAACTACATTTTCTTGCAAAATCTAACTGTTCTTTCACATTGTGCAACTTTGTACTTGCTGGTACAAACCATAAGTTGATTGAAAAAGTTGCAGGGGTTCATCACCTTTGCAATGATTTTTGTTTGACTCAAATCCATTGAGTTTTGAGGAAGATAGGAGCATTTTTGTGAAAACTACTCTAAACCCTACCTAGGGTTTCAAACTTGTGAAAAAATGCCATAACTCGAGATTGCTGAAAAATTTGTGGAAAATTATGTTTTGACCTCATCTACATCCTTGCAAGGTTTGGGTTAATTTCTTGCATGTGGGTGGAAATTCTTCCTAACAGTTTGCTTCTTTCCATGGTGAAACAGTCATCACATATCCCTCCAACCTATGGTTTGATAAATTCATGCATTGTTTGATGTTGTATGGGTATAGAGCATTATTCCATGTTATTTGGATCTTGTGTAGAGAAAAGGTGCCATCAAATCAGTTGTTCTTATGTTTGTTGAGTAATAGTGCATCATTTATGCATTGTGTTAATAAACCACAATGTTGATTTATGTTTTGGAACATTGTATCATGGAAGTCCAAGTCCAAAAAGGGTTGACAATCATTGTGATATGTTTTTAATAACCTGAGACAACCCAAGGTATGCGCTCATGTTGTTCCATCCTTTGTTTGTGCTATTGGCCATGTGACTATGTTGCCAAAGTAGACAAGAGAACCAAATTCCAAGTGACTATTTGGAGAGATTGGTTGGTTGAAGAATATTTGGATTTATCAAAGGTGTTGGAGGGTATTGAAACATTGCTTCCCCCACTTTTCATGTTGTTCTTCCCTTCTTGGTGTGTTTTTCCTTCATTGGAAGCCCACTAGGCTAGGTTGTCAATGGTGGCAAGGTCTACTAAGATGTCTTGTGCATTTCTTTTCAATGAAGTCATTGAAGGGTGACTGGGATTATGTAAAGAGACAAATCATGATGACAATGACTCCAAAACTCATCCAAGATTAGAGTAGATTTTGAAAATCCAAACACAGAAAACCTAAGAGTAGATAAGGTTGACAATGATGGATTACCTTTTATTGGGTTAGACTTATATATAGTTGGGACATATTAATTGGAAAGGTGAGTTCATAGCCTTCTGATGCAAACTTTAGCCTCAAGTTGAAGCATACTAAAAGAGGTAGGGTTGATGAATTTTTAATGTCAAATAATGATGATGGAAGGAGTTCTAGGGTTTATAGAAGAGCAAGAAAATATGCCTTTGTACAATAGAAGGAATTGTTTTAGATTTTTTCATAAATCCACACGCTTTTCCTATAAGAAAACATTAAATTTAAACCATAAACCATTGCAACTAACTTTAAATGTAATACACATTTAATTGAGGCACATATTAAGGAATATACACATTTGCATGTATTAATTTCTAATAATTTTTGTATTTCAAAAAATACATAAAGTCAATAACAAATATTATAATAGTGATGGAAGAACATCTTGAAAATCCTCCCATTTCTTAGTACTTTTAGCAATACATGTAGGGAAATGATCCTCTCATTTGTAGCCTAGATCATGAAATATATTGTACAAGAAGAAACAAAAGGAGTTGCTGCTCAATTTTTTTTCTCTAATCCAACTCAAGTGGCCCAATTATTTGCATTCCAAAATGCTTGAAAACATGTACATCCCCTGCTCCCTTGGAAACACATGGGTAGTAGCCTCTCTGTGGTTGTGTACTCTCACTAGAATTTGGACCACAAAAAATCTACAAAATCATAACAATTTCGGACATGAAGTCACATAAAAATCATTAAAAGACCAATAACTGAATAATGCCAGACATACACCTTCTGACTAGATCTATTATCACTTTCATGCATGCTATAAGTAGATCAATTGAAGGTCCTACAATGGTGATGTGGCCCATATTTCACTACTTTCTCATCTCTCGATGATCCTACATATAAATTTCAAATATATATATAAACATAATTAACATAAAACATGTAGCATATAAGAATCCAACAAATCTATGAAATGGAAAAGAAAGAGAAGATTGAAAACTAGAAAATGGCCCAGCAATTGATGTTTCTCATACCAATGAACACTTGCACCAACAATCAATGTTGTTCTTTTCTTAAGTTGATAATCTTTAATGAAGCCTTTCCCTTTTTTCTCCTTCACTAATCTTGCATATCTCTTCACTAAAGCAAACATATAATAAATAATTGGGTGAAAATACAAAGACAAATGCATCAATGACAGTCCTAAATGCATATGATATCAAACACCAATAGAGAATACCAACTTAAAGGTAGTCCATAGAGAGCAACATATAATGCCATTTTGCAAATTAACAATAATGCAATTTTACAAACCCTTCTACAATCAAACTTAAACGATTGAAAGAAAGTAGTGATCAATAACATGAATTTAAAAATTCAATTTGCATACTTACAAATTAATCTAGGGAACCATCCGGGTCTGCTCTTCTCTTTATTGTGTCAAGTATTGCCTCATGGTCAGACTCATGCACTTTCCGCAAGTTCTTGTTCATATATATTCCCTTATATTTGATCAAATGAACATTGGCTATGATGACAAGGTTCGATTAGTGAATAATATTTCGATGCGTGTCGAAGTCCTCAAACAACCAAACTACAAAATTCTTAACTAGGTACCTTCTAAACCATGTTTCATTAACAACCACCAAACCTGTAGGATATTCTATGTTTTCTCCATCTATAACTAGGGCCTCCAATTTCTTTTTGGCCTCCATACAATGACACAGGTAATAATTTGTTCCCTCTTCATTGCCTTCATTTGCAATCACCACATAAACATGCCATGCATTGATATGTTCATCTTGTTAGATGTATTTATTGAATATCAAAATAAAACAAAAAAGTAAGATATATTACTTGGTTCTAGTAGGTCCAATACATGATCAAATTCAACAGATGATTGCATCTTCGTGATTTGTAGAGCCGTCGAGAGTTGACAAGTGTCAAGTGGGGTTAGAATTAGATTACAGACCATTCATCAACCCACAATGTTGAGTAACAATCATTCCATGCTTGAATTGTACATGCAGAACAAAAGCATGCCATCTTTCGCGTATGGATAGTCCATGTACTTGTATTGGAGCTTCTAAAAGAGTGTAGCTCACTTGATCCTATTAGTGTACAACAATCTTCATATTTGGCAATGTTAGTATCATCTACTAAATGAAAAAATCTATGAACTAAAGAATTACCTTCACTACTTGGACTCATTGCATGATTACACCACTTGAAAATTTATCTTCCATCTATCAACTTTACACTATCTTTGTACTTTAACTCTTCTCGTGCTAAGGATCTTTTGATACATGCACCTACTCCATAATGTTGGAAAAATAAGGATAGACAACTGAGAGGGGGGGTGAATTAGTTGTCACAAAATATTTAAACTTTTCAAACTTAACTTAACTTAACCTCAGATATGATGAATGAACAATAAACCACAAAAAATCAGCACATCAGAAACACAAAGAACACATAGATTATTTACATGGAAACCCTGTTAGGGGAACAAACCATTGTGGATTTTAGTCCACAATAGTATACCCTATTAAAAGTATAAAGAAGAAATAATGGGAATACACATGCATTCAGGCACACTACCTAGAGCTCACTACTCAATTACAAGAGGGCTCACTACCCAAAGAAGACACACTATCTTACAACAATTTGGATTAGATCCGCAGGGTATGAACTGAGAAAATAGCTTCTACAAAAGCCTGATTACAGTTTTGGTTAAGCACAGAAAAACTCCTTCACACTTCGCTCAAACTTCTTCACACTCTACTTTGCAATCGAATGATTTGATCACTATTCACACACTTGCTCTTCTTTGGCACTTCTTCACTAACAAAATTTACACAAAAAACCACTCTTATATATCCGCAACATGGAATTACATCAACAACTTCGTTGGCCAAAATAAGGTATAAAATATAAAATATATACACAATGTCAGCCCAAATTTACAAGTTAATTTTTAATAGTATGAAACATCATCGGCCACAACAATATCCTTGAGAGTGCCAAAAATTTAAATTTTAATCTCCAAGGATCCACAACACGATACAACCACCATGTTGGCCAAGAGCATAAAAACCTGAACATACAAGAGAAAAATCACCAACCACGAGCACACCGATCAACACGGATGTGCAACAAAGATATAGAATGATCTAGAAGCATCAACAAGAATCATGAATCATCAGAGAAGCATCCAAAACAACTGAAATTACTAGAATCACATCAACTTCAATCAAGATTACTAATTGAAGCCATAGAAAAAATTGTTAGAACACAACTATTCACAACATAATTAAATCTTCACGCGGACCTCTAAAACTTTAAGTGGATAAAATATACACACTCAACAATAAACCCTTTAGTCCACAATGACCGATCTTCAACGTATAGAGCAAGACACCTTTAGACATTCATTGTTCCACTGTCAACTTGCAACTCTTTCTTTAACAATTTTTTCAATATCCTCGACATATACAACCTTCAATACATCAATGCTAATAGTGTTGACATGAATGACAACCACATATCAGCAACACAACCACAACATTCAACAAATAATGCCCCCCCTTTCCATGCCCAGCCTATGAGAAGATCCACATATGGTGAACACTACTGATCCTATGCATCTTTCTCAACTAGTAAAACATTCTGGAGTTCTTGAATTGTGATGTACATTTATCTAACCATATGATATGCTGACTAAATGACATGCCCTTGCTAGCTAGATGAACATAGAACATCTTAAAGAAACCTTGTACAAACTCTATAGAATGTGTGTGATCATCACTGATGTAAAAGTGATACTCCCTCAATACTTTCCTATTATCCTTTGTACTACCATTTGCATGAATGAATGCTATATGCACAAATATAGCAACCTGCGTGGAGTTGTAGTATTATGATTTCACCTCATTCTATGGCTATAGTGTGTAGTTCTCTACGAAGTCAACAACTGAAATGATGCTATGAAGTGGAAACCCGTCCTTGCATAACTTGAACTACGAGTCCAACCATCGAGCTCTATGCGTATTCCTTGCATACTCATAGATCACTTGATCACAAAAAATACCCATAAATTGATACACTAGAGTCTTATCATTGGCCAATTCACACTTCTTTGCTTCTTTCCCATCTTTTAGATTGTAGGCCACTGTCTTATACTTTCCAAATTCCACAATTTTGTTTCCAATTGTGTGTGTACTAGCCATGTGTTGGAAAATTGAAAAATGTTGCATGCCACCACAATGATCACATGTGCCATCCTAACATGACTTCTTGTAAGAAATTTGACCATCCACTCCTTCACATAAAATGGAAGATAAGAATTCCCTTGAGGATTTAGGTGGAGGCCTTATGTTACATTCTTGCAAAACATTGCTAGTATGGATATCTACACATATACATCGATAAACATCATAATGGTTAGAAAACTCAATATGTACTCTACAAAAAAAAGTAGTGTGCGTGTGATTTATTTTGACATAAAAAGGTTTTAGCATTTCAAAATACCTTTGACATATTTTAATTTGAGGAAACCTCCGTACAAAATCAACAAAAAATTGAGTTTGAGTGGTATCCAAATAATGCTTTGGATGTGGCTCATGGATTTGATTACCAATTCTCCTTCTTACAACATCTCTTTGATTAGGAGAGGTCCTTGTGTTATCCTTCCAAAAATCTTGTATTATAGATCTCAAGGCCTGAGCAATTTCTTTATCTTTCTATTGTACTCTACCTGAGAATTCCCATAACTCATTGCTATTTGGATCCTCCACTCTTTCATGCCTTCCTTTGGCTCTCATTAGAGATGATCTACTTATTTTCAAAGACTTACTTGTCTTTTTAAGGTTCACCTTATTCCTTGTTTGACTACTTAATAGTGTTGTTCTCATCACATGTCGTGTGGCACAACTATCCTTTTTGCATGGGGTAGAACCCATGCTCTTGTATGCACTCATCAAATGATTTACAATGGAATTTTCACTTGAGTTATTCAAAAATATTAGCCCAAGAGCCTTCATGGTGGGCCTAAATTTGAGTTGCCTCATCATTTCAACAAATAGTTGACATCTTCCACCCTCACTTAGCTTCTCAAAAAATAAACTCCATATCCTCTGTGCATATCCTTGACATGTACATTTTGGAATATTATTAGGCATCCATTTCAAAACATTAGAATCAATATCAATCAAATATATAGGTTTTCTAGGAAAAACTCTAGGAGGATTTCTCAAATGTAAATTTGTGTCAATGTTAGGAATGTCAACAACATCAGGGATAGATCGCGTACCTTCAACTGGAGGTGAAATTGATGACATACCTTGAGGTTGACCTTCAAATAGAGATGTGTTTCTAATGTAATTTCAAAACCCAATGTTGTTGATGGTGTGTCTTCAAATGGAGATGTGTTTCTCGATGTACTTGGAAAACCACATGTTGTTGATGGTGTGTCTTCAACTGGAGATGTGATTGTTGTTGTACTTTGAGCATGGTATATTGTAGATGGTGTGCATTTAACTTCACCTATGGTTGATGATGTGCCCCCAACTTCGAGATCCATTTGTGTCCTTCCAAAAATTTTGTTCATTTGTGCACTTTGTGCTACCAATTGTACATCTCTCTTAGATTGCACATGAATTTCTTGTTGTATGGGCTACAATTCCTTTTCTTCATGAGCTTGTATTTTTTATTCTCTTCTCCTTGAATTTTTAACTTCATGTTCTTTTGGTGTTAGAGGATTTGGTCATTTCCTCGACATGACATTGAATGATACATGTTCACAAACACACATAGAAAAAAAGTACGTAATGCATTTTATGAAACATATTGATATCGTTGATTATATTACATCTTATGAAACACACCAAAGCATTTTATGAAAGAAGGTAGTGATCTTTTTAGAAATATGCCTCCAAGAAATGTGGTCTCATGGTGATGGACATCACCATGCGATACCACATTTCTTTGAGGCATTCTTTCAAATAGATCACTACCTTTTTCTATGCAACCACTTTTTATGTACATGTCTACTAAAGCATCATATCAAACATGTCTATGCTACAAAATTTTTCATACATGTCTACCAAAGCATTTTATGAAAGAAGGTGGTGAGTTTTTTGAAAAAATCCCTCCAAGAAATGTGGTCTCATGGTGATGGACATTAGCATGAGACCACATTTCTTTGAGGAATTCTTTCAAACAACTCACTGCCTTATTCTATGCTACCACATTTTCCAAACATTTATAGCAAAGCATCTTATCAAACATGTCTATGCTACAACATTTTTCATACATGTCTACCTCCATACCACAAGAAAAGTAAGTAATGCATTTTTTCAAACATATCCATACCGCTGATTACAATGCATTTTATGAAACACACCAAGAATTTTATGAAACATATTCATATCATTGATTACATTGCATTGCATATGTAAAACTCAAAGCATTACTTTAAATTGTATAACTAATGTAATTTATCAAACATTGCATATCTTGTCAAAAATTGTTGTCCCCAACCTAGGGTTTATAGCGAGCTTCAAAAATAACTTTTGATGTGTCTGGTGAAAATTTATGAAACTTGGTACTAATTTTCTGTAGGCCTATATGCATGTGCTAACAAAAGAAGGGCTACTAAATTATCATTTGCATGAGTTATTGAGGACAATTTGTTTCTTTTTGCAACTATACTATGTAAAACCTAGTACTTTGAGGGATTTGTACAAAATTGCTTCATGTAAGCATTGACCAATGTTAAGAAGGGTTTGAGGGGAGTATCTAGAGTGTGGACAAGTGCTTATGAGAAAAGAAGTGTGAAACCTAGGGTATAACTTGTTGCCACCTTTGGAAACTAGAGAATATTGTGCTTATTGTTGTCAAAACCACATTGTGATTGTCCTTAAAAGTTCCTTGATTTGTCGTAGAGAATGATGAAAAATGCAACCAAGCCATGAAGAACATGAATTCAAAGAAGGGTTTGTGATGCTATATCTTGGAATTATTCTCTATTTCTTTAGAAATGAGGTAACTTAAAAAGACAAAAAGCATTTTCAATTGCACAAAATTTTCCCTTTTTTTATTTGTTAGAAAGGTAAATGGTATGAATGAATGGAAACTTGCATTAACAACTATGTCAAGTCACTTGAATTTATCTAAGCACATGAAGAAGGTGGATTTTTTATGGCACAAAAAAAAAATGGAAACTTGCATGAACATTGATGAAAGCTCTTAGGTTTTCCAAATTAGTTAAAAATAAAAGTTTTCCCACAACCATCACTAATAATGAATTTGAATCTATTATGTCATATTTTCCATTTTTTATCTTCAAACTCGTAAAAATTAAAATTTTACATGCAAGATTCATCTAATTAAATGCTGAATTCTATGTGTAACAATGAAGATTAATAAAATCATCAAATGAATGGTCTACAAATTTTCAAAACAAAACCAAAAAACTCTATAAACATCTACCTAAAATGAAATAGAATGAATTCCACTATCCATGCTGGAAATGGACTACTATAAGCAATGCAAATAGAATTCATAAGTAAATTTCTGTTAAGTTGATATTGTTTATATAATTTTAAACACAAATTCATGTTTTTCATTTTTTTCTTCAAACTCATAAAAATTAAACTTTTTTATGCAACTCCCATCTAATTCAATGTGAATTCTATGTCCAATTGTTATGATTAATAAAATCATGAAATGAATTTGGTTTATAATGTCAAAAACAAACAAATATACTAAATAAAAACATTTCAATATTACCAAAATGAATATATTACTTGAGATAATGTAAAATGATGCAAAAACTTCAAATTGTCTTCTTCTCATTGTCTAGCATGCAAATTGGTGGTAAAAAGGTGATGGATCAACAATAGATTGGTATAATAGGGAGTTAACTACATAAAAAAGGAATTTATGAGTTGGATAAAGCACTGAACTAGAAAAATGTAGAAGCATGTGGGACTGAATCACAAGGTCAACCCCTATTTTACCATTTCAAGGTAAAAACACATTTGGCTCTCACCAAATTTGGAGAGTGCCAAATTTGGTGCTCACCAAATTTGGCAAGTTACAAATGTGTTGCTTTGAAATGTTTTCCAAATATAAAGAGTAAGGGAGTGAGAATTGAGAGAGAGAGAGGGGATAGGAGTGAGAGAGATTAGTCTAGGTAGTGTGGTAGGGACTGATACCTGAGAGAGAGAGACTTGAGAGGGATAGAGAGTTATTCAATTAGGGTGGGGGGAAAGACTTGAAAATGGGAGAGGGCTTGAAGGGATGAGACCTAAGAGATACAAAAAGACCAAAGGGGGAGAGAGAGAGAGGGAGTGTGGGAGAGGGGGTTGTAGTGAAATAAATTTTTCTAGGTAGGGTGGGAGGTACAAGAGACCTGATAGAGAGGGAGTGTGAGAGAGGGGATTGGAGTGAGATAGATTAGTCTAGGTAGCGTGAGAGGGAGTGAGACCCGAGAGAGATAGATACTTGAGAGGGAGAGATATTTATTCAGTTAGGGTGGGGGGAAAGACCTGAGAGAGGGAGTGGGAGATAAAGGGACGAGAGACCTAAACCCTACACTCTCAACCCTTAAAACCAAACCCTTAAACCTCTACCCTCTACCCACAACCCAATATCCTCTACCCTCAACCCTAATCCCTAAACCTTATACCCTCAACCATTAAACCTTTAAACCCAACTAAACTCTCTACCCTAATCCCTCAACCCTATACCCTCAACCCTAAACCCTTAAACACTCAACCTTAAACCCTTAACCCTCAACCCTCAACCCTTAGACCCTCTACCCTCAACCCAATACCCTCTACCCTCAACCCTAATCCCTAAGCCCTATACCCTCAACCCTTAAACCCTTTTAAACCCAACTAAACTTTCTATCATAATCCCTCAAACCTCAACCCTTAATCTCTCAACCCTTATACCCTAAACTCTCTACCCTCTACCCTCAACCCTTAACCATCTAACCTCTACCCTCAACCCTTGAACCGTAAAACCTCTACCCTTAACCCTTAAACCCTCTACCCTCTACCCTTAGACCCTAAAACACTCAACCCTAAATCCTGAACCCTGAACCCTAAACCCTTAAAACCTATACCCTCTACCCTCAATCTAATACCCTCTACCCTATACCCTCAACTGTTAAACCCTTAAACCCAACTAATATCTCTACCCTAATCCCTCAACCCTCAAACCTTAATCCCTCAACCCTTAAACCTTCAACCCTCAACCCTCTATTCTCTACCCTCTACCCTCTACCCACTACCCTCTACCCTCTACCCTCTACACTCTACCCTCAACCCTTAAACCATAAAACATAAACCCTTTACCCCTCTACCCTTGACCCTTAAACCCTCTACCCTCTACCCTTAAACCCTAAACCCTAAACCCTCTACCCTTAACCCTTAAGCTGTCTACCCTCTACCCTCAACCCTAAATGTTCAACCCTATCTCTCTCTCAACCCTACACCCTCAAACCTCAACCCTCAACCCTCAACCCTCAACCTCTCTCTCTCTCACACACACACATTCCCTCTCACTCTCTCTCACCCTCCTACCCCCTCTCTCTCTTAAGTTTTTATCTCTCTCTCTCACTCACTCCCTCTCTCTCTCTCTCTCTCCTCTACCCTTAACCATCTGCCTTCTCTCTCTCTAGTCCCTCCCTCCTACCCCCTCTCAGTCTCTAAGCTCTCTCTCTCTCTCTCTCCCTCCCTCCCTCTATCTCTCTCTATCTCTCTATCTATCTCTCTAGTCTCTCCCTCCTACCCCCTCTCCCTCTCTCAAGTCCCTCTCTCTCTCTCTCACTCCCTCTATATCACTCCCAACCCCTCTCTCTC
>VDFB02292527.1:13812698-13893476 GCA_007258455.2 Sequoia sempervirens | reverse complement strand
TTTCATGTGCATCTTGATTGGACTATAATTGTAAATTTTAAAAGGTATCTCTGCATTCTTCCCTGAGGTTTTGATGTTAGGAGAGTTGCTTCCGCATCTAGTTTTCCTTACAAGAGGGAGGGGGAGGGAGGGAGAGGGAGTTCCTAAGATAGAGGGATGGGAGAGAGAGATAGAGGGAGTGAGAGAGAGAGGGGGGTGTGGGGAGATACCTAAGAGAGAGGGAGAGAGATAGAGGGAGTGAATGAGAGAGATGGAGAGAGACCTGATAGAGGGAGATATTGAGAGAGAGAGAGGGAGGGAGAGGAGGTGGGAGGGAGATACCTGAGAGAGAGGGAGAGGGAGAGAGTGGGAGAGATATAGAGGGTGTGAGAGAGGTGGTGGGAGGGAAATGCTTGAGAGAGAGGGAGGGAGTGGGAGAGAGATAGAGGGAGTGATTGTAGGAGGGAGAGGGAGTGGGAGGGGGAGACTTGAGAAAGAGAGGGAGAGGGGTAGGAGAGAAAAAATTGAGAGAGAGAGGGAGAGGGGGTGGGAGGGAGAGACCTGAGAGAGAGAGAGAGAGAGAGAGAGAGAGAGAGAGAGAGAGAGAGAGAGAGAGAGAGAGAGAGAGAGAGAGTGAGTTAGAGAGTGAGATACTTGAGGGAGGGAGATGGGGTAGGAGGGAGAGACTTGAGAGAGAGATGGAGAGAGAAAGATAATGACCTAAGAGAGGGAGATGGAGTGAGAGAGACAAAAGGACCAGAGGGGGAGAGAGAGAGGGAGTGCGAGAAAGGGGATTGGAGTGAGATAGATTTATCTAGGTAGGGTTGGAGGGAATGAGACCTAAGAGAGAGGGAGTGTGAGAGAGGGGATTGGAGTGAGAGAGTAGTCTAGGTAGCATGGGAGGGAGTGAGACTTGAGAGAGAGAGAGAGTTCAAAGGGATAGAGAGTTATCCAATTAGGGTAAGGAGGTAGAGAGTGTGTGAAAGGTAAAACCTCAACTATCAATCTACGGTCATAAATTGCACACTCTCAACATTATCAAAGTGGTTGAGCAAAGAGAGGGGAAAGTTAGATTTTTTTCAAAGAAAGTCATTTGGTGAGAACCAAATTTGGTGCTCGCCAAATGACTTGCTTTGGATGAGTGAATTGACATGATTTTCCAAATTTCCTCATATTTTTGTTTGTGCTCACCATCACGTTTGTGCATCTTTCAATGCAAGTTTATAAAAAAACTATGGCATTAACCTCTATCTTAGCTATCTAAATATATAATTCTTTTTTTTGTTTGATTCAGTTAAGGTTTTGATCCATAACTTCTATTGTAAATGCCTCTGTTTTTTTATCAAAACCAAAAATGTGCTAGTTTTAGGATAGATTTTTACTCATTCATAAAAATGTGAAACAAATTACATTTTTTAAAACTAGACTCCATTCTACACATGATGAAAAAAAATCAATTTTTTTATTATTTTTCAAAAAAATTAGGGGGGGGGGCATGCTCAAATTTTAGCTTTTTAGAATGTCTCCACTTTCAAAATTCATAAAATATTATATATTCATTAAAAAAAATTATCCGAAAGAATGAGGATAAACTACATGGTGTTAGATAATTTCTCACCATTTGGATTTTTGAAATTCTAAAAAGAAGTTAATAAAAAAGGGGGGCCTTTAGATGATATGCTATTTTTTTTGATAAAAACAAGAAATATTTTTCCCTCCCCTTTTTGAGACCCTTAATATTCATTAATTTAAAAAATAATTAGTATCTTAGAAACTAGAATCGGAGCACTTCAACTGTTATTCTTTTTGCATCTTGAAATTTTGAGCATAACTACATTTTTTCATGCAAATCAGATTTTGCTGATTTCAGAAAAAAGCGGTATCTTAAGAGACAAAATTGTGTCATAGATCCATTCACTTACCCCTTTTATATTTGTAGTTTTCCATGTTCCTTTTCACATTTTTCGGAGGCTTCAAATAATTTTTTATTAGTGATATAATCTCAGCTTGCTTCTTAATATAGGAAGAATGTGTTTTGAAAGAACCCACCAATTATTTTATTTGTTGAGTGGGTGGTAGAGAGGAATCCTTTTTAGCATTGGGAATTTATATTTCCAAAATATTGATTGCTTCCAACCAAGTTTTTTAACTTTCCACTTGTTTCTGCAAGATCTCTTCCCTTATGGAGGAGTGAAAGATTCCACCAAGTTGCAATTTTTGTAGAGGTGTGATACCAGACATATTGACTTGTCCATTAAACATTGGTAATTGTAGCAACTGGGGATCAATTTGAGGTTGAATTTGCTTCTAATAAGAAAAAAATATCCTTAATGGAGTCTATAGGAGAAGGAGATGAAGAGGCCATTGGATTTTCTTGTGCACTTTCTCTGGAGATTAACGTACCTTGAGCAATGTTATCCAAAGGAGGATAACTTTACACACCATCATGATCAAGAGAAGAATTTTCTTTATCCTATGCAACTTTCTCTTCTACCTCCTCTTGTGAAATATGCTGGTCAATTTTATGTGGAGGAGATACATCAATGTGGGGAGGAGACATATGTGGTTTCTCCACATCCTTGACTTCTTTTACTTCGTTGAGAATTTTATTGGTTACCTCTTCAGTCTCCTATATTTTTTCTCTATCTTCCTTTTCCATGCTCATAAGGGTATCTTACCTATTTTGTCCTTAATTCTTGAGATTTTTTTTGAGATGTTTTTTCTTTCTCCTCTTAAGAGATAGAGGATCAAATTTTTCAATAGCTTGTTCTCCCAACTCTTCATCCATTTCTATGGATTTCTCTCTTCTTTGCCTTAGAACTTGAGCAAGAATTTTACAACCTTTTCAATGATGTTACCAAGAGGCACATTGTATTTAATCATATACATGGCTATTTCCTTTTCAATAGTATTTTGATCAATAGGAGGCGCATCTGGATGTATTTCTATTGTTTCCTATAGCATGCCTTGACTTAAAATTTCATTGAAGATTGCCTCTTATTGGAGAGGCTTAAGCAAATGTACCATTGGAGAAGTTTGTTTACTCTTCTTCATTTTAGAGGTACCTTCCTCTCCTCCTTCACCTTCATCTTCAATAGATTCTATTTGATTCTTCTTATTTTGGTATGATGTTTAGGCCTTGCATGCTTTTTATTTGTAGTTTTTATCTGGGCTAAGGTTTTATATGCAACTCTTCTCCTAGTAGAATCAATTTTTGTGGATATGGAGGGCTAAAAAGGAGTTGTAGTTGTAGAAGATGATCTACCAGACCTTCTTGGAAATTTATTTGGAATACTTTCCTCAGGGTTTGATGGAATATTTTACAAACCTTGGCAGAGGTTTTGAGGTACCTTCTTAGTTAGCTTTGGAACACCCAATTTTTGAAACATATTTTTCTATTCTCTTTTCATGTGAGTCATCCACTTTTCTCTAGATAATTTTATCCATGATTTCCATATTTGTGATAAATATCTTCGTAGATGGATCCTTTGGATTTTTCAACAATTTTTCAACATAAGATTTTATTTCTACAAGTGAAACCTAATATGGAAACTTTGGTGTCCAAGAGTTTATTTGTTCCATAGCTTCTATATAGCAATAATCTTTGTCTACAAGGAAGGAAATTTCATCTTTATACTTTCTCACCAAATAATAGGGAATTCTCTCCCTATCTTGCATCTCTGCTTACAAGTTTTTAAAGAAGCCCCAATACATTATATTACAAGCTTATCTATCACTAAATCTCCTCATGTGAGATTTTATTTGGGCAGCAACTAGAATGTGTTGTTGCCATACTTTTCCCTTAAACATGGGTAACTCATTTAGTAAATAGAAGGTTAAACAAATAATGAAGGACCCAAACCGAAAGTTATATCCATTCTCCTTATTTCTCTTAATATTGTCAATCAATTGTTCCTTTAGAAACTCACACAAATCCAATTCCTTTCCTTCTTTAAGCATTTGGTACATAGTGTGAATTATGGTACTAGTTGGTGAACATTCTTTGTTTGCAAAATATATTTTGTATGCAATTCCCACAGAGGAATACTTAACCCATGAATCGGTTATTTCATTGAAACTTAGGGTTCATTTTTCAAAATTCACCCCAATTAATTCTACGACCCTCTCATTCTTGATTGGTTTCATTAATAGAATTGGTTCGGTGGAGCATAAACCAGTGAAAACCCTAATTGCATCTAGAACCTATGAAAAATCAAGATGTGATAATGATTGATTAATGTATTCACACCCACTTTCAAAGAGATTCCACTCAAAGATACTCCTAGAGATTTCAATGAAAAGGAGATTGAAATATTGTAATAGGGTTGTCCTAGGAAATGAATATAATCTAAGGGGTTCACCACCAAGTTTAGACTTGGAAAAGATATTGAAATGCAAGATGTGATGCAAAACCCTAATATGATGCAAAATTGAACTGAATGACTTGAAAATGAAAGAAGAATAAAACATAAAGCTACAAAACAAAATGTGTGCACCTGGAAATGTTTTGAAGGCTAGAAAGAACTCTAAAAATACTAAAATTGCTAACTTTTTGACTTAGTGGAACTCATTCACCATTCTGGGAAAATCAGTCCCATTTTTGGAATTTTGCATAGGAGCAAGTTTCAGGCAAATGGGTATCCAAATCTACAAAGATCTCTAAAAAAAAACCTAAAATGGGACTCATTTGTCACTTGTGGTGAATAAGTTTAGTTTATTTTTTTTGGAAATTCAATGTTCTAATCTACACCTCCTAGTCTTTTCTTTTTGCTTCTCTAGGTTCCCAGATCTGAAACTGTGATTTTAGGGCTATAGATAAACTTTTAGTGAAGATTTTGACCTTGTAAGTAGGGAGATGACTCCAACAATTTTGAAACCTAATTTTTAATGATCTTCAAGTCTTCAAAGCACCTAGATCTACAATCACATAAAGAGAGAGAGAGAGAGAGAGAGAGAGAGAGAGAGAGAGAGAGAGAGAATGCTGATTGTTAGGGAATAGGGGTTTGCCTCGGTCAAACCCCTTTTAGGTAATTAAACCAAATGATGAAATAAGATAATGAAGCATGAACATGAAGTAATACAATTAGAACCTTGTCATGATGATGGATCTTGAATTTTTGCAACAATTGATGAAGAATTCTTCCCTTAAATGTCTTAGAAAATGATCTTAAATGTTATCTTGATGACCTTGTGAAGAATTGGAATGATTAACTCTTGGTTGCATGAATTGATAACATGAATGCTTGATGATATAATGATTTGAGAGCTTGTTTATATAGGAAATCCACTCACATGATCATTAATTTGATCCCCAAAGGTGACATAGGATAAATTTGAACTTAAAACCTAGTTTTTTCTCACTCAAACCTTGAAAATAGCTCAAATGGGACTCATTCACCAGCATGGGTGAATGAGTCCCACCTAGATGGGACTAATTCACCCAAGGTGGAGAATGGGTCCCATAGGGGCTATTTTTCTACCTGGAATGTCAGGGTGTGAAGAGATTAGGTTTATATGTTGATATTGTTGAGTTTTTGATCAAAATATGCCTTGGGATGCACAATATGGGGACATATGGGCCTATTAATGATGATATAAAGGTAATAAATGTAATAGGTCCCAAAATCCAATGTGAAAGTGTAAATAAATATACTTTACAACACTAAATTAAGGAAAAATTAGGTTTATTTATCTTAGAAGGGTCCTAAATCCAATGTGAATGTGTAGAACACATTACAACACTAGATTAGGTCTGCTTTGTTTACAAGCATCCTTAAATATAATGTGAAGATGTAAATAAATACATTTTACAACATTAAATTAAGAAAAAGTTAAGTTAATTTAGCTTAAAAGGGCCCAAGACCTAATGTGGATGTGTAAAACACCTCTCAACACTAGATCAAGGTGATATCAAGTCCAATTTGTCATTAATTATTCCCAAATCAAGCAAGGAAAAGGTGTAATTTTTCGGTGACTACATCTATCCCCCACTTTAGTGAGAGGATAAAATTGCTTCAAACTCACACTAAAGTAGACATTCAAGAGGGGTCTAATCATACCAATGCGGATGGTCCAGGATAACAAAGATCAAAGAAGTGGTCAAGCCCCTAGAATCCAAGATCCTAAGACAAACTAATAGAAGCACAAAATAACACGCACAAGGTGTAATATTTGCAGCAAGAAAATAAATGAAAACATGCAATTCCAAATATATAAAGAAGAAAAGAAAGAAAAATATAGGTGCTTTGATTAAAATTCACTCACTTAGGAGCCACAAAACCTTAAAGTCATCTACGGGGTGAGTAATCCCAAAAGGGTGAGACCCATACACACACGGTCAATATGTGCTCACACACACACACAAGTGGCTATGGGAAAAGCCATGCCTTAGTCGGTCTTCTTGCTCAAACCATACCAAAGTTATGCCTCTCGATAACTTTGATAAGTCACCACACCATATTGAACTTTGAGCTCCATGAGGCAAGAAAAAAATTGTATGCTTGAAACTCATAGACATTGTAAATGTAAAATAGAGTAAGGAATGCTCAAAGGGATTTTTCTTAGTTCATGCAAGGTATCTTCTTAGGGAACATCATGCCTAATGTTTCCAAGAGAGGACATGTCAAAGAAATATCATGCTCTTGGAGGAAATCAAGCCCAATGACACCACCAAGAAAAGGACACATCACAAGAAGAGAGAAAATTTCACAATGAAATATGATGAGTGTCAATGTATGCCCCCACTTTAAAGCATTTGCTAATACCATTTCTGTGAGAAATTGCTTTAAATTAGAAGAAGACATGAGAGCTTGTTCAGAAAGCCAAGTCATATTTTTCCAAATCAAACTACATCATGGATATGTATGTCACATGTGAGCCAACTTAAGGCATGTCGTCCACATCCCAAGCTTGCTCTTATATGTACATGAAAGGTGGTCAACTAGCCAAAAGAGATAATGACAAGTGACATATAAGGACAAGGCTGCCTAATCCCTTGCCCCCAATTAGTGTAGGACAAGGGTGAGCCAAATAGGATGAAAGTAAGTATCAATTAGAGGAATTAGGTGCTTCAACACAAGGAAGAGCACCATAGTCCTAAAGAAATTGAATTTTGTTACTTAAAGCCTTACATTAGTTAGTAGCATGACCATGAACTCTATGATATGCACAGAATGAAGTCTTGTAGTAAAATTTATTTTGTGTTCTTGGAGGGAGAGATATCAAACGGTCCTCGATTAATCTCACCAAGATACTCTCTTGATTAATAGAAGATGTTCCTTTATTTTGCGACAAAGATATATCTTGCTTAGTACAAGATGTCATACCTATGCAAGACTACAAATTGCAAGATTTTGTTCTCTCCTTGAAAGGAGGATGTAAATATAATGAATTCAAATCATTGGTGTTTTGCATGATGACATTTATATTAAGTAATTATTTCCTTGTTTCTTGTGTTTCTTTCAAGGAATCTTTTGTAATAGTGTTGATATTAAGTGAAGGCTTGTTTGTTTCTTTTGAAGGAAAATAACCAAGACCATTACTTGTTTCTTGCATGTTAGGCTCGATGGGGACACAAATACCTTTTTCTCTAGCACCACATCCTTTTCCACTATATCCAAGTTGTTTCATAAGCTCATAACCTCTTCCATAAATTTTTTTCATCTCTTTTGGATTTGGTGGTTGTTGATAATCAACTTCATCAAAGTTTGTTGTATAATTTGTTGTCATGTGTTATAAAGTGGTTGAGGTGGATGCTTTCAAAAGGTCTTTTGAGTTTTGTGTTGATATTATTGATTTTTATTTTTCCTTTTCAGATTCTTTGTTTATGATCTTGTATTCCCCCATGAATGTTGGTGTGAAATCTAAGGAACCCCAATCATCATCGGTAAACCTACAATAGTGGGTTACAATTTTTTGAATGAAGAATAATTAGAAATGCTCATCAAAAAATTTTAAATGGTTTACCCCTTCTAATGAAGGGGGTTCAAATGAACCACCCCCTTCTAATGAACCCTCCCCCCTTCTAATGAACCTCCCTTCTAATGAACCCCTTTTGCACCATATAAGGGGGGTTCGAATGAACCCCCTTCATTAGAAGTGGGGTTCTAATGAACCCCCTTTTTTCACCTTCCCCTCCACCATTTCAAAATTTATGCATTTTTTTTACTATCGAAGCTTGGGAAGGAGGTACAAATGGAGTCAACTTGATAAACCAAGTTGGATGATTGTAGTGATCGAAACGTACTTTCCAACAACTATAAATTTAATATATTTTGTTTTTATTTTATATTTTATTTTTTAGTTTTACTGTACATAGGTTTTTCACCGAACTTCAAGTTTGATGAAAAATCATTGTGGAAAAATAGTAAATTTGAGGAATTTTTTTTTGAAAAATATATATCCACTAGGTATTGATGTCCTCATTCTAAGAAAAAAAGAAAAATTGAATTTCAATACATACCAAAAAAGTTATGCGAGCCGAAGTGCACCTATGTCTAAATTATAAATGTTTTGACTTCAAAACTTAATTAAAAGAAAAATATTCAACAAAATGCTATGAAACAAAATGAAAGCCCTAGATACTTGTGTTACCAACCTAAATTCAAAATAATTAGAGTTTTATCCTTTGTAGAAAAAAATTTATGCGAGCCGAAGTACACACCACCTTTTAAAAATGTTGTTTACTATTAAAAATTAGTTATCAAAGGAGACACACAAAATTTACAATTTAATTTCAATTTTTTTTTTAAAAATACATTTGAAATCTATAGACAAAATCTCACAAATCACTAGTTTACATTATTTTCAAATTCCTAATAGTTTACCTACTATAAGTGTCAGAAAGTGAAGTTTTCTCTGAAAATGTTGATTTCAATGTCAAGTTTGGCCAAAAAGTGTAACCCATTATTGTGGGATGACCCTCATCTAATAGCTTCATGATTTCTTCAATGTGTTTTTATTTGTCTTTTTGTTGCACAAGTTCGATTTGTGTAGTTGGATTTAATTTTTTCAAGGGGTTTTCTTTATTTTTCTCAAGTTGTAAGACACTATAAGGCTCATGATCAACATCAAGTGTGTATACTATGTTGTTGTAGACATACTTGATTTCATGATGAAGAGTAGAAGGCACTGCATGCATCTCATGAATCCAAGGTCTTCCTAAAAGAAGATTGTATGAAAGTTCATTGGGAATAACATGGATTGGTGTTTCTAATGTAGCTTTTCTAGCTGTAATGGGCAAAGTAATCACATCGAGCATTTCCTTTCCAACATTGTCAAATCCACTAATAGATAAAGAGATAGATTGAATTTTTGATTTGTCTATGCCAAGCCTATCCAAGAGGGATACACTACACACATTAAGGGTAGAGCCATTATCAACAAGGGTTTGATTTATCCCTTTTCTATTGTATTGAGTTATGATCATGAAAGCATCATTTTGTTTTTGCATTTCCAAAGGGGGGAGTTCACTTTGGTGGAAAATAATGTCAACATTTATTCCTTGAATCATGGTTTCTATGTCATTTGGTTGCACATTACAAGGGATAGGAAATTGTTGTAAGGCACTCTGAATCATGTTATGGTAGTGAGGGGAGGCTTGAATAAGGTCCCACAATGATATCTTAGCAGGAGTATTCTTAAGTTGTTCAACAAGATCATACTACTTCCCACTATGCAAAGTTAAATAGGGAGCACTAGGAAAAATGGGATTAGGCAAAGGTAAGGGTGTTGGGGTTGGTTGTTGTGGTTGTGGATTATTTCTAGTGTTGTATGTATGAGCAAGGATATTATGACTTGACTGTTGTGACACATTATTCTTAGGTGGGTAAAGGATAAATTTGGGTTTGTTTTGAATTTGAGGTTTGTGTTGAGGTGGGTAAAAAATTAGAGGATTCTTAGGATGTCCCATGGGGTACGTAGGAAGTCCATTAATCAAGGGGGATCTAATGGATACTTGCACATTCATAACCTCAATGGTGTTGGTTTGATGTATCTCTAATAAAGGGAAATATAGAATCACCTATTTTTCATCACCTAAAGAAGCCACCTTACTATTATTGTCACTTTCTTGCACAATGATATTATCTCAAGGAGGAGAGATTTTAGGAGAACTACAAACCAAATGTTCTTGACAATCAAGGATTGGTTCTTCCAAAATGACTTCATCACAAGTAAGGGAGTTATCAATGGTTGAATTGTCTTGTTTATCAATAGTGGGGATATTAGGAGAAGGATATATTTGATTTTCCTTTTTCTCTAAGGTCTCATTCTCTTGTGCCATATTATCTACCCTAGTAGGAGAGCTTTCAGAAGAGGGGCCAACAAAAGGGTCATCAATCTCCATTGTTTTTCTATGTAAAGTAACTTCATCACTAATAGGGGAGGCATCAAGAGAAGTACTACTATGATTTAAATGCTTTTGTTCAAATAGGTCTTTCCAAATTTTAGGGACATTAGGAAGGAGAGAGATAAGGTTATCACTTTCAATCCACATGTCCTCCTAAAAAATGTGATTGTCATGATCGTTCATAATGGTATCCTCTTTTACTAAAGCCTTCTTACAATTAGGGGAGGTGTTGAGAGACAGATTTGGGATAAGCCAAGTGGTGGAAATGATATCATCTTCTTTTTTTGTAATGTCTTCAAAAGAGGGAGAAGGAGAGGGACAATCAAGACTCTCAATGCTTGTATCTTCTTTCACCAAGATACCTTCATCACTAAGAGGAGAGGTATCGAGAGAACAAGTATGATTGTTATGATTTTCTACACTATCATCCTCACCAATGGGTAGTGTAATATTAAGGATTGTGTCAATGGTTTGATCTGCTTGCTCTAGGATGTTCTCATAATTATGAAAGATAGTAGAAGGATAACTAACATGTTTCTTAATGACCTCATTGTTGTAATCTAAATTGAGCTCATAAGAGGAAATGTTGTACTTATGTAATCCATTTTTAACCATATCAAAGCCACATCCCTTGAAAGGAAACATGATATTATGAAAAAGTAAATAAAGTGTAATGCAATGAGTTAAAGTGAAATGCAAATTTTAGATTTGAAACAAGGTGATTTGCTGACTACACTATGCAATAATTTGAAAGATGAAATGTTATAAATGTAAATTTGGAATTGAGAAATGCATGAAATGGACTAATTTAGGCTAGATTTAGTGAAATGCATGTAACATAAAGTCAACCCAATGAAACAACTAACCAATGGCAGCAAACAAAAGCTTAAAAACAAGGTTTTTAGTGTAGTAAAAGGCAGTTTTAGGGGTGCACTAGGACCGATTCACCCAAGGCGGCGAATGAATCCCAGTAGGCATTTTTTTCAAAATTTTCAAAAATTCTCAATTGATTTTTATGCTTTTTATGTTGTATGATGTTTATCCTAAGTGAAAACATAGTTTTAGATGATTTTCAATGATTTGAGATGCAAACAAGCAACCTATATGCACTTTCTCTAATGCAAAATTTTAGAAACCCTAGATGCTAATTAACTAATACCAACCCTAATGTAAGGTTAATGAAAGATAAATCTAGGATTATGATGGAATCCAAATCAGTAAAGAAGGCATTCTAAAATGTAGGTTCACCAAGATGGAAACTATGAAAAATGAATATGTGGTAATGATTGATTGATGTTTTCACACACTTTCAAAGAGATTCCACTCAAGGATAACCCTAGATATCTCAGTGCAAAGGAGATTGAAATCTTGCAATAGGGTTGTCCTAGGAATTGAACATAATCTAATGAGGGGTTCACCACCAAGTTTAGACTTGGAAAAGATATTGAAATGCAAGATGTGATGCAAAACCATAGTATGATGCAAAATTGAACTGAATGACTTGAAAATGCAAGAAGAACAAAACAAAAAGCTAAAAAACAAAATGTGTGCACCTAGAAATGTGTTGAAGGATGGAAAATACTCTGAAAATGCTGAAATTGCTAAATTTTTAACCTATTGGGACTCATTCACCATTTTGGGCGAATCAGTCCCAATTCTAGATTTGTGCATAGGAGCAAGTTTTAGGAAAATGGGTATCTAAATATACAAATATCTTTGAAAAAAACCTACAATGGGACTCATTCACCACTTATGGTGAATGAGTCCTGTTATGCCTTGCATAACCACCCTATTTTAAATTTGATTAAAATGGGACCCCTTCCCCCCCTCTTTTGCTCTAAATTCTGACATCTTTTGGGCCTATGGATTTTATTGCTTTGATTTCTTTTGAGGTCCTTAGTTGTTCATCTCACCCATCCAAGTTGTTCCCCCAGATTGCATGTTGAAAACTTAAGTTTTAAGGAAAAGTTTGGATTTTCACCCTGTTTCGGGATTTTCCGACCCATCCAGATTTTCCCGGATTCCATTGTAAACCCGACAAAGTAATTTCAACATTGGAAGTTTGGAGTTTTGGGATCTTCGTAGAATTCTTCCTAGGCCAGATTTTTTCGGATTCCGCTTCGCTGTTGGGTTTCTAAATTTTGGGTCACTGAGACTTACCGATCGCTGTGAGTTTCTTAACTCTCTCCACCCGGGTGGATCTCTCGCTGATGTGTGTTCCTGAATGGTTTCCATGCCTTGCCTTGTTTTTAATGCCTTAGTTTGATTAAGGTTTGGTTTTACGAAGCCAAGTTCAATTTGATGTGCTCTGAGTTGGTTGGTGAGTTTCGCCTTTATTGTATTAATCAAAGCTTGCTTAGGAGTGATCCATTATTCATTGCAAACCCACTGCAAACCTTGTCAAGTGTATCCATCTAGGTTCCATCTAGGTAATTTGAGCTTGCCCCTATTGTTCATGGTGGGGGTCTTAACGGTTGAATCTAGGGCATCACTGGTTTGTCATACACTTTCATTATTTGACTCCTCAGGTAGTTTTGATCCAAAGGAATAAATAGAAATCATGAATTAGATTCGAGTCGACTTTAAGAGATTCAGAATTCATCGAGTTTCGATCACTTCATGAAAAGTCGAGATTGATGAAGGTTTTTCGGGATTCCAAAGACTCCGCAGAATTTCCATGTCTCTGGATTTTCCCAAATTCCTTCATCTTCCTGGAAGTGTGCTCTAAGTTTGGAGTTTTGGGTCATTCGCAGAATTCTGGTCTGGCCGGATTTTTCTGGATTTTTTGCCAAGCTTCGAGTGACTTGAAATTGTTGACACATGAATGATTTAGGTGATGAATGCTTGATATTTCATGCTTATTTTGATGGATTTCACAATGTTATATGCATTCCTTCTTCATTCAAATGATCTATTGGTGAACCTTATGCCTACTTCGGGATTCTCTGTTCTGGCTGGATTTTCCCGGTTTCCTTCAGTTTTCCAAAGTGTGAAGTTCTAAGTCATCCACGGAATTCCGGTTCGGCTGGATTTTTTTGAATTCTCTACTATGCTTTGTGGAATTTAAGAAATTGGATAAAATTGATGAATCTAATGATGAATGCTTAAACATATCTTGCTTTATCTTGATGAATTTCAGTGTTGATGCTTAATGGCTAATTTAATGGTTTTATCATGATTTTTTATCGAAGTGAGTTACATGTTTATAACCTTTGCCAAGTATGTCACATATTCAAATGGTCTAGCAAGGTAAAAGCACTAACTTGTGTCACATTTTATAAAGGAATCAACCAATAGCAAAAAAAAAAAGAACTTCGACCACATAAAAGTGGTCTTTATGTTTTGAATTTCAAAATGGTGTACACTAATAAAAATGGTCTTTATGATTTTAAGCTAACACTTGGATGAAAATGTTGTCAACATTTGGATTCTCACATTGGTGTTTGATGAATGTAGGTTAAGACTGGGACAATACGATGGGGCAACTAAAGAATAATATTAATGCTATTGAATGGTGAACTAGGGTTTCACCTATACCACTTGCAGATAGCTGGCAGAGGACATTATTGGTGACAAAGGCCAAAATGGAACAAGGTATGGCAAAGTGGGGGAAACAATTAATGCAAAGCTGCATTGAAAGTTGTGCTTCCTTATTGTTTCGCTTTTCCTCTTCTTCACATGTTTTGGTCTGAGTTATGTGGGAGATCCTGGGCTTATTTGGTTGGTGCCCGTGCATTTAATGCACATTTGACTTTGTTTCGAATTCTTCTGGGGCTGACTTGTTCTGTGACTGACTTATTGTAAACCCTAACTGGGCTAACACATCTAGTGGGTTTTATAAATATGGTGTTTCGCCTCTTTTGTAAGGGAGAAAAAGGGTTAGAAAAAAAGTTAGCAGATTAGTTAGCAAGCTGAGGGATTCAGAGGGTAGAGAAAATCAAGAAGTAGAGTAGGAGTTAGAAGTTATTTTATTATGAGCAGTCGTTGTAATACAAAAGACTCGAATTGTTTCTATCTTTGGTGACTGAATACAACTGAAGACATTGAGTTCTTGTTCAGCAGGAGGAGGTGATGTATCTTCCCGATTTTCTTAACATAGACATGGAGATAATTTGAAGACATGGGTTTCTATACACTGGTGATCTTGCCAGATTTGTAAATGTTGCTTATCTGTTTCATTGATAGTAGGAGCAGCCAGACTTAAACCTACTTTATATTATGCTCTAGAATGGCATTCATTTTGGGTTAATCATTTGATTTGAAAAGATTTCAAGGAATGAAATTTTATCTTATGTTTTGTTTGAATGATGATTTGCAATCTACTGTTAAAGTTTGCACTGTGAATGAATGAAACTTTGTATCAATTACAGGTTAATTTTATTTTGCAGTTCTAGTTTAGGAATTCCTTGGAAGGTAAGAAGTCTAATTAGTTGAATGAATCAACATTCTTTTCAATTTGAAAACCTTGATCTATCTTTTTCCATTTCTTTAAAACCCCCGGTTAAAGTAGGTTTAGATAGATGTTTGATCTTGCAACAATCCAGTAGCTCAAAACCAGTAGGCCCCTTGAATATTACAGCCATATTGACCACTTCATGAAACAACAATGTTGTGAACCAACATCAAGGACCTTGGGAAGTGATTAGTTTGATTATTGATTGTCTCTTTCAGGAGAGGTGAGATACTTTTAATTTTATCTTACCTACATGTCATGTGTCAACTTGACACCTCAACAAGTCTAGTTTAATTTTTTTGGAAATTCAAAGTTCTAATTTGCACCTCCCAGCCTACTCTTTCTGTTTCTTTAGGTTCCCAGATCCAAAACTTTGATTTCGGGGCTGTAAATGACCTTTTAGTGAATATTTTGACCTTGTAAGTAGGGTGATGACTCCAACAAGTTTGAGACCTAATATTTAATGATCTTCAAGTCTTTAAAGCACCTAGATTCGCAATGACACAAAGAGAGAGAGAGAGAGAGAGAGAGAGAGATAATGTTGATTGTTAGGGAATAGGGGTTTTCCTTGGTCAAACCCTATTGGTAGAATGGAAGAGGAATGAAAGTTTTGTCATTGATGTCAACTAGCCAGCTAGTTATCTACTAGTTGTTGACTGTAGATGTTGAGGATATTGAGAAAATTGTATTAAAAGAAGGTTGCAAGTATTTAGCTATTGAGAATGTTGATCTAGTGCTTGTGAACTATGTTTTGTGTTTTGGTTGAGGTTTGAGAGAATTGTTGCTAGTCTAGATTTCTCTTTGATGAAGTCTTATTGTGTGTGATACTAGAATTGTGTTTCCCTAGTTCTATTGAAGATGGTTTTGGCATTTGGAAGTATCGAGCTTAATTGATCTGTGTTTTACACTGGTTTGGCCGATTGTGTGTCAAGCACTATCTTTGAAGTTGATGAAGCATATTGGATCTATTATGGGTCCCGGTGAAGCGTGTGTTTGGGTCGCCCTCATTCTAGTCCCACCCTAGGATGTTTAGTGTCGACCTAATTTGAATTTGAAGTTGGATGGCCGACTTTGTATTTTTTCAAGGTTGGAGATAGTATATGATAAGTGATGAAAATTGTACGTAAGAAAAGAAGGAAAATAAGTGAAAGAGAAGATGTGACATTGATGCTATTCTAAAAGTGTTTGAGTTAGGTGTGTGGTGGTTGATCACTATGAAGCTTAATGTCGAGTTTTTAGATGTAGTGAGCAGAAGGTGAACTCTATCATTTATACAAGTTGATTAGTGATTGTGATGGAATATTTGTTGCATTGGGATTGTTGTCTCTCTGTAACAAGTCTTCTTTGTATCTCTATGGTAGTGAGCCCTCCGGGCTGTAGCCCTATGGACAGTGAGTTCGAATAGTGAGTTCTTATTTTAGGCAGTGAGCCTTATCTCAGGTAGTGAGCCTTTTTGTAATCAATTTTGATATTCTCTATAGTGTGAGTTAATCCTCACCGTGGTTTTTCCCTCATTGGGTTTTCCATGTAAATCTGGTGTTATTGTTTTTATGCATTTGCATTTGATATTTAATCACTTAATCAGTTTATGTGTTTGTTTCAGTAATTGAATTTAAGGTTATAATCTGTGACAACCGATTCACCCTCCCTAGGTATTAGTTGTCCTATCCAACAATTGGTATTGGATCTTGGTTCCTTGGTGAAGATTTTAACTGCTTGAGGAAGGTCTAGGATGGCTAGCAAAATAGTCTTTGATTATTAGAGGTTTGATGGAACTAATTATGATATTTGGAAAGTATTGATGGAAGAATATTTGGAGTATTGCGGATATGATGTAGAGAAAGCTTATAAGAATATCTACACTCCTCCTACTAATAGTCTGAGTACACCTGAAGAAATTATAACACATGAAGCGAATATCAAGGCAAAGTTCATCTTGAAGAATAGTTTGGTACATTCCGATTTGATTAAGGTTTAGAATTTGAAGACAATTAAGGAAGTATAGGATGATTTAGAAAGAGTGCAAGATGGTGATGAAAGGGTAAAAGAGGAAAAATTATAGAATTTGGAAACAAAGTTTGATCTTATACATATGTCTGAAGATGAGAATGTTAAAGCCTATGTACAGAGATTGGATGAGGTAGTGGCTGGAATGTGATCTCTTGATGCTACTATAGATGAAACCAGAATTGTAAAGAAGACTCTTAGAACTCTTCCTGTTGCTAATAGTGAAAGGGTGAGTGCTATTGAGTAGACTATATATTATAAGAATTTTACTAATTATCTTTTGCTAGGATTTTTGACATCCTATGAGATGAGGAAGCCAAATCTAAGAAGTGGAGGAAAAACAAAGACTGCTTTTAAAGCTAAAAAAACTGAAGATCTAGATGAAGAAAATTTTGATGAAATCAAGGCTAACTTTTTAAGAAGAATGAGAAAAGGATCTGGTAAGTATGAAGGTAAATTACCCTTTAAGTGGTTTAGTTGTGAAGAAATTGGTCACTATGTTGCAAAGTGTTTGGAACTTGAGAAATATGATGGAGGTATGGTTATGTTTGGAGATGATACTGGTGCTAAAATCTGTGGGATAGGTTCAGTAAGATTTGATGGCAAGCATCATATTGACGATGTCTACTGTGTTAAGGGTGTAAGGCATAATTTGTTGAGCATTGGTCAAATATGTAGAAAGGGATATGATCATGTGTTTAAGGATGAGAAGTGTGAGATCCAGAAAGGATCTAAAACATTGATTACCATAAGAAAGAAATCTAAATGGAATATTTATTAGCTTAAAGGTGATGATGAACGATGTTTTATGACTCAAAAAAATTACAATGGGTTATGGAACATGAGAATATGTCACATGAATTTTGACAACTTGGAAAGGATTAGTACTATTCAGGTCATGAGATATCTACTGAGAATTACAAAGCCTGTAAATGCTATCTGCAGGAATTGCCAGTTCAGGAAGCAAACAAGAAATCATTATAGATCAAGAGAACAATCTACTACTGGATTACTAGATTTGGTTCATATAGATCTTTGTCATCCCATGAGAGTGCAAATTCTACTTGGTGAATGGTACTTTATGATTTTAATTGATGATTATTCTAGATATACACGGGTTACATTTCTAAGAGAGAAATCATATGCATTAGATAGATTCAAGGCATTTAAGGCTATGGTTGAAAATGAAGTGAATTTGAAGATAAAATGCTTGAGATTCGATAGAGGTGGAGAATTCACCTCCCATGAGTTCAATATGTTTTGTGAAGTGCATGGAATAAAGAGACAATTATCTACTTCAAGAACCCCTCAACAAAATGGAGTTGTTGAAAGGAAAAACAAAACAATTCAACAAGCTACTAGGTCAATGATCACTAAAGCCGAATTACCAGAAGTTTACTAGAAATAATATATTCACACTATTGTATATGTATTTAATTGAGTTCAGGAAAGAGAAAATAGTAGAAAGACTCCATATGAGCTATGACATGGAAGAATTCTTACAGTTAAATATTTTAAGGTATTTGGAAGCAAATGCTATATCAAAAGAGATGAGGAAACATTAGAAAAATTTGATGCAAGAAATGATGAAGGCATATTTCTTGGATACTCTACTAAAAGAAATGCATACAGATGTTTCAAAAAAAGATTGAGGAAGATTTTAGAAAGCTTGAATGTGAAGGTTGATGAAATAGTGAAGAATTCTATTAATATTGATGGATATGTATCTGATGAACATGATTGTGCAAGAATATAAGAAATTATGGAAGAATAGGATATAGATGAGAAGAAAAAGTAGAATGAACATAATGAAAGAGAAGAAGATGCTTTGGTAATTTCCCCTAGGAAACTGAAATATGTATAGAGGAATCATTCAGAAAGTCAGATTATTGGAGACAAGACAAAAGGTGTGTTAACTAGAAGCAAAGTTGTTGCTGAAGTAAATTTGTGCTTATTCTCTAAGATTGAGCCAAAGTTAGTAAGTGAAGCCTGTGAAGATGAACAATGGAAGGAAGCAATGAAAGAAATTTTGTAGATTGAGAAGAATCAAACTTGGGAATTGGTCCTAAGATTGATAGACAAAAATAGCATTGGATCCAAATGGTTATTCAAAAATAAGTTAAATGAGAATGAGAAATTTTTCAGAAACAAAACAAGGATTGTGTGTAAAGGCTACTCACAAGTGGAAGGCATAGATTTTTAGGATACTTTTTCCTTGGTAGCAAGAATGGAAGCTATAAGGATGTTCTTGGCATTATCTGCTTATAAATATTTCAAAGTCTATTAGATGGATGTCAACTCAACATTTTTGAATGGTGAACTAGATGAAGAAGTTTACATGGAACAACCAAAAGGATTTCAGTCAATAGATCAACCAGATATGGTGTGTAGATTGAAGAAAGCTTTATATGGATTGAATCAAGCTCCTAGTGCTTGGTATAAAAAGATAGATAAGTATTTGAGTCAACAAAGATTTAACAAAGGTACGACATACATTAATTTGTATTTCAAGACTGAAAATGACAAAATCTTGATTGTAGTTGTATATGTTGATGATATTATCTTTGGAGGAAATGAAAAGATGTGCAAGATGGTGTAGGAGCACCTTTCTCATTATATGTCTACATTAGTCAAAATTGGAAAATTTGAATTGTCATCAAGGAATGCATGTAATAAGATCATGGTTAGGTCATTCTAATGTATTTGTGTCATCAAAAAAAGGTCTCTAGGTGATTATGAGGTTAAGTCATAAAAGGTTGTCAATAATGTAAAAAGATATAAAAGTGAAAAAATGCAAAATTGCACAAAGAAGATGAAGAGTCACTATTTCAAAATTAGTTGTCAAGGTAGTTGTAATTGTTTAGAAGGCAAGAAATCTGATGTAAACATCTATAAGTGATAGTAGTTTTTAATCTTTCACATAAATTTGAATAAGAACCCTACTTTCTACCATAACATTGTTTTCTTAGTGTTTCTCAAGAATTGTCTAATTTGCACAAAAAACTTTAGGATTTAAATTCATTCTATTATCATAGGATTTGGGGTTAGATACCAATAAGTTTCCTTTAGAAATATCTTTATCAAATTTGAAATGTTTATAAATACATTTTCAAGAAACTGTGTGAAACCCTCAAATAAGGGTTTGAGAGTCACTTAAGAAGTTTAATTCCCCGTTCCACCATTATAAGCTTAAAAGAATGTTGGAATGGGATAAGTAGGGTGTTATTTTGTGAGATTTTATTGTGTGGATGTGTGTGCAGAGGTATGGAAGGTGTGAACATAAAGTTATAGTTGTTGGTCACTCAAATTTTCTGAGTTTTCTACATGAAAGTGATGGCTCCAAGTGGTGACATGAAGAAATAATGATGAAAAGGATTAGAAGATAGTGTATTTGGTTTGTGTAGACCTATTTTAGCATTGTGGAAGAATTTACAATGAGCTTTGAGGTTTGTAAAGGTTATTTACAATAAACCCCTGTTGTATTTAATCTAAAATGGCATATTATGAGGGTTTGGGTTTATTAAACTTTGAAAGGGCCTAAGGGGTCAAAAGATTGAATATTGTGATGTTTTTGGACATAATCTAAGATTGTTTGCAGTTATTCTTAGTTGTGTATATGGATTGATGGTAGTTGCTTTGCATTTTAGACCTATTTGGAAGCCTAAAATAGGGGACAATCCATTGTCTGATATTCTTTCTAAAGTAATGATGTCTGATGTTAAGGTATGTTAAAAGATGCTATAATGGGTCCTTAAAAAAAGATATGTGGTCTATGGTGACTCAAAATTTTGGGAGTTTCACCCATATTAGGTATTTGGAACCTTACAAGCACTATTTGTCTTTGAGTACCAAAATTTGTAAATATGATATAACAGAGGGAAAAGGCTATGTATTTGGTTTATTTTTGTCAAAATGCTGATAGTGAAAGTATACAGAGGTTTGGTAAGGGTTTGGGATCTTGGTTTAGTGTTTTGAGTGACTTGAAGCCATGGAGAATCTTGTTTGAATGAAGTGTAAAATTGGTGGATGATGAAAGAAGGGATTGTTTTCAGAGATTGTAATTAGGTTTATGCTATGTTTTAGTTAATCTAATTTGAATTTGAGTTTGATGGAAGTCTTGAATGATGATTTTGTGATTTGGCTCATTGGAAGCCTTGTAGTTTCAAATGTTTTGGATGGATTTTATTGAATGAATAGTGAATTTTGAAGAATGTGTTAATTGATCTTCTCCAAGTTATGTTTGGGACAAAAGCTCCCTAATGAATGATGGTTGTTTATTGATGCTCTTGCATCACAATATGTTTGCAGAAGAGATGCATAAAGAATTTGAAATTTCTATGTTTGGTGACATGAATTTCTTTCTTGGGCTATAGATTAATCAAATAGAGAAAGGGATTTCATTTCACAATCTAAGTATGTGAGAGAGATGTTGAAATTTTTTTGGATGGATGGTTCTAAACCGGTAAGTACTCCTATGGTGATTGGTTGGAAGTTAGGTAAAGATGAAGATTCTCCTAAGGATGATAAGAGCAACTATAGATTTATGATTGGTGGACTACTGTATTTGACTTCTACTAGACCGAATATTATGCATGTGATTTTTCTTATAGCTAAATTTCAAGAAGATTCGAAGGAAACACATTTTATTGCAATTAAAAGAATATTCAGATATTTGAGTGGCAATCTAGATTATGGATTATGGTATCCTAAAGATACTGATTTTACACTTAGTGCTTATACAAATGTAGATTGGGTTAGAAGTATAGATGACAGAAAGAGCACAAGTGGTGGTGCATTCTTTCTTGGATGCAGATTGGAAGCATGGTTGAGTAAGAAGAAAGATTTAGTCTCTTTGTCTACTACTAAAGTTGAGTATATTGCTACTGCATCTTGTTGTACACAAGTTTTATGGATGAAACAAACATTGAAGGATATCACAATGCTACATGATGAATTAACATTTTGAAGAATCTTGTGATACACTCAAGAATGAAACATATATCTATCAAGTATCATTTATTAAGAGAGAAGGTCATGGAGAATGAAGTCAAGCTTGAGTATGTTTCGACAAAGGATCATATTGCGGATATATTTACAAAGGCTCTTCCTAAAGATACTTTTTGTGTATCTTTAGGATAAAATAGGGCTTATTTCCCCTCCTTTTACAAACTAAGATGCATTTGGAGATACATCAGTCCCATGGATTCATAGTTCTATCTTCTTGGATTGATGTTTTTGGTGGCTACCCCTTAGGGGGAGTAGGAAAATTTTTAAGTGTTGTCATTATGAGCATTCCGTTTTCATGTCAAAGGAAGTTTTAATGAACATATCTTTTGCATTTTCTATTGATGTCAAAGGGGGAGAGAGAGTATGTGAAAAAGGGAGAGTATGTGAAGAGAGAGAGAGAGAGCATGTGAAAAGGAAAGAAAGCTAATAAGAGAAAGCAGGTAATGAGGAAGATGATCTTATAAGGGGGAGAAGCAAAAGGAAAAATCTTGAGAAGTATTTTTAGAACCAGTATGATGTCTTTGATGGTTTTTCACATCATGTGTTGCCATCAATGATAAAGGGGGAGATTGTTGCAAGAATGGAAGAGGAATGAAAGTGTTGTCATTGATGTCAACCAGTTAGCTGGTTATCTACTAGTTGTTGTTGACTGTATATGTCGAGGATATTGATAAAATTGTATTAAAAGAAGGTTGCAAGTATTCAGCTATTAAGGATGTTGATCCAGTGCTTGTGAACTATGTTTTGTGTTTTGATTGAGGTTCAGGAGAATTGTTGCTGGTCCAAATTTCTCTTTGATGAAGTCTTATGGTGTGTGATTTTAGAGTTGTGTTGCCCTGGTTCTATTGAAGATAGTTTCAACATTTGGAAGTATCGAGCTTAATTGATATTTGTGTTTTACATTGGTTTTCCTGACCATGTGTCAAACACTATCTTCAAAGTTGATGAAGCATGTGTTTGGGTAACCCTCATTATAATTCCACCCTAGGATGTTTGGCGTCAACTTAATTTGAATTTGAAGTTGGATGGCCAAATTTGTATCTTTTCAAGGCTGGAGATAGTATAAATACAAAATGTGCTAAGTGATGAAAATTGTACATAAGAAAATAAGGAAGATAAGTGAAAGAGCATATGTTACTTTGATGCTATTCTAAAAGTGTGTGAGTTAGGTGTGTGGTTGATCAATGCAAAGCTTAATGCTGAGTTTCCAGATGTAGTGAGCAGAAGGTGAACACTATCATTCATGCAAGTTGATTAGTGATTGTTGTGGAATATTTGTTGCATTGGGATTGTTGTCTCTCTATAAAAATTATTCTTTGTGTTCTTTTTATCTCTATGGAAATGATCCCTTTAGGTTGTAGCCCTGTGGAAATTGAGTCCTTACTTTAGGCAGTGAGCCTTATCTTAGGTAGTGAGCCCTTTTGTAATCAGTTTTGATATTCTCTATAGTGTGAGTTAATCCTCATTGTAGTTTTCCCCTCATTATGTTTTCCATGTAAATCTATTGTTCTTATGTTTGTGCATTTGCATCTGATGGTTAAGCACTTAATCAATTTATGTGTTTGTTCTGGTAATTGAATTTAAGGATATAGTCTGTGACAACTAATTGACCCCCCCTCTCAGTTGTCCTATCCAACAAACCCATTTTAGGTAATTAAACCAAATGATGAAATAAGATAATGAAGCATGAACATGAAGTAATTCAATTAGAACCTTTCGATGATGATGGATCTTGAATTGCTACAACAATTGATGAAGAATTTTGCCCTTAAATGTCTTAGAAAATGATCTTGAATGCTATCTTGATGACCTTGTGAAGACTTGGAATGCTTAAATCTTTATTGTATGACTTGATAACATGAATGCTTGATGATATAATCGTTTAAGAGCCTGTTTATATAGGAAATCCACTCACATGACTGCTAATTTGATCCTTGAGGTTGACATAGGATAAATTTGAACTTAAAACCCAATTTTTTCCCGCTCAAACCTCAAAAATAGCTCAAATGGGACTCATTCGCCATCCTGGGTGAATGAGTCCCACCTTGTGGGACTCAATTACCCAAGGTGGCGAATGGGTCCCACAAGGGCTATTTCCCACAAGGGCTATTTTGCCAGCTAGAATGTTGGGGCGTGAAGAGATTAGGTTTATATGTTGATATTTTTGAGTTTTTGATCAAAATAGACCTTGGGATGCACAATATGAGGACATAGGGCCTATTAATGATGATATAAAGGTCATAAATACAATAGGACACAAAATACAATGTGAAAGTGTAAATAAATACACCCTACAACACTAAATTAAGGAAAAATTAGGTTTATTTAACTTAGAGGGTCCTAAATCCAATGTGAATGTGTAGAACACATTACAACACAAGATTAGGTCCACTTTTTTTACAAGCATCCTTAAATTTAATGTGAAGATGTAAATACATACATTTTACAACATTAAATTAAGGCAGAGTTAAGTTAATTTAGCTTAAAAGGGGCCCAAGTCCTAATGTGGATGTGCAAAACACCTCTCAAAACTATATCAAGGTGATATAAAGTCTAATTTGTCATTAATTATACCCAAATCAAGCAAGGAAAAGGTGTAATTTTTTGGTGACTACAACAACTTTTGTTAGCTAGTAGGGTTTATCCAAGTAAATGAGCTCATCATGGATTCAACTCAAGAATATTCTCACCCATTCATGATTGTTGTAGAAATTTGGGAAATCCCTCCACACACCTAACACTTTTTATGCCATATTTGCAAACTCTAGTTTGTATTTGGTATCATCTAATAGGGTTTACCACAACTCTTCAAACTTCATGTGTTCAATTTCGTTGATGGTGGTATGAATGTAGATTCTCACATCCTCTATATACACCAAATCAATAGGTACCTTGGAGAACACACCATCCTTGTCTACCTCCATTGATTTTGAATAATACCTTTGTTTTGTCGCTAGGGTTTCACTTTAACCATAATTCCTCTTCAAATTTACAAGAACTTTTCTTTTTATAACATTTAATGCATGAAACCTAGGATCAATTACCTCCTTTTTCAAAGGTACATTAGGATGAAAATCAACAAGGTGTATAGATTATCTTACAACCATGAAGGTGAGTCAATCGAACCTTGATCTGATCCTTTTGAGCCTTAGAAATGATTTGGAATGATAAACCTAATCGAATAATATGATCTAATATGATAAATGAAGTATTCTAAAAGCATACAGACTAGAACACTAATTTGCAAGAAGATCTAGGAAGTGTTAGATGATGTGTACCTATCATAAAAATTTGGATTTGGCATGCATAAAGGGACTCAGACACCTAGGGGCATATGGATATTTATAAGCCTTGTCAAAACTTCAAAACTTGATCTTGTAGCTTTTTGTTTTCCCTCTATTTCCTGCCTTGCAAACCTTCTGTCTTTGAATTTGTACCTAAATAAATATTAAAAAGAGATGGTTTGGGGTGGCTATATGGGGATTTGCCTTAGTCAAACCCTTGTTTGGTATTTAAACCTCCACAAATAGCCAAATATTTGATAAAAATATAGTGTGTGTGAGCCCTAACCTTATGTGTGTCTAAGGTTGTTAAAAGCTAAAATATAAAGAAACACTACTCAAGTGTATTAGAGAGAGATTCCTATATGAAATTAACAAGATCCAAATAGGGAGAAGTTAAACACCCTAAGTAAATCTGAAATACAATGATACCTTGCTTTAGTCTACAATAGGAATGAAGCTTGAAGATGAGAACACTTAAGAAACAAGTCATTAGGTTGAAGGAAGTGGCCAAATGCATCTCCTGAACCTAGAATCCAACATGTTCTTCCATAGGAATCAACCTTCAATCATGTAATAAAGCTTGATCAAATCTTCAACTATGCTTGAAAATCTACAAATTCAAATATGTATGACGAAATATACTTCTCAATTTTCTTTCTTGAATGTCATAACTTGTGTTCTAGTTTTTAAATGGTGAAAAAACTAGGTATTTATAGGCATTTCTCTAATTTCCCTAAAATTAGATCCCAAAAGCCAAACTTTGAAATTTGAAATTTGAATGTTAAAATGCCACCCAAAACACATTAAAAGTTGGGTCTTGACTAAGAAGGGGGGCCTATACACCCTTGGGCATATGGGTCTTGGCCCAAATTTCTAAGACATTGAGTGTCAGGAGAAAAATAACAATTGGTTGTATTTATTCAATGCTTGCAACTTGTCAGAAACTAATAAAAATTGGCCTCAAAATGCATAATAAAGGGAATTAGGGCCTATCTAGGAGATTTTGAAAATTTATGAATGCAAGGGTCACTAAAATAGGTCCAAACTAAGCATGAAATTCTACTATCACCTACAAGGGAGTACAATTTTATATGCTACACTTTTGAATGCCTTTGTCTCTTCTTAGCTCTAGATGCAAAGGCTTTGTTTTCAAATGATCCTAGATTGTGTAAATAAAGCATAAGTAACTTGTATTTTTCCTAAATTTTCAAAATTGATGTACCTTGTCCTTGTTAGGTGAACAATTGATAGTGTGTTAGAACCAAAAAATTAACCCCAAATCTTTTTACTAGTCCTTGAAATTTCAACATGACCAGTTAAACTAATACCATAGGAACTATTTCTAAAAATCATCACATTCACATAACAAGCCTAGAATTTTCATAATAATAATCCCTTTAAACTCGTTTCTATTAAAATATTATTCAAAAATCGATTTTCCCATAACATACTTTCCCTTAAGTCCACCACTAGAACAAACACATTTCGATGAGACAATGTCATTTTAGGGAGAGCTACATCTAAGTCTCTTCGATGGGCCAATGGAACAAGCTAACATGAAATATTGAAAAGAGTACCATGTATTGAAGAGACATATTCTAGAGTCTCCTTGATAGCCCGAAAAGAGATATTTTGAAGACACTTGAAATTTTCCAAAGGAGATGATCTCTTGTCTCTCCAATAGACTAAAATGAAAGATGCCAAAAGAGCATAATATTTGAATAAGTGACAAAATATTTTGGCTTTTAGGAAATAGAAAAATATCTCTCAGACACAACCAGTTATAATATAATAATTGATGGATAGATGTCAGATCTAAGGCATGGTTGGTAGAATGGAAACTTCAAAGAGACATTAGATTATCAGGCCGAGTATTGTGTAAGTCTCCTCAACACTATGAAAATAATTGGGAATAAAAAAATTGAAGATAAAAGTTTATATCATTGGGGGGAAATTAATGGAAGTCTCTTTGATCAAGTTGATAACAAAAATCTCAAAACATAAAGAATGCGGTAAATAAAGAAATGTACCAAGGTGAAGTTTTCAAAGAGACAACTAACATTAATACCATCATTGATTAACAAGTTGGCAGGAATGAAATTTATGAACTAGAGTCGAATGATATGTGCCAAATCTTGATCATATTTTGCTTGTAAGAACTCAAAACGTTAACGAAGTGGAGTTGAAAATTGGAGGACACGAGATTGCTTGATATTGAGAAGCTCAAAGAAGGTGACAATGGTTAAAGTAAGTATCCAAGACTCAGCTAAAGATTGTATCAAAATTTGTTTGAATTACAGAAGAGCTAAGGTTTTAAAGTCATGGAAGGAACATAAAAAAAACTAAAATAAAATGACAGAAAAAAGAAACAAGGTCGTTAAATCAAGATTTAATTGAATAGTGTCCTGGCTTTGGACCAAAGTCTAGGAGAACAACATAGTTAAATCCTTCAGCCAAGAAACTAGAATATAAACAAAAAAACCTAGGAGATGTATGGACTCCACAATGAGGATGTGACATATTCATATACCATTATAGAAAGAAGTATAGGCATAAGCCCGTGTCATATCTGTGGAGGATGAATTTAGGAAAGCTTGTGGTGTTGAATGTGTTTATCAATGTTGAATTGATCAAAATACTAGCAAAAATGTATAATCCCAAAACAAAGACAATTCATTCACATTATGGGGCACATTTTCTCCCCATTATCGGGAATTATATTTCTATGGTTTTCCAATTGGATTCATCTATGAACATGCCACTGAGAATTATAGATCTTTTGGAAGAATATCATACTATGGAGACAAGTTACAAAAGGTGGAAATTGCCTTTGCATAGACCTCGCAATACAGGAAATAATCTTAGAATATTTTCCAATAATGAATGACCTCCATTTTTTGTAGAGTTGTTTGAAGAATATTATCAATATACCTATTACTCTGCTAGAAAAGTCTTAGGAATAAATGTTTCAATCAAGATGGCTATAGCTCCTATGGTCCTAGTAGCAGATATTCAAAACCAAGATGTTGGGTAAAAGCACAATAGTGTGTCACATTTTTGGCCAAATAAATAGTTCAGAGTGAACTATTTTCGGCTAGAAGATATTTAGCTGAGTGGCTTTCAATTGAAACCACATGGCAGGTACCTTTTCAGCTGAAGAGGTTTCACCTGAAAGCCACTCGGCCGAATATGTATGGCCAAAAATGTGAAAATAGTGAGCATATTTGGTATTTATAGCTTGAAAATATCAAGCAATTTTTAGCCGAGTATGTTTTGGTTGAAACATGCTCGACCGAAACATACTCGGCTAAGAATGTCTAGTTGGCATCCTACTTGGCAGCCAACTCACTTTTTTTCAGATTTTTTTGAAACATTCAACTTTGGCAGAGTATTTCTCCAGTTAAAATGATTTTTTTTGCAAAAAATAAAAATACCCTTTTGTAGAGCTTGGAGTAGTGAATCCATATATATATATATATTTATATTAATATTTATATTATTTTTAATATATTTTATTTTTAAAATAATGCAAGCAGGTTATTAAAATTAAAAAATAGGCTGATTAGAAATTAAAAAAAAATAGTAAAACATATTAAAAAAATTTAAAACTTATATGGGGCGCAAGAGGAGAGTGTCTTCTTCAAAAGGGTATAATTTTTTTTTTTTTGAAAATGATTAAAAAAATTGACAATAGTTGACATCCCGTGAAAACTGTCAAATTCTGATAGGTTTGACTTTAAAATGTTACTACGAGAAAAATATACATCAAAATTTGATTTTTTTCCATGCACAAGATATTGAAGTTACCTATTTGGAGAAAAAAAATTAGGGAGAAATGAAGTTTTTTTCAATTCTTTTCTTGACGTCCCATGAGGTCACTCTTTTCTGCAATTTTCAACAGTCCAAAATTCATCCTTAAATTGATAAAAACATAATAATTTTTTTGTTTTTTAAATTTAAAAAATTATAGGAATAAACTTCATCAAAAGTTCTACATTTTATTAGTGTACACCATTTTGAAATTCAAAACATAAAGACCACTTTTATGTGGTCGAAGTTCTTTTTTTTTTTGCTATTGGTTGATTCCTTTATAAAATGTGACACAAGTTAGTGCTTTTACCTTGCTAGACCATTTGAATATGTGACATACTTGGCAAAGGTTATAAACATGTAACTCACTTCGATAAAAAATAATAGTGATGCAATTAATTTTATATAGTATTCTTTGCTTATGCATATGATCTTATATGAAGGCCAATCTATGGGGATTTGGGTAGAAGAATTAACAATCAAGGACCTAGATGAAGGTGAAAACATATGACTAGTAGAAATGTGGACTTCAATTTGGGATAGTAGGTGTGGGAGGTCCCATGTACTTTGAAGAATACTTTGTGAAGCCCTTGTATAAATTGTTTTTCCATACTTGTGATTACAAGTTGTCCCCAAAAATATAAAGATTTCTTAGACCCAAGGAGAAGAACCCAAAAGGAAAAGTGAACCACAAATGGGTAGACTAGTACACATATGATGATTATACCATGATAAGAGTGTATGGGTTTGAAGTAGCTCCATTCCTTCTACCCAAAATAGTTCCTAACAGAGTTGCTCATTTGGAAATAGTAAGGTAGTTGGTTTATTTTGATTACACACATCTTAAAAGTTATGGAAAATAGTCCCTCATGCCTGGGACCTTATGTTTTGGTGATTTTATTGTTTCTTCCGAGAACAGATATGATTCTATTGGTAGAAAGTTAGATCATTATAGCATTCCAAAAGGAAATAAGAGAGAAAAGTTTGATCGTGAGAACTTCATTCACAATTCAAAAATGATACAAAAATTGAAAAATTATGAACATGAATTCTTTGTCAATGATGTGATTATAAATTGTGATGAAATTTAAGCTGTAAAAAGGAGAGTTGCATACAATAGGGTAGTGATGGATAAAGCATGGAAGAAAAATCATAGTTCATCATATATAGAGGCATTCCATAAAATACAAGAATCTCTAGAGAGAGTTGAGTAATTGATCCTCCATGAAGATGACTAGAAAAAGGATGTGCCTCTCACAACATTTAAGAAAAGGAGTGATACCTGTTGGAGTTAAAATGACATTGAGAGGGGGGGAGGGGGTGAATCAGTGTCGTACAGATTTGACCAATTTTTCAAAAACTTCAAAACATATCACAGATTTGTTCTCAATATTACTCTGATTAATGCATTCATGAGTTGAATGTAATCATTCATAAATAGAATTGAGAAAAGTAATAGCTCAATAGTGAACAGAAACAACATCATAGTAAAACAGAAAGAACACAAAAGAACAAAGAGGCACAATATTTTTTCGAGTGGAAAACCCTCCTGGGGTATAAAAACCACTTCCTAAATGCCTTCCTAGCTTAATCTGATAATCAACTGTTCACAATGCCTTATAGGCTAATTTTTGAGCACCCACTCAAGGAGCACCAACCCCTCATTTAGAGATATCTATCTCAAGGAGTACCAACCCCTCAAATTATGTTTTGAATAATAATAATGATTCAGAGGGTTTCTTTGTTTTCAGTTGAGCACATATCTCTCTGTTTTCTCACCTACAGAATACCTTAAAGATTCAATAACTGAATCCCTAAAATACCTCATAGAGAAGAAACTCACAATCTCTACATCTTATTATACAGATTTTATTGCAGAGTTTTATCCATATATTTTTATCCAGCCAAGGAATGATAATCTCAGAATTACATCAACAGTCAAACATAAAACTAAGTTTTCTGCTTCTATATATACATCTTGATTTACATGCCAGATAGGTAACTATCTTCAGGAGTAACGACAGAACAACCAACCCAGCTAAGAGCCATTCTTAACAAATTTGTAATGAATGAGTTCATTTTTCTACATAAAAAGCACAACTATCCACCACAGAAAATCATAACCTCTAATGCATGAATGACAATACTCAGTCAGGGCATCATATTGACTGAGATGAAGAGAGCAGTTAAGAAAAATGGTGATAATAAATTAATATGTGCAATATGAAACACATAAATAAAAATACCAAAAAGATCTGTAACTCCCATGGCTCCATTATCCACTATCGAGCTTCCAAATAGAAATGCACCAAAAAAAAAGCCTTCCATAAACCTCTGAAGGAACCATTACAGTTAGCAACAACATAAATGAATAGTTTATGGAGCTTTCTCATGATGGCAGCTAGGCTAGGGTTCGATACCCAGTCAAAAAGAATAAGCTCAAAAATGTTTTCCCTAACAACCTTTCAATTCAATCGATGACACATTATGCTGAAGGAAACTTTAACGTTGCTAGACAACCTTATGGTTGTCGCTTTCGCCAAGATCCATCAGAGTCGGGAGAAGTCATAACGAATCCAAAAAGTCACGCTGAGAGCTCATAAGATCCTTCTGGTCGATGAGACGAAAAGGTTCTTTCACCAAAATGAAACCATCATTCTATCGCTATAGCTTTTGATATCAGAGAGAGATCTTGAAGATAGATCTTTGTTTTACCGAAAGACATTTGATACACATTGTTGCCGTGACAATTCATAACTTGTGCCGAAGGCCTTTGTCATTTTCAAGTCGCCATGACAATACATATTAGGGGAGACGTTATATAGACTGCCCCTTGTTTTTCTGAAACATCCCGAGCTCACCCTAGTTTGCTAAGACAGTATCAATCTCACACTGATGGAGATCTTTGTTCTATCGATGAGACACAAGGTATTCGTTAAGACCATACTCCAAAGAAAGTATCTCTCACCGATGAGCCTTTGATAGAAAAACCCCTTGTGTGATGTTGCTGTAACATAATAGTTATTTTTTTGATGCACCCTTTTGTCTTATGAGGGTCACTATAACATACCAATATCGGGGAGACCTCTCGTAGAAAGCTTCAAGTCATACCGAAAAACCGTCATTTACTTGGAGTCACTAAGATAGGATAGATCCTATGCTGACAGAATTCTTTTATGTTCCATCGGCGAGACATAAGATCTTCGGAGGGACAATATACTGAATACATTATGTTTGGCCGAAGACAACTCCTCCATGTTATTCAGTAAGACAAACACACTTCGCCATGACTTATTCCGATACCACTCAGCTCTTGTTGAAGAAACTCCATAAGCACAAGTCGGTGAGACATAATCCTTATCGATAAGACCTTCCATCGAAGCCTTAGAATTTTTCCGATAGACTTCCACATGCACTAGTCGGGGAGACAATATGATTTCACTATGCTCAATGGCCAAAGCTTATGCCAATGAAGATTTTTCTTCTGTCGCTAGGACCATGAACAATGTCACACCGAAAGCTGCCAGAATGTTAAATTCAATCGACATAACATCATAAATGTCTTGCTGATAGGCAACTCAGACATTTCAAAGTGGATCGGGGAGACCCTGCCATACTCATGTCGATATGTGTAAGCCCGAATGAGAAACAACCAATACCTGTGATATGCAAAAAGAACCATCCTGACAAAGAAACCATCTTTCAAACTCTGTCAGTCAAAGAGATAACATTCATAACTTGAACTAGAATTCTCATCATCATGAAATTGAAACATAATAGATAGCTTTCTGTAATAGCTGAGAGACATCAAAGAAGTGCCATTATAAATCATAAGGATCAGAGATTTTGTCATCAAGGACAAACCATAAACACAACTGAGATCCAACAAACTCCCCCTTTGTCCTTGATGGAAAAACACAAATGACTCTCCTCCTTTTTGTCTCAATGACAAATAATAGAAGAGAAGAATGTGCATTGCCATGAAACACAACTGAGAAGCCAACCAAAATATCAAGAGAAACAACTGCAACAAAAAAAATAGTAGTGCAGCAACCAAAATTGTAGGAGAGCTGTAAGTGAATCAAAACATATAACATGCTCCCCCTAAGCAGTAGCTTGGAGATTCAGTGAAGTAATGATTGAGAGATAACTCCCAATCAAAGTATTAGCCTTTCAAATAGCTCTTTTTCTAAGGGCTTAGTGAAAATATCAGCCACCAGATCTTGAGATCCAACAAACTGTAAGCAGACTTCATTAGCCAAAACCTTTTCTCAAAAAAAATGAAACTTAATAGCAATATGTTTCATGCGAGAGTTCATAACAGGATGTTTTGAAATATTTATCGCACTAGTGTTATCACAAAGAATGGAAACAGGTTTAGAAACATCAATACCCATATCTGAAAGAGTCTAACTCATCCACAAAACTTGAGTATAGCATGAAGTGGCAACAATGTATTCTACTTCAGCAGTAGAGAGAAACAAATACTTATTTCTTGTTGTGCCATGCCACTAAACGATCACTAAGAAATAATGCAGCACCACTGGTGCTTTTCCTATCATCCAAACAACCAGCCCAGTCAGCATTAGTATAAGCAATCAAAGAGAAATCATTGCCCATAGGATACCAAAGACCATAATCAAGAGTGCCCTGAATGTATCTAAAGATCCGTTTAATAGCAGTAACATGAGAGTCTTTCGGTGATGCCTGAAAACGTGCAACAGTGCAAACTACCTGCATAATTTCAGGTCTAGAGGCAGTTAAATATAAGAGACTGCCGATCATTGATCTATATTCCATTTGATTTGTATCAAGAGAATCATCAACCTTAGTAAGTTTGCAACCAGTAACCATTGGGGTGCTAACTAGATGGCATTCATCCATCTGAAATTTCTTAAGCATCTCTCTAGCATATTTGGATTGAGAAAGAAATATTACATTCTCACATTGAGAGATTTGAAGACCCAGAAGAAATTTAATTCTCCTAACATTGACATTTCAAACTCAGATTCCATAATCTGAGAGAACTTTTTACTCAAAGTGACATTATTGTAGCCAAAGATAGTATCATCAACATAAATTTCAACAACCAAAATATCAGAACCTTCAGTTTTAACATAAAGATTACTGTCTACACCTCCTCTAACAAAGCCATTAGAAATTAAGTGACTATCCAGCCTAGAGTACCAAGTTCTAGGTGCTTGTTTTAAGCCATAGAGATCCTTTTTCAACTTGTAAACATGGTTAGGATTATCTTTGCATATAAATCCTTCAGGCTATTCAACATAGACCTCTTCATCTAAATAGCCATTCAAAAAAGCAGTTTTGACATCCATTTGATAAATAGTAAAGTTTTTGTAAACAGAATAAGCCAAGAATATTCTGATAGATTCTAGTCTAGCAATAGGTGCAAAGGTTTCACCAAAATCAATACCTTCTTGTTGAGCATAGCCTTTGTAGAAAAATATTGCTTTGTTGCAAATAACATTACCATTTTCATTAACCTTGTTTCTATATATCCATTTGCCTCCAATGACATTCTTGTCATCTGGTCTTGGGACTAACTCCCAAGTCTGATTTTTCTCAATCTGATCAATTTCTTCCTACATAGCATTAAGCCAACATGAGTTTGTGAGAGCTTCATTAAAATTTTTAGGCTCAAACTGAGCGACTAGACAAAAAGAAATTTGTGCCTTTTCATCAGATTCTGTAGCCTTTCTTCTAGTTTGAACTCCTGCATTTTTATCCCCAATAATTTGATCTTTGGGGTGGTATATAGATAGATTTTTCGAAGGAGCATTTGATGCAACCTTTTCAGGACTTGCATTTTCATTTTTAGGGCTTGCTGATTCAGCAATAGACTTTGCTATTCCAGCTCCTTCAAAAATTATTTCAATTTCAAGTTCTTCTTCCTCATTATTTTGCAAAGATTCAGCATTCAAATGTGGTCTTTCATCAAATTTTACATTAACAACTTCAACAATCTTATTAAGCATTTTGTTGAGACATTTACAAGCTTTACTATGAGTTGAGTATCCCAAAAAGATACCCTCATCACTTTTGCATTGAAAACTTCCAAGATTATCATCATCCTTTTTGATAAAACACTTACTTCCAAAAATTTTAAAGTATTTGATAGAAGCAGTTTTTCCAAACCACAGTTCATAAGGAGTGTGTTTAGATTTCACCCTAAGCTACACTCTATTCAAAATGTATATAGCTGTATGAACAGCTTCTTTCCAATACATATCAGACAACTTAGCTTCATCTAGCATGGTTCTAGCCATTTCTTTTATAGTTCTATTTTTACGTTCAACTACCCCATTTTGTTGAGGTGTTTTAGTTGCAACATACTGGCTTTTAATACCGTGTTGTTCATAGTAATCAATAAACTCTTGAGAGGTGAATTCACCTCCTTTGTTTGATCGAAGGAATTTGAGTTTCAGATCAGATTCCTTTTCAACCATTTTACGAAATATTTTGAACCTTTCAAAGGCTTCTGATTTGTGCTTAAGAAATGTGACCCAAACCATTCTAGTATAATCATCTACAAAAAGCATAAAGTATTTTTCACCATTAATAGACCTTGTTCTAGTTGGTCCACATAAATCAGTATGCACAAGCTGTAAAGGTTTTGAAGAAGAATGTTCTTTTGTCTTGAAGTTGATTTTAGTTTGTTTACCACTTAAGCATTCTTTGCACACAAAATTTTCTAGCTTGTTAAGAATTGGTAAACCTCTAACATTCTGATTCTTACTGATTCTAAACAGATTTTCAAAGTTTATGTGTCCTAATCTTTTGTGCCATAACCAACTCTCTTCAATTTGGCCCATTAGACACATACCTTGAATATTGTCATTGCAAGATGAGTCAAGGAGATTGTACACATTTACTTTTGTCCTTCTTCTAGCTGCAACAACCTTTCCAAGCTTGTTCTTAATCTCACATCCCTGTGAATTAAAAAGAACATGATAACCACTATCATAGATTTGACTAACACTTAGAATATTGTGCTTGAGACCTTCCACATAGTACACATTATAGATAGGAGTGTCTTCATTCAAAAGAAGTGAACCTCTACCTTTAATTTGAATACTAGAGTTATCACCAAACTTAACATATCCACCTACATAGTCTTCAAGTTTTATAAACTTGTCCTTGTCGCCAGTCATATGGTTAGAACATCCACTGTCCAGGACCCATAAGTCATTTTTCTTGGAATGAAAAGCAGTTTGAACCAACATAGTTTGTTCAATGTTGTTGACAGTCTTAGGTTTCCAAACCTTTTTAATTTTCTGCTGTTTAGATTGTAGATCAGTTCTACACTGTTTGACAGAATGTCCTAAAGTATTGCATTTAAAACATCTAATCTATCTAACAAAACCATAGTGTTTCCTAAGGCCAAACCTAGGTATTCTAGAATTCATAAGCCTACAAGTGCTCACCTCATGACCAAATTTGTTGCAGAAAAAACAATAACCATAGAAAAAAGAATTGTCTTGGTATGAAGGTCTATTACCTTTAAAAAACTTAACATGATCCTTACCAGTTTCTGAGAGATTTGAACCTAAATTTTTGACTTTAGAAGAGGGGTTTTGTTTTGCTTTGTCAGTTGAGCATTCACCCTTTTCAAAACCAGCACCAGATTTATCTTTATACACCTTTTGTTTGTTGAGCATCTCATTCAGTTTTAGAGTGCTTTCATATTTTTCAATTTCCTTACTAAGAAGGACTACTTCTTGTTCCAGTTTTTGAATTTCATGATTTTTGCAACTTATAGTCTCTCTAAGATAGACTTTAGCTCTTTTAGCTTCTTCAAGTTGAGTTTTCAGAGAGATCAATTCTTAATCTGGTTTATGTTCTTGAGTAAGAACTTGTTTTTTGAGTTTTCTGACCTCTTGAAGAGCACATTTCAGATCACTTTCAAGATCTACTTCACCTTCTACAGTGTCAATGGTGTTAGAATCATTTTACTAAGTAAATTCAGCCATGAACAAAGTTTTAACTTCATCAACTGATGAGTCTTCAGACTCAATATCAGATTCATCCTTACTAAACAGACTTTTCTTCTTTTTAAAATTGAAGTTTCGTTTAGGTTTGAAATCCTTCTTCTTAGGCTGTATTTCAGTTGTCTCGTTGTCACAGATTTGATCATCATAGGGACACTTTGCAGCAAAGTGACCTATTTTTCCATAGTTAAAACATTTAAAGGGAAGTTTTCCCTTATATTTTCTTGATCCCTTTTTAAATCTTCTAACAAAATGAGATTCTTTAGAATCAGACAACTCTGATTCACTGACATCAAATTTTTCTTTCTTTTCAGAGTTAAAGGTAGTTTCTTTTCCTGTTGAATTATTTTTGCTAGTTCATAGGCAGTAAGTATTCCTTGCAGGCTGTCTAAGGTAAGCTGATCAAAGTGTTTCTTTTCTTCTAGGGTTGAAACCTTAGATTCAAATTTAGATGGTAAGGACCTAACAACTTTTGTGACCACATCAAATTCATTAACCTCTTGACCTAGAACTTTCATTCCATTGACAACTTCATCAACTCTTAGGAAATTTTCAGCCACTTTCTCATCATCCTTCATTTTCAACTCCTCAAACTGATGTTTGAGAGTAATGATTTTTGACAGTTTGACTTTCTCATTCCCTTGATATATAGTTTCAAGTTTTTCCTAGATTCCATGAGTAGATTTGCAATGCATGACTTTAATGAACACATCTTTAGTTAATCCACACAAGATGGAATGCTTAGCTCTGACATTTGTTTCATACTTCTTTTTCTCAACAACATCAGTGGGAATAGTGGCAGGTACATTGTAATCTTCTAAAACAATGCTCCAAACATCAACATCAAAAGAAACAAGAAAAGCTTCCATTCTTATTCTCCAGAACACATGATCTGTTCCATCAAATAACAGAGCTCTGGTTACAGAGGCACCTTCTTGAGAATGTGCCATTAAAAACAAACTCCAAGACCAAGATCAATCCAAGGTAATTAAACCAATCAGAGGACCCTATGCTCTGATACCAATTGTTGGACTTAAAATGACACTGAGAGGGGGGGTGAATCAGTGTCTTAACAGATTTGACCAATTTTTCAAAAACTTCAAAACATATCATAGATTTGTTCTCAATATTACTCTGATTAATGCATTCATGAGTTGAATGTAATCATTCATAAACATAATTGAGAAAAGTAATAACTCAACAGTGAACAGAAACAACAATAGCATAGTAAAACAAAAAGAACACAGAAGAACAAAGAGGCACAATATTTTTCTGAGTGGAAAACCCTCCTGGGGTATAAAAACCACTCCCTAAATGCCTTCCTGGCTTAATTTGATAATCAACTGTTCACAATGCCTTATAGGCTAATTTTTGAGCACCCACTCAAGGAGCACCAACCCCTCATTTAGAGATATCTATCTCAAGGAGTAACAACCCCTCAAATTATGTTTTGAACAATAATAATGATTTAGAGGGTTTCTCTATTTTCAGTTGAGCACATATCTCTCTATTTTCTCATCTACAAAATACTTTAAAGATTCAATAATTGAATCCCTAAAATACCTCATAGAGAAGAAACTCACAATCTCTGCATCTTATTATACATATTTTATTGCAGAGTTTTATCCAAATATTTTTTTCCAACCAAGGAATGATAATCTCAGAATTACATCAACACTTGAACAAAAAACTAAGTTTTCTGCTTCTATATATACATCTTGATTTACATGCCAGATAGGTAACTGTCTTTAGGAGTAATGACAGAACAACCAACCCAGCTAAGAGCCATTCTCAACAAATCTGTAACGAATGAGTTCATTTTTCTGCATAAAAAGCACAACTGTCCACCACAAAAAACCATAACATCTAATGCATGAATGACAATACTCAGTCAGGGCATCATATTGACTGAGATGCAGAGAGCAGTTAAGAAAAATGGTGATAATAAATTAATATGCACAGTATGAAATGCATAAATAAAAATACCAGACAGATTTGTAACTCCCATGGCTCCATTATCCACTGTCGAGCTTCCAGATAGAAATGCACCCAAAAAAAAACCTTCCATAAACCTTTGAAGGAACCGTTACAGTTAGCAACAAAAGAAATGAACAGTTTATGAAGCTTTCTCATGATGGCGGCCAGGCTAGGGTTCGATACCCAGTCAAAAAGAATAAGCTCAAAAATGTTTTCCCTAACAACCTTTCAATTCAATCGATGACACGTTATGCCGAAGGAAACTTTAATGTTGCTAGACAACCTTATGGTTGTCGCTTTTTCCAAGATCCATCAGAGTCGAGAGAAGTCATAACGAATCCAAAAAGTCACACTGAGAGCTCATAAGATCCTTCTGGTCGATGAGACAAAAAGGTTCTTTCACTGAAATGAAACCATCATTCTATCACTATAGCTTTTGATATCGGAGAGACATCTTGAAGACAGGTCTTTGTTTTACCAAAAGACATTCAATACACATTGTCGCCATGACAATTCATAACCTGTGCCGAAGGCCTTTGTCATTTTCAAGTCACCGTGGCAATACATAGTTGGGGAGATGTTATATAGACTACCCCTTGTTTTGCTGAAACATCCCAAGCTCACCCTAGTTCGCTAAGACAGTATCAATCTCACACCGATGGAGATCTTTGTTCTATCGGTGAGATACAAGGTATTTGTTAAGACCATACTCCAAAGAAAGTATCTCTCACCGATGAGCCTTTGATAGAAAAACCCCTTGTGTGATGTCACTGTAACATAATAGTTCTTTTGCCAATGCACCCTTCTATCTTATGAGGGTCGCTATAACATACCAATATCCGGAAGAACCTCTCGTAGAAAGGTTCAAGTCATACCGAAAAACCTTCATCTACTCGGAGTCGCTGAGACAGGATAGATCCTATGCCGACAGAGTTCTTTTATGTTCCATCGGCGAGACATAAGATCTTCGGAGGGACAATATACCAAATACATTGTGTTTGGCCAAAGACAACTCCTCCATGTTATTCGGTAAGACAAAAACACTTTGCCATGACTTATTCCGATACCGCTTAGCTCTTGTCGAAGAAACTCCATAAGCACAAGTCGGTGAGACATAATCCTTATCGATAAGACCTTCCACTGAAGCCTTAGATTTTTTCTGATAGACTTCCACATGCACTAGTCGGGGAGACAATATGATTTCGCTATGACCTCAGCCCGACGGCCAAAGCTTATGCCAATGAAGATTTTTCTTCTGTCGCCAAGACCACGAACAATGTCACACCAAAAGCTACCAGAATGTTAAATTCAATTGACATAACATCATAAATGTCTTGCCGATAGACAACTCATACATTTCAAAGTGGATCGGAGAGACCCTACCATACTCATGCCGATATGTGTAAGCCCGAATGAGAAACAACCAATACCTATGATATGCAAAAAGAACCATCCTGACAAAGAAACCATCTTTCAAACTCTATCAGTCAAAGAGATAGCATTCATAACTTGAACCAGAATTTTCATCATCATGAAATTGAAACATAACAGATAGCTTTCTGTAATAGCCAAGAGACATCAAAGAAGTGCCATTCTAAATCATAAGGATTAGAGATTTTGTCATCAAGGACAAACCATAAACACAACTGAGATCCAACAATACCTTCTCTAAAAAACAAGTTGAAAATATAATGACTCTAAGTCATTCATCACCAAAACCCACTTAAGATGTTATCTTCTCAGTAGACACTCCCATCACATGTGAAAATGAATCTGAAGAGGAGGATGAAGTTGCACAAGTAAATGATCCTATCATCCCACAATATGAATTATCACTAGAAAGGAGTATTGCCTCATTTGAAGCCTCAGAAAAACCTTCTGATGATGTGAGGCACTGTGCCAATTTAGAGTTTACTTCAAATAATTTTTTTTATTCAAACCCTAGAGTTTAAATCATTCATTTATGAGTACAAATGGAAAATGATAAGATAAAAGATGAAAGAAATTAGTCTGGAGCAGGAGGTTGATGCCCTGGATGAACTACAAAAGGAAGTTGACAAGGAGATGGATAATATCACTCTTGAAAGAGGAAACAAACTATTACAGGAGGTTGGGGTTATGCTTCTCCCAAGATGGGACATCAATTCAACCATAGTTTTTGATAGTTTCAGGAGGAGGAAAAATAAAACCTTGCAATTCATAGATGAGACTAGTGATAAAATTTATACTGGTTTAGGATACAATCCAGATAGTGCCACTTTACAGATTTGGGCTCTATACCCACCGGGGAAGAGGACCACACTTATTGATGATCCCAATCAAGTATTTGGCCACCTTTTGGTATAGTGAGTGGGAGATACATATCATATTGAAACAACTGAATTGAATATTAATGTTGCTAAGTTCAACAAAGCACAAATTGAAAAATTGATAAGAGACAATAAGAGGCTTGCTTCTGAGAATGAGAAATTAAAACAAGAGGTGTCTAATTACAAAGAAAAACTACCTTCTTCCTCAGGCCTCTTTTCTCTATTGGTGGATTGTGAAAGAAAGGTACTTGAAGCCATTTCTGAAACCACATACTGGAAACAAAAAAATGAAATAATTCAACAAAAATATGAGGAATTGGAAAGAAGTTAAAGATCACTAAATTTGGGATGGATTCATAATTGATAGGGAAGAGATTTGGCATGGTGGTAAAGAAAACTGATAAGGTCTAGGTGATCCATAGCAAAAAAATTGCAGCTTATCAAGAACACAATAGATTACACCTTAGAATGAAAGAAATAAAAGAACAAATAAAAGCCAAGGAGAATATTGGTGAGCAATTGTTCCAAGAATATAAAGAATTAATGGATATGTATGACAAATTTCACACCATACTAATGCAAGAACTTAGCAATTTCAACCAATATTTGAGTATGGTTCTAATAAATTTCTTCGACGATGAAGGGGAGTTGAAAGATCAAGATGTATGGAAGGATGAAATTGCTCAATATTTACTAGTAGCCCTTGATGAAAAAATAATGAAGAAAGGGTGATAGAAAAAGCACATGTACAATTGGAATGGATTTTTACTCTGGAATTCGCCATGAAAGATATCATTAACAACACCGATACTTATGCTAAAACATGACATATCAAGCACTTGTTTAAGGTTAATTTGTTTATCGCTAGAACAAAATGAGAAGGGGTTATTGAAGCCTCATAATATCTGTTGCACTATCATGGAGCATGGACCTTGAATAGATCTTTAGTTATCATAGGTACCTGATGAAGACTAACTGACTATGGTGCATCATAGATTGTTGTGAACTTCTTAGTTATTTCTTGTTTATTTTTATATAGTTGTTAAGATTTTAGTAAAGAAATAACACAACTTTTGATGTAAGGCCTGAAGCTTGTAGCTTCCCGTATATTAGATTATATTAGGATCATCATTAGAATAGCAACAATATTAGCACAAGTATTTCATAGTGAAGAAGACTTCTAATATACAATGTATTATCTTTTGAAGTAATATAAATGGAGAAGAATAGTTAATTGGTGTGCCAATTTTGGTGTCAATTGTTTGTTGAGTTAATTGATAAATATTATCCAGTTATCTCCAAGGTTGATGTTTCCTTATTATTTAAATTGGTGTATCAAGTATATATTAAATTTATCAAGGCACATTTTCTATTCTTGTGTGATTTAGTTAATTGGCTCCTTCAAGTAAGGATTAAATTCTCTCAATTAATCACAATAATCTAGAAAAGGTCATTTGGATCGATAAGAAGAACCTGATAATTATATCCTTGCATGTTTATACTAGTCCTAAACTTATAAAGTGCCAAAAAATTCAAACTGTATCTAGGAAAAGGACACATACATCATACAAATCTTGACTCCATTAACCCAATAGAATTAGGCACTGGTCATACTCATTTCATTACAAAATTTCATAAAATCCTATTCATACATTCACATTTCAAATTTCAGCATTAGGATTAGGAATACCTATTAATTTTTCATCTCTTCCACATTTCATTCCATTGTGGATAGATCCCTAAAATCAACTAAGTCACACAACTCTTAAATCTGCATTAGTTATCAAGGTTCACCTGCCTAGGTCTAGCAAAGCCTAAAGTGCAGGGAGTCATCAACCACATAGGTTTATTCTGTTCGTTAGCCGAAAACATTACCAAAGAGCTTGGCATCCTCTCAAGGTTTATAACCTATGTTTTTGAGACCTAACAGATTGCCTACTCTAATGGGGAGCTAATCTAGCTAATTTTGAATCTAGGCCTTTCATTATAGAGTCATAAACATTCAAATTTGTGTATTACACATCCACCTGACTAAATAAGGGACTCTGCTAGGATAAAACAAAACCAACCTCATTCATACCTTAGTACTAAAACTTTCCTACTTTTGAAAAGGTTGGTGGCGACTCTGTCAAAATATTTGTATGACTAATAAACTTTAAACATCAGGTCAGAAAGATTAGATCATAGGCATCAAAGAATTACCATATCACCTAAAATGGATGGTAGAATATCTTTTCACAAAGGGAGTCCAAATAAGAAAAATGGTAAGTGGATAGACAAACATGGGTCTCCTCCTTCAAAAACTTGTACAACCAAGAATGAAGTAGTATCAAATCAACTATATACTACATACAATGATAAGGGGAAAACATTAGAGCAGCCTTTCACAGTGCATAATAGTCCATTACATGAATCGAAGTTTCATGATAATGAAGGATACTAGCCAAAAAACCTACATACACTACCCGAGAAAAACAACTTAAGTAGTACCATTCTCCATTTTAAGGATGACCCCCAGAAAATGATCAAGTTCAATACACATGTAGAAGAGGAAAGAATTTGAAACCAATGAGAGTACGACTATAGAATGACATTACAATAGGGAGAAGAAACCCAATATGGAATTATGGATCGCACTGCCCCCAATGAAACTCATGTTGGTCATACTACAATAGTCAAGATAACCAGTTAGGAGTTACCACAAGATATCGAAATAATGAGGGAAGAACTTAAGGTTCAACAACTGATAAAAGAAAGAGAGGAACTAATTCAATAGTTACTCTAGGTCAATTTTTAGCTAGCAACAAAGGGACGAAAGTATATACTTCCCCACAAGCAGGGAGGGAATACTAATCCAACCAATTCATAAGGATCATATCACAATGTAGGTGTTCCAAAAATCCCAAAAACACCTTACAGTACAATAGGAAATCTGAATAACAATAATCATGTGTAGTAGAATGCCCCACCACAAACCTCACAACCATAGAATGCCAATACCATTTCCCAACCCATGAACAAAACTTATCCACCTCTAGACCAACAATATGTCCCACCCCACCAATAACATGTACATCAACAAAGCATACAAGGTAACATATACCCCCAAAATACACATCAATATGTACCTCATCATCAATGTTAGCAAGGATCCCAGTACCAACCCAATCAATCTAACCAACCTAACCAAAATACCTATTCAAAAGCACCCCTAAATGCAAATAGATATAGACAACTAGACTTATCCAGATACCCAATATTCCCATATCCAATTGGCAATGATTTAAGAAATTCAATCCCAAAATTTTCTGGAAACACTGCCATCATAGTAAAACATATAAGGAATTCTTAGGAATTTATTGATGAATTTGGTGTAGAATACGAGGAGATATGCGTGATGTTATACATGATGTCTTTGGTCTAAGATGCTAGAGATTGGTTTAAAAACTTGCCTAATGCTTCAATCATCTCCATAGAAGAATTCAAGGACCGATTCAAGGAACAATATGGAAGCCATTATGACCCAAATTTTTCCATACATTAATTAACTGGAATTCAAAAACACCCTAATGAACCAATCAATGATTTCAACCAAATATTTAAAAAGGTAAACAACACAATTTCCCCTGAATCAAAACCAACAAATTGAATGGCCAAGGCCATCTACTTAAAATATTTTGACCCCAAGATTAGGTACAAAATCAAGAATAAATTTCCTAACACCTTAGCATAAGTACAAAGGATAGATATCAACATTGAAAATAACAAGGAAGATGCATGGATGATTGGAAAAAGGGATAATATCAAGATCCCACAAAACCCCAACAACCAATAGGCCAGACATGATAACAATTATAAAAATGATAGGCCTAGATTGCATGGCATGTTGTGTAATAGTAACTGAAAGGATGGGAAACTAGCTCATAACAATCATAGATAGAATTTTAAAGATATCCAAGAACTTTTGAAGAAACATGGAGCATGTGGTAGAAAGTAGTCCATGGTGTCTAGCATGCAATCTACCAAATGCCTCTAATTATTGCATCGTATCCCAATCCCTACAGAAAAATGAATGGTCTTATGATCAGGAGAGGAATGACCATAGTATAAAGATGTTTGGGTTTGGACCTCACCAAGTGGATGAAGAATACTCATCTTTTGAAGAAGAATTCAAATATGATGTCAGTAACCAAAAGTACAATATTAACATGGGACAACAAGAGATATTCTTTGATAAGGAAGAGGATGAAGAAGAAATTGCCTATGTATCTAACATAAAACCATAGTTCCAACTAAGGACACCAACGAAAGAAGAAAAAAGGGCTATTAATTTAGATGTTGTGGAAAAAATCAAAGTGGCTATAACTTGAATAACAAAACCATAGATGTTGAGCAAGGAACACCTATGAGGATGTTCATAAAAGAACAAAGCATAAAGAAAAAACCTAGGATGATTAGAAGAAAGGAAAGAAATGAAGGACGTATAAAGTTATGCCAAAAGAAACATCAAAAGTAGAACAAGGGAAGGTAGCAGACAATGCTAAGATACAATTTGAAGAAAAAAATGCCACTAAGAAAGAGAAAATTGAACAATCAGAGAATACTCCTTCATTTGACATAATGCAAGCATTGTCTCAAGTCAAAAAATTTATTCCATTATTGGAGATGATGAGAGTTGATGAGTACAAGAATAGTGCTATTAAACTAATCTCTAACATGTCCAGTAAGCAACAAAATCAAAATAAAGTTAAAAGAAATAGCATAAACAATGTTGAAAAAGAAGCCACAAAAACACCAAAAGTGTTCTTGGGTAATACTGTTACAAAGAAACCCTCTCAAATAGATCCATTCTACACCACACTATTGATAAATAAAAAGCAAGTTAAAAACTGTATGATCAATTTAGGAGAAGCGATCAATATCATGTCTATGGCTTTCATGAAGGAATTGGGCTTATGGGCGAAAACTACTTATGGAAAATGCTATGCCATGGACAATATGTCTGTCCCAATGCTTGGAGTAATATAGGATGTAGAATTGAATTTGGTAGCATACCTTGAGGCAACATATAGAACTGACATTACTGTGGTTGATACTCCTTATTATAGAATGTTGTTGTCCAGACAGTGGACTGCTGTAGTAGGTGGAAACATCCAACTAGACCTATCATATGCCACCATACTAATAAATGGGAAAGAAGTAAAGCTGTACAGGGAACCCAGATTGGAGCATGTCGTAGAGCATTTTGATCCCAACCAAATGAATTGTTTCTGTGATGTGGATCTTGGAAATTTCAGAATTGATAAATCACAACCAGAATTGCAAAACATAAAACCGATTAGTAAAGAAGTTCAATGTGATGATGATGGCGTATGGCAGATGTACTTTGATGGGGAATATAAAAAAAGTAGAAACAAAGCTGGAATAGTGTTTATTTCACCCTCTGGAAAAATATTCAAGTAATCATTCTTGGTAACATTTGAATGTATCAATAATATAGCTAAATATGAAGCATTGCTACCAGGCCTAAAAATTGCTACAAGATATTGGATTAAGTCACAAGTAGTCTGTGGAGATTCTGAACTGATTGTCTCACAAGTTAGGGACAAGTACTTATCAAAGAATAAAAGACTAAAACAATACATAAATGTAGTTTGGGATTCCATTGAACTATTTGATGCATTCTCAATAGATTGGATAGAAAGATCTAAAAACATAATGGTAGATTTCATGACGAATATGGCCTTGAAAAGAGATGACATTACACTAGCAGGGATAACAAAAGTAGAGTTTAAAATAAGGCCTATAATCCTAGATAACATCTACAGTTGGCAAGTATTCAATGATCATGAAGACTTAATCAAGCTTCTTAATTGTATAGACCAGTACGAGTCTCAAGAAATTGACTTCAATGCTTATGTTGAGGAGATAGATGGCAAACAAACTATCCTTGGATAGGAAGTGGTACAACTTAAGACAAATAAAATCCCAAAGGGTCTTGTAGAATTGGAGAGGGTGTTTGATGGATATTAACATATTTAATTTGAAACCCACACCTATAAAGCATGAGGACCTTGAAGAGTTTAATCTTGGATTAGAAGTGGCTCCCAAAAAGGTATATATTGGTAAAAATATCAACCATAAAGTTAGAGAAATTCTTATAGCTCTGCTCAGAAAGTATAAACATGTTTTTTCTTGGTCATATGATGACCTCAAGGTATATAGGGAAGTCCTCTTTTAGCATAAAATTCCATTGAAACCTGATGCTAAACCATTTAGGAAAAAGTAGCAGCCCATAAACCCTACATTAGCACCCAAAATGTAGGAGGAACTTATGAAGATGAGAGATGGATGCATTATCAGACCAATCAAACATTCATCCTGGGTATAAAATTTGGTACCAGTAAGAAAGAAAAATGGGGATATAAGGTTGTGTGTGGGTTTCAAGAATTTGAATATAGCATAACTCAAACATAATTACCCCCTCCAAAATATGGATGCAATGCTACAAAGAGTCATAGGCTATGAGATGCTATCTATGATGGAAAAATTCTCAGGATATAACCAAGTGAAGGTCAAAGAATCAAAGTAGTATAAAATTGCTTTCACCACGTCCTGGGGGACAAGTCTATGTGAGAATGCCTTTTGGTCTCACCAATGCTAGAGAAACATTTCAAAGGGCCATTGATGTTTCCTTTGATGATTTGATTAATGCTATAATGGTAGTATATCAGGATGATCTAGCAACATATTACAAAAAGTTAGAAGATCATTGTGCACATCTAGAGAATATTTTCATCAGAGCACTATAATATGGCATTTCTCTAAACCCAAAAAAGTGTCACTTTGTTGTCACATAAGGTAAACTATTGGGGAATATTGTCTCAAAGGATGGAGTATGAATTGATCCAGAATGGATGGAAGCTATTGACAAGATCCCCATCCCAAATACTATGAAATCCATCCAAGATTTCTTTGGACATATTAACTTTGTTAGGCAGTTTATCTCAAACTTTGCAGAGATTGTAAAACCAATCTCAAAGATGTTAAAAAGGGGTACAAAGATTGATTGGAAAAAAGAAGCTATTGATGCTTTTGTGTCGATCAAAAAAGCTAGCAGAGAAGTACTTGTATTAAAATACCTAGAATTTGAAAAGCCCTTCTAGATATTTTCCTTCGCATCAATCCACACAATAGCAACCGTGATGTTCTTTTATGATGTTACAAAAGAACAGTGATGGATATGAACAACCTATTTTGATCTCTAGTAAATCACTACAGGGGATAGAATTGAAGTATGATCTTACTAAGAAGCAAGCATATGTCCTAGAAAAAGAAATCAAAGAATTTAGGCCTTACTTAGTAGGAGTAGAAGTTATCACTTATGTGCCAAATGCTGTAGTAAATGATGTTTTTTCACAAACAAAGGTAACTGGAAGAAGGTGTCGTTGGATAAACCACATCCAATAATTTAACATTAATATTCAAATCACTAAATTAGTAAGAGGGTAGGGACTAGAAAATTTGATGGCTAAGTCCAATCTGGAAGCTGCACAGATTTGCATCATGGAAGGGGAAGGGAATTGGGTGTCAAGCATAGAAAACACATAGTGGTACACTAAGGTTGCATACTACCTTAAACATATGAAATGTCCAGAAGGGTTAAATGGCAACCAGAGAAGAACCTTAAAACTTCATGCATAAAAATATGTCTTCATGGATGGATATTTGTACTAGAAAAACAAGGATGGTGTGTTGTTATTGTGCTTGGATAAAACACAAGAAAACTATGTTATGAAAGAAATGCATGAGGGTGTATATGGAGGAAATTCTTCAATAAAGACTACTTCACACAAGATACCAAGATCAGGTTATTATTGGCCTAGGGTCTTTGATGATTCTTACAGTTATGTAAGGAAGTGTGAAACATGCCAATTTTTTTTTGGTAAGATGAAATATCAAGGAGTCTTACCACTAAGAACTATGTAGGTTGAGGCCCCATTCCATAAATGGGAAATTGATTTTATAGGTTAGATTACAGAAAAATCTAGCGGTGGGCATAAGTGGATCTTAGTAGCCACTAATTAATTTACAAAATGGATAGAAGATATACCAATAAAGCAGGCTACTAGGAAGGTTGTGATAAATTTCCTATTAGAAAACATTATCACCAAATTTGGAGTCCTTGTAAGACTAATAACAGATAATGGAATGTGCTTTAGATTAGATGAATTCTGAAGGTTCTGTGAATCATATGGTATAAAAATATCATATTCTACACCATATCACCCCCAAGTGAATGGATAGGCCGAGTCCAACAATAAGAGCATTATGAGATAATCAAAAGAATGCTGGAAAAAAATAAAAAGGCATGGGATTCTAAGCTGAGATTAGCAATTTGGGTAGAAAAGATCACAACAAAGAAGGCCATTGGAAAGTCCCCTTTTGAACTAGTGTATGGAACTCAAGCTAGGATACCTTTTCAAAATCTCCTACAGTCTATAAATTAATATTACAGGAGGATCTAGACATTCCTAAGCGCATGGAAGATAGAATAGAACAATTAGAAGAATTGGATGTGGTTAGACATCTAGCAGAAAACCACAATCAATAATTACAGTCATAGATGAAATACTTATTTGATAAGAATACAAAAGAAAGGAAGTTTGAAATAGGAGATATGGTCCTCATGTGGAATGCTAGAGGTAAAGAGAAGGGAAAACATGGGAAATTTGAAGCCTTATGGCTTGGACCATTTTTTATCACCAACAAATGTGGGGAAGACTCATACTATCTAGAAAACATGATAGGAGAAAGTCAAGAATTTCCAGTGCATGGACAATTCTTGAAGCATTCTTTTCTTAAAGAAATACTATTCCATGCACAATAGTTTTAGGATTCATTTTCTTTTTCCTTTTCCCATTTTCACCCATGGTCTGTGTACCAGAGATGATTCTAAATTCTTGCAATGATGTAATAACCCATTCCAAATTATTATTTAATTAATATTATTGTAAATGACACATGAATATACTCCAAATTAAAAAAGACATAAATAGTGGCTAAATTAAATCATAGCTACACATGTCCATTTAAAATGAGTCAAATAGTCTTATATTCACTTCAAAAGTCATATTACAATATCAAGTTTTACTTGGCTCCTAAGGCCACAATGTCATTACATAGTACATTTTCCATCAAGTACATGAATGAATTACATCGAGTTACATCATAGACTATAATATTCTGGTGAAAAACTATGGTTATTCTTCAATGATCCCCTCCATTGGTGGACAAGAACATGGTTGAAGTGCTTTATTTCCCAACCATGAATCTTACGATTCCTCTGTATTCTTCTGACTTGAAGAATGCCTGACCTTGCACAAAAATTTTAGCAATAGAACAATCTGCAAGGTGGAATCTGGTGCGTGCCCATACATCAACATGCAATTTCTATCTACAAGTTAGAAAAGAAAGTGCAAGATCTATGCTAGGAATTCCATAGAGTGAAATCATAGAGTTCATTCATACATACATAATGAAATACATTGCTTGAACAAGCATAATAAGTGTGTTGCAACAACAATAAACAATAGGTTCTGGTAAAGCAAACCTATACGCTTTGAACTCTATTTCAGCACCCGTTCTAGAAGGTAACTTTCTACTATACATCTCATAGCAGCTATCTACCCTCTAGCAGCATCTACCCATAGGTGCTCTAGTCAACTAAGGTATCACTATTTTGTTCAATTATTTAAAATATTCTTCCCAAATTTCTTCAAAAGAAGAAACAAAATACTAATTTATACTCTAATCAGAAATCAGATTTATGATTCACAGAGTAATTCAACAAGTAGTCATATCATTCTTATGACTACATCTACTTAACATCTTAAGCATTTTCCTTTTACAAATGTACTAAAAACAAAAGAAGGTATGTCACAAGTATGTGTATGTACATAGACAAAGTCTATGTGCATACACATATATGTGCCTACTAATGTTATAGTTTGTGCATACATTTTAAAATAATCATTAACTCAGATTGCAATCTTAAATTAGTTTTTCAATTGATGTTTCTTGTCACAATAAAGAAAACAAAACAAGTCTATGCTAACAATTTCACACATATTATTATTGCATTCTTGCTATTGTGTTTCTCTAGCATTTCTATTTACTTAAGAACATTCATTCATTGTTTGAACATAATAAATGCTATTTCCTACTAAATAGTCATAAACAAGCTATTTACATATGAACATTCATTGTTTATGCAAAAAAAGTATTGTTTCCTTTGAAACAGTTGTAAATCTAGCTATTTACATATGTACATTCATTGTTTGAATAGAATAAGTATTGTTTCCTACTAAACAATTATAAAGCAAGTTGTTCTCACATGTACATTCATTGTTTGAACATAACAAGTATTGTTTCCCACTAAATAGATATAAAACAAGCTATTTACAACTACAATGATAACTTAATCAATAGAAAAGTGTCGTTTACAAAAGATTATTCACTGTCTTCATCATTACATTACTATTTCAAACCAAACAGTTTCACTTAATGACATAAAACATCATTTTCCAACAGAACATTCATTGTTTTTTAATAGAACAAGTTGTATTTCAATGGATAGAGAAATAACAATGTTGTTTTTTCAGTAGAAGTATTGTCTACAACTATCTCATCTTTCATTTCAAATAGAAAATTTTAATTTTCCTTAAACACGTTAAACTATTAGAATGTCCATTGTTCCATATAAATATTGATTAAAGTTGAAGAGTAATCATACAAATATTATAATGAACTGGTTCAACATACTGGTCAATTGAAATAGGGCATCCATACTTAGCTCAGGTTACCAGGGTTTCCTTCTTAACCCATTCCCTTTCTAGACTATATTCAAGGCCTTCTTGGTCATTCTACAACCGACAACCCTACATGAAAAGTTCATCTTTTTGTAAACTAACCACAGGTCATGTTCCAAGTTTACCCATAATCTAGATGGGTCTGTATCACAAACAAGTTTTGAGATGTAGACTCTTTTGTATTATTTTCAAGAGAATAATATCATCGATCTTAAAGGTTGTACCTATCATGTTTTAAGTAACCAAACCTTATCATCCATCATCTTCCCAAATCGAAGGTGGCCTCTATATGTAACATTGATCACTATTTTAAAGAAATACACTCGACCCTCTTACCATTCTAGCTTAGTCAATAATGGAAGAGTGATATAGATAAATCAAAACATAGATGGTACATTTGGAAAATACATTTACATAGGTTTTATACCCCTTACATGGGTTTGACATTTGAACCATGCAATACTAAATAATAATGAAAACATATTCGATTAGAATATAATTCCTATTGCCATAATATGGCTCACATAATCGTACAAATAACACAATAGTTGCACCCTGAAAGTTTCTCAAACATGGGTCCAGCTGATAAGGCTCTATCAAAAACACTTCTTTACAAGCAGGCCATAGGCCATGCGACCCCAAAAGGTGATCGATCAAACATTGTACTTAGATTAAGGCCGAACTAATAGTCACAAGAATACATTATACTATGCCTATCGAATTTTCCTAAAAGTACAGTAACTTCCAAAATAAAGTTATTGAAGTTGAATTACTTTAAAGGAATCAAATTACCTCAATAATTGAGCTTTGAATGAGGCTTGCCTCTAATTTTTCTAATACTTCGACTTTCTCTACTTTTTACCTTGCTGTGGAATGAATCTTTCCCAAAGTTCATTATCTTTTTTCCCTTCCCCTGTTCATTTAAAAATGGAAACAAAATTCCTTTTTGTTTTGCATGCGGCTGGGTGTTACCTACCATAGCCGCCGACCTCTATTTTGAGCATTGCCTTTATGATTTAGTAGGCCATGCCCATCGTGGTTTTGCCTTAATATTTTTTATTGATTTCTATAGTTTGATTCATAATATATCGATTATCGATTTGAATTCAATGTGAATTTGAATATGTACACATATGTATATGTATGTAATATATACATACATACATACATACATACATACACACAGACAGACTGACAGACTACACACACACACACACACACACACACACACACACACACACACACACACACATATATATGTATCTCTAGATATGCATTTAAATGATTTCATTCTAAGGAACTTGAATTTTCATTTTGAGCATGTATATATATATTTCTACACTAAAGAAAGTATTTTTCTTTACAAATGCTCACTTTTGTTTCCTTCAAACCACAAAGTTTTGAATAAAAAATTTAATCTACAAATCATTCATTTTCAAACATTGAAACAGTTCAAGTTAGGAAATTACATTCTCTTATATATACAATTTAGTTCAAATGCAAGTCATTATGCCATTGTGGTGTGTGCACCTAGATTCCAACTGGCTTGCCATTCAATCTGGCTAAACAATCCTACTTCAACCATGTTCTCATCCTTCAACCTATCACCCTGAAACTGTACACACTTGCACTTACAAATTGATCAGTAATGTTCAATTCTTGGTAACATATAAAATAAATTTTCAAAAGTTCACAAATTCAACATCAATCAACTTCTTTCGTTCAATTTTTGAATATTCTAGAATCTTCATTTAATATTTAGTGAATTTCTTCAATAATTCCACTTATTATATTATAATAAATATGCAATAAAATTGGGTTATGACAAATGACCTCACAACCATTCATCCCCAATTGGAGCCACTGTTAGAACCAAAAACTTAACCCCAAATTTTTTTACTAATCCTCATCACTTCAGTATGACCATTTAAACTTACACCATGGGAACTATTTCTAAAAACCATCACATTCACATAACAAGCCTAGATTTTTTATAATAATAATGCCTTTAAACTTGTTTCTATTAAAATATTATTCAAAAATTTCCTTTCCCATAGCATACTTTCCCTTAAGTCCACCACTAGAACAAACACATTTCGATGAGACAATGTCATTTCGGGGATATCTACATCTAAGTCTCTTTGATGGGCTAATGGAACAAGCTAACATGAAATATCAAAGAGAGTGCCATGTATCGAAGAGACATATTCTAGAGTCTCCTCGACAACTCAAAAAGAGATATTTCAAAGAAACCTAAAATTTTCAAAGGGAGATGATATCTTGTCTCTTCGATAGACCAAAATGCAAGACACCGAAAAGAGCATAATATTTCAATTAGTGTAAAAATATTTTGGCATTCAGGAAATAGAAAAACATCTCTCAGACACAACCAGTTATAATACAATAATTGATGGACAACTTTTAGATCTAAGGCACAACTGGCGGAATGGAAACTTTGAAGAGACACTAGATTATCAGGCTGAGTAGTGTGTAAGTCTCTTCGACAATACGAAAGTAGTTGGGAATAAAACATTGAAGAGAAAAGCTTATATTGGGGGGACACTAATGAAAGTCTCTTTGATCACTCATATAACAAAAATATCAAAACATAAAGAACATGGTAAATAAAGAAACACCAAGGTGAAGTTTTCAAAGAGACTATGAGATATTGAAGGGAGGTAATTTCATATCCCTTTGAAACTTCAAAATAAAAGAATGAAGGCATTGATATTGAAGGGAGAATGAGATATTGGTGAGAGTAGAATTATAGTCCCTTTGACACAGTGAAAAGGTACTCCTCACTTGGCTGACATGCTCGGTGAAGTTTTTGAAGAGACAATTGACATTAATGCCACCATTGATTAGCAAGTTGGTAGGAATGAAATTTATGAACTACAGTCAAATTATATGTTCCAAATCTTGATCATATTTTGCTTCTAATATCTCAGAGTGTTATTGAAGTGGACCTGAAAATTGGAGGATGCGAGATTGCTCGATAGTGAGAAGCTCAAAGAAGGTGACACTGGTTCAAGTAAGTATCCAAGACTCAAATGAAGATTTTATCGAAGTTTTTTTGAATTACAGAAGAGCTAGGGTTTTAAAGGAATGGAAGGAACATAAAAAAAAACTAAAATAAAATGATAGAAAAAAGAAACAAGGAAGTTAAATCAAGATTTAATTGAACAGTGTCCTAGCTCTAGACCAAAGTCCAAGTGAACAACAGAGTTAAATACTTCAGCTAAGAAACTATATGATAAACACAAAAACCTAGGAGATGTATGGACTCCAAAACATGGATATGACATATTCATATAAAATTATAGAAATAAGTATAGGAATAAGCCTATGTCAAATCCAAGGAGGATGAATTTAGGATAGCTTGTGGTGTCAAATGTGTTTATCAATGTGGAATTGATTAGAGTAATGGCCAAAATGTATAATCCCAAAACAAGGAAAATTCATTCACATGATGGGTCACATTTTCTCCCCATTACTAGGGATTATATTTATATGGTTTTCCAATTGGATTCATCTATGAACATGCCACTGATAATTAGAGATCTTTTGGAAGAATATCATACTATGGAGACAAGTTACAAAAGGTGGAAATAGACCCTGCGATATAGGAAATCACCTTAGAATATTTTCCAATAATGAACAACCTCCATTTTCTATAGAGTTGTTTGAATAATATTATCAATATACCTATTACTCTACTAGACAAGCCTTAGGAATAGATGTTCCTACTGAAATGGCTATAGCTCCTCTAGTCCTAGCAATAAATATTCAAAACCAAGATGCTAGACCATTCGACTATGCGGCATACTTGGCAGAGATATAAAAAATGTCACTTTCTTCCATAAAAAATAATAGTGATGCAAATAATTTCATATAGTATTCTTTGCTTATGCATATGATCTTAAATATGAAGGACAATCCATGAGCATTTGGGTAGAAGAATTAAGAATCAAGGACCTGGATGAGGATGAAAACATAAGACCGGTACAATTGTGGACCTCAATTTAGGATAGTCGGTGTAGGAGGTCCCATTACTTGTACTTTGAAGAATACATTGTGAATCCCTTGTAAAAATTGTTTGGCCATCCTTGTGATTACAACTTGTCCCTAGAAATACAAAGATTTCTTAGACCCAAGGAGTAGAACCCAAAATTAAAAGTGAACCACAACTAGGGAGACTTGTACACATATGATGATTGTACTATAGTAAGAGTGTATGGGTTTGAAGTAGCTCCATTCCTTCTACCCAAAAGAGTTCCTCACATAGTTTCTCATTTGGAAATAGTAAGGCAGTTAGCTTATTCTAGTTACATGCATCTTAAAAGTTATGGCAAATAGTCCCTCATGCCCAAGACCTTATGTTTTCGTGATTTACTGTTACTTCCAAGAAGGGATATGATTCTATTGGTAGCAAGTTAGATCATTATATCATGCCACAAGGAAATAAGAGGGAAAATTTTGATCCTAAGAACTTCATTCAGAGTTCTAAAATGACATAGAAATTGAAAAATTATAAACATGAATTCTCTGTCGAGGATGTCATTAGAAATTGCGATGAAGTTCAAGTTGCAAAAAGGAGAGTTGCATACAATATGGTAGTGATGGATGAAGCATGAAATAAAAATCATAGTTCATCATATATAGAGGCCTTCCATAAAATATAGGACCCTTTGGAGAGAGTTGAGCTTATCGTCCATGAATATGACTTGACAAAGGATGTGCCTCTCATAGCCTTTGAGAAAAGGAGAGATACCTTCTCTAAAAAACAAGCTAAGAATATAATGCCTCTAAGTCATTCATCACCACAACCCACTCCGGATGTAGCTTCTTAGTAGACACTCCCATCACATGTGAAGATGAATTTGAAGAGGAGGATGAAGTTGCACAAGTAAATGCTCATATCATCTCACAATATGAATTACCACTAAAAAGGAGTATTGTCTCATTTGAAGCCTTAGACAAACTTTCCGACGATGTGAGGCACCGCGCTAGTTTAGAGTTTACTTCAAATAATGCTTTTTTTCAAACTTGGGAGTTTAAATCATTCATTTATGAGTACAAAGGGAAAATGATAAGAGAAAAGATGAAAGAAATTAGTCTGGAGAAGGAGGTTGATGCCCTGAATGAACTACAAAATGAAGTTGACAAGGAGATGGATAATATCACTCCTGAAAGAGGACAAGAACTATTACAGGAGGCTAGGGTTATGCTTCTCCTAGGATGGGACATCAGTTCAACCATAGTTTTTGATAGTTTTAGGAGGGAAAATAAAACCTTGCAATTGATAGATGAGGCTAGTGATAAATTTATACCAGTTCAAGATACAATCCAAACAATGCCATTTTACAGATTTGGGATCTATACCCACCAAGGAAGAGGCCCACGCTTATTGATGATACCAATCAAGTGTTTGGCCACCTTTTGGTATAATGAGTGGGAGATATAGATCATATTGAAACAACTAAATTAAATATTAATGTTGCTAAGTTCAACAAAGCTCAAATTGAAAAACTGATAAGAGACAATAAGAGGCTTGCTTTTGAGAATGAGAAATTAAAACAAGAGGTGACTAATTACAAAGAAGAACTACCTTCTTCCTCAGGCCTCTTTTCTCCATTGGTGGATTGTGAAAGAAAGGTACTTGAAGCCATTTCTAAAACCACATACTGGAAAGGAAAAAATGAAATAATTCAACAAAAATATGGGGAATTGGGAAAGAAGTTAAAGATCACTAAATTTGGGATGGCTTCATAATTGATAAGGAAGAGATTTGAAAAGGTGCTCAAGAAAACTGATAAGGTCTAGGTGATCCATAGCAAAACGTTTGTAGCTTATCAAGAACACAATAGATTACACCTCAAAATGAAAGAAATAAAAGAATAAATAGAAGCCAAGGAGAATATTGGTGAGCAAGTGTTCCAGGAATATAAAGAATTAATGTATATGCATGAAAATTTCACACCATACTAATGCAAGAACTTAGTGATTTCAACCAATCTTTGAGTATGAATCTACCGAATTTCTTCGAAGATGAAAGGGGGTTGAAAGAATAAGATGTATGGAAGGATGAAATTTCTCAATATTTACTAGTGGCCCTTGATGAAATAAACGATGAAGAAAGGGTGATAGAAAAATCACATGTACAATTGGAACAGATTTTTACTCTAGAATTCTCCATGAAAGATATCATTAGCAACATTGATACTTATGGTTAAACATGATATATCGAGCATTTATCTAAGGTTAATTTTTTTATCACTAAAAAAAATGAGAAGTAGGGGTTATCGAAGCCTCGCAATATCTGATGTGTTATCATGGAGTATGGACCTTGAACAAATATTTGGTGATCGCGGGTACTTGATGAAGACTAATGGACTATGGTGCATCACAGATTGTTGTAGGCTTCTTAGTTATTTCTTGTTCATTTCTATATAGTTGTTAAGATTTTAGTAAAGAAACAACACAACTTTTGATGTAAAGGCGTAAAGCTTGTAGCTTCCTGTATATAAGGGAAACCAAGGCTAGATTTTGAAACATATTAGATTTGGATCATCATTAGAATAACAACAATATTATCACAAGTATTTAATAGCAAAGAAGACTACTAATATATAATGTATCATCTTTCGAAGTAATATAAATGGAGAAGAAGAATTAATTGGTGTTCCAATTTTGGTGTCAATTGTTTATTGAGTTAATTGATAGATATTATCTGGTTGTCCCCAAGGTTGATGTTTCCTTATTATTTAAATCGGTGTATCAAGTATATATTAATTTTATCAAGGCACATCTTCTATTCTTGTATGATCCAGTTAATTGGCTCCTTCAAGTAATGATTAAATTCTCTTAATTAATTGTAGTAATTTGGAAAAGGTCATTTAGGTGAATAAGAAGAACTTGATAATTGTATCCTTGCATGTTTATGCTAGTCATAAACTAATAAAAGTGCCAAACAATTCAAATTGTATCCAGGAAAAGGAAACATACATCATACAAAGATTGACTCCATTAACCCAACAAAATTAGGCATCGGTCATACTCATTTCATTACAAAAATTTCATAAAATCTTATTCATACATTCACATTTCAAATTTCAGCATTAGGAGTAGGAATATCTATTAATTTTTCATCTATTCCACATTTCATGCCACTGTGGATAGATCCATAAATTCAACTAAGTCACAAAACTCTTAAATTTGCATCAATTATTAAGGTTCACCCACCTAGGTTTAGAAAAGCCTAAAGTGTAGGAAGTCATCAACCACATAAAACACTTTGTTCATTAGCCAAAAACATTAGTAGAGAGCTTGGCATCCTCTCAAGGTTTATAACCTGTGTTTTTGAGACCTAATAGAGTGCTCCATGTTTTCATAGAGATCCAAATTCATTCTGTAAGCCTCCACACATCATGTATTTACTCCAAAAATTTGGGTAACATATTTCAACTAATTCAACAATCATATTCCTCATACAAACTTTTATACATTAATTTTCATGTTGCGATATTTAGCATTTTATCCTTTCTAAGGGGTGAAATTTTTTACGGATGGTATCTCTCCCTGAGCCAAAGTTCTATCTCAATCAATCATGAGATCTTGTGCGTTAGGCACAAGCATAGAGTCATCCTTCATCTCATTTTCTTGCCCTTGTTTCTTTCTTCAAACTTTTGTAGCCTCCTTCTTTCCTCTATCTTCTTATGCTAAACATGTGGTTTCAAAAAACCACTTTTAAAAAATATTGCTTTGTGCCCAGAGTTATTGCATTTGTAGCAAACAACATTGTATTCTAGATCCAAACCATTTGTACTTGCTTTAGTTCTACAATCAACCACCTTGTGACCAAATTTATCACATACATAGCAGTAACAATAAAAAGAATGAGAGATCATAGAATTATGTCTTGGAGGCACAAATGAGTTCTTCCTTATGTAATCATTTCTTCTTGCCTTAGTTCTACAATTGATAGCCTGATGACCAAAATTATTACAAGAATAATAATAGTCACAAAAGGATTGAGAAAAAATGGGAGTAGCAACCTATCTAGGAGGAGATCTCTTGAAGCCCTTGTTTTGATTGTTGACCTTTATGAAGTCATCATCCAATTCCTACTTCTCATCTTTAGTTTTCTTAGAGTCTTCAACATGAGCCTTTTCTTTATTCATTTTAGGTATATCTGTCTTTGAGTTCTAACCTTTTTCAAATCTAAGACCACCCTTAATCTTGAAAGGTCTTTGATAGCTAATTATCTCATCAAGAATATTGGTGCTTTTCTTGAGTTTTAGCCCTTTGTCTATCTAGTCTTTTAATTTCTCCAATTCTTTACTTAGAGAGACAATTTCTTCTTCAAGCTTGGAGCATTCAACTAATTTGTTATTCAACTTAATATTCAAACAATCTACAACCCTTTTACCTTCTTCAACTTGAACTTTCAAAATTGATGACTATTTCTTTTGACTCTTTGAGTTTGATCTTAAATTAACCATTTTCTTTTCTTGTTGCATTCATATCATCTAATGTTGAAAATGTTCTCCTTCAAAATCAGCCTCACAATATTCTTCATTAAAGATTGTCATGTATTTATGTTTATCATTCTTTAAAGGATTTTTATCATTATTCAATGCTTCAGTTCCATGTGTTCCACTCCAAGATCTACCCCAATCGTTAGGTTCTATCAAGGAACTTAGATTTGATACCGATTGTTGAACACACAGTAGTATTGAGAGGAGGTAAATTAGTATGTAGTCAAATTATTTACTTTCATTAACAATTAATCAAATAAGAATCATGACAAGTAGAACACATAAGCATGTAATCATAACACCAGATTTATATGGAAAACCTTACAAGGGAAAAACCATGATGAGCAAGCTGCTTGGAGCTACTATCCAAATCCACCCTCACAAATGAAAATATAAATGACAATGGATTTTAAGGCTTCAACCAAAGGAAGTTTACAAGTCCTTGCAAAACACAACACTTACGATAGGGTTACACCCTCCACTTAGTATTGCAATATTTCAACACTTTTGTTACCTCCAACTCACTGCTTTTAGTATACTTGCACATATATCTTCTTAACAAACTTTGCTACCTATGGCTCACTACCTTCAACCCACATACTCACACATGCTTCTTCGCAATTTCACATACACTCACTATTGAGCTCTCTAAACTGGTCTTTACCATATTTCATTATCAAAAGAGATTCTATGAATTTCTATTCACACATTATCTTCTCAAAATATTTTCCTTACATCCATACACTCTTTCAACAACTTTGATCTTCTATTCAAGTATCCTTTGAAAGCATCAAAATTTTTCCCCTTATTGATTAAAGCATATAATCATGCGATATACAATGATCACAATAGATTGGATCCAAAAAACATCCACGATAAGAGAGAATATCAAGCGGTTCAAACTAAGAGATATGGATGGAAATTTGAGTGATAGAGATGAAAAACATATAAAGAGATATGGATGGAAATTTGAGTGATGATGCACTAAGGTAATAGTGGTGGAATGCGATGAGGAATTTTATAGATTATGTTTTTAAGGGTCATCTCTAGAGTGGGAGGTATCTTAAAAGTAGATGTATCAAGTTTCACAAGTAGTTTGTGCCTAGAATAGCTAGTGGATCATATTATAGAGCTAGATAAATATTTTTAGTATGAAGCAGTTGAGGACCCCAAAATAGTTATATTTACTTGTACTAGGTGGGTTGCAAAAAGATGAGTCCATGAAATGTAGTTTTTGAGGCAAAAAAATTAATTTGGCTTGCAAAAAACAGGATCTCGCTTTTTAATAAAAGATCCCGTTTAACTTCGGGATGAGCCTAAATTTAAAAAATGGTTCTTCAAAAATCTCGTTTTCAGAAATTTCCATTTTTGGAAAATTTTCAAAATGGGATCCCATTTTGATGCACTAAGGTAATAGTGGTGGAATGCGATGAGGAATTTTATAGATTATGGTTGGCTTTAAGGGTCATCTCTAGAGTGGGAGGTATCTTAAAAAATAGATAGATGTATTTCAAGTAAACTTCACAAGTAAGTTTGTGCCTAGAATAGCTAGTCAAAACGACAAATATGCCTAATAAAAATTTAATAAAAAAAAAAATTCAATAAAAAATTACAAAAAAATATCGAAAAAAAGCTTCAGTGAGTCACAAATCTTTTCCCAAAAGGATTTTGTAAAATATGATAATTTAGGTCAAAATATGGATGTCGTACACGTTCATGGTATGGTATAAAAAAGTGACTTTTAAATAGTGGTTTTTAGAAATGCCTATTGAAACTCAACTTTTACAATCTGGGTATTGAAATAAATTACATATTTGGAAAGTAGACTTCAAGTACTACATTTTATGATTAGTGACTTTTTTGAAGATTCCATCTCTAAGTGCTTCAAATTTTAAGGTCAAATGTGTCAAATTCTAAAAATTAGGGAAAACACCCACTTTTTGGCCAAAAAGTGGACTCAACTTCTTGCACACACCCAGGTTAAAAGGGTATGCATTTGTATGAAAATGTCACAATTAAAAGTAGATACAATAAATATGTAAGGAAAAGATCTACATATGGTGGAGAATTTTTATCTTGTTTAAGGAATAGTTCCTACTATTAGACTATGGTATGCGATTATTGAAGAAAACATGAAATATAAGATATAAGGAAAAGGGCATTCAAGATTATATGAAGGATTTTTACTAATTAAATATTAGGGTAGGACATGTAGTTTCTGTTTGAATGGGACAAAACGAGTTAGAAGGCTCAAAGCATGCTCAACAACTACCAAACTGTTAGTAATAAGCTCAAAATTCCCAATCCAAGCAATAGAAAACAAATCAACATAAAATATTAAATGGAAGCATACAAAACATAAATTATACCTCTTACTCCATGATTGAATAACTTCTATTGCCCTTCTCCTCTTTGATTTTAAAGCTTTGTGATATGTTGCTCTCAAATTTTGGGGAGTGCACAAATTGAAATACTTATGGTGATAATGGCATCAAAGATTCAAAGATGGTGGTTAGCTCAAAAAGAGTGATGAAGGGTTGTATTTATAGAGTATTCGATTGTAAAGAGATTATTAGGATTGAAAGGAAAAATCAATGGATAAGATTATGAGAAAGAATGGGAAAGTTTCCATTTTAATTGAAGAAGAGATAATAATGAATTATCTAATTAAAATGGTGGATAATGGTGCACATGAAATTTCTAATTAAATGCTTTGTTTACTGAAGATTTTTCTAAGATGGAGGAAAGTTGAAGAATTAGAAAATATTTAGATTCCAAAAGTGGAGGAAAATTGATTGAAGAGGAAAAGATGGAAATATTGAAAAAAGAAGGTAAGTTTAATAAATTTATTTATTTACTTATTTGCACCCACATGATTAATTAAATAAATAGAAATAATCATTAAACTATGGAAGAATTTAGGAAATTAGTTAGTTAAATAAATAAACACATTTATTTAATTATGGAGAATATCATATGTTAGTTAATTAAATAAATATAAATATTTATTTAATTATGAACAAGATTAGAGGTTAAATAATTAAAGATAATTATTTAATCAAAGCAGTCAATTAATTAAACAATTAAGATTGTTTAATTGACCTTAGAGGAAAAGTCAAAATAATTAAATAATTAAAATTATTTAACTATATGAATAAGAAGAAATCTTAGAGGAAATAGGTTAATTTAATTAAATTATAAGATTATTTAATGACAATTTTTTAGTGTCTATACAGTTTCAATTCATCCATTAGCCAAGGATTGAGTGCATATTCACTATCTATAATTTCAAATCTATTATCAATGTATAATTCTCCTTTAGAGTTAGGTGAAACTAAATTGATTTTAGTTTGAAAATTTTAGCTAATGAAGAAAAAAATTATAGTCATCCCATACCCTTCTTATTCCACTTATTTTGTGTATGTGTTACTTATGTATATATCCAAGTGTATGCATATTATCTTATCATAATTTACAAATGATAATTATTCTTTCCTAGAGTATATAATCCTATTAGAGTTGACAACCCATTGTAATCCTAGAGGGGTATTAAAAGAATCAAAGGATAGTTTCATCTCAATGATTTCAAAGTTTACTAATTGTTTTATCCATAGTATGTTGACATCTAGATTTTTCCAAGTTCCCATGGTTCTTATTGATGATCCACCAACTAAGCTAATATTGTAAGGGGTGTCATATAACTTATGTTTTTCTAATATTTCCCATACTCTTTTAGGAAGAATATTGACATATTCTCCCAAATAAACTATTACTTGTTTAATTTTCTTCTGGTTCATGTGTGCATCTATCATCAATGGTTTGGTTTTCCAAGATCTAGATGTTTGTTATTTTCTATATTTTTGCTTTAGTAATTGTTTCTTTATTCTAGTACTTAGAGAATTGATTTACTTTTTCAATAAGAATCTTTTTTGTTGTGCAATTGAGGCTATTTTATTTAATATTTAAGCTTATCTTTTTTGAAAAATAGGTGTTTCATTATTGTTCCTTTTTTGTTCCCTACTTATTGTTGAATGAACAAGACAATTGAGAGGGGGGTAGGGGTGAATCAGTTGTATCTTATCAAAACATGAAAACCCTTATTAAAATTTAGATCCACATGCCTTCATTAAAACCTTAATATGTTATGAAGTGTCAACATGAAAATTAGATAGCAAAAACTTAAACAATTCAACACCAAACACTTGAGAGAACACTAGATTTACATGGAAAACCCAAGGAGGGAAAAACCACGGTGAGGATTAGATCACAATACAAAGTGATTGCAAAACTAGTTACAAGGGCTCACTACCAAAACAAGGCACACTGTCCAGAAAGGCTCATAGCCAAGGCTCACTGCCGAAATGAAAAGAAGATAGAGAAGAAATGTTACACAAAGAACATGATCTCAATATAACATAAAATACACCACAATAGCTCCAACACCTTCATAGTCTATTTGAATGATTGCAAACACCTTCTACTCATTGTATCCAATAATCCAACACTTGAAATTTTGCACTACACTGCTTAATTTCACATCACTCACATCATACATTTCACATTTTTCATCTATCTTGACCTCCTTCAACAATTCAACTCATACTTATACTATCCTCAACCTTGAAACCCTTTCCAAGGTCAAATGTGTAAATTCAAATTAGGTCAATTCCAAAATACTTCCATGACAAGTAGAAGCAAATGTAGACCACATCAAAGCTTAATTGGGACCTAAATCAACAACACCACTTAAACACATGCTACCATAAATAATATTTATCCTTTGCATGTAGTGTAAACACTAGGTTGGTCACTACATATTTTAAGTACATGCTTCATCAAACCCAAAGATGAATTGCAAACCACACACCACACTTGAACATGATCTAGAATATTCCTCAAACATCCTGAAATCCATCAAACTCTTTCACAACAACTTTCACCCGAAGAATGTACAAACCCAGTACACTCAAACAACTCTTCCATACATTGTTAAAAAATTCTTCCAAAGCACCAAACCTAAAATTCTCTTGATTGATGTAAACTACCAACACCATCAACACATATTTAGAATCACAAGACCTGAAGCACAACTTTGAAGAAACGTAGAGAAAAAAAATTTCTCCTAGACACCTCTACAAAGCATAGTCACACGCTAGTGAACACAACTTCTACTATACGATGATCCAACATACCATATCTTGAATATTACATTTTTGAACACCTCTTACCAACATATATGAATTGCATAGGCAGATATTCAACTTAGAAGAAATGTAGAGAAAAACTAGAGCACCTCTCTATAACCCAAAACAACACTACAACTCATTGTTTCCTCTTTTTATCAAATTTTCTCAAAAGCACTTGGAAACCAAGCACCAGAGATACATCTAAAACATCTTCAACACTACCACAAGCATAGATAAAAGCTTATCAAATCAACAAAATAGGTTAACACTAGTAGCTTAACTGATGACAACATGATGCAACAAATCAAGGCATAGACAACACCAATTGTTCATCTTTAACACCAATCTTGCTCAACACATACAATTGACACTGATGCTGACACAATCTTGTTGACATCAATGACAACACCAATCTACACATGCTTGCAATAATATCCCCTTTGTTATTGATAGCAACACATGATGTGAAAAATAATCAAAGAAACAATAGCTCTGAACACACCTATTTCCTTTTCTCTTTTCTCTTTACCCACTCTCCCTTATTACTTTATTCTTTTCCATGTGACTCTTCTACCCTTGATAAATTTCTCTTTTTCACATGATACTTCTCCCCCTTCAACATCAATGGAAAAATACATAATTTTTGCATTATTCTCCCCCTTTGACACATCACAACTGCTCTGCAACTCTTTTCCATTATTGCTATGAATACTCCCCTTTAGAAGCACACACCAATATGCAACAATCTATAATGCCACTACCTACTCCCGTTGAGAGGTAGCCACCAACATTAGTCTAGAATAAGGATAGATATTGAGATCCACTGTACTGATGCATCCCTTATGCATCTAGTTCAAAGAAGGAGGAGCAATAATCCCTAATTTCTCCTAGAGATACTCAAAAGTATCCTTAGGAAGAGCCTTAGTGAATATGTCAACAATCTAATCCTTTGTAGGTAAATACTCAAGCTTCACTTAATTCTCCACAACCTTCTCTCTTAGAAAGTGATATTTAATTGAAATATGTTTTTTCCTTAAATGCATCACTAGATTCTTTGAAATGTTTATTTCACTTTTATTGTCACAAAAGATAGAAATAGGCTCATCATAAACCACTTTGATATCCTTCAATGTTTACCTCATCCACAACACTTGTGTGCAACAAGATGCTACTACAATCTCTATAATAGATAAAGAAATTGAATCTTGTTTCTTACTTAACCATGACACCAATCTACATCCAAGAAAGAATGCACCATCACTTGTACCTTTTATGTCATCCACACAACCAACCCAATTTATATCTATGTAAGCACTCAATGTGAAATTAGCATCCTTTGGATACCATAGGCCATGATTCAGAGTTCCCTTTAAGTATCTGAATATCCTCTTCACTGCTACAACATGTGATTCTCTTTAGGAGCTTCTTAAAATCTAGCCATAAAAAACTACATGCATGATATCTGACCTAGTAGTAGTTAGATATAGTAGCCCACCAATGATAGATCTGTACTTGCTCTGATCAACGTTAGGAGATTCATCATTCTTTCTCAATTTGCAACTAGTAACCATAGGAGTACATACCAGTTTATAGTCTTCCATTCCAAACTTCAACATTTCTTTGACAGATTTTGACTATTAAATGAGTATGCCTTTATCTGTTTGATTGATTTGTAGCCCAAGGAAGAAATTCATCTCCCCAAACATAGACATCTTGTTCACTCCCACAAAAGGATATGAAAATCATAGTAAAACCTATCCTGGGAATTGGACATTCCAGTAGGTGACTAATATCTCTTTATGGACGTTCATTTACTTGTCAAACCAAGGAACATATACTTTGAATGGAGCAGCACAATATATGCACTAAGAACTAGTTTCAGTCACAACTTAACAGAAATAAATACTTGGAAAGAATTCTATCTATGCTAGAGGAAGGTAATGCAAAGCTATCTTAACTCAACCATGATTTAACCAAAGTAGTAAGCATAACAGCTATGACTGAGACACAAACTTTGACTGGCCTTATGCTGCAAGAACAGGCACATGGATGGATTCCCGATGCTACAGGAACAATATAAGACTGAGTTTGTACGAAAACTTCAAAGATGAAATCTAATTGATGATCAAAAAAAAAGAACAACTAACTAACTAGCTACAGATATTTACTAAGTGGGCCCCCTTAGCAAGCATCTATTGATTACGCAAGTGCTGAACTTAGAACTTCATCAGACTTTATTCATAAACTCAGAATGGTGTACATTGCTTTGTTGATATGAAAACTAACAACAACTCTATCTCTTGTCATACAGATTCTGCTTTTTATTATTATCATACTGACTCTTACATGATATCTTCTATTTCCCTATCACTATGCTTCTATCTTACTTCTGACCATCCTCTTGCTCACTTGCACAGGAGGAGCACTTATTTAAAATTCAGGAGAACAACTAACTAACCCTAACAAAGAAAGACATGGAAGTAAAATGTATCCCAAAATTGAGGAACAGACTTCATAAATGAATTTATCCGTTCAACCCGATCCAGAGAGAATCTAGCGCTCCACTCTCTCTAGATTGACTATCATTAAAAATCCTTCCCAATGGTTTCGGTCAAAGAGTCTTTGCCAAAGCTTCCTCAAAGTCGTGCAGGAAATAGACTTTACTGCAAGGCCGAGATCGGCTATGCTTGACTCGATCAACTTTCTTCAACAACCTATGAAACACAAGGTAACAGATGCGAAAGAAAAGGCACATGGCACATACACAATATCCGTTCATTAATCACATATTTAAATCTATTTCATCATTCAAAAACTATATGCGATATACCAGTCATTTAGGGAGTCAACGGGGTAATAAATATAGATAAGACAACACAATAGGTTGCAGGATCATGAAAGTGTATTGCTGCAGGATATCCCAATAAAAGGTTTCAAAAGAGTTTAAACAACCATGAATAATGAAAGTAAAGGTATTAAAAGTTCATCATGATATCCAAACTATGAGCACATTTTGGGCTCATCATTTTTCCCCCTACTTAGCCCAATGCTAGTCCTCCAACATTAACTTTCCTGGTGGTCTTCTTGAAATCAGTGGTTGCAGCATGACTCTGAAATGGAGTTCCAAACTTGAAATAAAATCCTCTGTAAGTCTACCACCTTTCATACCTAAGAGCTTTTGAATTTTCATTAAGATTTGTAGCCTACTAAGGATAAAGGGGCCACATTAACACATGAGGTCTGAATGTCAATGGCAACCACAGTTCAAATCTCTTTTGAAGTCCCAACTGTATATATCTGCTTGATCGTTTAAGAGTTGCTGTGAAATTTAAGGGACTGTGAGGCTCGGACCTTCTTAGCCCAACAGTTAATCTTTCCCACCTTTTCTCACTTCTGGTGTATGACAATCTCCAAAACGAATATGGCTATTCCTGAAATTCATCATATACCTGTTTCCTGAGATCAAATATTTTCACCTTGGCTGTATTATTATGAATGCCATATGTCAGAGTAAACCAGGTTTTCAACATTGCATGGGGGTCTGAACTTTGAGGGCGCAAAGGAACAGGCTCATTCCTTTCGGTTTCCTCATATGTTTCCCATTGTCTACCATAATTTGCTTCATTTGCTGCCCATGACATAAATGATCTCAAATGGATGTCGCCAATATACAGAAAAGGGTTCCATTCTATTTCAAATGGAATTAAAAAGCCATGTAAATAAAATTCACATAGATAATTTCTTAACCAATTAGGGTCTGCCTGGTATGCGTCGTAGAATTCTTTAGCAGTGTGGAGTATAGGATCTTGATTTTTGGAAATTCTCATTAGTTGGAACCATAAGAATTGTTCCTTAAGGCACAGAGCATAAACTCTAGGTGGTGGTCTACATTCCATAATCTAACCAGTTACTTTTAACATTTCATCCATTTTTCCTTGTAACTCAAGAATTTCCTATTTCTGACTTTCAATTTCCTTTTTCAGTTTCTTCCTTTCTACCTCCCATAGACTTTGTTGCATGTCAGTCTGGGCTAGGTGTCAGAAAGTTAGGGTTTGCAATGTAACTGGTTTCTAGTTAGCTTTGACATATTCCAGAAACTCAATCAAAAATGTCTTCTTATAAACCACAATGGCTTAACAATTCGCAGGGGGAAATGTAACTTCACTGGCCACATCCAATTGTTCAGTCTGTTCCTACTCTTGCTGTAGGATGAATTCTTGTTGCTGCAGTGGAGAAGACTATGCTTCCTCCAAAATCTGCATAGCAGCAGCAGCCAAGTCATCAAGACTTGGTACCCCTTTTTCATTGTGCTCAATTTCCTTTGTTTCAGTTTGTTCCTCTTCAGGAACGAATGAACTCTATGTAGCATTCTCAGACACATTCTGAGAAACATCAAATTCAGATTCCACAGAATCTTCTGAAATTACAATAACCTCTGGTTGTGGTGAAACAGGGGAGGTCTTACATCGTTTCCTTGTGGAAACTCTTCTTGGCACTGGTGCGGCTGCAGGAGGTGTTCTTGTAGCCTTCCTTTTTCCAGACTGTCTAGTGGGTTTTTCCCTACCAGAGGATGATGGTGAACTGGTGATAGCAACAAGTGTTGTTGTAGGAGAGACGGCTACAGGGGAAGATGCTACAGGAGAAGGGCATTGCCTTTTTTGAGAATGAGGGTCAGACTCTGGGGTTTGTTCTGCCCTAGATGACTCTCCTGCCTTTGTTTTTCCCTTCTCTCTCCTAGTGGCAGACCTAGTTTGTACCCGGGCAGAGGATTCTAGTGTGGGAGCTGTAGGACCAGGTGCTACAGGAGTAGATGACCCTTGCCCTATTCTTCTATTGGTAGATGCAATTTCTTCTCTCTTTTTATGAGGCTGTGGGGTAAGTACCCTAGGGGGTTGTGGAACTTGCAAGATCTTTTAGGCAACGAATTGTTGCCAGAAAAGAGGTGAGATATCTCTCAAGGAGCATTCAATAAATAATTTGATAAGGCCATGGTGAGCAATAGAATTATCTTTCCCTTGTTGGGTTCCATGGGCACTTTGTTCTAGAAATTTTAACAAGAAATTCGGTACATTTACAACTAACCCATGCCTCATATGACTTAATAATTTGAAATGGTAAGAATGCAGGTAAGAGAAACAACTTTCATAGGTTAAATACCTAATTATGTAAGCAACGTATTCTGAATAAGGAGGAGGCAACGATACTCGCTTGCATCCCTGCTTGGAGACTTCTAAAGGTCCATCAGTGGGTATTGAAAATTCAGCCCTTGCAGAAGCAGCATCCGAACAAAAATTTTCTCCAACGGCTAGAAGGCTGGTTACTTCAGTAATTCTTTCTTCAGTTACAACAACTGTTAGACCCCATATAGTAGCCTCCCCTTCAAAAAGGGTTCTCAAAAATTTTCCAGCAGCCTCCTCATCAAAAGCATTTAAACTCAAGAAATAATTTAACCATCCACAAAGGCTGAATGCCTAGACTGTTTGAGAAAATTGCAATAGCAACTCATGAGCTACAGGCTCATGATGCACCAGCTGACCACCCATGTTCATAGTTTTCCTTTAGCTGAACTCAACTCCTTGCTGAAAATTCAAAAAATTTCCTCTCTGCTTCCCTTCCTATTTTGGTTTTTCTCTTCTGTCGTGCCGTCACATTTCTCTCTTTTCCAAAAATGAACTTTTTGAACAAGTAGATTTGATTGTGATTTACAAGAAAAACATGCAATGAAAAAGACATGCGATCATATTTGGAAAGTACCAGAAAAATAATAAAGAAAGGTTATCTGAGCAGTTGTGGCAGTGGTGAAAAGACAGGTTTTAAAAGATGGATTACCCCACCCCCTACTTAGAGTATGACATGTGTCCTCACATGTACTAAAGAATAGGTAGAGATCGGGTAATAATGACTGGTACAAACATAACAGTAAATGAATAGAATAAAATAAATCAAATATGCGATAACAAAAGATATGGCGTACCTTCGATAAATGCATGTACGTGTGAAGAAAGATGACGGCTTCTTCATGAGGTGACAGTTGGGAATGATATCATAATTAAGGGCGATACGGATGAATGAGGCGGATGGGTGATATGGGCGGACGAGATGAATGGATGGAATGGATGGATGGGATGGATGGATGAAAGATAAAGAAGTGAGATGTGGCGACAAGTGGAAATGAAGAAAAAGGGGTTTCCTTTAAAAAGAAAACCTTTATTATGAGCATGCTTTTCAAAATTACGGCGAAGCTGCAAGAGAAGGGCTAAAGCCTTCTGCTGCAGGAAGAGTAGCGGCAGGATCCCGAATGAACTGTTGCATGAATTCTTCTTTTGAGACCAGTTTATGGTACATCCAAAGGTGGTGTCCATTAACTAACAGCTTGAATCGAACAGGATCAATTGTAACAAGTTGAACTGTACCATTACCAAATACATTCTCAATTTCATATGGCCCCAACCATCTGGTCTGTAATTTCCCTGGACTGTCCTTATACCTTAAGTCATAAAGCAGAGCCCAATCTCCTACTTTTAATTTCTTTTCCTTAATATATTTATCATGCCACCTTATTCACTGATTCTGTATCATCTCAATGTGTTGTAGGGCATGCTTTCAGAGTTCATCCAGAGCATTGAGTTGCATGATTCTATGCTTTTGTGCATCTGTTAAATCCATGTCCAGCTCCAGTGCTGTCTGGAGAGTCTTATGTTCAAATTCTATGGGCATCACAGCTGTTTTACCATACACCATTTCAAAAGGTGTAAATCCTGTAGCAGTCTTCCAGGTAGTATGGTAGGCCCATATAGCTTTAGGTAACCTTGCAGCCCAGTCCTTCCTATGCAAATCTACAGTTTTAGTCAAAATGGCCTCTATGTCTCTATTGGTAACCTTGACATGGCCATTGGCCTGGGGGTGATAAGGAGTTGATTTTATGTGCCATACATTGTATTCATTGAATAAAGCTGTGATAAGTGTAGAAGTAAATTGTGCTCCCTGATCTGTCACTATCTCCCTAGGAACACCAAACCTAGTAAATATTTCCTCATAGAGGAATTCAGCCACTTTATTATCCCTAGCATGTTTCATAGGTTTAGCTTCTACCCATTTTGTGACATAATCTGTGCACACAAGAATGTAGGACTTACCATTGGAAGGTGGATCAATTGGTCCCACAAAATCCAGTCCCCATTTGTCGAATGGTGTGACTACAATTTGTGGAAATAGTGGCATTTTATCAGAGTGAGTTGGTCTTCCCATCCTTTGGCATCTATCACATCTCCTTGTATACTTGGCTGCGTCTCTATGCAAAGTTGGCCAATAGTAACCAGTATTTAAAATTTTCATTGCTATCCTTTTGGCAGCAAAATGTCCACCACACGGCTCATCATGGCTGGCATGTAGTATATCATGAGTGTCCTCCTCTGGTACACATCTCCTCATAACGTGATCTGGCCATGTATAAAACAGGCAATCTGCAATCCAAGAAAAGTTAAAACTTTTCTCTACCAATAATCTCTTTTCCTTAGGGGAGAATTGAGGAGGAGTTCTTCCTATTGCCAGATAATTTGCTATATCAACATACCATGGATGAATAACCTTGAAGGCAAACAGGTGCTCATCAGGAAAGGAGTCTTCAATAAGTGCAGAGTCATCTTGCCTTTGAATTCTAGAAATGAAATCAGCAATTACGTTGGCTTTTCCTGGCTTGTCTAAAATTGTAATATCAAATTCTTGCATCAGCAATAACCATCTTGCCTGTCTCCCAGATATTGAGATTTTGTTCATGAGATACCGGATTGCTGCATGATCAGTGTGGACAAATATTTGATAACCAGTGATATAATGCCGCCTGAATTTATTGAGGGCGTAGATGATTGCCAACATTTCTTTTTCTGTAACAGTGTAGTTGAATTAAGCCCCTTGCAGATTTTTGCTTATGTAGTAGAATGCATGTTCAGTTAATCCATCCTTCTGCCCTAACACTGCTCCAATTGCATAATCTGATGCATCAGTATGAATATGAAATGGGAGTGACCAATCAGGTCCTTTCAGAATAGGTACCTATGTGAGGGCGACTTTCAAGTCAAGAAATGCTTTTTCACATTCCTCTGTCTAGGAAAACTCTGCATCTTTCTTTAGCATATTGTATAAGGGGCCTGCTATTTGGCTGAAGTCCTTGATGAATCTTCTGTAGTATTCGGCATAGCCTAGAAAGCTCCGTACCTCCTTCTGCTTAGTAGGAGAGGGTAACTTAGAGATGATCTCAATTTAAGCAGGATCAACCTGAATTCCTGCAGCAGAAATATAGTGACCGAGCACTATTCCCTCTTGCATCATCATGAAGCACTTTTGACTATTCAGCGATAGGTTGTGATCCTCACATCTTTGTAGTACTTTTTCCAAGTTGGCTTGAGCTTCCTCAAATGTTTTACCATAAACAGTAAAGTCATCCATGTATATTTCCATGCAATCATATGAGAGGTCCGAGAAGATGCTTATGACTGCCCTCTGGAAGGTTGTAGGAGCATTACAGAGACCAAAAGGCAAAACTAAATAGGAAAACGTTCCCCAAGGGCATGTACAAGTAGTTTTTTCCTAGTCCTTAGGAGCAATCTTGATTTGATTGTATCCACTGAAGCCATCCAAGAATGAGAAGTACTTCTTTCTAGCTAAATTATCCAAAACTTGATCAATAAATGGAAGAGGAAAGTAATATTTCTTTGTTGCCAAGTTAAGTTTTCTATAATCTACACATACCCTCCATTTTCCTCCTTTCTTAGGAATAATGACCAATGGGGAAACCCATTAAGTATTAGAGATTGGGTAGATAAAGCCAGCTGTCAACATTTTCTGCAATTCTTCTTTTACAATCTCTCTCAAAGCTGGATTGATTCTTCTTTGAGGCTTCCTAACATGTTTGAAATCACTATTAATATATATGCAATGTGTACAAAGTTTTGGGTCTAGACCCTTCATATCTCCATAGTCCCATGAAAAAGCTGACTTGTGACTGGTAAACATTTTGATCATAGATTCTTGTTGCTCACTGGTTAATGCATAAGGTTTTTCCTACAGCTACCTCAACTTGGGAGGTTAAGTCTATCATGGATACTTCAGACAGAAATGGCATGTCTACCTCATGGGGTAGTAAGGTGTGTAAACAATCAGTTGCTGCAGGATAATGAGTTGATGTGGACGAAGGAAGAATAGTCTGCAAGGAACATGGATTTTTCTCACAATGAAAGTATTCAGTACCATAGTTATTCAACAGGATATTGGACAGTATATCTTTTTCTTCTAGCTGTGCAATGAAAGGCTCTCTGATAATCATCATTAAATTGGCCACAGAATTCACTTCTTCCTCTTCTCCCAAATCTGGCCAAGCAACATCTCTAGACTCAAGTTGGGGCAGCGCTGGAGAATAGAGGGTAAGTTTCTTTGTACTATATCCATCGGATATTGTCATGTCACCCGACCTACAACCAATGCAAGCATCAGCAATAGCCAACCAAGGCCTTCCTAGTATGATAGAGTATCCCCCCAATGATGCCTTTGGAGATAAGACCATGAAATCAACAAGGTATTCCCAGGAATCTAAGGTGACTACCAGGTCTTCAACTACCCCATCAGGTTTGATAGTTGAGCTATCAGCAAGCTGTAATATTGTAGGTGTAGTTCTTATTTCTGAAATATTAAGTTTTACAACCAGGTCCTTTGTCATGACATTGATAGCTGCACCAAGATCTACTAAAGCATTCTTAATTTGCAACCCATTAACATTTATCTCCACAACAGGACTTCCTAGATCTAAATATTTTGGGATGGTAAGCTTCCCTAGCATTAAGTCAGAGAGTTGGCCTATTACATAGATAGTTTGAGGGTCTTTCTTTTTCCTCCCTGGTTTCTTCAAACATACCTCCTTGATGGCCTTGCCATAGATAGGTACTTCTTTGATTGCTTGGAACAAAGGAATTTTCACACATATGTGTTTTAGCTGGTCAAGGATATAAAAGGTGGGTTCCTCTTGTTTCTTCACATTTTCACCTTCCAATCTTTGTGGAAAAGGAGGGGGCACTTTATCAGATGACTTAGATAATGATGGGATCTAAACTGGCTGATTTGGTTGGTCTTGGTCATTGATATCTTCTTCTTCTTGGTCAATCTCCTCAGATGGTAATTCTAAGATTATGGGAGGAGATGGTGTGGGCAGCACGGTTCCTGAATGTAAATTAATATTATTCAGGTTAAGAGCATAGGTAGGCTGATGATTAGGATCAACAAAATAGACTTGTTGTTGCTGTGGTTGCTGGTTATTTGGATTAGGTGTTGCCTGAGCTAGTAGTTGGGTTGATTTTGGATTTGAACCTTGATTAGTTGTAGGAGGTGGCATAATGGATTGTTGCTAGGGTTGCTGCAGGAAACCTGCAGTTGGATTTGACCATTACTGGCCTCCTCTCCATTGGTTAGGCTGCTACCAATTCCCTTGTGGAGGTTGCCACTAATTTTGCTGAGGTGGTTACCAATTTCCTTGTGAGGCTTGCCAATGGTTTTGCTGGGCATTTGGCCAAGGGTTATTCCACTGAGGTTGGGAGTATGGTCCATAGTTTGGAGGGTACTGATTTTTCCATTGACTATTATATGAACCAAAATTTTGCAAAGGGTCCTGAGGCATACCTTGTCTTGGGGCCCATGGCCTCCTTTGTGCAACAAAGAAGACTTGATCATCATCACCTTCAATCATTTTAAAATTAGTAGGCAACTATTTAGCCTCCATGTTGGCCACCATATTAGATCTGCAGTCATGTTTCTTCTGTCTACAATGCAGACAGAACTCAGCTAACATTGCTTCAGGTTCCTCATGCTTCTTCCGAGCTTGCATGGTGTCCAACTGTGTAGCCATGTTGTTTATGATTTCTTGCTTGAAATCAGACAACAAATTTGTGATCTCCATCCGGGAAACTCCACTGGAAGAAGACTTTCCCACTATAGCTTGATGACCTCTACCTTTCTTCACATTTGCTCGGGAGTAATTAAGACATATTTTCTGAATATCATCCCAAGGCAGTTGGGTTATATCACCTCCTCCTATCAGGTCCAGAGCGTCTATACAGGCATCACTGATTCCTCTTAGAAAAATTAATTTATGAGAGTCTTCATTGAGAGTATGGTTTGAGTTCTTTTTCAGAGAAAACAAGAATCTTGAGATGTAGTCTTCCAGGCTTTCATCCTCCTTTTGTTAAATTCTGAATATATCGTATCCCTTACTTCCACTTTTACAATATTCCTTGTATTTCTCAAGAAATTTTGTTTGCATGGATGCCCAGCTATCAACAACACCTCTTCCTAAACTCATGAACCATCTAAGAGTTCTTTCCTTCAAGGTGGAAGGAAACAATTTCAACTTGTGTGCATCTGAAGTGTAATCATAGCTGCGACAGAGGATATCAAACTCAAACAGGAAAGTTTCAGGATCCTTCATAACTAGGCCATAGAACTTGGGAAGTAATGAAGAAGGAATATTTTTAAGGTTATCAGTATCTCACCGAGGAATAATGGGAAACTCAAAAGTAGGAGGTGGATTCGGTGGATTATTTTCCATATTTGCTTGCTGGAATATCAGAGTGAATGGATTTTCCTTAGGTTCTTCGTTGGTTGGGTCAAATGGTAGTTCAAAAAATAGGTTTTCAAGGAGAAACCTTCCCAGTGCATCTCTTCTTCTATGCATGCAATAGAATGAATGGTGATTTGAAGGATTTTGAAATTTTTTGATTAACAAACTAAACTAATGCTAAAAATGACTTCTGACAAGTTCTTAGCTTGACACCATCCCCGACAACGGCGCCAAAAATGGTCATGCCCACAAAAGGATATGAAAATCATAGTAAAACCTATCCTGGGAATTGGACATTCCAGTAGGTGACTAATATCTCTTTATGGACGTTCATTTACTTGTCAAACCAGGGAATGTATACTTTGAATGGAGCAGCACAATATATGCACTAAGAACTAGTTTTAGTCACAACTTAACAGAAATAAATACTTGGAAAGAATTCTATCTATGCTACAGGAAGGTAATGCAAAGCTATCTTAACTCAACTATGATTTAACCAAAGCAGTAAGCATAACAGCTACGATTGAGACACAAACTTTGATTGGCCTTATGCTGCAAGAACAGGCACAGGGATGGATTCCCGATGCTGCAGGAATAATATAAGACTGAGTTTGTATGAAAACTTCAAAGATGAAATCTAACTGATGATCAACAGAAAAAGAACAGCTAACTAACTAGCTACAAATACTTACTAAATGGGCCCCCTTAGCAAGCATCTACTGATTACGCAAGTGCTGAACTCAGAACTTCATCAAACTTTATTCATAAACTCAGAATGGTGTACATTGCTTTGTTGATATGAAAACTAACAACAAACTTTGTCTCTTGTTATACAGATTCTGCTTTTTATTATTATCATACTAACTCTTACATGATATATTCTATTTCCCTATCACTATGCTTCTATCTTACTTCTGACCATCCTCTTGCTCACTCGTGTAGGAGGAGCACTTATTTAAAAGTCAGGAGAACAACTAACTAACCCTAACAAAGAAAGACATGGAAGTAAAATGTATCCCAAAATTGAGGAACAGACTTCATAAATGAATTTATCCATTCAACCCGATCCAGAGAGAATCTAGCGCTCCACTCTCTCCAGATTGACTGTCATTAAAAATCCTTCCCAACGGTTTCGGTCAAAGAGTCTTTGCCAAAGCTTCCTCGAAGTTGTGCAGGAAATAGACTTTACTGCAAGGCCAAGATCGGCTGCGCTTGACTCTATCAACTTTCTTCAACAACCTGCGAAACACAAGGTATTAGATGCGAAATAAAAGGCACATGGCACATACACAATATCCTTTCATTAATCACATATTTAAATCTATTTCATCATTCAAAAAATATATGCGATATACCAGTCATTTAGGGAGTCAACGGGGTAATAAATATAGATAAGACAACACAATAGGCTGCAGGATTATGAAAGTGTATTGCTACAGGATATCCCAATAAAAGGTTTCAAAAGAGTTTAAACAACCATGAATAACGAAAGTAAAGGTATTAAAATTTCATCATGATATCCAAACTATGAGCACATTTTGGGCTCATCACATCTCAAACTCTTTTAGCATATTTCCTAAAAATTTATCACACATAGCTTCATTGCCTCCAAAAATTATGTCATCAACATACACAGCTATAATCAAGATTTGATATTTTTCAACATTAAAGTAAAGGTTAATATTTGTAGTTCCTTTAATGAATCCTTGTTGTATCAAATACTTATCCAATCTTGCATACCAAGCTCTAGGAGCTTTCTTCAATCCATACATAGCCTTCTTCAATATGCAAACCATATTAGGTTTATTTGATAACTAAAATCCTTAAGTTTTTTCCATGTATACTTCTTCCAACTCTCCATTCAAGAAAGTATACTTCACATCCATCTGATAAACTTTGGAATCCTTATATGTTGCAAAATCCAAAAACATCTTGATTGCTTCCATTCTAGCCATCAAAGAAATTGTATGCTCAAAGTCTATTCCTTCAACTTGTGCATAGCCTTTACAATAATCCTTGCCTTGTTTCTTACCACTATTGAGAATGTGTGTCTCAATCTCACTGTAAAACCCTAGCTTAGTTGTTTTCAACTTAGACTTCCCAATATTTTGTATTCGATGACTTGTCTTCATCAAGCTGACAGTTAAGTTTTGATGGGATGAAGTTTCCAATCCTCATGATGTCTTGATAGCTCTTCATGGGTTGGCGTTATGTGTATTGTCGGGCAGACAGGTCAATGTCGAAGAGACCTTGAATCTTGTCTCTCTTACATCCCTATGGAGGGTGTTGCATTAGTGGTAAGGATAAGTATAATCGACGAGATATGTATATGTCAAAGAGAGTCCCTAAGTAGTCCCCTCAATATTCTGATGAGACTACATCAAGATGTCTTGTTATTTCCAGGACCTTGAATATTTTCCCCTTGACATCCCGATGGGAGGCTGGGGACTCTTGTCGGTAGGAGTGGAGAACATCGTTGGGACATAGAATGTTTTCCCCTCGATGTGCCAATGGAGTGGAACCATAATGTGCTATTAAGGTGGGACCGATCTACGTGGAAGGTGACATCATTTGTATGATAGTGACATGGATGTCATGTAGGTAATGGGGATCACTTGGTTAAATGTTGTAAGCTTTATTGGCGAGATCTCTTTGTATCAGAGGGAGGTGTTATGTTGTCCACTTGAAGTCCCGATAGTATGAGGTAACAATAGTAAGAAATATGCATATCGGGGTGATGGTAAGGGCTTATAGGGACATGGTTTTGGGTCTCCTCAACACTTTGATATGACTTCAATGGTGGTAGAAAGTATTGGCAGTTAAGCTATTGTGACTGTTTGTTAGTTATGGAAGTTGGAAAGTTGGTTCTCTTGATACGCTTGTGAAGTTGATATGTAATGTTGTAGAGAAATGGTTCACAGAGAGTGAGAGATCGAGTTTAAGCAGGAGTTATGCTGTCGAACTATCTCTAGGTGGAACATGATGTTAATCTCCATGTAAAGTCTTAGAGCTTGCAATTGTATTGTAGTTGTTTACTTTGTTGCTAAATAATACAATAGATCTATGCTTTTGGAGTGTGAGGTTTTTATACTCGAAAGGGTTTTCCCCACATAAATCTGTGTTCATGTATTCTATTCCATCTTGTATGTTTAATGATTTGGTTTATTGAATCTATTCAATGCATTTTTTTGAAACTAGTTGATCTAAAATTTCATTAACTTTCCTTTCAGGATTAATGGTGGGAAATGAACTATGTCTAAGTTCGCTTTATGGCATAGTATTATGTGTCTTTGGGGTTTTCTGAAGAAATGAATGTTACCGAAGACACTTATTAATCCCAAATTGTCTTTATGAGATGAACCAAAATTTCCAACAAATGGTATCAAAGCCATTGTTTTG
>VDFB02292527.1:13721664-13812598 GCA_007258455.2 Sequoia sempervirens | reverse complement strand
CTTTTGTTTCCCTTTTTGGGATGACATAAGGCATCAAGACATCTAGGTCTCTTCCATGTTGACCCAAAAGCTTTTCCATTATATTTTTTATTTTTCCTATGTTTTCCTTTAGGGGATGACACAAGGTGTCGAGACATTTATGTATCTTCCTTGGTGACTTGAAATGATTTTTCTATTTTTTTGTTGTCTTTGTGTCATTTTTCCTGTTCCATTGGTATTTGGGGAATGATGATAGTTCCAAGCTCTATGAAAATATTGTAGCAAAGACATACTGACCCTTAATCTGTGGATCCCTTATGTTATTTTGGGATTTCATTTTGGGGGAAATCCATTTTCATGTTGTAGCTTTATTTGGAAACATATGAATTGGAATAGGGATTTTTGAATAAGCTGTAATTTCCTCTTTATTGTTAGTATCTATCATTTTCTACTTTAAAGTAATTACTCACAACATGGTGTTTAACAATTCCTTTAAAGTGGAGGCATACATTGGCATTATTCTTTTACAATTCATATTTTATTATGTAGCCTTCTTACTTCATGTGATGCATCTTTCACTTTGTGGTGACATTGGGTGTGATGCCCTTCAAGAGCATGATCTCTCTTAGCATATTATATTCCTCTTAGTGGCTTGATGTGGCACACTACATCCCTTAAGTTGTGAATCTTCTATTCTTCTATTGGTCCTTTTTGGATACACTAGGTACAATGTTCCCTAAGTTAAGACCCTACATGAAAAAATCGTTTGAATGTACCTTACACTACTTTTTCATTTACAATATTTGTTATATTTCCACCTTGCATAACACACTTTTCTTTCCTATAAATCCATCTTGTTTGTTCATGGGTTTCAAGCACACAAAGCTTTTCTTTTCCTGTGATTCTTGTTGTTCATATTGTGTGGAACCTTGTCAAAGTTATCAGGAGGTATATCTTTAGTATGGTTGTACATATGGGAGTTGAAATTAGGCATGAGTTTCCCATAGCTAGTTGCTTGTCTATGTGAGTGCATATTGGCTGTGTGCATATGTGTCTCACTAGGGAATCACCTAGTGGGTGGCTTGAGATTCCACTAGCCCTTGTTAGCGTGCATTTGGTTTGCATAGTGGACATCATGTTTCACTTGTGAATTTTTTGGACAAACAACTTAGATTTGATCCACAACATGTAGGGAAAATGGTCGAAGCTTGGTCCACCCCTTTTGTTTTTGCTTTTCTCTATTATTTATGTCTTTGGACATGTATGCTTGTGTCTTGTTGTTGCTTCATATATTATTTTTATGTGTGTTCTTTTGTGCCTATGTTGGTTTCCCATAGGATCTTGATCTTTGGGGGATTGATCATCCCTCTTGATCATTTTGTCCTATCTCACTAGCATTGGTACAATTGGACCCCTTTTGATGCGATTTTGCCTACTTTAGTGTGAGTTTGAAGCAAGTTCCTCCTCTTACTAAAGTGGGGGATAAATATAGCATAGAAAAATTCATCCCTTTACATTTTCACACTTGTTTGGGCCCTCCCTACTAAAATTGGGCATATTTATGCCTTATTTGGCTCTATTTTGCATCCACAAGCCTTAATTACTGCATCCCTTTGAGGATAATCTCAACACATATCTTAAGACCAATAATAATTTAATGATTTTGGATTGTATGGCCTAGATTTAGTGATTTGGGACTCATACACCATCTTGGGCATATGGATCCCACCTAAGTATTGAGGCCTGGATCTAAAATTAGCATAGAACTTACAATTTTTGAAATTTGTGTTCCAAGATTAGCCTACTAGGACTCATATGCCCCAAATGGTATATGAGTCCCACTTATCTTGGACCTATTTTGAATTCAAATTATTGGCATGATTTTATTCTCTTAGATTTGATGTCAGCCTGTAGTGTTGTAATTTCAGGAAATTTGGCATAAACAAGTATAAATACAAGGTTATTTAACATATTTTCTCCTAACAATTTTCATGAGAAAGTGTGATCTAAGAATTCAAGTATTCAAGAGCATTCAAGAGTTGATTATCGAGCATTTTGGAGCATCATTCAAGAATCAAACATCATGTCAATGCCATCATGCATCATGTTTGGTTTTGAGATAACATTTGTGATGTAGATTCTTATGATTCAAACAAGCATTCAAGTCAAGATCCATAACATATGATCAAGATTCAAGATCTACATTCATGCTAGCCATATCAAACAATATTGTAGCCTTTGTTCCAAGGGTCTCGTGAGTTGCAACATAGCTTATTTTTTCATTCATCATTCCCTCTTTCCATTTCATTTCATTTCAAGGTTTGATTACTAAAATGGGGTTTGACCAAGGCAAACACCTATCCACTAACAAAATAATATTTTTACCTCTCTTATATGTGTGATCTATAGATTTGGGTTGAAGATCCATTGAAGAGAAAGATTGGAGAAAGGTTGTCAAAGTTGCAAAGTTGTCAAAGTTGTCATCTACATTGCAAAATCATGGAAAGTCGCCTATAGGTTGCAATTCAATGTTTTAGACTTGGAGATTTGATAGGAGAGAAGCTATAGGAGAACAAAAAAAGATAATAGAGTTTTAGATCAACCCTGGTGCTAGGACTAAATAACCACTTGTGGCATATGAGTCCTAGTATACCAGATTTTAAGCATTTTCTATAGATCTTGATTTAGCAGTTCTAGATTTTAGACTCAACCTGTAACCCTAAACTGGGACTAAATCACCCCTACTAGTATATGAGTTCTAGTGTACTTCAAAAGTCATAATTTTGGGAGTGAAGATCTTGTTTTAAGCCTCTTAAATTTTTGAGGTGCTCCTCTATCCTTCCTTAGTTCATTATTCTGACTTTTAGTTTCATATCTTAGGTTGCATAGTTACATTTGCATATTGTTACATTTCCTTCTTTCCAAGGATTTTCTTGGTGGTGAACCCCACCTTTTTGTCTTTAATCACACCCCTAAGACACCTTATTGCAGATCTCTTTCCCTCATTCCATCCCTATATTGAGATATCTAAGCTTTCCTTGAATGAAACCTGAAGGAAATAGGTGGAGGAATCCTAACCACTCTTTAGTTCTATCTCCTAACATATAGAACCACAAATTTCTTCATTTCAATGTTCAACAATAGTCTTCCTTGAAATACCAATGCCAAAAATTAATCACTCTCTCTCTTCATCCTTCAAATATTTGAATTCAAGAATAAAGAAACTCCTTCTAGAAGGGTAGATATAAATTTTATCCTCAAATACCTCTATCTAAAACTCCATAGTTCACGCATGTAAATTGCTCAATTTAGACCAAATTCTTGTGAATTTGTAAATTAGTGCATGATCCAGTAGGTGTTCCTTGATATTAGAAACTTTTATCTCAAAAAATTTCTTTGGACTATGATTAGTAGGGTGAAGGGTAAGAGTGTAAGACTCACTCACAATTTGAGAAGCTAGATTCATGTGGAGAAGACTACTAGAGATATATTTATACAAATAAAAGATAAATTTATTTGTGTTCCTATCTACATCAATAAGGGGAACATTGGTATAAAATGCAACCTTGGAGGAATTTGATACCAATTTTTTTTTTTCTCTAAGTTTTTAAATTTGTGACTTCTTGAACCTATTAATTGTATTTCTCTCATCTGCATCGTGGACAGTTTTCATCCAATGTAGCTCCACTCAAAATGACCCATGGGATGCCAAAGCCTCCTTGTAAGTGTGAGTGGTGTGTGTGAAGGAGTCTGTTCAAACACTCTTAAAAGGAAGGGATTAGGGTTTGATTTGTGAGCAATGGAATTGTAGAGAGCCAAGGAACATTTATAGTGTATATTTATGTGGTAATGAATTTAAATAATAAAATGCAACATGAAAAAATTAATAATGAGATTGTTGGAATTTAGTATTATTTAATGAGAAAAAATAGTGAGATATTAAAGTCTAATATCATTCACATTATTATTGGTATTGGCATAGTGTGATGGTTTAAAGATGGTGTTGTTGTTCTTGCCACCAAGGTTCGAACCTTGTTTGGGAGGTATTGTTGAGTGGTTATCTTGGGGATGAGCTCTCCCATTTGTGACCTCACCGGTTCATAGCTTCAGATTATTGGATAAATTTCAAAGCGTCTTGGTGGGAGCACAATGTCTTTCATGAAAATTAAGCTATATATTTTTCAAATTGATGAGAGTGCAATGCCATTTCTATACGTCTATTAATTTAAAGATGAGTATTTTTTTCTTAATTGATAAATGATTTACAAGTTCAAGTGGTGAATGGGTCTCTTTACAACTAAGTAATTTATGAACAAATTAACACTTTTTATCTTTGTGTAGATGAATTCCATCGTACCCTCATTGGACACCCAAGTAAAATTAGGACATTTGTAGTGAAATTCAATTTAACCTTTTTAGGCAATAAGCTGATGAACTTGCATGAACTATATAATTTGGCATCAGCAAATTCACCATCAGCAATTCACTGCAGGAAAATTCACCACTAGCAATTCACTACCACGTAAAACTAATCACAAACTTTTAATGTGATGAATTTTTGTGATGGTGAATTGCTGGAGGTGAATTTTCCTTGAGATGAATTTGTCATGGTGGTGAATTTTTCTGCTATGAATTTATGACGGTGAATTTTCCTAAAGAGGAGCAGATTTGTTGCATGTTTATCCACGGGAGTTGCTCAGTTACATAGAATATCTATACTAATTTGAAATCCACTCTTGAAATACCAAATAACATGTGAGGATATTAAAAGCATATCATGGTGCCGTATCATGTCTTTCGATTACACAGAGTAACGAAATTCTGGAGAGAAAAGTGGTATTCCCATGGCCTTAAATAACAACGGGTGGAGCATTAATACAAATGGATTCCATCGGCTGTACGAAACGATGAGCTCAAAAGCTTTTACAGGAAAGCAGTGTTCTTACGTTTCATTGCGAATCACAAATTTATAAAGCAAAAACGACCCCTTGAATTCAGAGAGGACGCGGAGAATAGATAACATGCATGAGAAATGTTTCATTTTTTTGTCATGGATGTCCACATTTTGTGTATATCGTCGAACGGTACCTGTGTTTTACAGCTCAGTCGAGTAACTAGAATTCGGATTTTTCTGTGAATATGCCAGCTGCCCATTCGATATAAACTGCCTCTCTTCCAATGCCTGGTCAAGGCAGCTTAACCTCACTAAACACAGAGTGAGAACTGTGTTGAAAACCAGTAGCAGACATTTCTCCTTTGGCAGGAAAATAGGCATTTCTGAAACACATTTCCTGTCAATGGAGAATTGCTCTGTTACTGCTCTTCCACAAATCTTGGCTCGCAAAACATCTGTACGTTAGATTTTTTTAAGTTGATTATGTATTCTTGGTAGAATAATTCTAATAAGTAGATTTTTTTTAATAATGTTTTTTCAAATTAGTAATAATGTTTTCTTGACAGTCTTTTGTTCGTTTTAATATTACATTGGTTTATTATTTTAATTATCAATTAGAGTTATTTTTTTATATCATCTATTTACTAAGTTTTAATTTTGATCAATAAAAATAGGATAAATATTTATCATTTTTGTATGATTAAGGTGTAAAACTATTATTGACTATTTGATCATTGAAAAAAAAATGTTAGAATTCATTGTTTAGTTTTACATTGAAAGCATGAAAATTCATATTCTATCATATACATTAAAACTAAAACATAACTTTTAAATAAATTAAATAAAACAACTATTTAATAAATAAAAAATACTACATCAAATAAAAATAAAATAAATAATGTAAATAAAATAAAATAATTATAAAGTAAATTTAAAATGGGGCAGGTGGCCTACCTTGATTGGCATTGCATTTTAAGTAGAGGTCATGAGGAATTTCGTCTCCCAAAAGTGTCCTTAGTTATGATAAAAAAATTAAGTAAAAATAGAATAATTCAAAATTAATATATTATGCATTTTTAAATAAATACATTAAAAATATTTACATTATTAATTATTTTAACATATATAAGAAAATATTCGATTTATTTAAAAAAAAATATTTTTTAAAATTAACAAAATCTTATGTTTAGATATATAATATATGATAAGGGCTTTTCTTTCCTAGTTAGATGGTAGTATTGGTTTGAAAATTTATAGTTTTCATTTGTATATGTTAATGGTGATTATAATTTTGATCCAAATTTAATAAAATGTATGAAAATATAAAAAAATAGAAAATAAATATAAAATAATTCAAAAAAATAAAAATAAATAAATATTGATATAAAATAGTACATTAAAGAGAATTGAACACTTTTTCAAGAGATTTAGAAACATAACATGACATATGATAGTTGAAAAAATAGATTTGCTAGAAAGTCATAGTTGTGATTATCATAATAGAAAAGCATATAATGTTTGGTGATGTTAGGGTAAAGGTGTCATTTATTTTGTAATATTATGTATATTTTTTGTGTCTAAGTTGTACTTTGACACCTAGAGTGTAATTAGAGAAATAATTTATAATATTTGTTACCTTATATTCTAAGCATTTGTTGTCATACACATTCATAAAGGAGGTGGAGCACAATGGTGGTAGTTATAGTTGACTTTGAGGTCATTTAAGACAATTTCACATTCCTAGACAATAGAAGAAAAAGTGGATAATATTGTTTTAAGGGATAGGGTCCACATGAGTTAGTAGAATCCAAAATAGAGTAGTATACTTGAGGATCTAAGATGTTGGGGAGTTATCAATCAAAGATCCCTTTACAATTATATTTTCTATTTGGTGACTCATTAATTAAGTCGATATGACACCCATGTAAAGTTATTTGATGTATTTACTATTCTTGAAAGATTTTCTCCAAGTTTGATAAAACTATTTGTGGTTTAGCCTCTCTCCTTGCCTATATAGTGGAGGTATGAGATGGTTGTTTCATGTCATTATTTATAGGTACACATGCATTACAAAGTGTTGTTAGAGTGTTGATATTGTCTCATGTATTTTTAATATTAATACATACTTGTCTTTTTCTCTCTACCAGATGTATTTTTTTCCTAAAAGAGTTTCTCCACATACATCCTATCTACATAGTTTGCTAATTTTATTAATATTGCTGATTTATGCATCTAAATAATGTTCTTTTATGATAATCTTAGATAAAGAAACATATCTCAGATTTACATACACTTTGTAGAATATTTTACTATAGTATTTTCAATTTTTTTCAATAGGTAGTATATTAGAGGCACCCAAATTGTTGCACAAAATGTCTCAACACTCTTATAGAATTCAATGATCATTTGAAATTCACAAAAGTATGTTTTAATAAGGATTTTGAAAAATATTTCTCAATGAAATGTGTTAATAAAAATATAATTGTTGCTAGATATATTAATGAAATGATATTATTGATGCAACTCCAAGGATTGTCAAAACAATGAATTAAATGTGATCTTACCAAAAATTAATGATTCTTAAATTTGTACATAATGATCTTACATGCTAATTTTTTTTGGATACTTTCAATCAAATTTAAAATCTAATAATCAATAACAAACTAATTTTTAAACATATTTTAAAAATAAATTAAAATAACATTTTTGAAATTAATTATGAATTTCCATTAAAGAATAAATGAAATTAATATTTTGTAACAAACCTACTAGTTCATTAATTTCAAAAACACTATTTTTTTATAAAATAAATTGGTACAAAAGTGTTTAAAATACATAGCAACTTAAGGTAAATAATTCAATCATTTACATTATACTAATTTCTTATTCATTCGACATTCACATTCATTTACAAGATAAGAGATTTTTGTCAAAATTTACTATAAAATATAACATCATCATTTCATTATAACAAGAGTACATAAATTTTCATCAAATATTATATATTCACAAGAATAATTTTTATAACATTTACAATAAGTTGAGAACCATAAACCCTGTTGATGGATGCCTCGAGTCTTTCCCACCCAGATGGAAATTTGAATGCGAACAGTTCTTGTTCCTCCCGCTTAGCTATGCCACCCCTACTTTCTCCACCTGGGTGCAAACTATTCGTGGACCTTTTTGTCGATGTTTCCCCTTTCCTGCCATGGGATCTACTATGGGTGTGGCTGAGGTTACTCCAAAACCTTCTATGGGGTTTGGTGTGGGTTCTCTTGTTGCTATGAATGGCTCACTTTTGTTCATTGATGTTGTGCAGACCAACAAGTCTGGGAAGGGTTTTGTGCATCTTTTGGCATGAAAATGTTACTATTGTAATTTCCCCCAGTAAGGAAGCCTTTGAATACATTGATTTTAATTCCAGGACTACTCTTATTTGTAGGTTTTGTCATATCTAGCCTTGCCTCCCTGATCTATGCCTTTGGATATCTAATCATTTATCTTTTTTGATTGAAGGTTCAATGGAAATTTGTCCTTCTATAAGGGGCTTTTTTGTTGTGGGGTCTTGTTTTCCTGAGGGGTGATCCCACAGTACTAGTTTACAATTTTGGCCAAATTGGACACTGAACTAATTTTTCGTATCTAAATCTTCACTTTTGGGCACCTATAGTGGCTAAATTGTGAGGAATTTGAAGATGATGAAAACTAGTGATTTGTGACATTTTGTTTATAGATTTTAAATATATTTTTTTCAATTTTTTTGGAATTATATTGCACTTCTTTTTCCATATCCTTTGAAAACTAGTTTTTAGTAAACTTACCATTTTTAGGAGTGATGCTCATTTGTATACATATAAATTTTTCCATGAAGGATAAAATTATAATATTTTAATTTAGATTTTGTAACCTATGATATCCTAGCACTTTCATTTGGTTTTCATAGTGTTTTATTGAATATTTTTTTGTTAATCAAGTTTCAAAGTCAAACCAATTACAATTCAGATATAGGCTGACCATATACAACATAACTTTTTTGTATGTATCAAAATTCTTTTTTTTTTTGTTGGATAAAGGACTTCAATATCTAGTACACTAATATTTTTCAATTTTTTTTTGATAATATACTATTTTTCCAAATGTGTGGAACAAAAAGATTGATTTTCGGTGAAAAAATTATGTTTAATCAAACTAAGAAAAAAATACATAATAAAACCAAAATATATTAAAATTATATTTGTTGGAAAACTCGTTCCAAGGACTACCATCATCTAGTTGGGTCTATGAAGTCTCCTCCATTTTCATGCTCAACTTGAGCTTTGAAGGGAAAAAAATTGAAATTTTTTGGTGCTAGAGGGGGAGAAGGTGGGTTCTAGCGAACCAGAGGGTTTGCTCGAACCCCCATGGTTTTGGTGAGCCCCCTTTTAATGCAATTAAAAAATAAACCCATTAAAGGGGTGTTCACTCGAACTCCCTTATAACGAACCCTCCTAGTTCTAGTGAACCCCCTAAAGTGTTTTCCATCTAAAAATGCATTTTTGCTTCCTCAATGGAATTATAAACAGTTTTGTGGGTCTACCTGAGCATAGACATGTTGTTTTAGATTATGGTTTGTGGGAATGGGATTCACATCCTCTTTCCATTAGGCCTTGGGTTCATCATTTTAACCCTTTGAAGGAGCCCTTAGATGTTGTGCCTATTTGGGTAAGATTAACTTATCTTGTCTTTTAGTTATGGTGTTCCTTTGCTTATGAGGGCATTGATAATACTCTTGGTAGGTTCTTGTAAGTGGATAATCCTTCCAAGAATTTTACTCACACCTCCTTTGATCATATTTTGATGGATGTATATTTTTCAAAGGCTTTATCTGGTGAGGTAGTGTTGTAGGTTAATGGCTAGTCTTGGTCTCAGTTAGTGGATTATGAAGGTATTCCTTTCTGATGTAGATGTTGTTTCATTGTTGGTCACTTGGCTTGTGATTTTTGTCAAAGCTCCTACCTCATTTCCTCCTCTACCTAGTGGAAAAACTCTTTGTGAAAATTTAATAGTGTACCTTGTAGTGGACTCTACTTCAAATGATGATGATTCTAGGCCTCCTTCTCCTTCTATGCAAATGAATAATCCTATTGTTGAGGGTGCTCCTCCTATGGATTCTATTGTTCCATCTCTAGACAAGGCTATTCCTAATGTTGTGTGTGTTGCCTCTCCTGAGGCCCCTGCTACCCCCTTTCTTGAAAAAGCTTTCTTTTCTATGAATTCTTCTACTTTGATCTTGGATTTAGATGCTTCACCTAAAGTATCTATTTTTCCTCTTGTCAGTTATTCTAAAGGGGAGTCTCCCCCTTTTGGTCAATATATTTTAATTCTAGTTTCAAATTTGTCCTTGACAACTATGCATAGTAAGAAGAAATGTAATTCTAAGGTCACAGTTTTGTTTAATACACCATTCGAGGCTATGTTTTTGGGTTCTAGCTCTAGTGCTTGAAATATTTCTCTTGGTTTCTATTTCTATTCTATCTTCTGCTAGTGGCTATTTCCTTGCTACTAGTCTATTTTTTTGTGGTTCTTATCATATTGTTTCTGACTTGTTTGCTATGTTTGGCCAGTTTGTTTTGTTGAGCTATTTTTGTCTATTTTTACTTTGTATCCAGGATCAGGGCCCTTCCTTACTTATCTATTAAAAAAAAATTGCAATATGTTTTACCATAGATGTTGAATACTAATGGCTAATACAATACCATGTGAAATCAAATGTAGTATCTTTGATAAACTATGTCTTTGTTATCTTAGATGAAAATAATAATATAATGATATGTGAAATCGAATTTAATATCTCTAATAAACCAAGTCTTTGACATCTCAATTGTAAGAGGAAGAGCATCACCCGAGTAATTTTCATCCAACCACAAATCAACAATTCACTACACTCCTCTCCTAACTCTCTATTTCTCTCTCTATCATTCTCCCTCTCTCTCTATGTTTGTCTATTTTTCTCTCTCTCTTTCCCTCCCTCAATTCCTTTTCTCCACCTTCCTTCCCCACCCTAGCTTCTCTCTGTAGGCCTGTAAATGCTCCTTCCATCCATCCTTTGCCATAATAAAACATAGCTCAACTGGCTGCCTCTCTCTTCTCTGTGTCTGCCCTGTCTGTAATGCTCCCGCCCTCTCCATATGCCCATGTCTTATACATGTATATGCATGTATACCCATGTAAAACCATATCTATCTTGGTGTATATGCGTAAGCCATTAATGCTGGAGTGCATGCCTTTGGGTCTACATGTGTCTCCCTGCTTGAAAAAAAAAAATTCATATACCTCAATGTATATCTTTCTGGCGTATGGCATGCATGCATACCATATGGCTGTCTCAAAGCCCGGTCCTCCTGCCACCATACTCAGAGGCTCTCTCATTCCCCCTCTACTTCTCTCTATCTCACCTATCCATCTCTAGCTCTCCATCCTTCTCTAGATCTCTTCTTTCTTATCTAATTATCTCTAAACAACCTCTCTCTCACTCCATACCTCTATCTTATTTATCCCTCTATACCTCTACCTCTATCTATCCCTTAATTTTACCTTCTATCTCTTACTCTATCCTTCCCTCTACTTTTATCTATCTCACCCTTTTTCTCACTCTATCCTTTCCTCTCTACTTTTTTTATCTCTTGTCTCTCCATCCGTACTTCTCCCTTTCTCCTTCCCTCTCTCTCTCCTTTCCTCTCTTTTTTATCTACATCACCTCTCCCTCCTCTCCTTATATCTCTCATCTTCAATAATCTCAAAGTACTCTATATTAGTCCTCTCCCTCTCTCTCTACCTACTTCTTTCCTCCCCTACCTACTCTCTATCTCCACTCCACTTCTCCGCCTACCTCTTCCTTCCATAATTCTCCTTATCACTCTCACTACCTCTCTCTACTTATCTCTCCCTACCTTAAGAGAGAGATATATGGAGGGAGGGATGGAGAGTTTAGATTGAGAGAAAAAGAGATGGAGAAAGGAAGAGAGAGGGAGGGTGGGAGAGAGTGGTAGAGAAGGGAGGGAGTGAAAGGTAGGGAATGATATATATAGAGGTGAGATAGAGAGAAGTGGAGATAGAGATAGAGTGAGAAACAAAGAGTGATATCTAGAGAGATATAAGTTAGATGGAGAGAAATGGAGAGGGAATGAGGGAAGGAGGGAGAAAGGGATAGAGAGATGGAGATATATTTTTGAGATAGAGAAAATTATAGAGGGAAGGAAAGAACAAGAAAGAGAGGGAGAGGGAGGGAGAGGTAGAGAGGGATATGTGAGATAAGGAGAAGTAGAGACAAATAAAGATCAAGGAGGAAGGGGTGGAGATAGAGATAGAAATAGATACAAGAAAAGAGAGATAGAAAGACATATAGAATAATAAGGAGGGAGGGAGGCAGGGGTAGAGAGTGGTGAGATAGAGAGGGAGGAAATGATAGAGAGGGGAGGGAGGGAGGGAGAAGATAGGGGAAGGGATAAGTGAGATAGAGATAAGAGTAGAAAAGTGAGAGAGGAGAGAAAGGAATGGTGACAGGAGAGAGTAGAGAGGGGGAGAGAGAGAGAGAGAGAGAGAGAGAGAGAGAGAGAGAGAGAGAGAGAGAGAGAGAGAGAGAGAGAGAGAGGGAGGGAGTGGTAGGTAGAGAGAGGGAGAGGGGATATAGAGAGAAGTAGAGAGGGATAGGAATAGAGAAGTAGGGAGAGAGAGGTGAGATTGAATTATAGAGGGAAGGAGAGAGAAAGAGAGAGAGGACATAGAGGTAGATGTTTAGCTCAACAGAGAGAGGTAGAGAAAGGGATGAAGATAGGAAGATAGAGAGGTCTAAAGTGAAATGGATATAGATAGAGTGGGATAGAGAATGAAAGAGAATGAGATCCTACTTATTGGTTGCGCCCACAAAAGGATATGAAAATCACAGTAAAACCTATCCTGGGAATTGGACATTCCAGCAGGTGACTAATATCTCTTTATGGACATTCATATACTTGTCAAACTAGGGAATGCATACTTTGAATGGAGCAGCACAATATATGCACTAAGAACTAGTTTCAGTCACAACATAACAGAAATAAATACTTGGAAAGAATTCTATCTACGCTATAGGAAGGTAATGCAAAGCTATCTTAACTCAGCCATGATTTAACCAAAGTAGTAAGCATAACAGCTACGACTGAGACACAAACTTTGAACTGGCCTTATGCTACAGGAACAGGCACAGGGAGGGATTCCCGATGCTGCAGGAACAATATAAGACTGAGTTTGTACAAAAACTTCAAAGATGAAATCTAACTAATGATCAATAGAAAAAGAACAGCTAACTAACTAGCTACAAATACTTACTAAGTGGGCCCCCTTAGCAAGCATCTACTAATTACGCAAGTGCTGAACTTAGAACTTCATCAAAATTTATTCATAAAATCAAAATGGTGTACTTTGCTTTGCTGATATAAAAACTAACAAAAAACTCTGTCTCTTATCATACAGATTCTACTTTTGATTATTATTATACTGACTCTTACATGATATCTTCTATTTCACTATCACTATGCTTCTATCTTACTTCTAACCGTCCTCTTGCTCACTCGCGCAGGAGGAGCACTTATTTAAAAGTCAGGAGAACAACTAACTAACCCTAACAAAGAAAGATGTGGAAGTAAAATGTATCCCAAAATCGAGGAACAAACTTCATAAATGAATTTATCCGTTCAACCCGATCTAGAGAGAATCTAGCGCTCCACTCTCTCTAGATTGACTGTCATTAAAAATCTTTCCAACGGTTTCGGTCAAAGAGTCTTCGCCAAAGCTTCCTCGAAGTTGTGTAGGAAATAGACTTTACTGCAAGGCCGAGATCGGCTGCGCTTGACTCAATCAACTTTCTTCAACAACCTGCGAAACACAAGGTAACAGATGCGAAAGAAAAGGCACATGGCATATACACAATATCCATTCATTAATCACATATTTAAATCTATTTCATCATTCAAAAACCATATGCGATATACCATCCATTTAGGGAGTCAACGGGGTAATAAATGTAGATAAGACAACACAATAGGCTGTAGGATCATGAAAGTGTATTGCTACAGGATATCCCAATAAAAGGTTTCAAAAGAGTTTAAACAACCATGAATAATGAAAGTAAAGGTATTAAAAGTTCATCATGATATCCAAACTATGAGCACATTTTGGGCTCATCATTTGGCCCCTAGTTAGCCCAATGCTGGTCCTTCAGCATTAACTTTCCGGGTGGTCTCCCTGAAATATGTGGTTGTAGCATGACTCTGAAATGGAGTTCCAAACTTGTAATAAAATCCTCTATAAGTCTGCCACCTTTCATACCTAAGAGCTTCTGAATTGTCATTAAGATTTGTAGCCTGGTAAGGATAAAGGGGCCACATTAACACAGGAGGTTTGAATGTCAATGGCAACCACAATTCAAATCTCTTTTGAAGTCCCAACTGTATATATCTGCTTGATCATTTAAGAGCTGATGTGAAATTTAAGGGACTATGAGGCTCGGACTTTCTTAGCCCAACAGTTAATCTTTCCCACCTTTTCTCACTTCTGGTGTATGACAGTCTCCAAAACGAATATGGTTGTTCCTGAAATTCATCATATACCTATTTCCTGACATCAAATATTTTCACCCTGGTTGTATTATTATGAATGCCATATGTTAGAGTAAACCAGGTTTTCAACATTGCATGGGGGTCTAAACTTTGAGGGCACAAAGGAACAAGCTCATTCCTTTCAGTTTCCTCATATGTTTCCCATTGTCTGCCATAATTTGCTTCATTTGCTAACCATGACATAAATGATCTCAAATGGATGTCACCAATATACAGAAGAGGGTTCCATTTTGTTTCAAATGGAATTAAAAAGCCGTGTAAATAAAATTCACACAGAGAATTTTTTAACCAATTAGGGGCTGCCTGGTATGCATCATAGAATTTAGTAGTGTGGAGTATAGGATCTTGATTTCTAGAAATTCTCATTAGTTGGAACCATAAGAATTGTTCCTTAAGGCATAGAGCATAAACTCTGGGTGGTGGTTTGCATTCCATAATCTGACCAGCTACTTTTAACATTTCATCCATTTTTCCTTGTAACTCAAGAATTTCCTGTTTCTGACTTTCAATTTCTTTTTTCAGTTTCTTCCTTTCTGTCTCCCATAGACTTTGTTGCATGTCAGTCTGGGCTAGGTGTCAGAAAGTCAGGGTTTGCAATGTAATTGGTTTCCAGTTAGCTTTGACATATTCCAGAAACTCAATCAAAAATGTCTTCTTATAAACCACAATGGCTTAACAATTCGCAGGGGGAAATGTAACTTCACTGGCCACATCCAATTGTTCAGTTAGTTCCTGCTCTTGCTGTAGGATGAATTATTGTTGCCACAGTGGAGAAGATTGTGCTTCCTCCAAAATCTGCATAGCAGTGGCAGCCAAGTCATCAAGACTTGGTACCCCTTTTTCATTGTGCTCAATTTCCTTTGTCTCAGTTTGTTCCTCTTTAGGAACAAATGAACTATGTGTAGCATTCTCAGACACATTCTGAGAAACATCAAATTCAGACTCCATGGACTCTTCTGAAATTACAATAACCTCTGGTTGAGGTGAAACACGGGAGGTCTTACATCGTTTCCTTGTGGAAACTCTTCTTGGCACTGGTGCGGCTGTAGGAGGTGTTCTTGTAGCCTTCCTTTTTCCAAACTGTCTAGAGGGTTCTACCCTACCATAGGACGATGGTGAACTGGTGATAGCAATAGGTGTTGCTGTAGGAGAGACGGCTGTAGGAGAAGAAGCTGCAGGAGAAGGGAATTGCCTTTTCTGAGAATGAGGGTCAGACTCTGGGGTTTGTTCCACCCCAGATGACTCTCCTGCCTTCGATTTTCCCTTCTCTCTCCTAGTGGTAGACTTAGTTTGTACCTAGGCAGAGGATTCTAGTGTGGGAGCTGCAGGAATAGGCGCTACAGGAGTAGATGACCCTTGCCCTGTTCTTCTACTGGTAGACGCAATTTCTTCTCTCTTTTTCTGAGGCCGTGAGGTAAGTACCCTAGGGGGTTGTGGAACTTGCAAGCTCTTTTGGGCAACAAATTATTGCCAGGAAAGAGGTGAGACATCTCTTAAGGAGCGTTCAATCAATAGTTTGATAAGGCCATGGTGAGCAATAAAATTATCTTTCCCCTGTTGGGTTCCATGGGCACTTTGTTCCAGAAATTTTAACAAGAAATTTGGTATATTTACAACTAACCCATGCCTCATATGACTTAATAATTTGAAATGGTGAGAATGCAGGTAAGAGAAATAGCCTTCACAGGTTAAATACCTGATTATGTAAGCAGCGTATTTTGAATAAGGAGGAGGCAACGATACTTGCTTGCATCCCTGCTTGGAGACTTCTAAAGGTCTATCAGTGGGTATTGAAAATTTAGCCCTTGCAAAAGCAGCATCCGAAGAAAAGTTTTCTCCAACGGCTGGAAGCCCAGTTACTTCAGCAATTCTTTCTTCAGTTACAACAACCGTCAGACCCCATACAGTAGCCTCCCCTTCAGAAAGAGTTCTCAAAAATTCGCCAGCAACCTCCTCATCGAAAGCATTTAAACTCAAGAAATAATTTAACCATCCACAGAGGCTGAATGCCTGGACTGTTTGAGGATTTTGCAATAGAAACTCATGAGCTACAGGCTCATGATGCACCAACTGACCACCCATGTTCACAGTTTTCCGTTAGCTGAACTCAACTTCCTACTAAAAATTCAAAAAATTTCCTCTCTGCTTCCCTTCCTGTTCTGATTTTTCTCTTCTGCCGGGCCGTCACATTTATCTCTTTTCCAAAAATGAACTTTTGAACAAGCACTTTTGATTGTGATTACAAGAAAGACATGCGATTGTATTTGGAAAGTACCAGAAAAATAATAAAGAAAGGTTATCTGAGCAGTTGTGGCAGCGGTGAAAAGACGGGTTTTAAAAGATGGATTACCCTGCCCCCTACTTAGAGTATGACATGTGTCCTCACATGTACTAAAGAATAGGCGGAGATCGAGTAATAATGACTGGTACAAACATAACAGTAAATGAATAGAATAAAATAAATCAAATATGCGATAATAAAAGATATGGCATATCTTCAATAAATGCATGTGCATGTAAAGAAAGATGACGGCTTCTTCATGAAGTGACAGTTGGAAATGATATCATAATTAAGGGTGATATGGATGAATGAGGCAGATGGGTGATGTGGGAGGATGAGATGAATGGATGGAATGGATGGATGGGATGGATGGATGGAAGATAAAGAAGTGAGATGTGGTGACAAGTGGAAATGAAGAAAAAGGGGTTTCCTTAAAAAGAAAACCTTTATTATGAGCATGCTTTTCAAAATTACGGCGAAGCTGCAGGAGAAAGGCTAAAGCCTTCTGTTGCAGGAAGAGTAGCTGCAGTATCCTGAACGAACTGCTGCATGAATTCTTTTTTTGAGACCAGTTTATGGTACATCCGGAGGCGGTGTCCATTAACTAATAGCTTGAATTGAACAGGATCAATTGTAACAAGTTGAACTGTACCATTACCAAATATATTCTCAATTTCATACAGCCCCAACCATCTGGTTTGTAATTTCCCTGGACTGTCCTTATACCGTGAGTCATAAAGTAGATCCCAGTCTCCTACTTTGAATTTCTTTTCCTTAATATATTTATCATGCCACCTTATTCGTTGATTCTGTATCATCTCAGTGTGTTGTAGGGCATGCGTTCAGAGTTCATCCAGAGTATTGAGGTGCATGATTCTGTCTTTTTGTGCATCAGTTAAATCCATGTCCAGCTCCAGTGCTGTCCAGAGAGTCTTATGTTCAAATTCTATGGGCATCACAGCTGTTTTACCATACACCATTTCAAAAGATGTAAATCCTGTAGCAGTCTTCCAGGTAGTACGGTAGGCCCATATAGCTTCAAGTAACCTTGCAGCCCAGTCCTTCCTATGCAAATCTATAGTTTTAGTCAAAATGGCCTCTATGTCTCTATTGGTAACCTCGACTTGGCCATTAGCCTGGGGGTGATAAGGAGTTGATTTTTTGTGCCATACATTGTATTCATTGACTAAAGTTGTGATAAGTGTAGAAGTAAATTGTGCTCCTTGATCTGTCACTATCTCCCTAGGAACACCAAACCTAGTAAATATTTCCTCATAGAGGAATTCAACCACTTTATTATCCCTAGCATGTTTCATAGGTTTAGCTTCTACCCATTTTGTGACATAATCTGTGCACACAAGAATGTAGGACTTACCATTGGAAGGTGGATCAATTGGTCCCACAAAATCTAGTCCCCATTTGTCGAATGGTGTGACTACAATTTGTGGAAATAGTGGCATTTCATCAGAGCGAGTTGGCCTTCCCATCCTTTGGCATCTATCACATCTCCTTGTATACTTAGCTGCGTCTCTATGCAAAGTTGGCCAATAGTAACCAGTATTTAAAATTTTCATTGATGTCCTTTTGGCAGCAAAATTTCCACCACATGGCTCATCATGGCTGGCATGCAGTATATCATGAGTGTCCTCCTCTAGTACACATCTCCTCATAACATGATTTGGCCCTGTATAAAACATGCAGTCTGCAATCCAAGAAAAGTTAAAACTTTTCTCTACCAATAATCTCTTTTCCTTAGGGGAGAATTGAGGAGTTCTTCCTGTTGCCAGATAATTTTCTATATCAACATACCATGGATGAATAACCTTGATGGCAAACAGGTGCTCATTAGGAAAGGAGTCTTCAATAAGTGCAGAGTCATCTTGCCTTTGAATTCTAGAAAGGAAATCAACAACTACGTTGTCTTTGCCTGGCTTGTCCACAATTGTAATATCAAATTCCTGCATCAGCAATAACCATCTTGCCAGTCTCCCAGATATTGAGCTTTTGTTCATGAGATACCAGATTGTTGCATGATCACTGTGGACAAATATCTGATAACCAGTGATATAATTCCTGAATTTATTGAGGGCGTAGATGATTGCCAACATTTCTTTTTCTATAACAGTGTAGTTGAATTCAACCCTTTGCAAATTTTTGCTTATGTAGTAGAGTGCATGTTCAGTTAATCCATCCTTATGCCCTAACACTGCTCCAATTGCATAATCCGATGCATCAGTATGAATATGAAATGGGAGTGACCAATCAGGTCCTTTCAGAATAGGTGTCTGTGTGAGGGTGGCTTTCAAGTCAAGAAATGCTCTTTTACATTCCTCTGTCCAGGAAAACTCTGCATCTTTTTTCAGCAGATTATATAAGGGGCCTGCTATTTGGCTAAAGTCCTTGATGAATCTTCTATAGTATCCGGCATAGCCTAGAAAGCTCCGTACCTCCTTCTGCTTAGTAGGAGAGGGTAACTTAGAGATGATCTCAATTTTAGCAAGATCAACCTAAATTCCTATAGCAGAAATATAGTGACCGAGCACTATTCCCTCCTACATCATCATGAAGTACTTTTGACTATTCAGCATAGGTTGTGATCCTCACATCTCTGTAGTACTTTTTCCAAGTTGGCTTGAGCTTCCTCAAATGTTGTACCATAAACAGTAAAGTCATCCATGTATATTTCCATGCAATCATATGAGATGTCCGAGAAGATGCTTATGACTGCCCTCTGGAAGGTTGTAGGAGCATTACAGAGACCAAAAGGCAAAACTGAATAGGAAAACGTTCCCCAAGGGCATGTAAAAGTAGTCTTTTCCTGGTCCTCAGGAGCAATCTTGATCTGATTGTATCCACTGAAGCCATCCAAGAATGAGAAGTACTTCTTTCTAGCTAAATTATCCAGAACTTGATCAATAAATGGAAGAGGAAAGTAATCTTTCTTTGTTGCCAAGTTAAGTTTTCTATAATCTACACATACCCTCCATTTTCCTCCTTTCTTAGGAATAATGACCAATGGGGAAACCCATTAAGTATTAGAGATTGGGTAGATAAAGCCAGCTGTCAACATTTTCTGCAATTCTTCTTTTACAATCTCTCTCAAAGCTGGATTGATTCTTCTTTGAGGCTTCCTAACATGTTTGAAATCACTATTAATATATATGCAATGTGTACAAAGTTTTGGGTCTAGACCCTTCATATCTCCATAGTCCCATGAAAAAGCTGACTTGTGACTGGTAAACATTTTGATCATAGATTCTTGTTGCTCACTGGTTAATGCATAAGGTTTTTCCTACAGCTACCTCAACTTGGGAGGTTAAGTCTATCATGGATACTTCAGACAGAAATGGCATGTCTACCTCATGGGGTAGTAAGGTGTGTAAACAATCAGTTGCTGCAGGATAATGAGTTGATGTGGACGAAGGAAGAATAGTCTGCAAGGAACATGGATTTTTCTCACAATGAAAGTATTCAGTACCATAGTTATTCAACAGGATATTGGACAGTATATCTTTTTCTTCTAGCTGTGCAATGAAAGGCTCTCTGATAATCATCATTAAATTGGCCACAGAATTCACTTCTTCCTCTTCTCCCAAATCTGGCCAAGCAACATCTCTAGACTCAAGTTGGGGCAGCGCTGGAGAATAGAGGGTAAGTTTCTTTGTACTATATCCATCGGATATTGTCATGTCACCCGACCTACAACCAATGCAAGCATCAGCAATAGCCAACCAAGGCCTTCCTAGTATGATAGAGTATCCCCCCAATGATGCCTTTGGAGATAAGACCATGAAATCAACAAGGTATTCCCAGGAATCTAAGGTGACTACCAGGTCTTCAACTACCCCATCAGGTTTGATAGTTGAGCTATCAGCAAGCTGTAATATTGTAGGTGTAGTTCTTATTTCTGAAATATTAAGTTTTACAACCAGGTCCTTTGTCATGACATTGATAGCTGCACCAAGATCTACTAAAGCATTCTTAATTTGCAACCCATTAACATTTATCTCCACAACAGGACTTCCTAGATCTAAATATTTTGGGATGGTAAGCTTCCCTAGCATTAAGTCAGAGAGTTGGCCTATTACATAGATAGTTTGAGGGTCTTTCTTTTTCCTCCCTGGTTTCTTCAAACATACCTCCTTGATGGCCTTGCCATAGATAGGTACTTCTTTGATTGCTTGGAACAAAGGAATTTTCACACATATGTGTTTTAGCTGGTCAAGGATATAAAAGGTGGGTTCCTCTTGTTTCTTCACATTTTCACCTTCCAATCTTTGTGGAAAAGGAGGGGGCACTTTATCAGATGACTTAGATAATGATGGGATCTAAACTGGCTGATTTGGTTGGTCTTGGTCATTGATATCTTCTTCTTCTTGGTCAATCTCCTCAGATGGTAATTCTAAGATTATGGGAGGAGATGGTGTGGGCAGCACGGTTCCTGAATGTAAATTAATATTATTCAGGTTAAGAGCATAGGTAGGCTGATGATTAGGATCAACAAAATAGACTTGTTGTTGCTGTGGTTGCTGGTTATTTGGATTAGGTGTTGCCTGAGCTAGTAGTTGGGTTGATTTTGGATTTGAACCTTGATTAGTTGTAGGAGGTGGCATAATGGATTGTTGCTAGGGTTGCTGCAGGAAACCTGCAGTTGGATTTGACCATTACTGGCCTCCTCTCCATTGGTTAGGCTGCTACCAATTCCCTTGTGGAGGTTGCCACTAATTTTGCTGAGGTGGTTACCAATTTCCTTGTGAGGCTTGCCAATGGTTTTGCTGGGCATTTGGCCAAGGGTTATTCCACTGAGGTTGGGAGTATGGTCCATAGTTTGGAGGGTACTGATTTTTCCATTGACTATTATATGAACCAAAATTTTGCAAAGGGTCCTGAGGCATACCTTGTCTTGGGGCCCATGGCCTCCTTTGTGCAACAAAGAAGACTTGATCATCATCACCTTCAATCATTTTAAAATTAGTAGGCAACTATTTAGCCTCCATGTTGGCCACCATATTAGATCTGCAGTCATGTTTCTTCTGTCTACAATGCAGACAGAACTCAGCTAACATTGCTTCAGGTTCCTCATGCTTCTTCCGAGCTTGCATGGTGTCCAACTGTGTAGCCATGTTGTTTATGATTTCTTGCTTGAAATCAGACAACAAATTTGTGATCTCCATCCGGGAAACTCCACTGGAAGAAGACTTTCCCACTATAGCTTGATGACCTCTACCTTTCTTCACATTTGCTCGGGAGTAATTAAGACATATTTTCTGAATATCATCCCAAGGCAGTTGGGTTATATCACCTCCTCCTATCAGGTCCAGAGCGTCTATACAGGCATCACTGATTCCTCTTAGAAAAATTAATTTATGAGAGTCTTCATTGAGAGTATGGTTTGAGTTCTTTTTCAGAGAAAACAAGAATCTTGAGATGTAGTCTTCCAGGCTTTCATCCTCCTTTTGTTAAATTCTGAATATATCGTATCCCTTACTTCCACTTTTACAATATTCCTTGTATTTCTCAAGAAATTTTGTTTGCATGGATGCCCAGCTATCAACAACACCTCTTCCTAAACTCATGAACCATCTAAGAGTTCTTTCCTTCAAGGTGGAAGGAAACAATTTCAACTTGTGTGCATCTGAAGTGTAATCATAGCTGCGACAGAGGATATCAAACTCAAACAGGAAAGTTTCAGGATCCTTCATAACTAGGCCATAGAACTTGGGAAGTAATGAAGAAGGAATATTTTTAAGGTTATCAGTATCTCACTAAGGAACAATGGGAAACTCAAAAGCAGGAGGTGGATTAGGTGGATTATTTTCCATATTTGCTTGCTGGAATATCAGAGCGAATGGATTTTCCTCAGGTTCTTCGTCGGCTGGGTCAAATGGCAGTTCAACAAATAGGTTTTCAGGGAGAAACCTTCCCAGCGCGTCTCTTCTTCTATGCATGCAATAGAATGAATGGTGATTTGAAGGATTTTGAATTTTTTTGATTAACAGACTAAACTAATGCTAAAAATGACTTCTGACAAGTTCTTAGCTTGACACCATCCCCGACAACGGTGCCAAAAATGGTCGCGCCCACAAAAAGATATGAAAATCATAGTAAAACCTATCCTAGGAATTGGACATTCCGGTGATAATATCTCTTTATGGATGTTCATTTACTTGTCAAACTAGGAATGTATACTTTTGAATGGAATGACATAATATATGCACTAAGAACTAGTTTCAGTCACAACTTAACAGAAATAAATACTTGGAAAGAATTCTATCTACACTACAGGAAGGTAATGCAAAGCTATCTTAACTCAACCATGATTTAACCAAAGCAGTAAGCATAGCATTTCTGGTGAGACCACAAACTTTGGTGGCCTTATCTTTGCGAGGAGCGAGCCGCAGGGATGGATTCGAATCTTTGCCGAGGAAACAATATAAGGCCCGAGTTTATAAGAAACTTCAAAGATGAAATCTAGCCCATTTGATCAACATAAAAGAATAGCTAACTAACTAGCTACATACTTACTAAATGGGCCCCTTAGCGAAGCATCTACTAGTGCATAAGTGTTGAACTTAGAACTTCGCCGGACTTTATTCATAAAGCGTGTGGGTGTACATTAGCTGTTGATATGAAAACTAACAACAAACTTTGTCTCTTGTCATACAGATTCTACTTTTTATTATTATCATACTAACTCTTACATGATATCTTCTATTTCCCTATCACTATGCTTCTATCTTACTTCTAACCATCCTCTTGCTCACTTGTGCAGGAGGAGCACTTATTTAAAAGTTAGGAGAACAACTAACTAATCCTAACAAAGAAAGACATGGAAGTAAAATGTATCCCAAAATCGAGGAACATAACTTCATAAATGAATTTATCCATTCAACCCGATCAGAGAGAATCTAGCACTCCACTCTCTCAGATTGAGCCATTAAAAATCCTTCCCAGCGGTTTGGTCAAAGAGTCTTGCTAAAGCTTCCTCGAAGTTGTGCAGGAAATAGACTTTACTGCAAGGCCAAGATCGGCTAGCATGACTCGATCATACTTTCTTCAACAACCTACAAAACACAAGGTAACAGATGTGAAAGAAAAGGCACATGCATACACAATATCCGTTCATTAATCACATATTTAAATCTATTTCATCATTCAAAAACTATATGCGATATACCAAGTCATTTAGGGAGTCAACGGGGTAATAAATATAGATAAGACAACACAATAGGCTGCAGGATCATGAAAGTGTATTGCTACAGGATATCCCAATAAAAGGTTTCAAAAGAGTTTAAACAACCATGAATAACAAAAGTAAAGGTATTAAAATTTCATCATGATATCCAAACTATGAGCACATTTTTGGGTTCATCACATCTCAAACTCTTTTAGCATATTTCTGAAAATTTATCACACATAGCTTCATTGCCTCCAAAATTTATGTCATCAACATACACAGCTATAATCAAGATTTGATATTTTTCAACATTAAAGTAAAGGTTAATATTTGTAGTTCCTTTAATGAATCCTTGTTGTATCAAATACTTATCCAATCTTGCATACCAAACTCTAGGAGCTTGCTTCAATCCATGTACAAGCTTCTTTCAATATGCAAACCATATAGGTTTATTTGATAACTAAAATCCTTATGGTTGTTCCATGTATACTTCTTCCAACTTCTCCATTCAAGAAAGTATACTTCACATCCATCTGATAAAATTTGAAATCCTATGTGCTAAAAGCCAAAAACATCTTGATTGCTTCCATTCTAGCCATCAAAGAAATGTATCCTCAAAGTCTATTCCTTCAACTTGTGCATAGCCCTTACACACAAGTCTTGCCTTGTTTCTTACCACTATTGAGAATGTGTGTCTCAATCCTCATGTAAAACCTAGCTCATTGTTTTCAACTTAGACTTCCCAATATTTTGTATTGATGACTTGTCTTCACTGCCGAGCTTAAGTTTTGGTGGGATGAAGTTTCCAATCCTCATGATGTCTTGATAGCTCTTCATGGGTTGGCGTTATGTGTATTGTCGGGAAGACAGGTCAATGTCGAAGAGACCTTGAATCTTGTCTCTCTTACATCCCTATGGAGGGTGTTGCATTAGTGGTAAGGATAAGTATAGTCGACGAGATATGTATATGTCAAAGAGAGTCCCTAAGTAGTCCCCTCAATATTCTGATGAGACTACATCAAGATGTCTTGTTATTTCCAGGACCTTGAATATTTTCCCCTTGACATCCCGATGGGACTCTTTGTCGGTAGGAGTGGAGAACATCGTTGGGACATAGAATGTTTTCCCCTCGATGTGCCAATGGAGTGGAACCATAATGTGCTATTAAGGTGGGACCGATCTACGTGGAAGGTGACATCATTTGTATGATAGTGACATGGATGTCATGTAGGTATGGGGATCACTTGGTTAAATGTTGTAAGCTTTATTGGCTGAGATCTCTTTGTATCGAGGGAGGTGTTATGTTGTCTACTTGAAGTCCGATAGTATGAGGTAACAATAGTAAGAAATATGCATATCGGGGTGATGGTAAGGGCTTATAGGGACATGGTTTTGGGTCTCCTCAACACTTTGATATGACTTCAATGGTGGGAGAAAGTATTGGTAGTTAAGCTATTGTGACTGTTTGTCAGTTATGGAAGTTGGAAAGTTGGTTCTCTTGATACGCTTGTGAAGTTGATATGTAATGTTGTAGAGAAATGGTTCACAAAGAGTGAGAGATCGAGTTTAAGAGGAGTTATGCTGTCGAACTATCTCTAGGTGGAACATGATGTTAATCTCCATGTAAAGTCTTAGAGCTTGCAATTGTATTGTAGTTGTTTACTTTGTTGCTAAATAATACAATAGATCTATGCTTTTGGAGTGTGAGGTTTTTTTACTCAAAAGGGTTTTCCCCACATAAATTTGTGTTCATGTATTCTATTCTATCTTGTATGTTTAATGATTTGGTTTATTGAATCTATTCAATGCATTTTTTTGAAACTAGTTGATCTAAAATTTCATTAACTTTCCTTTAAGGATTAATGGTGGGAAATGAACTATGTCTAAGTTCGCTTTATGGCATAGTATTATGTGTCTTTGGGGTTTTCTGAAGAAATGAATGTTACCGAAGACACTTATTAATCCCAAATTGTCTTTATGAGATGAACCAAAATTTCCAACAAATGGTATCAAAGCCATTGTTTTGGGATTTTTTTATTCCTGGTGTTTTTGGTTTTGGGTATTCCTTCTATGAAGATTTCTTAGTTTGGAAAGCTTGATGAAATTTGAATGAATCGACTGAACATTGATCCTTTGTTGAGTGGAAGTTGTTTGTTTTTTTATTAGTTTCTTGAGACAACTTACAACTTAAAGGATGGTGAAGATGGAAAAAATGGAGGTGGTCATATTGAAATGATGTGATCTGAAGCTCATAGTTAATAGTGGAATAATCTCGATGCATGGGGTGGGATTTTTTTCTTTGTGGTTGTATTGCAGCAAAGATTTCATGTTGGGTGTCTTGGTGAGAGTCTCCCTGATGATATGGAGAAGATTGATTTTTTTTTCAACTATGGAGTAATGTGCTTATGCTGGGTGCTTTTTCTAGTATTGGAAGGCATTGATTTTGTTACCTCAATTGCATGTAGGCTATGGAATTGATCATTGGATGATGCGGAAGCTTTTGCATTAGCTTTTCTCCCTCGGATGCATGTGCATGTTGGTGGTTTTTGAGTTGTCCTGAAATAGGCCTAGAGTTCTTGAACTAATTTTTCCTTTTATGGATGCTTTGTACTGGCATGAATCAAATTAATCTTCCTTGGATTTGAGGGTTTTATAGTTTTTTGTAAAAATCTATGGTAATGCTCATTAATGATAATCCATTATTCTGGTTTAACCATTATGGTTTTTTTTAGAATTTTGAGTCTTCCAGATGTGAAATGGGTGTCAATGCGCATGGGTGTTTTTCAAGAAAAGTGGTTTTGCAAGTTTTACATGGTCAAGAAAAAATGTGGTTTTATGGAGCTATTGGTAAGCTATTTTTTAGACCTTGGTTTTTGGGTGTTACTAGATGAGATAGTTGCAGTTATGCTTGCATGCTTCATGCATGGTATTATGAGGAAAAATCCTTTCTTTGCATGGGAGTGTTGGTACGTGATTATTCACTCAAAATTTCTATGGTAATGCTTGGTAAGTTCCTTGACTATGGTGCTTGGGTTGTGGAGAAGATTGGAAAATCAGATTTGAACTTGATTTGGTGATTGAGTCATGTTTTCTACATGATTATTCTCTTTGAGATCTCATTTTTGTAGTTTCCAGTGCGATAGTGGGTTTGCATGCTATATTGATTGGATCTATGGATTGTGCAATGTTGTGGGCTATCTTTACCTACATGTTTGTTGTGGGAAAACTTAGAAATGGACGGTCTATATTCACAAGGTTTGATTTTGAGATGATGCAGACTTGTTAGCTAGCCTTGTCTGTGGTCACTTGTGCATTGGTGAGGTTGCTTTGAGATGAGAGAATGGATTATGTGGAGTACCTAGATAATTAGTTACGGGGACCTATAGCATGTGTATCATGATGTCATGAATAGCTTGGATACACAACTTTGTGTAAGCTTTTGATAGTGATGGCATTTTCTATTTGGTTTGGAGATCTTGGTGCCACTTGATATTGTTGTTAGATGGACATGTTCAGAGTGGACTTGGAGGATTTTCAGATTAGTAGATGTTTGGTCATTATGCTTGGAGAGCTTTGCTGTCATAGTTCAGTGGGAGATTTAGTAGTGATTGTGGATGAATGATCTTCTTTGGTGTTACAGATGTTACTAGGAAGCACTCTTAGATCCTGTTGCTATAGAAGGGTCCTTTCACATTTTTATGGAAACTACCTGAAGATGTGTAGCATCTTGGAGCCATGGAATATTCTTGTGTTCTTTGGGTTGAGGTGTTGGCGGTGCTTGATAGATGATGTTGGTTTAGATTTTTCTTGTTTTATGTCATGGTATACTCTTGTTTACACATTTGAGGTTTGGAATAATGTCTTACTTTTGAAACCATGGTATGTTCACTTGAAGTATTGGGTCTCCTAAGGGGGATGGTAAGATCATGATGTCATGATGAGTTTCTGATTTAGATGATTGGAGCTTTGATAGTGGTCTGGTGATTCTTTGTGTTTTGGGTTCATTGGTCATATGCTTGAGAACTTCATGATAGTGTACTGATTCATTTGGAGTTTAGCGTGATATTATTTTTTGTAGGTACTCATGGATACATGGAGAATGAGGTGAGGCTATATTTATCTTGAGATGAGAGAAGTGGTGTTGAGGTGGTTGGTCTTGATGATATTTTGGAAAAAATACTGAGAAGCCTACACCTTGGTTGGACGTGAGTTCAACGGAGACCTATGAGGATATTGTTCTTGGAGGAGTCATGGTGGCTTGCATATATTGGAGGAGCAATCTCATTCCCCACTCTTGGTCTACTCAGAAGATTATTTTTGAGAGGTATTTTCTCATTATATCTTTCAAATGTGTTTATGTTTTGTGCTTTGATTCTCATGGGATTGAGTTGATTGATGATGATTCATTATGGAGACTCATTTGAGGATGGTTTAGCATGATATGATTTTTTTCATAGAAATGGATCTTGAGTTGCTATTAGATGGTTCTAGAGGATTCATTGTGAGAGATAGTTAGCATGGTTATCTCCTTGGGTTTTCATTTTCATTTATGATGTTTATAGGGGATGGTAGTGGGTTGTTTTCCTAGATGGGAAATGGAGAAGTTTGATCTTCTATGAGAAGCTTACATCCGTGTAGATACATGATGCATATGTTATGTTTGGTCTCTTGAGGTTGAATGGGCCTGGATGTTGTAATGGATTTTCTCTTGGGACAGTGAAGGAGATCATTCTTGAAACAGTTGGCATTTAGAGGTGTATGTAGGAGGATTTTCTGTAGGTATATTATGTGTAGTGTTTCTCTCTTTGGTCTTGGTTATCTTCCTGGATGTTTGGTTTCACATTACATTGGTTTGAGGTTTGGTAAGAGCTGTTGTGATCACTAGCTTGTGGTCATGTGTTTTTACTTATGTTCTTGGGTGATGACATGGAGGTTCCTTTATCTCTTTCCTTTGTTGGGTGTGGAGAACTTGGGAGAGCTATGGAGATTTGTGATGAGAATTATTCTTATAGGTTTTGCATATCATTGTGGATGATTCCTTGGTACTACATGATGTTGTTTACACTTTCTATATGATTCTATTGGTAGAATTGATATGCCTTGATCATTTTTAAAATAGCATTACCCATGCAATGGGAGTTCCTATATGTGTTTGGTCTTCTTTGACTGGTTGGCACCTGGAGCTTGTATTTGTAGTAGATGGGATGGCTATGTAGGTGGCATAAGTTTGTTGATGTGGATACCTTCGAGGTGTGTGTGATTGAATGGATTAGCACTTTTTGTGGGTGTTATTTTTAGTCATGTGGGTTGATCAGTTGGATGGGAATGGTCAGTTCCTGACTGTTGTTCTAACTGATGTTCTATCTTGTGTTTTGGAGAATGACTTCACAATTTTGTTCAAGTTGTGGGCTTTGAAGTTGATTCTATTGATGCTTTTGTATAGCTTGTGAGCATAGTGGAGTTGTGGTAGTATGCTATAGCCTTTGCTATCAGTTAGATCTATTGTAGGTTTCTTTTATTAGACTAGCGCATCTTACACCATGGCTTATTCCTTTCCTTTGGAGGATGGCTAGAATTGTTTCTTGAGATGGTGGACATCATGGTTTTTGTTACTAGTGTCTTAGGTGACACAGTAATTTCAAGAGTTGGAAGGGGTTTAGTGAGTTCTTTTCCAAGTGGGAGAATGTTGAGAATGTGTGTCTCAAACTCACTATAAAACCCTAGTTCATTTTTCTTCAACTCAGACTTCCCAAGCTTCTACATTCGACAACTTGTCTTCATCTAGTTGAGAGTTGAGTTTCAGTCAGATGAAGTTGCTAGTCCTTACAATGTCTGGAGATAGCCTGATTATCAGGTGGACATGTCAATGTTAGAGAGACCTTGAATCCTATCTCTCTAACATCCCAATGGAGGGTGTTGCATTGGCCGTAAGGAGAAGTACCATCAATGAGACATGTATATGTTGAAGGGAGTCCATAAGCAGCCCCCCTCAATAATCCAATGAGACTTCATCGAGGTGACTTTTTTTTTATCACTGGGACCTTGAATATTGTCCCCTCGACATCCTGATGGGAGGCTGGAGACTCTTATCGATAGGAGTGGAGAAAATTGTCGGGACAAAGAATGTAGTCCCCTCAATGTGCCGATGGAGTGGAACCATAATGCCCTGTTAAGGTGGGACCGATCTGTGTGGAAGGTGACATTAGTTGTATGGTAGTGACATGGATGTTGTGTAGGAAATGGGGACCACTCAGTTAAATGATGTAAGCTTTGTTGGAAAGATCTCTTTGTATCAGAGGGAGGTGTTATGTCATCTGCTCAAAGTATCGATAGTATGAGGCAACAATAGTAAGAAATAAGCATATCAGGGTGATGGTAAGAGAATGAAGGGACATGGTTTTGGGTCTCCTTGACACTTTGATATGACTTCGACGGTGGGAGAAGGTATTGATGGTTAAGTTGGTGTGACTATTTGTTAGTTATGGAAATTGGAGCATTGGATCTCATGATATGCTTGTGAAGTTGATATGTAATGTTGTAGAGCATCAGTTCATAGAGAGTGAGAGACCGAGTTTAAAATGAGTTATGCTATTAGACTATCTCCAAATGGAACAAGATGTTAATCTCCATGTAAAGGCTTAGAGCCTGCAATTGTATTGGAACTATTTACTCTAGTGTTGAATAATACAATGGATCTATGCTTTTGGAGTGTGGGTTTTTTACCCAAAAGGGTTTTTCCCACATAAATCTTTGTGTTCACGTCTTTTGTTCCATCTTGCATGTTTAATGATTTTTTTTATTGAATCTATTCAATGCATGTTGTTGAAACTGGTTGATCTAAAATCGCATTAACTTTCCTCTAAGGATTAATGGTGGGAAATGAACAATGTCTGATTCTTCTTTATGGCATAGTAGTACATGTCTTTGAGGATTTTTGAAGAAATGAACATTACCAAAGACACTTATTGATCTTAGATGCTCTTTCTAAAATGAACCAAATTTCCTAACAACAACTTCTCCATTCTAATTCAATTTGTTTTTGAATACCCACTTAGTACCAATAATGTTCTTGTTTTTTGGTCTTGGGACAAGTTCCCAAGTCTGGTTCTTCTCAATATGCACAAGTTATTCTTCCATTGCTTTCATCCAACATTCATCTTTGAATTCCTCAATCACTATTTTATTTTCAACTTTAGAAATTAGACATAAATTTACCTCTTCTTCAACAACTTTCCTTCTTGTTAACACACCTTTGCTTTTGTCTCCAATGATATATTCTTCAAAATGATTTCTCTTCACTTACTTAGGGGTTTTAGGGTTCTTTTCTAGAGCTTCTTCCTTTTCTTCTTGCACTTCCTATTCCTTATCTTTTTCTTCTTCTTCTCTATAAGAAGGATCATCTAATTCATATCCATCTATCACCATTGAATTATGCAATCTTCATCAACTTTGACATTTGTACTTTCAAAAATATTTCTTAATCTTTTGTTGTAACATCTATAAGTTTTGCTTTAGGAGAATATCCAAGGAAGATACCTTCATCAAACCTTGCATCAAACTTTCCTAAGTTTTCTTCATCTCTCATGATATAGCAATTTTTTTTCCAAACACTCTAAATTACTTGACAGTAGGGATCCTTCCATACTACAATCATAGGGATTCTTTATGTTGTTTTCTTTTTCTTGAACTTTATTAAGTATGTAAATAGCAGTATGAATTGCTTCTCTCTAATATACTTTTGGTAGATTATCTTCTTTCATCATAGTCCTTGCAGCTTCATGAATAGTCCTATTTTTCCTTTCAACCAATCCATGTTGCTGAGGAATCCTAGGGGTAGACAAGTGCCTCTTTATGTCATGATTCTCACAAAAGATGTTAAATTCATTAGAGGTGAATTCTCCACCTCTATCATACCTCAAACATTTGATCTTCAAATCCATCTCATTCTCAACCATAATTTTAAATTTTTTGAACCTATCTAGGGCTTCATATTTTTCTCTAAGAAAAGTAACCCATGTCATTATAGAATAATCATTAATCAAAAGAATGAAATACATGTCACCTTGAAGACTTCCCACTCTTGTAGGACCACAAAGGTCTGTATGCACCAATTCCAACAATTCACTAGAAGAGTTTTCTTTACCATTGAAACTTCTTATTTTCTTTCCAATCTGACACTCCTTGCAGACAACATTGATAGGCCTTGTAATCCTTGGTAGATCTCTCATTGCTTGAACTAAAATGATTCTAACCAAATTTTCAAAATTGATGTGACACATCCTCCTATTCCATAACCAACTTTCATTAATCTGAGTAATAAAGAAATGACCATCAACACCCTTGAGCTGATAAGCATTTCCATCTGTTCTCTTTCCAACAACAATCACAATTTCAAACCCTTTTCTGATCTCACATCCATCATCCTAAAACATAAGATTATATCCTTTACTACAAATATGTCCAACACTCAAAAGGTTATTCCTTAAACCCTTGACATAGTAAAAATCATTAGTATTATGCTTGGCATCAAAACTGATTGAAACTATTCGACAAATCTTAGAACCTGAATCATCTCCAAATCTAACAAGTCCTCCATCATATTTTTCAAGTTTAACGAACTTACTCTTGTCTCTGGTCATATGATTTGAACAACCATTGCCAATAATCCAATAGTTCTTATCTTGTCTAACATAAAAAGCAGATACCAAAGTACCTTCAGTCTTAACCTTTATCTCCTTTGTCTCCAGAGAACTTTCCTTCACACATCTTTCAAATTTAGTAGAAACAAATTCATATTTTAAAGCTAAGAACAAGCATTCATTACCATCATAATATCCATAATCAGATTCATCATTAGAAACTTGCATCTTCTCTAACATAATATCTTTTCTTGACCATCTTACCTTTGTTTTCCTTATTCTTATTTTTCACACTTCTATTTGGACATCTTGAAGCATAGTGACCTATTTTTCTACAACTAAAACATTTGAAAGGTAATTTATCTTTGTACTTACTAGTGCCCTTTTTCATCCTTTTCAAAAAGTTAGCTTCTACATCATCAATATCATCCTGACCCGAATCTTTAGTCTTCTTTGATTTTCTATCCTTAAAAATTGTCTCCACTTTCACACCAATATAAGGACCAAACTCTCTCATTTAAAATGCAGTTAGTGTACCATATAATTGATCTCTAGTGTAAGTAATAAAATCTGCAATTTCCTCAATAGCATAAACTTTATGATTGTAAGATTTAGGAAGATTTCTAATAATTTTATTTACCACTTTAGGTTCTTTGACCTTTCCTCCAAGACCTTTGATTGCACTAACAATTTCATCGACTCTTTATACATAGCTTGTAATATTTTCTTCTTCAGACATTCGCGAGTTCTCAAATTGTGTCTTCAAATTCTGCATCTTAGCTTGTTTAACCTTTGCGTCTCCTTCATAAATAATTTCTAGCTTATCACAAATTTCTTTAGCAATTTTCAAATTCAGTACTTCTACTAATTCAAAATTTGTAAGAGTTCTCGAGAGAACAAACCTTGCTTTGTCATTTGTTTCATAGGCCTTGATCTCATCACTTGTACTTGGTCCATTTACAAGCATAGAATATTGAGTCTTCACTAACTACTAGACATCATATCCAAGGTAAACTAGATAGCCTTCCATCTTTACTTTCCAAAATGCATAGTCTATGCCATCAAACATAGGGATCTCCTTCTTGTTCGCCATCCTAGATCTACCTCAAGCAGTTAAGCTCTTCTCCAAGGAACCTTGCTCTGATACCAATTATTGAATGAACAAGACAACTGGGAGGGCACATGAATCAATTGTATCTTAACAAAGCAACAAAACCGTCATTAACATTCAAATCCACATGCATTCATTAAACCCTTAGTCCATTATAAATTTTTAACATTCAAATAATACGAACTTAAATATTTTAACACCAAACAAAAGAGAACACTAGATTTACATGGAAAACCCAAGGAGGGAAAAACCATGGTGATGATTAGCTCACAATATAAGTAATTGCAAAACTGGTTGCAAGGCTCGCTACTAGAATAGGACACACTATCCAAAAAGGCTCATAGCCAAGGCTCACTACCATAATGAAAAGTAGATAGAGAAGAAATGTTACACATAGAATATATGATCTCAATGTAACAAAAAATCCACCATAATAGCTCCAACACCTTCTCACTACATCCAATAATCCAACATTTGAAAGTTCTAATTGCACTGCTTAATTTTGCATCACTTGCATCATACACTTTTCATTTTTCATCTATCTTGATCTCCTTCAACAATTCAACTCATACTTATATTGTCCTCAACCTTGAAACCCTTTCCAAGGTCAACAATGCACCTCAAATGTGCAAACTCAAATTAGGTCGATGCCAAAACACTTCCATGGTAGGTAAAAGTGAATGCAAACCACATCAAAACTTAATTGGGACCCAAATCAACACCACTTAAACACACACTAACATAAACAATATTTATGCTTCACATGTAGTGTAAACACCAGGGCAGCCGCTACTCGTGCAAACACCATTAATATTTTAATTACATGCTTCATCAAACCCAAAAACAACTTGAAAACCACACACCATTCTTGAACATGATCTAGAATATTCCTCAAACACCCTAAAATAAATCAAACTCCTTTGCAACAAATTTTACCTAAAGAATGGGAAAACCCAGTACAATCAGACAACTCTTCCATACATTGTTACTTAAAAACTTTTCTTCTGAAGCACCAAATCTCAAATAATCTTGAATGATGTAAACTAACAACACCATCAACACACCTTTAGAATCACAAAACTTGAACCATAAATGTAAAGAAACACGAAGCAAAAACATTTCTCCTAGACATCTTTGTAAAGCAAAGTCACACATTGACCTAAACACAAATTCTATTGTACAAAAATATAGCATACCATATCTTGAATATAACATCTCTAAACACCTCTTACCAACATATCCAAATCACATAGGTAGATCTTCAACCTAGAATAAATGTGGAGAAAAACCAAAACACCTCTTTGTAACCCAAAACAACACTGCAACTCACTATTTCCTCTTTTTATCAATTTTTCTCAAAATCACTTGGAAACCAAGCACTAGAGACACACCCACAACATCTTTAGCACTACCACAACCATAGAAAAAATCTTATCAAAGAAACACTAGAGGTTAACCCCAATAGCTTAACTAATGGCAACATAATGAAAAAAATCAAAGCATAGACAACACCAATTGTTCATCTTCAACATCAATCTTCCTCAACACGTACGGTTGACACCAATGCCACAAAAAGCTTGTTGACATCAATGACAACACCAATTTGAACATACTTGCAACACTTATAGTGTTCTTAGATTCTTGCATTATTTTTTCATGTTTATGTTTAGTTGGGAAGAATTATTCTTCTTATTCCTCCTCCTCATCATCTAATTCATATATTGAATATCTTATCTTTTAAGTATTTGTTTCATTTCTTGTGATTAACACAACCTTATTTTTTGGTTTTTATTAGATAGTAGGAATTTTTAGCCTCTACTTTCTCTACTTTCTTTCCTAGTATGCATTTTTTAATACTTCTTCATCTAAGATGACATTATTAACTTTTTCTTGTTGGATTTGATCCCTCAACGTGGAAAATATTGAAGATCACTAGAAATCAAACATCTATCACAAATAAAGAGATAGATATACTATGGAGGCCAAAGATGAATTGATCTAGAAAGATGAATCATGATTAATATGAAAACCTCACAATTAAGTAATAATGATACAGTTAATAATTATAAAGGAAACCTAAAATATAAATAAATAAACCTTAGAGAAACTTTAGTTGAGGATATAACTAGATCATTGCATGTGTCTTCATCATATGACTTGAGAAAACAAAAGCAACATGACCTAAGTAAGCTTAAGAACTAGAGTACTAGATTACTCTAATATGTCTTCTTTGTGACACCTATGTGCCCCATTTAGTGAGTTCTTAGAGAATTTTAGCATTATATTGGCCCCTTTAGTTGCATTAGGACCTGATAGCTCATCACTTTTAGATTGTAGTGGGGAATTATTAAAATATTGTTTTTCCCTTTTGCATGTAAATAGGTTGTGATTTGTGTTTTTTCATAGTCCACAAGATTTCTTCTTGTCCTCTCTACATTCATTAGCAGAGTGCATGCGTTCTCTATATTTGTAGTAGGTTTCATCCTCTCTTCTTCTTTCTATCCTACCTCTTCCTCTTCCACCTCTATTATTGTTATAGTAGCCTCTATCTTCATTTGAGTAGGTGGGCGGATAAGATACTTGGTTTTTCAACAGTGTTTTCTATAGTGTATATAATTTTTTGATTTATCTATTTCAAAACCTTATGTAACCATGAGCTTGATTATATAGGGATCTTTTCACAAGACCCTTAACATAACCCATGTTTTGATTTGTAATCTATTTATTAATATAGTGATGGTCTTTTCTTCTCTTCAAAGTCTAAACAATAATTAGGGACAGTCATCTATTTCATGATCACCACATTCTTTATAAATACTATAATAGACTATATGTCTAGTTTTCTTGGATTTGTTCTTAAATATAACCTTAGTGTGATAGCTCTCTTGTCTCCTTTTAATGTTTAGAATCAATTTCTTATGTTTTCTTCTTAGGAGCAGTAGGTAAACCATATGCTTGGTTGTTACTTTTTTGTGTGGTGTTTTATTTAGCTAATATTTCTTGTTTAATTTTTAATTTTTTTAGTTATACTTTAATATTTTTTTAATTTTTGTCTTAATCCTACCTTATCCATGTCCATGCCTCTACCTGGTAGGCTAATGTAACTATTCTAGAGTATGCATTAAAATTATTGCATCTATAAGGTTCTAATTTTTGGTGTGAGTCCAAAGATAAATCATTCAATATGGTGTTTATCCATTAAGGATTCTTCTAGCTTCCTATCTATACCTCTTTAAATTTGTGGTCATAATCCTTTATTGATTCTTCTTCCTCCTATGCCATATCTCTCATTTTTTAAACACTCTCAATGGATATTTTTGGGGTTTCGAAAATTGATAAAAAATATTATTTGATTTCTTCCCATTTATTGTCATTTTTTGGGCATGTTTTTTTGCATTAATTTAGTGCTTCATTCCACAAGGTCCCCACAAAGCAAAAAAATTACCTTGAATAATTTTTGGACTTATTCTTTGCTAGATGGATTTTAAAATAAATATATGCTTTGTTGGTTTGGTTGTATTCTTGCTGAAAATTGACAACTTAACAAGTGAGTTCATGTTTGAATTAGGGTTAAATTGTCCTTTTTGTGGTATGTGCTTGTGGATTTATTTGTTTTAATCTAGGATTTCTCCATTGGCTTTTTTCTGTGTGTGGTGATTTTTCATATCTTCCCTTATGTCTAGGTAATTATGTTTCACAATATTCTCTTCCTATTATTACATCACTATCTTGTACAAACTATTGTTAGGATTCTATTGTTTGTTTTAAATTTACACTTGTATATGATAATAATATCCTTTTGGACTTATATGGCATCAAAAATGACTCCCTATCCATGGTTTTAGAACTCCTCAAAGTGGTGTTTTATCTTAGGAGATGATTTTTCATTAGTTAGTGACATGTTATTAGTTATTGAGGATGTTCCATTTTCTATATTTATTCCAATTTTGTTCCTATTTAAGTTGGGACATATTACTTCTTTCTTCATGGAATTGGCATAAACCTTATTTTCATAACTTTAGTATAATTTTTTTAACTAATTAGTCTAAATAGTTTGCATCAAATCTTAAGGGTTGTAAATTTTTGGGGGATTTTAGGAATTTATCAAATCTTTCATCAAGGGTAATCTAAAAATTATATTTGTTTGGTTCTATATGCAATGTTTGAGTTAAGGTTGGAAGTGTTAAAGCCTTTATTCTACCAAAACTTTCTTCCCATTTTTGGATACCCCATATTTATTGATGCTTCCTACTAGACCCATGAACATTTTTGTCACTTTTTCAAGATGTTAGCTTTCTTTAGAGTTTGGTATAATTATGTTTCATTGTTATCAGTTGGAGCCCTTGTGGCATGCTCTTTTGTATCTTTCTTCTCCAAACAATCTACATCTATTTATTTATTCATGGACCCTTTGGTATGCTCTTCTTCTATCTTAGCAATAGGAATAGTGGTGCATTTTTCTTCCTATTCCGATGCACCCTCTTTGAAACACTCTAACTCATCTTCAATAGCACCCTTATTGGAATGCTCTAATTCCTTCCTTCTTTCTTTCTCTATTCTATTTTGGTATATTTTTTGATGTTATCGGTTTTATTTCTATTATTTGTCCTTCATGTACAATTGTGTTATTAATTGAATTTCCTCTCAAAATTCTCTTAATCTTTTTTTATCTCTTTTGGCCATGGGTTTTTAATTATTTGGTGTTTCATCAATTGTTTTATGCATCCCATCTAGAGCTCATTGTAGGACTACTTTGAGTGGTCACATATTTTTAGGGATCTCTTTAAAGATTCCCCCTTTCCATTCATCATCCTCTAGGTGCCTAGCTCCCTCTCACAAGGCTAAGTCCTCAAGGAATCTATTGTGAATCATATTTTTTTTCCCTTATTATAATATCCTCCATAATGAATTTCTTTTATTTTCAAATTTTACTTTGTGTTATGATTTATTCTTTATTATTTTACTAGGGTCCTAGTAATACAACACAAACATCCACATATATCATAACCATCATCTTCCTTTATACATGAATATTTCTTACTACACATAATATTAGATATAAAATATTAAGCTTCTAATAACTTATGGATTTTCCACAATATTTCTACATGCGGGCTATCAAAGCAAAATTTTGGGCTTCCATCCTAATCTCCTCATAGGAATTTTATCTCTTCAACTTCTCTAGATAATTCTTAACATCCCAAATTCCAACATATTTTGGGATAGCTCTTATGATTATGCCATACAAATATTTTATTTTTTATCATAAATTTCTTCTACTTTATTTTATCATTAGCTTCAATATAGGCACAACTATTATATCCATACTTTATGTTTCTTTCCTTTTCCTTATCTTCTCACCTATTTGTTAATATGCTCTTATTTGTCTTCTTCAATATAAATGGAACTAGGGATGGGGTGTGATTAGGGATTGTCATTTCCTGAAGGGGTCCCTTGGTGTGGTGGATCACATCATTTGGTATTTTTTCTCTTCTAATCTTAATTGAATATAATAATATTTTTTCCTTTATTTAACATTTTTCTCAGTCTCATTTCCATTTCTCTTTCAATTTTCATATCACAAACTCACATCTCTAATATATAAATTGTTTCATCTCTTTATGGTTTCTCCATAGTTTCCTCATGATCCATCAATTCCAAGGGCCTTTTCTTTTGTCTACCTCCATTCATCTATAGCCCATCTAGCATGCTCTAAATTTTCTTCCATATATTTTTTAGCCACAACCCTCCTAATGCACTCAGTCCTCAAACAATTCTTCATCTTCTTTAGGTCCCTGCAATATGATCTCAATGATTCTAGAATAATTGATGATCTCGCAAAAAAATTTCTAACTACCTAATTTATTTTCTATTTTTTTTCTTCCCCTAATTTATCCTCTATATGTCATTATTTTTACCACTTTATTTATCCTACATCTTTTATTCATTTTATTTAGGTTTGTACCTAATTTGTCTCAACAATCATATATTTTTGGATCTCCTCTCTTCTTTGTGTTATTCCTTTAGTGTATCATTCCCTAAGGGCTAGTACTTATAGTGTATTACCACACCTTTGGGTGATCCCACAATAGTGGTTTATACTTTTTGGCCAAATTTGACATTGAACTAAATTTTTTTAACTAAATCTTCACTTTTTGGGCACCTATAGCTACTAAACCATGATGAATTTGAAGATGATGAAAACTAGTGATTTGTGACATTTTTGCTGTAGATTCTAAATATATATTTTAAAACAAAATTGGAATTAGATTTCATTTCTTTTTCCATCTCCTTCATAAATTAATTTTTAATAGTAAACACCATTTTTTAAGAGTGATGTTCACTGTAAACAACATAACTTTTTTCTATGAAGAATAACATTCTTTTTTTTTTTAATTTAGATTTGTAACTATGATATCTAGTACATTCATTTGGTTTCATAGTGTTTTACTGAATATTTTTTACTTAATTAAGTTTTGAAGTCAAACCAATTATAATTTAGACATAGGCGGGCCATATACAACATAACTTTTTTTGTATGGATCATTTTTTTTTTGCTGGATCAAGGACATCAATACCTAGCACAGACATATTTTTCAAATTTATACTATTTTTCCACATGTGCAAAATAGAGAGCTTGATTTTTCTGTGAAAAACCTACATCCACAAGAAATAAAAATAAATATAATAATCAAATTAAATATATTTAAAATTATACTTTTTGGGAAGCTTATAATAAGGACTACATACTTACAAAAAATAAAATTTAAATGAATTCATTTGATCTCTGAAAAGGTAAATAAAAAGTGGTTTTTCATCAACATTTTGATAGGTGTAAAGGAAACTCTGTTATAGGTATGGTTTAAAACTAGTAGGGTTCTATCCAAGGGGGTTTGATCTAAGGTGGTTTGATCAAACCCTCTTTAATTAGAATCCTTTAAATGGAACTTTTTAAAGCTTAAATCATTATATTTTCTAAAAATATGTGATTTCAACAAAAAATCAAGATGTCCCAAAAAGTGTAAACCATTATTGTGGGATCATTCCTCTTCATAATAAAAATTTTAGCCATGTATAAGTTTTTTTATTTAGAAAAAAAATCAAAATTTTCACTTCTCAAAATTTTAACACTAATTTATTTCTTTGTTATGATCTCCCTCTTTATGCAACAACCAAGGTCTTGATAGTGTAACCAAATTTTGATAGAAAAACCTTGACCAATGTCAAAGGTTTAATATTTTTTTAAATATAATAAACCTTAGTGTGATGTAATACACAAAAAGAACTTAGATATATGCAATAATTATAAACCAAATTATAATAAATAATATACATTCATATATATACACGCATGAAATCATATATTAATATACTTTAATGGTTTATATATATCTTATATTTAATCATTCATGTTTTACTCTCACTTAGCATCTTCCTTATTTTCACATATATTTAATTTATATTGTTTTCTCTCTATCTCCTATTTTTCCTTTCCCTGTATAGCCTCTTAATGCCTTTCCATAATACATTTACACCACATCATTTTATAATAACATCTAGAATTATCTTATTCTCATGAATTTGTCTTTATTTTTATGATATTTTACAATTTTATAGCTTATTTAGGCATATTAGAGGTGTTTAAGGACTATTTAAATGACATATAATTGATATATGGGTCTATAAATGACCTAAATTACATTTATGGTGTCTTGCAACCTTCCATATCTTTCCAACAAGAATGTTGGTTGATATAGAGAGACCATTGTGGAAATCATTTCCCACCTAACTAAGTCATGGTTTAATGGTTTCCCAAGGTTTCCAAAACTCTTGATGACAAAAGTACCCTAGATTTTCATAATATCCCACATGATAAGAAGAGTTCCAAAGTTAAGTTCCTTCTAGGCTAGATGAACAACTAGTACTCTAAAGATAATACAATGTTGTACCAATATTTTCCAAGATTCCTTGTGTTCAAGATATTTGATGATCCATTTAGCACATAAGGAAATTCCTTCTATGCAAATTGATAGCAAGTCTAGACCTCCATAATTGCATGATAGATAGTAAAAATCCTTGGCCACCTCATTATCCCATTATGTTTAGGGTCAAGGTAAGAAGCTTTGGAGGGTACCTAACAAGAGTAATAATAAACATGCATAGTAGTAGGTACTTTGGAAGAATTGAACCAAAACTTACTAGCTAGGGATAGGTGTTTGTTAATTTAATAACTAGGTTTTTTCTCCACTCTATCTATCATAGTGTGTCACAACATAGAGGGTGAGACCTAGAAGCTAAAATGTATTTTGAAAAAATAAAACACTTCCCCATACATGATCCACTTCTTGCCAAATTTATCTAGCCACTACACCTAGGAAATAAAAGATTTCCTAGAGCATTGAGTCTTTTGTCACCGAATTCTTGATTATGAAGCTTGGAAAAAATGTCAATGTACTAGATGGATTGATTAAAACTATTTTTCTCTTCAATAAGAGTGAAGAATGAGCTATTAGAAAAAAGACCATTTACTGATTGTTGGGAAGAACTGAGAAGAGATGTCCCTTTGATTAGTGATTGAGAGACTGCATGATCTAGGAGGTAGCCGAATCCTTCAACAACATGAACATATCTAGTATAGACACTAGAGGAAAAATCTAATGGATGAACTTGTGAATCCTAAAAAATATAAATTATTTTTCAAAAATCGTGATGCAAGTAGAGGTATCCACAAATGACATCTCCATAGACTAAATGAAGTAAAGCCCAAATCCAAGTTCTTAAAGCACGACAAAGATGAACAACCATTCAATATGATCATAGGCCCTAGCTAACTCTATCTTGAGGAAGAAGTTAGGCTATCGAGAGTAACGAGTATACTCCATGCCCTTCCAAACAATAATAATATTATCTAGGATGAATCTAAACCTAATGAAGCCTATTTTTCTAGGATGAACAAGTTGAGGGAGGAAAGGGAAAAGCTTGCGAGCCAAATATTTGGAAATGATCTTATAGGAAACATTAAAAAATTAAATAGTCTCTAATAAAAAATCTCCTTAAGGTCACCAAAAGTGTGACAACATTACCACATCTCACTCTATGTTAACTAGACATAATACATGGCTAGAGGACCAAATCAAATGACAAGTAGTAGCAAGTAGAAAATCATAAATTTTAACCTATTACAAATAGGAATGTCTAAACCTATGAATTATACAAAAATTTTACAAATTATTTATGTGGGGGGTTAATTAGCCCCCTAACATTCTAAGTAATATAATTTATAAGTGAACGTTCGAGAGGAATCTCCATAGCAGAGATCTATCTCAACTATAGTAGAATAACTATTTTACATTGTTAGTTATTTATTTTTAAAGCTTCCAACTTGTAAGCAAAGTGAAACCTAGTGATGCTTGGTTGTTAGTTTATATTCTCTAACTACCCTAGCAATTTGTGAGACCTTCTCAACTTGATAGGAGGAGGTGAAGTAGGATGGGTATTAATGACATTTGATTGAGTTGTGTGAGAGAAATGAGCCACTTTTGCCTAACCAAATTCTCCCCCAAAGGAAGAGGGTATAAACCTACCTGAGTTTGTAAGTTTTAGAACATGTTCTTCTTCTTGTTTCCTTGAGCTAGAAGGCATGGGAGTAGGCTTATTTTGACTAGAATTATTATTTTATAACTAACAATAGTAGACCAACCTTCCTCTTTTTCATTGAAGGTAGTTCCCCAAAAGAGGGACAAGTAGTGGTCTTTGGGCATGAAGAAGATAGGGACAATCCATAGTCCTATGCTATGATGAGTGAAATTGATAGCAAGTGTTTGGAAGACTGATTTAATTTACATATTATATATATATAGTTTGATCAACTTAGATATCAGCTTCTTTGAAGTCCTTAGAGAGATCCACCTTGATGTAAAGCATACTAATGTTTGGTTGGTAGTTTTCCATTCGCTAATTTCCTTAGTAAACTATGAGACCTCCTCTACCTAATAGAAGGAGGTGAATTAGGATGAACCGTATTAATGAAGTTTTATTATGTCATTAGTAGGGAATGAGCCACTTTCGCCTCACCAGATTCTTCCCTAGAGGAGGAGGGTATATAGCCATAATTGAGTTAGTAGGTTTTAAAAAATGTGTTGATTGATTCCCTAAGTTGGAAGGCATAGGGTTAGGCTTATTTAGATTATAGTTCTTATCATTACACTTAACAATAGTAGACCAAACTTCCTCTTTTTTCATAGAAGGTAGTGCCCCAAAAGAGGGGTGAGCAGTGGCCTTTGGGTATGAAGAAGATAGGGGTAGTCCATAATCTTGTGCTATGACGATTGAAACTAATAGAAAGTGTTCAAAAGGTTGATATAATGTATGCATTACAAATATCCAGTTTGACCAACTTGGATATCAATTGTTTCCTTGAAGTCCTTGGACAAATCCACCTTGATGTAGAACCACCTCTAGGGATGGGTAGAATAGAAGCTCTCAAGTTCAACATAGACAACAAAGCTTAAAGAGGAGAGGCTCAAAAATTCCAACAAGGTAGGGGTAACCTTGTGAATTCAACTTAAATGAGGACTTTGAATAACTTATTGTTTGAGATAACAAAATCTAGTTTCTATGGTTTGGAAACAAGAAGTGGAGAAACAAATCCCATGTGGGGTACAATCCTTGCTAACTTGTTCCTTCACATGCTTTCAAGGAGGACCCTCCCACAAAATATCCTACCAAAGTATAAGATTCTAGCCAACAACAAACATTATTGAACTCTAGAATAGACATAACTGTTGAATTTAAAAGACAACAAAATAAATGAAAGAGAAGAATGCAAAAAGTAAAAGAATGAAGAAAATCGAACACACACAGAAAATGAACACAAGATTTTATAGTGGTTCATACAAATATGGCTATGTCCACTTTTAGGGGATTCTCATTATATTAATTCTCTGGTTTTTCATACAACACATCTATATCTAGTATCTTCATATATAACCCTTCTTAGAAAGAAGAATTTGGATGCATGGCATGCACGAAGGATGAGACTATGGTTACATAAAGATACTACCATTTTACAAAACATAGGAAACAGTTACAAGGAATAATAACTCTAGTTGTTACTTCTCTGACTTGGCTTCATACGTAGCCATCAATCTCCCACTTGAAGAAAAGTCATACCAGAAAGAGAGGTGCTTAGAGATATCCCCTATTGTAGGCATTTACATAAGCCCCAATGAAGATTTTAGCTTTGTCAAATTCTATTCAAGAATGCTTTAGATGAGCCTCCTCCAAAGCACATCGGATTTAATAACCTCCATGGATTTTAAGCTTTCCATTTCCTCCCCCATAGCCAGAATCAAATCTCAACCTCCACCATGGCCCCAATCCAAAAGCTTTTCTGTACACCACCAGTACTCTTGAAGGGTATCCCATTTCCATGCAAACACAGCTGCACTATCATATCCACCACCGTATGCAATAGCATCAAGACCGCTTCAATAACCATACCTAGCACCAACAAGCTTCATGTCAACATCAATGACATTACCAAACCCCATCTCAAACAATGAGTTTTTTGTATTTCCTGTAGAAGCTTTTGAACTACCTGCAATCAATGCATTCTACTCTACCTCTACTTCTCCAATCTTCATCAATAAATCATCTCTCTCTTTTTCTTTTTGAAATCCAATTTCCTCAAAGGCCTTATTCTTAGCCTTTCCGAAGTCTTCTAGCATGTCAAAATCCTCGCCTCCCAAATCCTAAGGGGCCCTTTTCCACACATAACTCGCCTAGGTAGTGCTCGGGGAATTAGGATCAACATCATTCATAAGAACTTCAGTGGCCAAATAGACATGAGCATCATCCATTTCCATCTTTAATGCTTCATTTCTTTTCTTTCTAGAAAACTCCCACTCTTTTGCAAATTTGTCTTTTTCTTTCTCCATACAGAAAATTTGTTCTTTGAGCATTAAAATCTCTTCACTATATAAGAGCACCCAGCTCTGGGATCAAACACCCAATTGGTTTCCATCTCTGCTCAATGCTTCTCCATGGCTCTGATACCAATTGTTGAATTTAAAAGACAATAGAATAAATGAAAGAGAATAATGCATAAAATAAAAGAATGAAGAAAACCGAACACACATAGAAAATAAACACAAGATTTTATAGTGGTTCACCCAAATATGGCTACGTCCACTTTCAAGGGATTCTCATTATATTAATTCTTTGATTTTTCATACAACACATCTATATCCAGTATCTTCATATATAACCCTTCTTACAAAGAAGAATCTGGATGCATGGCATGCACGGAGGAGGAGACTGTGGTTATAGAAAGATACTGTCATTTTACAAAACATAGGCAGCAGTTACAGGGAATAATAATTCCAGCCCTTACTTCTCTGACTTGGCTTCACACGTAGCCAACAAGAAAAATATTAGACAATGCAACACAAGACATATCTCCAAGAATACTTTTGGAACAAACTTCCGAAGACACTTGAATAGGAGTGCTATTGTTTTTTGACATCAAATCTTCAACTTCAATAATAGCAATTGTAGAGAGAAAAAAAATTGAGACCACTTAAAAGGGTGGAAAATACCCGTAGACTTAAAAACAGAAACAGACAGAACACAGTAATAAATACAAAAAAAAAATATGACTCCTACTTTTCTAAAACAAAATGACATTGACAAAGACTTATACAAGAAACCCTAACGGAACCAAGAACTTGCATCTTCTTCAATTGCCGAGAACTCAAACGTGAACCCTCCACTCCTCAAGTTATCAAATGTGAACAAGATTTTAGGCGTTGAGATTTTTTTGGCTTGATAAAGGAGTTCCAGTCGACTGTTGTAAGACAACCCCACAAAATTATAAATCGCAAAACGAACAAGGGAGTTTCAGATATCGTCAACCTGACAAAGTTTGTGTTGTAAGAGCATTTCTATGTAATCTGACAACCTATTTATAGTAAATTGCCCTTTTATTTATCAGTAAAAACAAGGTGACGTTTTCAATTTAAAAAATCCAAGCTGTCAATGAAAATTATGTTAGAAAGAGATTATAAGTGTGTGAAAGTTGGATGTTAGATTGATGGTGGATGTAATAAGAATTTTCGCTGAAACAAATTTGATGTTAATTAGAGAATCTTCAATTTATATGTTTTTTATTATAATTGTGTGAAATTGGATGTTGACTGATAGTGGATATAACAAAAATTTTGGCTGAAACAAATTTGATGTTATTTAGAGAATCTTTAAATTTATGTGTTTTTTTATTATAATTGTGTGAAATTGGATGTTGATTGATGGTGGATATAACAAGAATTTTTGCTGAAACAAATTTGGTGTTAATTAGATAATTGTCAATTTATGTGGCTTTTTATTATAATTGTGTGAAATTGGATGCTGATTGATAGTGGATATAACAAGATATTTTGCTGAAACAAATTTGATGTTACTTAGAGAATCTTCAATTTACATATTTTTTTATTATAATTGTATGAAATTGACTTGTGTAAAATTGAATATTGATTGAAGAAAGATACCTCAAAAATTCTGATTGAAACATAATATATACATTATTTTCACCTATTCACTTCAGTGTTTGAAGAGCAATTAACCCACTTTTCTTTGTTTTCTGAAATAATTTTCGCTTGGAAATCATTTAACCATTTTATTTCTAGCAAGTTAGGAGGCATGAAAATAGAGTTCTTGTACTGTCTATACTTACCCCATTTGCGAGAATCTTTCTAGCACTGGATTTATTAACAGTGACATGATATAAGGACAGCAGCACAAATAATTCACTTTCGTGCCCAGTGACCGCAATGCCAAAAAATTTCCTCCACAGAAATACCATACCTTTATTTATTACTTTTGTCATATAGTTGCAGAAAAAATTCGAGTTGAATTGATAATCTGCACAACCAACTGGCTTCTAGAAGCATTATATAGACCAAAGAAAGATAAGCCTCTGATTCAAAAAAAAAATCATATACGACATGACCACAACTCTTATTGCCTTCGTACAATCCAAGTTCATTTGGACATATATGAATACACTAGACACTCATAGCGTATATAAAGACTAGAATTAACGCACTTTTTAATATTTTTGGATTACGAGTTGATGGTAAAGGTGTTGAGTGACATTTTATATGAATTAGTTAAGATTTAAATCTAAGAACTTTTATGTATTGCTGGAATGTTCTACCAACTGATCTACTGATCCTTCAAAATAAGATATGGAAAACCATCTTCCATTATTGTCGAATATGATAGAGGAGATTTCTCAGATGTTGTAGCTGCAACTGCCCTGGTAGACGTGTATGCAAAGAACTAGACCCAAAAATTGAAACGAAAAAAAATATTAACTCAATTTAGATCTGTCCTCTACTCGTCATTCAGATAGAGACATTTCAATATACAATAGCATTTTTTCGGTGTCAAAATTGGAATATTGTTAACCTTTTAACATAAATATGTGGTTTCGTATTTGCAAAGATACTAAGTTTATTCAACATTATAATTGCAGGATGCCACTCTATCTTATCTTCTTCTTGTCATTTGTATTCTTGTTTTTAAATGTTTAGAGTATGTAAGCATAGGCATAGTTTTATAGCTTTGAATGTATTATTTAGTACATAGTTTGATTATTTTTATGTATTTATTAATTTAAAATTTAATTTAATAAAATAATATATTTTATTTTCATGTTTAGAGTCTTGTTGTTTCTAATTTAAATAACTTATTCATCTTCAATAAAATTGTAAACTAGCAATTTGTCATTTTATTTTAGAATCTAAACTTTCACATTTCAATTCTAATAATCCTTGGATCTAACCATTACTCACTTATAAAAGTGTGAAATTTTAATTTCATATATCTAGAATGTATATTTAAAAATGTCATCCTCAGAATTTTTCACATTATGGAGAGTATCATTATAAAAAGAATGTTTTGACAAAGCATTGTGAAAAAAATTCTCCTGATTTGCATATGCGCCATTCAATCACATCATAAATCAATGAAAAGTAAACTATCTTTTAGCAATTGTCATCTATTATCAAGCTAACACTTCAAGGTACACTCTATTAAAAAACATTGATTGGCTTAAATTAGCAAGATTAGTACTTGATATAGTGATATTTATTTTCCTATTGACATAAGGGCATGTGGTTAGCAAGTGAAATCCTACAAGTCATGAAGTTTTCTGAGTAAGCTTTAGCATGTATGTGGAAGAAGGAAGATCAAGCAATGGCATGCATTGTGTCATGAGTGATTCATAATTAATAAACTCACATTGTATGTGCATAATAACAAGAAGATTGAGCACAAATAGTGATAGTCAATGCAATGTCCACATGGTAGTTGCATATGAGAAATAGATGGCAATCAAACATGACTAGTAGTTAATTGTTGCATGTCATTGGATAATCCAATCAAAATTAACTACTACATTTTTTTAGCTTAGCAATAGAATTTATGTTTTTAATGCATTAGACAAAGTTTGTAAACTTGAATGTTGGAGCATACCACATTAATAAACTAGCACTTGCAGCAGAAGAGGGTGCAAGGGTTACGCCGATAGAAAAGTATATGTAAGTTAACATGTTAATAAGACATATTCTTTATTTTGCTTTATGGACTGAAACTTAAAATATAAAAATATATAGAGAACATCTTTGACATGTTTTGCACACCGAGGACAAGACAACCTAAAGGCTTGTTCAATCTAATTTATATCAATTAAACCCTCATTCAATGAAAAAAAACAAAGACGACAGACTACAAATATTAAATGACATTTTGATGTTGTAAAAGTTCACCACTTATTGTCCCTAGTGATTTGTTTCATTTCCTACAAATTAGAATTCAAAAGTGAAGTCCTCTTGTAAAATATATTGTGAATGTAAACCATTTCTTTAGTGAAGAAAAATTAATTATTGCATTAGAGTAAACCATGGAAAAGATCATGATAAACAAACTCAACTTCATTCTCACAATTCCAACTCAATATGTATTCCTTATTCGATTTCTTTTAAGACAACTGACTCTAACAAAAAGACAAAACCTCATATTGGCTCTGTACCCTTTTTCTTCATATTTGCTCTATTATTAATATTGCTAGAAAGAAACAATTTTCTTGCCCTGGTCTGATGAATCCTCTTTCTCCTCTGTTTGGCACTTCTTAAATAGATGATTGATCAATTTCTTGTAGGGACATCCACTTGGATTATCCTCTTCAGTTTTGTTTTGTCCACATTTTACTTTTGCATTAAGATTTTCTTCTTCCCTAACCTAACACTTGTCAACCTATCTTGGTTGCTTTCTAACTCTCATTCAATCTATACATTAACATAATTTAGTTTTGTTTCTAACAACATATGTTCTTCAATGGTCAGATGGAAAATATTGCATTCTTCCCAAGTGAACTGACTATACCTTAATCGAAACTCTGTATATTTTAATAAATTTGGTTCTGATTCCCAATTAGAGGTGGGTCCGCTCATGTATTTTACTATGTTTGCCTTTAAGTAGGTTCTGACAAGCAAAACAGACATTTTAAAGGTTCTGATCACGTTGCGCCCAGCAAGCACACAAGCAGGTCGATGTCAAGAGACCTCGTCGGCTCAAGGTCTATCTCCAATCTTGCTGCTATTCTATAAACAAGGGCATAGAAAGACCATCCAAAAGACATAGAATGAAGCAAAAGAGGATTCTAAAGCTAAAGGTTAGAGGAGGCTACAACTTTCTGGAGCTCGGTTGCACTTACAGGCTAAAGAGCGTCAAGGCATACTGATGGTGAGCTCGTGAGGTACTTGTTGTTGGTATTTCAATTACCATTCCTCTTTCCTATTGCCCTTCACCCCCACTCAAACTCTGCATCCAGCCATATGTCCACTCTTGCTTGGGGAATCCAATTTGGTAGAATTTATAGAATCTAAGCACAATCTGATCTGATAAAAGATACAATCCTATTTGATCCTAAGAATCCAATTTGATCGGATATACAGTCCTCGCAGTGTCATGTCTATGTAAATACATATTACTCACAACATCTCAATGACGACGATCTCCCCACGCTCTTCAATTTACTCACAACATCCATACTCTTGTTCATGTTCACAAGTGGTCTCGATTTTGTGGAAGAAAGAAATCCGTTGTGAATGTTCTCCTTCCATGGCTCCCCACTCCTCCTCACTCTCTTGTTACTATCACGGTGCAATACATTTGAATTGGAAAGGATATACTTGCCGCTGAGAACGCGGTGCTTGGCTTGAGCTTGAACCTTCTTTTTTAAGCTTAGGTGGTTGGCCAGAGTGGGAGAACTCGGCTAGAGGCTGAATGACCCGCGAACTTGCCCACCCCTTTTGGCTTGTCGTCGTTCGACCGATTGTGAGCGCACAAAAGAACTCTCAATACAACATTCACCTGGTCGTTACTAGATTGTTTAGAGAAGAACTCTCTATATTCGGTCTACTACTATGACTGTTCGGAGAAGACGATCGGTAGAAACTGGGTAAGGAGTCGTTAGAGGGAGAAACACATGCCACAACTGAAGATCTCGAGGAACACAACATCATGCCAACCACATCAACCAACTGAAACCGACATTGTAGGTGGCGAAGACATTACAGGCGGCGCCAGTAGTTGGAAAGAAACGCATTAAAAGCAAATAAAATATCTGAAAAGAGATCAAAACCAAATCAAATAATTACTGCAAGAATGATCCGGACGCAACTTACAACATACAGGTGTACAACAAACAACCTCAGACAGTTTACGGCTAAAAACCACGTCTGTCAAATGGTATTGCGGATGGTATTGTGGCGTGAGACAGGTTTCACCCGAAAGTTCATTGTATATATAGCCTATCAGCTAAAAATGGTGGGTTTTGGCCACTTAAATCTCATTATAAAATTTAATAAATAGTAGTTTTTTGTGTAAATTGTCAAGGTTTTCTTGTTGTCCTTACGATAGGATTTGAATCTAAATATATAGTCAAGTTTGAATAATTATGTATTTTATCTATAAAGTTGTAATCTTTATCATTCAACTTAGTGAAAATCATTGTTTGCATACCATCTCCTTGTTGCGTGTGCATTCTCCATTGTGCGTCTCTTTGCTATGTGACTGGGCACACCTTCACCTGGGACCTTGCATTATAGTTGTATAAAATTTGGTCTCATAGCCTAAGGTTTGGCTTGTGGAGAGGTGAAAGCATTGTATGGCATTGACTAAAGCTTACAAACAAGAGATTTCTATGCTCAAAATTTGAAGATGGGTAGAAGGTAGTGTAGATGTCCTCTAATGTGTGGGTCATTGTGTAGAATTTGTGGTGTGATTTTTTTATAGGAAGGGTGTTGAGGAAGGCGAATAAAAAATAGAGGATTTATTGTCTTTATATGAGGAAGGAACTAAGAACCTAGAATAAAAATCTCAAGAAAATTTTATGTGACCTTTACAATATGTTAGAGGTAATAGAAAAAAAAAACAAAGAGATATGGATTTATACTAGAGTAATGATGATGCACAAGGAATGCACATGGAAAAGGTTGTTGAAGACTCATTAGACTTGGAAGACTCCTAAGAACCATCTTCTAGATTTGTGACATGTGACATATCTCTTCCAAACTACTAGAAAGATAGACCTATTTCTTGTGCTTATTTACTTAATCCCAATCAATTTATTTACAAGTAGGAAAGTAGAGATTGATGGAATAATAACTTATTTTAGTTTAAGTTATTATGAACTTCTTGCAAGTAACATTCTAGTCACGTTGAGTGAAAGTATTGTTGAGCTCAAGAACTCATGGGTGGTTTTAGTGTTTGTTTGAAACTCATACTAGTTATTAAGCATCTATTGTGGTAGATGGTTATGATTAAGTGTTCACGATCAAGTGAGAGGAAAATTAATTTAATTTCAAAACCAAGGGGAATTTATGGGAGATGAAATGAATGGTTGATGTAATCTTGATTTGGCACAAAGAGAGATTTCCCTTTAAGTATGTGATATTCCTCAAACTATTTATCTCAATGCACAGCCTTTTTAGTCATAATATTAATGAAATCACTTTTCCTTCAAGAAAAAAAAATCATATCCCACCATGAAATTATTTTAACCAATGAGATTAAAGTTATGTAGAAAATATACAAGTTAATGATCAAGGTAATACATTTTACTTTGTAGCGATAATCAATAGCACATTAGTAAATTAACCATTCTATAATTATTATAGGATCAAAGGGGTTGTAGGATGCTCTAACATTTCTTTTAATTACATGGTCAGTGTTATCCCAAAGCATTTGAGAGATCTAACACCTCAATAGTTAACATGTAACACAACCGTAGATGAGAAAGCTCCACCATTTATAAATAACATTATTATCCTATATTCTCGAGACCATTATGACACTAAAAAAAATAAGAACTCATATTATTGCCACTAAGTTCCTACAGTCCTATATGGAAGGGGCCCTATCATAAGAGTTCATGGCTATGAACTAGGTAATGGTCCATCTAGAAGATCTTGGGAACTTTGACAATACCAATAGAGTACAAGAGTTTGTAGTGTTTCTTTCAATGTCAAATCATCTAGTAGGAATTCTAATTTAATATGGCATAGGCCAGAGGATCCATTGTAGTTGATGTGTAATACTATCAACCAATAGAAAAATGATATTTTGACATTCTTTATGGAGCCTCATATGAGTACACATAACATAGACCATGCTTTTAAAAAATGGTTAGTGCATCACTTGGAGGAAAATCCCAAACAACCATTGTGGGTTGCAAGAGGATGCAATGTGGTAATATGATGTAATCATTTCTTACATCTACATAGTTGAGAGAACAAAAGTGAGGCTCATCTAATGGTGTATAAGAGCCTTGAGAAATTTCACGAGGTTCCATGAGCTTAGGAGTTCCATGAACTATAGGATCAAGTGAATATTAGAGGACTAATTCACATGTGTTGTAATAATGAAGACAAATATGTAATCCATCATATTAAAACAAGATCAATAACCACCATTCTCTTTAACAAATTTACACTTTACAATCATAGAAAAAAACAAAAAAAAGATAAAAGATAAAATATCATCATAAGGGCATAGAATCTTCCAATATCATGTAAAACAACATATTTTGAAGGGGATAAATATTAAGAAGGCTTTGTCCCTTAACAATGAGGCTTTGATGGGTTCTGTAAAATTTTAATTTACACATTAATGTTTGATATCTTATCTTAGTCCTAAATTAGGAAATAATATAGAGGATCTAAGTTAATTATTTGACTATGTGGCATTACATACTGGACACACACAAACATATTGTCATTACAATATAATCTTAGGATACCAATAATAAGGATTCCTTAAGAACCGATATACAACTAGCATTATAAAATCCTAATGAAACAATTAAAAAAGTTTTTAACCCATCCAAGTGATGACACAACTCTAATAAAATTTTAATTATTATACATAGAGTGGGATGCTCATGAATTAATGTTAAAATAATAGAAATTCCTTTGACTCAGTAAAATGCAAATTAATTGCATGTGAGCACTAAGGATCCAAACTCAACTTAAGCTTCAGATTATCTAGTTACTAAACTTGATATCATTAGCTTGCAAGCCAACAATATCACTTTTATACAAGAGTATAAAGATCATCCATTTTTCAATTCTCCATCAAATGACCATGTGACAATCTATAGGATTTATTAGTATTAGTTTTAATGCTTAGTACCTTATGTGCCTATTAAAATTGAATAGGGTCAATCTAGGAGTCTACTATTAATAATACATATAGTGTATAAGTCGTAACCAACGTCCAATTCAATAATTTATGTAAGGGATCATATTTCACTTAATTTTTCCACCATAAGATTAAGGTTACTAAAATTCAAGGGATAATCCAACTATATAGTCTATTATTACACTTTGCCACCTTCACAACAAAGCATATAGTTTCATGGGGTGATGGAAAGGTGTACGGGTTTGGCCATCTAGTCTTCTCTAGATCAAATTATAATTATCAAGTATTGAATTAATTTTGAGTATTATCTATTTCATACATTATATAGAGTTGGCTATTGCACCTAAGATCTACTATACATGCTAGTCAAATTCCTTCTACAAGACCTTATCTATTGAACTAATTAGACTCATATTTACATATATAGAGAACTAAAACAAATCTAATGGGGCCAAGCACAAGTCAATAGTTGAAACACCTAGACAAGCCAACACTGGAGCTAGTTATAACTAGCATAACCATCAATTTACACTCATATAATGACCATCACTTAGAATCTAGAAATGTCCTAAGAAGATTAATAAGAGTCATCATGTATGTCTAGTCTCCATTATTGAGTGGATAGATATAATATAATGAGGCTCATGATTAATTATTTATTAGTTCTTCTTTTTACTAAATCACAAATGCATCTTTTTTATTGGCTAACATGCTTTAGCACAACACACAAAGTAAAAATACTTATGGGAATTGATCTACTAGACTCAAAATTATAAGACATTAATTGCAACTATTAGTTTTGATCATGTAATTCTTGATTATGGGATACTATCCAAGAACATGTCTCAGTAAAGTCTTCACTAGATACTTCATTCTCTTTCTTTCATACTTAAATCTTCTAGATGATCAACACCCTTCTTACACAAAAATATCATTAAATTAGTATCCTTTGGTGACCAGCCTATATTAATACTTATATAGTTTCTGAATCCTCTATTCCTTAGATTTTATTTAACAAGTTTTGTTGTTTGTCAACTTATTTGAATTCCATCTAAGATCTCTTCATGATCATAAATCATTTCATTCTCTCAAGGTTTCTACCCATACATTTTTTAGCCTCTTTATTTATATGTCAATCATTTAGTTGAGTAAATAAATTGGATCTCTATTCCGTATTATCTAGAATTCTTTTACATTTGATCATATTTACTTTGGGTGCACTATTTTATAAATCTACTTTTTTGTTTACATTTTGTAATTGAATTTCTCATGCTATCCCCAACTCATGACACATGCCCTCCTTGTCAATACTTACCTCCTCTACCTATCCTTTATTTTTCCATCCGACCACTAATCTATTTTGTTTTTAAATTATGCACTCCTATTTGGTTGATTTAGGGTCCCTATTACTAGATACTTCTAGTAAAAAAATATCATTGAATATCATAATTGTAGGTATTAATTCATAAGGCTAGATAATTTCTAGATATTAACTTAAAACGTAATCGCAAGCCTTGTCTATGCTCACTACACTTCTACTAGCGCAGTTGCCGCTACAACATCTGAGAGCATTCCTCTATCCTTTATGCTTTAATGGATGTCCAAAGCTCCCATTTTGGCACGAGCTGGGAGGATGCTAGAAAAGGGTGTGCAGTCTGGCTTTACACCTGAAAATCACATTTGATTGAAAGTTTCTAAATACTTTTCACCAAATGCATTTTGTGCATATCCTACAATCATAGCATCCATGCGACCACATTTCTTTGAGGCATCCAGTCAAACAGTTCACTGCCTTGTCTATATGTCCACCAGAATATTTCAGACTATAATATTTGACAATAATATCTCGTCCATTATGGTTTAATGGATGTCCATACCCTACTCTGAGGCTCCCAATGTCACCGCCGCATCAATCATTTTTCTACTTCTGATACCTTGTTTCTCTCACATCTTGTTTGATGTGATCAAACGCATCCACATTTTTGTGCCGGAACAGTTTAAATTTGAAATTAATGACTACTATTTGAAAGGTGAACGTGAACGGGAACGAACGTTAGCGACAGGAATTAGGGGAGAGGGGTTTATAGTGGAGTATTTTAACTTTGCATTTCTTGTGAAAATTTCAAATTAATCTCAATTTTGTATAGCAGTTTATTTGGCAACTCATGTGCTTCTATATTTCATTTTAGGGTCACATCATCAAATATGATGCCACATCAGCATGCTTTTGTTAAGGTATCCAAAAAGGGCCAAAAAAAATAGCAAGATTGATAGTGGTGCACTAAGTCATGTTTTATTGGTGCACTAATGTGACATCACATGATTTGTTAGTTTGTGTATTTTATGGATAAAAAGTGTTTTGCAATTGGATATTAAGATGTTCTACTATGGGGCCCACTGAGAACTACTTCTATCACCACTATTGGATGCTTCTCCACTATGGGCCCCTCTCCCCTACTCCACATCTACCACATATATGGTCAAAGCACCTTAATCTATTGTTTAAACCCAACCCCCTAGTTCCAAGAAGGCTTTCAGAAGTAGATTTGGATATTCTTCTGCCCTCGTGGCATCTGCCCAGACTATTATTGAAGACAATAGATTCCACAAGCATTATTCACTCTCTTGTAGAGAAGGCCTTGAAGGTGGCTAGTTAAATAAAATAGGTAAGCAGCTCAATTGAAATGGAGGATGAAAAGTGTTCTTTTCAATTACTAAGGGAGAGGGGAGAGGGGCCTATAGTGGGCCACCCTAACTTTGCACTTCTCAAAGTCTTATGTGAAAATTTCAAATCACTCCCAAATTTGTACAACAGCTTATTTGGCAAGTCCCTTGCTTATAAAAATTGGCTTCAAGGCCACATCATCAAATATGATGCCACATCAGCATGCTTTTTGTCAAGGTATCCAAAAAGGCCCAAAAAAAGGTGAGACCAATAGTGGGTGACTAAGTCATGTATTATTGGTGCACTGATGTGGCATCACATGATTTGTTAGTTTGTGTACTTTATGGATAAAAGTGTTTTTCAATTGAATATTAAGTGTAATTTTATTGGATATTAAGCCTACCTACTATGGGACCCACTTAGAGCTACTTGTATACCCACCATTAGACCCCTACCCACTATAGGCCCCTTTCCCTTACTTATATTGGATCCAAGGACTTGTGGGTTTAAAGAGAATATATTTTTTAAAGGGTTGGAAAGCTTATTTTTTAATTATAAAAATATTAAAGTTAATTTAAAAAAAAATAAAAGGAGATTTTTCATTATAAATGAGTCAATTTATTTATTTGATAAAAAAGTTATTTATTTTTAATTTGTTAATGTAATGTTAATAGTCATCTTTTAAAATTTTCAATTGTCTTCAAATTTTTTAATAAAGGATTTGTTGTTTCTAATTCTTTATTCTTACTCTCAAGGTCTCGTCATCAGAAAAATATAAAGAAACACTAAAATGAAATAATAATTTTTAAATAAATAGATTAATGAGACATTTGCAAATTTTGGATTTCTTATTGTCTCTCTCAATAAAATATTATTAAGATTGCTTTCTATAAAACAACAATATTTTAATTGAATCTAAATCCACACCAAAACATATATAAATAGTATTTTTTTTAACTCATTGTAGTCTATCTTAAATAGAGGTTTTCAAAATATGCTAGCTGTAATATATGAATTTAAATAAATATGATCTAAAAAATTATTTTAAGAATACTGTTAAACTAGTTTAAACAAGTAAACAATATATGGTTCATGATGAAGTCTTGGATGCTAATTACTTCTCAATCTAATTTTGCAAGGAATGGTAATATTTTTTGGAATAATACATATGTAAGGTGCTTGAGAAATAGAAAAACTCGAAAAAAGTGCCTAAGGATTTTGTGAACTTTCGCACTTTTTGTAATGTGCCAAATAACCATTTACTTTTAATGATTTCAAACCAATCTTAGTAGGTAATATTATGTATAAGCTCACCACCAAGGTCATGGAGATTTCTTCTAGAAATCGTATCAAAAGAATGGATCAAATTTATTCCTAGATAATCAACTACTAAAGGTATTAGAATTAAAGATGAAACTATAAAATTTATATCAAACACTAGATTGAAGAGCATGATCATAAAACTAGACATCAACAAAGCATGCAATCATGCTAATTGGAGATTTCTAATGAAAATAATAAAAAAATGAATTTCTACCAAAAATAGACTTAATGAATTTCAATTCCATTTGGAGAACTAAATATTTAATGGTTGTCAATATAAATCCACACAAATTTAAACCAACCAAGCATCTTCACTAAGGAGATCATCTCTTTCCTTTTCTATTCATTATCATTGCCACAATGCTAAACATATCAGTCAAGATTGTAGTCAAAGTGGGAACATGGAAAGGAATAATAATCACCCAAAAATTTCAAGCCATCACACACCAACAATTCACTAATGATATGATATTATTTAGAAGGACCAATCAAGATGAAGAAAAAATAATAATAATAAAGCATTAGGGAAGTACAATACAACTTTAGGATAATATAAAAAATAATATAAATCTAAAGTTATCTTCTTCAATAAAAATATTGCCGAACAAAAAACAATAGTAGACTTACTAGGCTTCAAAATTATCAGTCCCCAACAAATGTTTAGGGCCCCCTCTATTCAAAGGTGGTGGGTAGAAATACCACCAAAACAACCCTCTAGATGCTTGTAGATCCAAAATGAATGCTTGGAAAGGAAAATGGTTAACATTGGTAAGCCATATCACCATACTAAAAGCTATGACCATTTTATGCTCATCTACTTAATGTCTTATTTACAACCAAGAAAAACGACCAAGGACATGAAGAGAATAAGTAAATTGATTTGGTAGGGTTCAAAGGAGAGGAAGCATATCCCTCTAGTTAGATAACACTCAAACTATCAACCAATATACATAGAAGGAATAAGAATACACAATTTAAAAATATAAAACAAGGTATTAGGGGGAAAAATGGCATGAAAAATGAAAAAATGTATGGCAATCCCTCCTTGTGGGATTCTAAAATAAATTTGAACACAAAGTATCCTCTCCACTTTCTCATGTTGGTGCATCCCCAATAGGTTCACATGTCTGAAATTTCATACTTAGACTAGTATTCATTGGTCAATTATCTTGTGTAATAAGAAATGGTAGGAATGCAATTTTTTTGAGTATTTATGGAATGGACACTCCCCTCTTGATCAACTAGGATAACTCAATATGGTACAACAAATTTTTCCCCTTACATGGGGCACTAAGGTCCAAGACTATCTCACTTTCCAATAGTTGGGTTTAATACTTTGTCAAATATGTGTACACTATGGTTATTATCCCCTATCTTAAATAGAATAGCTCTCAACCAAATGTTGAAGCAAGCTTTACCTACCCAAAGCTAGAAGTTTCAGTTGGATAGCCCTACACAAAATAATTCTTCGTATTGAAAGAATCTTGAAACTTATAGTATTGAAGGCCTTGAGCATGGTGTGTGATATGGAAACATATAGATGAGATAATAGATTATCTTCTTGTTAATTGTCTTTTTTCAAAAACATGTTGAAAAATTGCTTTGTGAACTAAGTTTGATTACGTTAGGTCTTTTCCAACAACATTGTTAATATTTTAAAGATAAACATCAAACTAAATGTTCAAATAATTTTTTTACAATTTTTAAATTTATTATAACCTCTCTCAAAATAAAACATATAAGATTACTTTTCATATAACATCGTTTTCTAAATTAAACTTAAATGTAGAACAAACTGTTTATTTCTTGAAATCATAAATAAAGACAAGCTAAGAATTCGTGTTAAAATTGAGTACCATAGAACTAATTTAAAATAATATAAAATAGGTAAACAATATATGTGTTTCGTCGGAGAGATTTAATGGGGTTATCTTGACCAAAAGTTGCAGGTACGATGGATGTATGGAGCTACAGCTGAGGATGCTCTTACAGGGTTGAATCTTCAAAGTTTAGGATGGCATTCCGTATATTACACAACTGAGCAAGCAGCTTTCATGGGATGTGCACCAGGAAATGGTCTAGACACTTATATACAATAAAAGAGATGGGGCACAGGATTGTTAGAGGTTTTTGTAAGCAAGTCATGTCCTTTTATGGGTATGAAAAAAAGTAACACTACGCTAGAGGATGGTTTATGCCTATTTCAGTTTTTGGGCAACACGGTCTGTGCCAACGTTGTTATGCAATGTCGCTGCATTCAGTCTGCTAAGTGACAAATCTTTCTTGCCCAAGATAAGATAAAATCATTAGGCAATTTAGTTTGATGTATAGATAAATTTTTAGGTCATTTGAAGCAAGACACCAGTATGGTGTATGAGACCCCTTGAAAAAGAAGCCTATCCAATAGCAATCATAGCACCTAGGGCAAAGCATTAATAGCACCTACACCTTAAAATCATATTTTTCAGATAAGATAATGGAAACATATAGATTATTATAACCTAAGGTGCAAAGCATTAATAGCACCTACTTATTAAAATCATATTTTTCAGATGCAAGTATATTAGGACATCCAATATCTAATGTGTGCATTTTTATTCATGCAGATTCAGGAACCTATTTTCGCAATTGCAGTCGCTATTTTCCTCTCAGTGTATGGGTGGACGCATGTGGAATATGTTTTGAACGGTTGTTCTGCCAGAGAATGGTGGAATAACCAGAGGATGTGGTTGATAGTGTGCATCTCCTCGCGGTTGTTTGCATTGTTTGATGTTGCAATGAAGATGGCGGGATCGCCTGAAATAGTTTTTGTTGTAACTCCAAAAGCGTCTGGAGAGGAGCAGAGTAAGACAAGTGAATTCACATTTAATTCATCTGTTTGTTCATTCCACCAACTACTGTCTTATTGATAAACTTAACAGCTATTTGTCAGAGTGCCATGAGGTTTGGGGTTGGTGGGTATGAGATTAAGAACAAGCCATTTGCAGAGAACTTTTGCAGTGTTTGGTTAGTGATTAGTCTGCTTCCATTCTTCAAAGGACTGGTTATAAAGAGCAAGGGTGGTATTCCTTGGACTGTAATTTGAAGCTCATGTGCTTTGGCTATGTTTCTATGGACTGCAATTGTGACATATGGATGGTAAAAAGCCCCATAGGACAGTGGGTTTACTTAATTCAGTCTTCAAATAAATAAATGTTTTTACTGTCTGGTTATTATTCTTATTTTAAATAGTTTAGTACACGTCATCGAATGACAAGGAAGAAACATTATTATGATATTATGTATTATGTAGTGGTGAAATTTGTACATTCATGCTATTTTTTGTTCAATTTTGTGTCTATTTTAAGCGAATGGATTAATACATTTAAATGGTGTAATTTTTTTTTGAAGTCAAGATCTTTCTCCCATGTTGTTATCCATCCACTTACATACTTATGTCCCATCTTATCCATATACACACAGATTATAGTATAGTCACCTTAATTATGCATGCACTATGCCTATTTATACATCCACCCTCATACATTTGTTATCCACCTTAATTTTAGCATACTCATGTCTAAGGCCATTTCTACATATACAAGATCAATCCTACATCCATTGATTTTGTCCCTAAATTTTAAAAAATCAAATTCAAATTTTGATTGATTCCTACCCTTTCATTTCCTACCTAGATCCAGCTAAATACACATTTAAAATTTTTATTTCTAAATGACCTTGTATTTAAACACATTCAATTGAATTCATTATGTCATTTGGTTATCATTCAAATCATTCACATTCAAGAAGGAGCATACTAGAAACAAATCCATTGGTGCAAAATAATGAATCTAGATTTGCATTGTATTATAGAGAATCTTACATAGCTTAAGTTTGTTGTTTCTAGTCATGGGATGGCCATAAAGCTAGTACTTTACCTAGGGTTAATCTAGCAGAACTTGTGCCATATTGATCCAATAGCCCTATAAAGGCATTCATAAATGCCCCTAGTCTAGATGGTAGAGAAAGAGGCAATTCATTAGAAAGAAAAAGAAAAGAATCAAGACTACACATTATACTAGATCATTTTCATAGCCAAAAATTATATATATGCCCATAGAGAGGAGGCCTACATACTTAACCCTTTGTAGAATTGACTAACTATTCAAATCCTAAGGGAAATAACAAACAAAGATCTTCCATTTCTAATCTTGAGAGATTCAAGTTGTAGTGTATCAACAAACATATTCAGCATTCATCTTCTGACTGATATTAACCTTCTTTGTGTGTACTTTCAATAATTAGCATTTAATGCTTCAATTAGCTAATGTAATGTGTATGAGCCTATTATCTAGATTAGTCCTTATATTTATTTCTTTCATTAATTGATTAGTCTAGATAGCACATTTAGGTGAAGAAAAGTATATTTTCTTTTACAAATTTAACAAACCCATTTTCTCTTAAGCACTTCCTAGTTTTCCTCTAACATTTCTCATCAACATTACAATTTGTTTTTATATACACTATTTTATCATCTATTTTTAGGTTATGTAGAGTTTGATTCATATTTTCTTATTCATTTCAATTAGATTTGAACATACATGTAGTGAATTATCTATCTTCCAACCCTCTCATCCTAATATATCTTATCATTATGGTGTCTTTTAAATATTATTACTTAGTTGTGTTGCACACATTTATTTATAATATTGACATGTTCCTATCTTTCATATCACATGAAATGTCTATCCTCAATATAATCACAACTTTCTATCCTATGCATGTGAATTGGTTTCTATATAGGTATTATTTTATGAATGTTCTATCATTCTTTTCTCTTATCAAATTTCCAAGATAATTTTTATCCTCTCCTATTTGAGATGCTTAGTTTATTTATCCATACATGTCATGAATACCTATGCTTTGTGACAATGAAATTCACACTCTAAATATATATCATGTGACTATTCATGACATTATCATACCTTATAATGGCACAATCCTTATATGTCATGTCAAAAAAGTGGATCTTCTATTCCACATTTCTCCAACCACTTGGATATTTTCATGAAAACCTAAAATTAACCTTTGATAGGACATAAAGCATAAAATTTGATAATTTTTAATATCTTAGTTTTATTATTAATTTACAAGTACATTTTTATAATTAGATACTAGTTAATTACAAATTTTTAAAAAGACTAATTAAAAAAAAGAAAAGAAAAATATTGTACACTAGAGGAGGGAATCCTCTCCAAATGGTTGTAATTAATTTTTTTTTATGATATATGTAAGCCTAAAGGATGTTCTAAAACCCCAAGCAAGAATAAAGTGTTGGAATAGTGGAAAAAGGGGACATGTGAAGAAGGAATGCAAAAAAATTAAAAAAGGGTTCAAATTCCTTCACAAAAATATCTTCAGATAATAATGATAATGATGCTTTATTTATTTATGCTAAAACTATAAGTGATAATTTTTGACTTATGGATTTAAGTTTCTCCTACCACTTGAATCCTCACAATTTTCTACATATTTAAATTATGAAGGAGAGGTTTTCCTCATAGAATATTATCAAGTAGATTATTAGTAAGAGAGAGGTATAGTTGTGTTTCAATGATGGAATGGTTAAAACCCTTGATTATGTTTTGTATATTCTAGGTTTTGGGAGAAATTTTATTTGTATATCCAAGTTCAATTATTTTGGTGTGTATGTGATACTTGATAATGCTAGTTGAAGTTTGGTAAGAGGGAACTTAGGTGGTTGGTAGAGGTCTTAGATTGAGAGTTTGTTTAGGTTGAATGCATCCATATTTTATAATTTTACCAGTGTATCTATCACCAAAAATGCATGTAAGTTTTGGCACCAATATTTGGGTCACATAAGTGGAAACAACTTAATACCATGCCAATAATTTTTTTGGTTAATATTTTTCTAATTTTTCCATTGGTAAAAATGATTTTTATAACATTATGTGTTTGGAAAATAGAACAGATCTTCACTTCCCATTAGAATAATTAGATTTAAAATATTATTATAAATCATTCTTTTGAATGTGTTTGGTCTTGTAGATGTTGGTTCTATTGGTGACTATCTTTATCATGTCAAATTCATTGATGATTTCTCTTGGTACGTTGCAAGTTTTATTTTATGCATTCAAAATCTAAAATGTGAAGTTTAAGGAATTTAAAGCCTTAGTAAAAAAGTAAATACATAATAAGATAAGCGTGTTAAGATCTAATAATGATGAGAAGTTATTTTCTATGGAATTTGACAATGTCTATAAGCATGCAAGTATTATTTGGTAGAAGACTACATTATATGCCCCCCAAAAAAATGGGCTAGCAAAAAGGATGAACTAAACCTTAATGGAAAGAGCATGCTAAGTCGTACATAGCTAGATTGGTTATATAAGATAGAGGCTATAAGTTCTTCTTCGTATTTGATTGGATCAATACAAGAAGTGGACATTGGGAGAAGAGGGTGTACAAGAATTAATATATATAATGGGGAGAGCTCTAGAAAAGTCCACACTATCCTCAAGCACTATTGAGAAAGAAAAATATATTAATGAATCATGTGTCAATGCTATAAATGAATGATAAAACAAACAAGTTGAATTAAACCATTGCAGAACTTTATCACTAAAAATTAAATCTAGATATACTCATTAATAGTATATCATATATGTACTCATTATTATTTAGTAAGAATTACTCAACATGTAGGGATGAATCACTAGTACCATTAACTCATATAAGTCACATTAATCACAATTCCTTGAATCCACATAAAATACATCACCAAAGGAACATGAATCTAGGGTGATAGAAATGAGGTATTTATGACATACAAAATAGGTAGTATCATAAGGCTCACTAACATCATGAATAGCTAAAGAATACACAATCTCATTCATTGTGAACAAAAGAGTAGTGGTCAAAGGGAAAACATCACATGCGTTGTGCATCATCACTAGCCATAGGGAAGATATATTCAAGATTAAACTTATAAACAAGTGAAGTGAGTGCATCCAAAATAACCAACTCTATGAAAAAATTAAAAACAAAAATGAAATGAAATAATACCTACTTATAAAATGTAACCCATCCATACCATAAAAATTCATAAGAGCGTCAAGGATGGAAGGATTAGATACTTGACAAAATGTAGCAACATATCACACTTAATAAGATATTCATGGATAGAAGCTAAAATTAAATACCAATTAGAATCTATGGTAAATAATTTAATAATAATACTCAAATAAAACAAGGCTGGGTGGATAAGGAGATAAGAGATATCAAATAATGTAAACCAAAACCTTAATCAAATCTAAAATAAAAAATGAACAATAAAATACTGAAATTGGAAACATTAATGTAGAAGGATAAACCCTAGAAGGTGTAGGAATGCCATATCCACCAACATGAAAAGATAAATTTATTCACCTTCCATAAATATACTAGGTAAATTAAACTGTAATGAATAAAAACCCTAGCCTACGACAAATAGTTGGACTAATTAAACTACTAAAATAAATGTACAAAATTTAAATAAATAAGATAATGATAGTAAGCCGTCATTTTGATGAAGATTTGATTGTATATGTGTTAATGGATTCCCTATCTAACACTTTAGTTCAATCTTGAGCTCGTGAAACTAAACCTTGTAGATAAAAATGACTATTTAAAAATTGATTCTACTCAACTTGATGTTGGTGTCCATCTCTACAAAAGGTGTTCTTGATATAAAATAATGACTGAAAGCTACATATAATCATGTAATATGCCTAAGGTGTTGATGTAATGCTAATATCAAGTGATAGTATTTTGATGCTCATAGATGCTTTTCAAGAGTCCACCTAGGTCCTAAAGTTCTTTCAATTAGACTTAAATGATTTGAGAATTGTCCTTTTAAAGAAGAATCTAGTGTTCAATTTGAAATATTTTGTATTTTAGTTTGCTAATAATGATTTGTTTGAAATGGGGAGCATTGACCCATTTTAAAATTTTCAATTTACAAACTCAAGGGTTATTTTTGCACCCATGAACGTAACCTCAGTCTATTGTGCACCCATCGATAAGACCCAAGATAATGAATGGATAAAATGAGATGCAATTATGGTCCTTGGGGATGTGTGAAAATGGAATTGGGTTGTGATTAAGTTATTTTTAACTTCCACACAAGAACATATCATTTTGCATGATGATAATTGCACTAGGAACAACCTTGTCCAAACAAACCAAAATGAAAGAGAAAATTGTAGAGTATGTATTTTTTACCATTATAAACATGTAAACGTGAATTGATAATTATAGAGTATATATTTTTTACCATTATAAACATGTAAACTTGAATTGATAGATAGATTCAAATATCAACATAAATGATAACTTGCAAAGAGAAATCAAATTTGACACCGCCATTTTAAATATTTTCTTATGAAAATTATCTAATCATTTATCAAATAATCCTTGGTAAGTTAATAGAATTGAATAGCTAACCAAAAAAATAGTCCAGACAAATGTATTGGCCCCATTCAAAACAAATAGAAACTAAATATATTACTCTGCCACATCTTTTTTAATTTATTGGCCGTTTTCACCTTGTATCCATTTTTTTTTTAATTGTAATATATACTCAAACGCTAACCCTCCACTCCTGCAGTTATCAACTGCTGACAAGATTGGCTGGCTTGATAGATGGACCGGTGTGACGTTGCTAAAGTGTGTTGACAAAGTATTTTATGTAATCTGACAACCTATTTATAGTAAACTGCCATTTCTCCATTCTGTTGCTTTCATAGTGAAAACAAGATGATGTTTTCAATTCTAAAATAAATCCAAACTGTCAATTAACTATTACCTATCGATTATCTTTGAAAGCAAGTTTATTGTGTGAGGTTGACACCACAGGAATTTTCGTTGAAACAAATTTGGTTTCAATTATGAAATCTTCAATTTACATGTTACAGTGTTTCCATTAATGCGTTTCAGTGTTACTAGGTGGAAGGTTGAAGACCAATCAACCCAGTTTTCTTTGTTTTCTAAGAAAATTTTCGGATAGAAATCTTTAACCTTTGTAACCCTTTTTTTTTGTTTTAGAGATCGTCCAACCATTTTATTCTTAACAAGTTCCAAGGAATGAAAATGTTTTCTAAGCATTACCACACAAATTTGACTCATTTGCTAGATGTTTTATGGCAGTGCATTTATTAACAGTGACATCATAAGGAGGACATCAGCACAAATAATTCACTTTCGTGTCCAAGGACCACTCCGCCACCCAATTTCCTCCACCAAAATGTCATCCCTTTGTTTATCATTTTTGTCATATTCTTGCAGAAGAATTTCAGAGTGAATTATTAATCTGGACAACCCACTGGCTTCTAGAAGACCAAAGATACAACATGAACACAACTCTTATTTCCATCGTACAATCTAAGTTCATTTGGACATATATGAATACATTAGACACTCATTAGAGTATGTAGAGACTGGAATTAACACATTTTTTATTGATTCCTATATTTTTGGATTACGAGTTACTCGAAAAGGAGATGGATTTCTTCAACAGTTTTACTTTATATGAAAAAATCATACATAAATCAAAACTCTACAGAGCTTATGCATGCATTCACTTGGTGCTTTTGTTGGTTTTTCTAGGCTATAGATTAGTGCACTCTAGTGCTGAATTCGATGGACTTTAGATGATAGCTTTTTTCTGTGAGCTCTGTTTTTCATTCCATTGGATTCTCGAACAGAATGTGAAAAGGCAGCCCATTGAATATAAAGCCTACCCAGAGAGACTTACAAAGAGGTGAAAATCATAGTATTACATAAAGTGAGGGCTGGTAGATTTAGTACTGCTTTAGTAGTGTTATAACTAGAAATCTTGTACATTCCTAATAGATTTTTTTGTTGATTATTTGTGTTGCAGATATGGTGGAGAATCTGTTTCCAAGCTTCCTTCTGTCGACATAATTATCACTACAACAGACCCCTTCAAGGAACCTGCTATAATGACTGCCAATACTGTTCTTTCAGTGCTTGCACTTGATTACCCAGTAGAAAGATTTGCATGTTATGTCTCAGATGATGGTGCCTCTCCCATTACCTTTTACTCTCTGGTGGAAACTCTAAATTTTGCCAAAGATGGGTGCCCTTCTGCATAAAGTTCAATATAGAGACAAGGGCTCCATTTATGTATTTCACCAAACAAAACAAGCCTTCTGATCCAAAGTTTCTCAGAGAATGGCAGGATATGAAGGTAGTAGAGCATGAAAATTTTATTTAACTTTTTGCCAGAAGTCAACTGACTGAGTATAACAAAACATTGCCCCTGTAATGCATTAAAATAATGTCTTTAGAATTTAAGATTGTGAAGTGTCTTGTAGGGTGAATATGAAAGTCTGGAGGAAAAGATTACTAAAGCATTGGAGACAGGACTAGTTCCATTAGATTCAGTGTCTCAGAATAGTATCCAAGGTTTTGTGCACAGAAACTCAGACATAAGAAACCACTCCAGTATTGTGAAGGTGTTAATCAGCTACCTACTTGCTTTTGGAACAATATTCTCTTTGTCAAATTAGCATCATCTCTATTGGAACTGTTAGATTGTGTATAAAACTTGAATCCTTATTTCCTTGAAGTAAAACTTGTTATTTATATGTATCCGGGTTATTCATGAAAACAGAAGGGATGAAGGAAATGAAAGTGATGTTCTGCCCCACCTTATCTATGTTGCACGAGAAAAACGTCCCTATGTTGGTCATCATTACAAAGCTGGTGCCATGAATGTTATGGTAATTCAATTTCGCATGGTCTACTTTTTGTTTGGTTTGCTTTGAAGTTTAGTTTCTTTAAAAAATAATTCATATTTAGAGAATGAGCTTACTGTTTGTAATGATAATTAAAGCATCCTATAAACAGTGCCTTTTATTTTTTGAAGTCAAAATTTTGTAATGATCATACCAAGTTCTAGATAACATTATTTACTGGATTGTCTTGCAAGGGTATCTGGAATAATGACAAATGCTCCTTATATTCTTAATTTGGACTGTGATATGCATGTAAGCAATCCAAAAGCCATACAGGAAGCTATGTGTTTCTTCCTTGACTACCCATCAGAAAGAGAATGTGGCTTTGTACAATTTCCACAATTATTTTTCGGAGGCCTTAAAGATGACCCCTTTGCAAATCAGCACAATATATTTTTGAAAGTGAGTATATTACAAGTTGGTAATGTATGTGTGAGAGGATCATATTGCTTATGGGGTATGTTTGCTTAATCTGCACTTTATGTATATTAGCATTTAGGATGAAAAGGGAAAATTTAAATTGTATGCAGACAATAGTCAAAGGAATGAATGGAACCCAAGGTTCCCTGTATTGTGGAACATGCTACTTCCATAGAAGAAAAGGATTGTATAGAGTACCACCTGCAGCAAACAAAGAAGACAGACAAGGGAAAGGCATGAATAGACTAAATTTGGTATTCTTTCAATTAGTATCAACTGGGATAGGCTTACATATAACACCTTTTTCCATTGCCTTTTAGCAGACTCTTACCGTTATTCTTCCTCTAGTTCCAAGAAGTCTTTCAGAAGTACGTTTGGAGAATCTTGTGCCCTGGTGGCATCTGCTCAGACTATTATCGAAGACAGTGGATTCCAGAAGCATTCTTCACCCTCATTCCTTGTAGAGGAGGCCTTGAAGGTGGCTAATTGCAGCTATGAAGCCCAAACTGCATGGGGCAAAGAGGTAGGTTTACCGTTTCATTTAGATATAAATAGATGATGAAAGTGTTCTTTTCAGTTACTTATATTGGATCAGAGGATATCTTTTATAAGGACTGGACAGCTCCTCTTCTTTTAAGGACTGGACAGAATATCTTTCCAGCTCCTCTTCTTTTATTATTATTATAAAAATATAAAAGGTAATTTAAAAAAAAAACTAAGAGGAGATTGTCATCGTAAAGTGTCATAATGGATTTATTTTATAAAAAAATTATTTATTTTAATTTATTAATATTATTTTAATAATCACCCGTCCACAATATTCAACCATGCTCTAAATTTTTTAAAAAATTGTTGTCTTCATATCCTCATTCTCAATTTCTAGGTCTCTTCATTAAAAAAGTTTAGAGAAATGTGGGAAAAGGGGCGGAGGATTTGAGCAGCAAATAAAAACAGAGCATCAAAATTCATAGAACAGATTAAACTAAGATTTGTATACAGCAATAAAAGACAAATGAGAATGCATATGATTGCTGTTCACAAGACACAGAAAAATGCACAGCAACAAGTAGACAATTTTAGATTTATATATAAGTATTAAAAACTGGAACAATTTCAGCAGAGCTTCGTTGTTCTGTGTTCTTCCTTCTCGCTTATGTAGAGCTTCGTTGCCCTTCTTTTTTCTTCTTCTCCTTTACAAAATGACAACAATGCTATGATAAAAGCCAAAAAGCTACGGTGGAGTAAGAGTAATAAAATAATAATATTTTTACAACCCAGAAAGTGTGAGAGACTTAAAGAGGAGTTAATGCGAATTATTCCAAATCTCCTAAATCTTTCTCCAAAAAACATTCTTATTAATATGTATTTAATGTTGATAAAGAGGCTAAGCTGGAGAAGACAGGTACGAAGAGCAAGTTGAAATTATATTTCTGACAAGAAATACTAATGTGAAATAATAATTCTAAAATAAATAGATTATTTCAGCTCTAAATAAAAATCAACACCAAAACATTAAAGTGGAGTGGTTAATGAGACATTTGCAAATTTTGGATTTCTTATAGCAGTTGTCAAGCAAAGGTTGCTAAAATTGCTTTCCATAGAACAACAATTTTTTGAATTGAATTTAAATCCACACCAAAATGTATGCAAATAATTTTTTTTAACTAATTGTAGTTTTAAATAGAAGTTTTCAAAAAATGTCATTTCTTATATATGAATTTAAATGAATATGATCTAAACATTTGTTTTAAAATTGGATACTCTTCAACTAATTTAAATAAGTAAACAATATATGATTCATCCAGATGAGGTCTTGGACCCTATTTGCTTCTCAATTTAATTTTACAAGGAATTTTGGGATTTTTTGGAAGAAGACATATGAAAGTTGTTGGAGAAATATAAAAACTTGAAAATAGTGCTTAACGATTTTGAGAATTTTTTTTATTGCACTCTTACTAATGTGCCAAATAATCACCCACTTTACTGATTTTGAACCAATATCAGTAAGAAACATTATTTATAAGCTCACCACCAAAGTTATGGTGAATAGAATGAAAAAAATTCTTCCAGAAATCATACCAAAATAATAGACTATCTTCATTACTAGACAGTTAACTACTAATAACATTATGATTACACTTGAAATTATAAAGTTCATAGAAAACACTAGATTGAAGAGCATGATCATAAAACTAGACATGAACAAAGCATATGACCATGTTAATTGGAGATTTCTAATGAAAATAATAAAACAACAGATTTCTACTTAAAATGGACATAATGAATTTCAATTCCAATTGGTGACCTAGATATTTAATGGTTGTTGATGAAAATCCACAATTTTTCTTTGAACCAATGAAGCATCTTTGGTAAGGATATCATCTCCTCAATTTTCTACATTGATTATCCTTGCCACACCACTTAGCAAATCAATCAAGATTGTAGCCAAAGTGAGAACATGAGAAGGCATAATTATAGTGGCTGAAAATTTTCAAGCCATCACACACCAAAAATTCACTAATGATATTATATATATATTATTTAGAAGGACCAATCAAGAATAAGAAAACTCTTAATAAAGTACTAGGGAAGTGTCATACAACTTTAAGATAGTATACAAATTAGTAAAAATCTAAAGTTCTCTTCTTCAATACAAATGTTGCCAAACAAAAAGCTATAGTAGACTTACTAGGTTTCAAAAACTATCATAGTCCCCAAAAATGTCTTAGGGTCCCTCTATTCAAAGGTGATAGCTAGACATGCCACTAGAACAATCTTCTAGATGCTTGCTGATCCAAAATGGATGCGTGGAAAGGAAAAAAATTTACATTGGTAAGCCATGTCATCATGCTAAAAGCTATGACCATTTGTATGCTCATCTACTCAACGTCTTATTTACAAATGCCAAGAAAAATTACTAAGGAAATGGAGAGAATAATGAAGAAATTTATTTGGTAGGGTTCAAAGGAGTGGAAGCATATCCCACTAGTTAGATAGAACTCAAACTATCAACCAAAATACATAGGACGAACTAGAATACACAATTAAAAAAATATAAAACAAGGCATTAGGGACAAATTGGCATGAAAAAAAATATGGTTATCCCCCTTCCAAATGGTGTGGGATTCTAAAATAAAATTAGGCACAAAGGATCCTATTCACATTCTCATGTTGGTGCATCCCCTAGAAAAGGTTCACATATATGAAATTTTATACTAGCTTGTAGGCTAGTATTCATTGGTCAATTATCTTGTGTAATAAGTAATGACAGGATTGTAGGTTTTTTAGAATATTTCTAGAATGGCTTCCCTCTTGATCTTGAGTAGGAGAACTTAATATGTTGCCATAAATTGTGTCCGTTACATGGGGCACTAATATCCAATACTATCTCACTTTCCAATGGTTGAATGGAGGTGCAATATGGAAATGATAATCATTAAGAGAGAGTGGATCAACTACAAGCCTAATTCAATTTCTTAAGGTGAAATTGAAAAAGATAAATATCTTCATTAACGAGGAGGATAAGATTATATGGTTTTCCAACAAATTAGGTTTGATACTCTATTAAATTTGGGTACTCTATGGTTACTACCCCTACCTTAAATAGATTAGCCCTCAACCAAATGTTGAGGCAAGCTTTACCTACCTAAAGGTAGATCTTTCACTTGGACATCCCTACACAAAATAATCATCAATATTGAAAGAATCTTGAAACTTATACTATTGAAGGCCTTGAGCATGGTGTGTGATACACAAACAAGTAGATGAGATAGTTGTTCATCTTCTTGTTAACTTTTCCTTTGCAAAAATGCGATGGAAAATTACTTTGTACTAGGCTCGGTTGGGTTGTATCTTTTCCCAAAAATATTGTGGATCTTTTAAAGGTTGACATGTGATTCAACCAAAATCTATTTTCTCTTACTTATGGGATATTATCCCATTAATGGTAATGCAGTGCATTTGCAAGGAATGTAACTAAAATTACTTTAAGAACAAATTCTCATGGATGATGTTTTCCTTCTCAAACTAGAAATAACCATTCGTGAGTTTGTGATCCTTATAGCCATGAATAGTCCAAAAGAGTCTCTTTAGGAAATGACACAATAAAATTTTGATAAAATGGAAACATCTCAAGCTCTCTAGTGTCATGGGTCGTGTGATTCCAACCAAAGAAAAATGAAACACCAACACACAATATGGATCCCCTATCAAAAGAGAAGCTTAAGATGAGCTTTGATGGATCCACCCATGATAATCTAGGTGTGTTCAATGTAGGGTGTAAACTGAGAGATTGGAAAGGGAAGGTAGTCTAAGATGCCGCAAAAAAACCAATTGAAGGGATAAAAAATGATGTAGAAGCTCAAGCATTGCTCCTTGGACTAAAAGTTTGATTTCTCTACGTTTATAGTTGCATATTCTAACATTTTTGTTAGCAAGTTGTGTAACTCAATAACCTCATGGGTTCCACTTTGTTAGCTCGAACTTTTGTAGCATCCTTTCTATAGAAGTTCTAGTGTATTTAAATGTCTTGTTTTCTTCCTCAATTTATGAGTCTAAAGCACATTTATTTTGTTCCACTTTATATATTTATTAAAATAAAAGTGGGCTCGTCCCATATTTCTACTAATAAAATAAATGTTGAAAGGATTATCATTGCAAATGTGTCAAAAAGTTTTTTCTTTTCTTGTAAAAATCATTCTATAATTTATTTTAATTATTTTTATAGCCACCCCCCACATTTCTCTATTATCCTTAAAATATCAAAAATAAAAATTGCTATTCCCAAATTCTTTTCCTTACTTCATACATCTTCTCATCCCAACAATTCAAAAAGACACTTAATTTGAAATAATAACTTCTGAAATATATAGCTAAATTCAACTTTCAAACATCAAACAAAATGTTCAATTAAATTTTACAAATTTTAAATTTATTTACGCCGAAGGCGTTCCCTATTTGAAGTAGTGCAAGCTAATTTGATCTATCGATGGCTCAAATTGCTCGGGAGATGATTCAAATAATTTCAACCGTTCGATTTTCGTAGTTTTCAGTCAGCGGTTTTTTCCCTATTCACCGTTGAATGACTACGTAGGTTTTTTCCCCTGTTCACCATTGGATGACTTGTGTCGGTTATTTTGTTAGTGCGTGAGATATTTTAGCAAAAAATTGCGTCCAATATTCGGTGTGCCCTGCTGAGAAGGATATGAACGAAGAACAAAACGACAATGACAATGTGCCCTGCTTGCTCGCTATGGAAGAGGACTGTAGTATTAAACCTTAGTAGGCCAGTAATCGAGTCAAGCATCTCATATCTTCCAAGCTATTATAATCCTATTCCCATAACCAAATTCAGGAACATTGTAGGAACCTGCCAAATTATTTAGTTGCAACTGCCCTGGTAGACATATATTCAAAAGTGGAAGCATAGACAAGGTAGTGAAGTGTTTGTGAAGAAACCAGACATAACACACAGATTTATGTGGTTCAGTCGTAGCCTACATCCATTGAGAAGGGAGAGAGGGTGTTATTATTCATTTTGTTGTGTTAATGGAGATTACAACAACTCTACATATACAGAGATACATCAGCCTTAATTAGAAGGCATAGATTAAGACGAATCCCACAAACTATGCACTCTCCATAAATAGTAATCTACAGATAGAGGCAAATCCCGTAAATCTCTCTTCTCCAACACTCCCCCTCAAGTTGGTGCGAAAATGTCAATAGAGCCCAACTTGGACAATATTTCTTGAAACTTGAGAGCTGGAAGACCTTTTGTAAATATATCCGCTAATTGCTGAGTTGTAGGGACAAAGGTTGTGCGGATGACATTGGCTTGCACATTCTCTCAAACAAAATGGCAGTCGACTTCAATATGTTTAGTGCGCTCATGAAATACTGGATTTGAAGCGATATGCATAGCAGCCTGATTATCACAGAATAATTGAGTTGGTAGAGATGAACCATAACCAAGGTCCTGCAACAGAGCTCAAAGCCATATAATTTCACTGGTAGTTGATGCCATCGCTCTATATTCTGCTTCAGCACTTGAACGAGCAACAACACTCTGTTTTTTACTTTTCCATGTGACCAAGTTACCTCCAACAAAGGTACAATATCCAGTTGTAGACCTTTGATCAATGGGAGATCCTGCCCAATCAGCATCAGTATAGGAAGTAATAGAATTATGACCAGTCTTACACATCCATATACCTCTGCCTGGGGACCCTTTCAGATACTGTAAAATTCTGGTGACGGCCTGCATATGTTGAGCCTTGGGAGCATGCATGAAACGACTTACCAAACTTACTACATAAGAAAGGTTAGGTCGAGTAATGGTTAAATAGATTAACCTACCGACCAACCTTTGAAACTGACCAATATCAGACAACAATGCACCAGTATCATCCAATTTTCCTCCGCTATCCGTTGGCGTATCTGATGGTTTGATTCCAAATTTACTAGTTTCTTGTAACAAATCCAACACATACTTTCATTGATTAAGAAAGATGCCATTTTTTGAGTAGGCAATTTCTAATCCTAGAAAGTACTTCAAAGTTCCCAAATCTTTAATGGCAAATCTATTGTGTAGCAGAATCTTTAGCTTAGAAATTGCATTTTGATCATCACCAGTAATGACTATATCATCAACATAAATCAAAACAACAACAATACCAGAGTTACTTCTTTTAACAAACAGAGAAGGATCAGCATTACTTCGTTTCAGCCCATTCAGCATAAGGACAGAACTAAGCTTAGCATACCAGGCCCGTGGAGATTGTTTAAGCCGTAGATTGCCTTTTTTAACTTACACACTAAACCAAACTTGGCCTCTTGCGGATGCCCAGGTGGGATGCTCATGTAAACTTCTTCTTTAAGATCACCATGCAAGAATGCATTTTTGATATCCATTTGAAACAATTTCCAGTCTTGATTTACAGCAAGGGAAATGAGGACCCGGAATGTGTTCATCTTTGCAACAGGTGCAAAAGTTTCCTGGTAATCTACTCCATATGTTTGTGTGAATCCTCTAGCAACAAGTCTAGCCTTATGTCGTTCTAAGGAACCATCACTGTTGTATTTATTTTTGTACACCCAACGACATTCGAAAGTTTTCCTTCCTGGAGGTAGCTTGACAATCTCCCATGTTTTATTGTTATCTAGAGCTTGTAGCTCGTCTTGCATAGACTTCCTCCAAACTGCAATGGAGTTAGCTTCTCGAAAAGTCTTAGGTTCTTGATTATGATCAACGGTACTCAAGAAAGCTAGGTGAGACTGAGAAATATTATTATAAGACAGGTGTTCCTGTATAGGATAAGATGTAGCATGATAAGTGAAGAAATCTTTCATTCGCTCTGGAGGACGAGTTGCTCTACTCGATCGTCGAGTAGCTTGAGGAGATGTGGGGATTGGTGTTTCTTCAGGAACTTCTGCATCGTGATCAGGAACAACATCCTCATTGGTAATTGTAGGAAGTGGAACCAGGTGAGACACAGACTCCCCTTGTGACCGACTCCCAGATTCAACACAAGCTTTAAAAAAAGATTCAGACTCCACAAAATGGACATCATGTGAAACAACAATTTTACGAGTGACTGGATCATAACATATGTACCCTTTCTTAGTGGAAGAATACCCAAAAAATACACACCGAGTAGAGCGAGCTTCTAACTTATCTCTGTGTATTGCTTGCTGGTGCACATAACAGACACATCTGAATACCCTCAAGTGTGAGATGTCAGGTGTCCTATTTTTTAGTATCTCCAATGGTGACTTGAACTTAATAACACGGCTGGGAAGTCGGTTGATCAAATATGCAGTGGTCAATACACCATGAGACCAATATTGTTTTGGGACCTTTGTTTGAAACATAAGGGCCCGTGCGGTTTCCAGGATGTGTCGATTCTTTCTTTCAGCCACCCCATTTTGTTGTGGGGTTTCGACACAACTTGTTTGATGAATAATGCCTTGGCTTTGAAGATATTCTAAAAAAGATCCTTTAATATATTCGGTACCATTATCAGATCTAAAAGTTTTGATTTTAGCACCAAACTGATTAAACACCATAGTATGAAAATCTTTGAAGACAGAAGTCACTTCAGTTTTTTATTTTAACAAGTATAACCAGGTAGCACGAGAAAAATCATCAATGAACAACACAAAATATTTATATCCATCATAGGAATCAATAGGCGCAGGTCCCCATAAGTTGGAGTGAACTAATTCAAACAACTCAATAGACATAGAAGACGAATTGACAAAAGGTAAATGCGTTTGTTTAGAAAACTAACAAACATCACAGACATCAGAATCAATAGAAGCAGAGGGACAAAGTCTTGACAAGATACGATTGGATGGATGTCCAAGCCGTTTATGTAAAGTGTGGCTTTCAATTACACCACTGGCATGATACGCCTTATTGAGGGAGTTTAGAAAATAAAGTCCATGTGAGTATGTTCCTTTACCAATCGTCTTCTTCGAATTTCGATCCTGAAAGATGACAGATGTTGGAGAAAAAATGACATCACAATTTAAAGAATTAGTAATTTTTCCAACAGACATAAGTTGAACAGGGAAGGATGGAACAACTAGAGCATCAGATGAAGCACTATGAGAAAAGAAACTAATTTTACCACTTCCTAAGGCTGAAATAGTAGTTCCATTTGCAACAGAGATGTCATGCTTATCAGTTTTCGAAATAAAATTGGTTACTGAAGAAGGACTATTGGCCATATGATCTGTAGCTCCGGAATCAATAATCCAGGAATTAATTTTGGAATTGGAAGTAAGATAAGCATGAAGATTACCTGACACGTGAGAGGAAGTGGATGGACTGTTGCCAGAAGGGATAGTCTTACTAAGTTGTTGAAGAAGATGACCCAACTGATTGATTGAAAAAGAAGTCTCGGCTACAGCAGCATGATCTTTCCGACCCTTATATTCATATTTGAGATGTGGATGTAATTCCCAGCAACGATCCTTGGTATGCCCAGTTTTCTTGCAGTGATCACATTGATAGAGTTCCTTCTTACCCTTGTAGTGAGAAACATTCCTGTTTTTGTCGGAAAAATGAGGCTTTCTTTTATCATCCTTTTCAGCCAAAAGGACATTAGATTCAATCTTCTTCGTTGAAGTTTTGGATTCTGAGCTCATAGTCTTTCTTCGAGTTTCCTCTTGCTGAATAATAGCACAAACACCAGCAAGAGTGGGTAATGTGGCATCCATCAGAAGATTGCGCCTTATGTATTCATACTCAGGCTTCAGGCTACTAAGTAGTGAGAAAATTTTATCCTCCTCAGCTCGTTTCAAAAGAGTTTGGGCATCAGTGGTATGTGGACGATACAGGTTCAATTCGTCCCACAGTTTTTTTAGATTCCCAAGGTGTTCACTAAAGGTTTTCTCACCTTGTTGGGCTACAGCAATTTCAAGAGTGAGTTCAAAAATACGGGCAGCATTATTTTGGTTCCCATATAATTTAGCGATTGAATCCCACAGTTCTTTTGCTGAATTAGAAAAAGTGAAAATTTCGGCAATATGAGTTTCCATCGAATTGAGTAACCATGATCGAACAAGCTGATCATTGGATATCCAATCCTCATATCCTGATTCAGTAGTTTGAGGACACTTTTTATCACCATTAACGAAACCAAAATTTTTCTTGCCACCAAGCGACAAAGTAACAGCTCTAGACCATGCTACATAATTAATACCATTTAACGGAACTGATGAAAGTCTCCAACTAGGATTCGAATCAAACTCAGCCATGAAAAAAGGCAAGGAAGAAGTCGCAAAAAAACACTTACAATGAAAGTCTCTGCATGAACCAGTAGGGCAGGCGCGATATTTGAACAGGGCAGATCACGGCTGATAAAGGAAATAGCGCCTCTCCTAAATCTGTGTTATGATTCTGGCAACACACATAAATCTGGTTCGGCTAAAGAAATAGGCGCCCCTACTGCTAGAGACAAACACACATAAATCTGGTTCGGCTAAAGAAACAGGCGCCCCTGCTGCTAGAGACAAAAAAACACTTCCGCAGCTAAAGAAAAAGGCGCCCCTGTTGCTAGAGACAAAAAACACTTCCGCAGGTAAGCCCAACAGACTTATCGGATCACCTATCTCCAAGGCCGAGGCACAGAGCAAGATGCAGAAGGAAAAACACGAATCACAGCAGGGAAAAAACCCTTGATCACACAGAAAAATGACTCAGGAAGAAACTAATGGCCCACGAACAAGAAAACCATGACGAAATTAGATCGAGACCGCTCTGATACCATGAAGAAACCAGACATAACACACAGATTTATGTGGTTCAGCCATAGCCTACATCCACTGAGAAGGGAGAGAGGGTGTTATTATTCATTTTGTTGTGTTAATGGAGATTACAACAGCTCTACATATACAGAGATACATTAGCCTTAATTAGAAGGCATAGATTAAGACAAATCCCACAAACTATGCACTCTCCATAAATAGCAATCTACAGATATAGGCAAATCCCGTAAATCTCTCTTCTCTAACAGTTTGACAAGATGCCTCGACGTGGTCTCGTGGACTGCAATGATTGCAGGGTATGCACAAAATGGATTTGTTGAAAAGACTAAATTTTCAAGCAAATGCAATTGTCAGGTTTAAAGCCAAATTCCACAACCTTTGCTAGCATCCTCCCTGGCCATGCCAAAATGGGAGCTTTGGAACAGTATTTACATCCATCGAACAATAAAAAATAGAGGAACTTTGACAGATATCATGGTCACGACTGCCCTAGTAAACATGCATGCAAAAAGTGGAAGTAACAAGGCACGTGAACTGTTTGACAGAATACCTGAAAAAAATCTCATCTCATGGACTGTAATGATTGCAGGATATGTACAAAATGGATTTGTTGAAAAGGCTTTAGAAACTTTCAAGCAAATGCAATTGGCAGGTGTAAAGCAAAATTCCACAGCTTTCACCAGTATTCTCCCTACGTGTGCCAAAATGGGAGCTTTGGAATGGGGAATGGGGTATGGACATTCATCAAAGTGGGATTTTTTTCACATATTATAGTTGGAAATGCTCTGGTAAACATGTATGCAAAATGTGGAAGCATAGAAAAGGCACGAGACCTGTTTGACAGAATGTCTCAAAGAGGTTATCTCATGGAATGCAATGATTGCAGGATATGCCAGCATTCTCCCTGCTTGTGCCAAAATAGGAGCATTAGAACAGGGTATGGACATTCAAACTCCACAACTTTTGCGAGTATAATCGAGAAGGGCTCTTCACCAGATGTTTTAGTTGGAAATTCCTTGGTTGATATGTATTCGAAATGCAGAAGAATCCAAAGGTACTTGAACTGTTTGACAATATGCCTCAAAGAGATGTGATCTCATAGGCAGCAATGATTTCAGGATATGCACATTTGAAACTTTTTAGCAAATGCCAGCGGCAAGTTTAAAGATAAATTCCACAAAAATATGCTACCATACTCCCTGACTTTGCCAAAACGGGAGCTTTTGAACGTGGTATGGACATCCATCAAATCATAATGAAAAGGGGGTATTTTTCAGATGTTGTAGTGACAAACACCTTAGTAGATATTCGTCCAAATTGCGGAAGTATACACAAGGCACAGGGCCTATTTGACGTGATGCCTCGAAAGAATCTAGTTTCTTGTACTACAATGACTGCAGGATATGCACCAATTGGCGTCCTTAGGCGAGGTTATAAGGCTTTTCAAAGAAGCACGTAATAAAAATGATATCAGGATATGCACAAAATGGGTTTTGTTGAAAAGTCCTTCGAAACTTTTAAGCAAATGCAAATGGCAGGTGTAAAGCCAAAGTAAACAACATTTGCTTGCATCCTCTCAGCCTGTGCCAAATGGGATATTTAGGATAGGGCACGAACATCCGCCAAAGCATAATTGGGGATATATATTTGTCAGACGTTGTAGTTGTGAATGTCGTGATAGACTTCTATGCAAAACGTGGAAGCATACACAAGGCACGCGAATTGTTTGACAAAATGTCTCAAAGAGAAAATGCCTCAAAGTGCATTTGCAGGAGTAAAGCCAAACTCCACAAGCTTTGGTAGCATCCTCCTAGCTTGTGCTAAAATGGGAACTCCATAATAGGGCATGGACATGCATCAAAGCATGATAAGAAGGGGATTGTTGTCCGATGTAGTTACAAGTGTCCTGCTAGACAAATATGAAAAATCTACAAAGTATAGACAAGGCAGTTGTATTGTTTGACTAAATACCTCAAAGAGATGTTGTATCATAGACTGGAATGATAAATGGATATTCACAAAATTGGTTTATTGAGAGGGCCTTGGAAACTTTAAGCAAATGCAATTGGTAGGTGTAAGGCGTAACTCCACAACCTTTGCCAGCATCCTCCCAGCCTGTGCCAAATTGGGAAGCTTTGCAACAGAGTATGGGCATCCATCAAAACATAATTGAAAGCACATTGTTGTCTGATGTTGTAGTCGCAAGTACTCCTATAGACATGCATGCAAAATGTGGAAGCATAAACAACACGTCAACTGGTTGACAAAATGCCTGAAAGACATGATCTCATGGAATTCTATTATCGCACGATATTCCCAAAATGGCTTTTGCAAGGATTCTTTCAAGCTTTTAGAATTAATGAAGTACTTTGGAACACCCTGATCATGTAAGATTTTAGAATGAGTAATGCAGAGGTAAGCCTATAGGCCAATCTACACGGTGGCTATGAGGATTACCCAAAACTAACATAAATATATTATTAAGTTGATTGTTCGCCTTAAAAAACATGAATGAAATGGATACAGAGAAATTTAGAAAACATTAGGAGGCAATGAACAACTGTACAAGCTGAAAATCTTAGTATACTTCAAATTCTACTGGATTTTATTAATAAATATATAAGTCCTCCAAATCATATTGACTAACATTTTTGCAATAAATTGATCAGAAAAACATAATACATTTTTACATTACAATGAATTTCAAATCAGGACCAAAAACAAAAAAAACCAAAAGTGGATGAGAAAAAATGCCCATTTCCCCCTGCTCAACATGATCAAGGACCCTTATTTCTCTATGCAAAGTTACAATTTTCATCCAACAAGAACATAGAGAGCGTATATAATTCCCGAAATGAAACCCAAAAATGTCAACAATAGATCTATCCAAAACTCCACCTACAAATCCACCATTATTACCCAAATAAATTAGAATACTGAGATTTTCATTATATGTTGAAAATGAAGGCGCAATAGATGAGAAAGGAAAACACATACTCTAGAGCCATATCTGAAAAAAACTTTGAGCGGAAGCAAAAATATTGAGAGCAACACCTCAATAAATGATTTAGAGTCCCTTTTGCCATTGTGTTCAACTTTACAACTTGTTTCTGACTGTAATTCCTTTGTCACATAATGGGGAGAAAGAGAAGATTAGTGGAATTTGAATAGAGGAAGCTTGATTGCACATGTTGTGGAAATTACATTGAGATGTGGCAACGTTAGATAGTTTCAACATAGCACAGTTTGACATGTACTAGTTGTTCAAAGCTCTTGGGTTTGGTGGTCGTAGTGGCTTGTGATAACAAGCTTATTTTGGGTTGTCTTATCTCTTGACATATGCTCTCTCTTACATCTACATAGAAGTGGGCAAGTGGGGTGAGGTTCAAATGGTAGGAAATTGATAAAAGGTCAAGGAATTGAAGGCCATAAAATGGTACATGTTTTCTATGTAGGAGACAGATCACATGCACAAACACAACTTAAAACAAGCAATAATAAAAATTTACAATATTTGATTTTTTTAAATTTGATATGCATGGTATCACAAAGTGTGATGAAATTTGTATATATTCGGTCTTTTCTAAGAGCTCTTCTCAATGATGCAATTTGAATATATTCTTCACGTTCTTAAAGGAACACTTCTTTAGCACAAGAATCGTTATCTTCATATTTTAAGAGTATCACAATCATAATTTTTTTTAGAAAATTTCTATGATTTTTAGTATAGATTCAATCTTATTTGGCTAATTTTATTTCACATCCTAAACTCCTAGACCACAAACCCTCAAATTTGCAACTTGGGCTCTAGGGTAGATGCATTGAGCTAGATGCATATGATCGTCATCTATTTCTCCTCTTGTTTTTTCTTTAATAATTGTCATATTTCACACCCAAATATACCTGGACCTAATCCTAGATGTAGTTGACTACCTAAAGGGCTAGACATTGGGCAAGGGCATTTACACCCTTGTCTAGTGTCACGTCATATTGTTGTTGGCCTTCAAATTTTGATAGAAAAATGTGATTGCAACTATGCATGGTAGGCATTTCTCTACTCTAGCAGTTGTGGAAGCCAGCTATTTTTTCAAGTTTATTTAGTAGAGGAATATTTTATCGCTAAAGGCACACGATTCATAGCTTATCTTGAGTCTTTAGCAATTCTTTTTTCAAGTTTGTTTAGTAGAGGAAGATTTTATTGCTAAAGGTTCAAGATTCTTGTGCCTTTAGCAATAAAATCTTCCTCTATGGAGAGAGAAGCTAGAAAGCGATGATATTATTGAGAAAACAAAAACATTTTTAAAAAGTCTACAACATTTTGTAAGAAATATATCAGGGTATGTGCAGGATCATTATAGAAAAATCAGGCCCTTAAGTAGCAAAAAATTCAGAAAAATTAGAGTTAGGCAACTTGACATAAAAATTTGAATAAGTTATCTATATTATCTCAAAATATGTAAGAATAGAATCTATATCAAATTGAATATAGTTTCTAAAATAATAGGTTTATTTAAAAAAAGAAAAATCTATTTGGTGGAAATTTGAAATTTCAATGCAGTAGTACTTAAATTTTAGGGAAAAAATAAGTAGGTGTCTGTCTAACCACCCTAACCACAATAAAATGATAATATTTTTTTTATAAAATTTTAGATATAAGTAGAGGACTCATGTCCCGATGTGATGCATAATTTTTTGTAATTTTTTTCCATGTAAATAATTAATTATGAATTTTTTATTACAACTTTAAAAAAATATAAAAACTCATAAGTCTGACCACCTTAACTTGGTCAAAACTTCATGAAATTCATTTTTTTTCTTTTAATCCTACAATATGCAAAGCATAGAATGTGACGCATGTTTCGAATTTAAAAATTGTGATACCGTTTGAAAGCAATAGATATTTTTCAATCAAGACTTTAGTCGTAATTCAAATAGAAAATGAATAACAATTATTTATTAAATTCAAAGTAAAGCATAATTTATATTGGTGGAAAGATGAGAATCGCCTTTAAAAACCCTTTTCGTTTCATCAATTTTGGGTAAACAAGAAGTTGTCGGCCACATACCCTACACATACCCATCATTTCACCACTTTTTGGCCCATCATGATCCTGCACATACCCATCAAATGCAAGAAACAATAGGATCTCTAAATTGTGGGTGTTGCACCAATCTAAGCATGGTCATGAAGTTTTGTTGCACCCAAAAAAGGAAATCCTCTCAAGGCATCACATGAATATTAGATTTTGTCTATAAGTTTTTTGAAATTATTCTTCGTTCCTTGGTTTCCATCATGTTTTCAATGTTGACATTCTATTTTCAAATTGTCCACATTGAGTGCACCAAATGGAGAAAAAACATTTCCACCAGGGATTGAATCCTTATTGCAAGGACTAAATAGTTGGACAGAAAGATGAATAACACAAGGAACAAGGTCATACCCATCTTTGGTGTTGTTAAAGCAGGTCAAATCATTTACTATAGGAAATATTTAATCAAATCTTAGATTGTGAAATATTTTTGGCACTTGTTTTTTTGGTTTGGTGTAATGAGAACTATCACTTTGCAAGGAGAGACAACTATTCTAAGTGGCAACATGAATACTACAATTAGCATCAGTTCATCAAATAAATTTTCCTAATCAACATATTACTTGGAAAAGAAACAATCACAACACCAAAGTTCTCACCAAGTGGGACCCTTGCTAAGGCATTCTAGAGCATCAACGCTCATTAGAGGTGTTGAGAATTCAAAACTATAGAAGGTTGAACTAATTTTCCTTCCAGAAAGCTCTCCCTTCTTATTCTTTATCAAGAATTATTCACTATTTTTATGATGCTTGATTATATCAAACTCTCCTAAATTCCTCATCTATTTTACTTGGTTATACACATGACATACACAATTGTAAATTGTGAAGTTGCATATCTGGCATATTCTAACTCATTGAGGTTGTTCTCCCACCAATTGTGATCTAATAGGAACTTTTGTCTCTACCTCTCCAAGAGATGGAGAGTAAGAAACTCCTTATTTCCACATTTCCTATCTACTATGAAATTTGATGTAAATGATATTGTTGAGGTGCCACTTAATCCATTTTTTTCTTTTATCATGATCAGGGGTGCTTTATCCTTCCTTTAGGGGGTTGGAATTCATAAATGTATATCCTTGCATAGGAACCCTCAAGGTTCTCAAGATGACTTCCTTCAACTTGGTTCAAACATTAAAGGTCACAAACACTAATTGGATAAAACCAACTCACACACATATAGAGACAAATTAAAAAGACAATGTTCCACTTGTAGTATTGCTACCATTGCTTTCAAACTAGCTAGTTGCAATCTTGGCTTTACCCTTGTCCACAGGATGGATCATAGAAGCAACAACACATCAATAGCTTTTTCTTTACTACCAAAGGTTGATTGGTTGTGGATGTTAGGAAAGATTCTAGGATGTGTGTCAAGCTTGCTTTGTGTATTATTAATCTTGACCCTCCTATTCCTAGACATATTATGAGCATCATCATATCTTGCATTGGCCCTTTTGTGCTGATTGTAGCAACAAACATGGTGATATTGTTGCTCCCATCTTTCTTCTTTGTCATCTCAATGCTTCCTTGAGAGATCCTTTCCATATAAGACTATTTTTACTTAGTTTTTATGGTTTGAAATTCACTTCTTTGGGTTTATTCTCATGTTATGTTAGCATTTATTTAGTTTGTAGTTGTTTGATCTTATCACAACCTATGATCTTTAAAATCTAGTCATCTCTATTATAGCTTAATGTACTTTTTGAGTCCTATTAATCTAAACTTGTTCATATATGAACATAAATATGATAAAATGCTATTCTATAGAAACTCTTGTTTTCTACTATTTTGTTGGTTGAATAGAATAGAAGGATTTTAATGTCCATAAGGCCAGAGATAGCCTATTAGACAACAAACCCTACTATTTTTGCTTTGTGAAGTGTTGATTGTCTATCATTCAATTTAATAATGAACTCTCTCATTCTCTCAACCATCTCCCTATTGAACTAAAAGTTAGATGTACACCTATATACTTACTGATTTGTCTCCTAGAGTTCCGAATACTTGCTAGAAAATATTTCTTTAGATAACAATATATGACTACATGATTATCTTCCTCATTCAAAGGTTTTGTTTCAATCGTGTTTTGATGCCTATAAGAGGGTACACAGTTGATTTGAAGCTATCACTTCTCCATTGAGACCTTTATTACACAAACATCATTTGTTAAATGATCAACCAATTGACCTCATATACTACAAAATGTATGAAAAAAAAAACTATTTTTTTTCGTAATTGACCTTCCACACCTCTTCGGCGTACCCATTGCACACCAAGGTGCAATTGCTAGTATAACCTCTCTCAAAATAAGTCTTTTTAGTTTTCATACGCCGTCCTTTTTAATTTAAATTTAAATCTAAGACAAACTGTACATTCCTAAAAACGCTTAGAATTCTTTTATTTGTTGTAGCCTCTCTCACATAGAGGTGTTCAATGGTTGCCAGCTATAACACATGAAAAATACAGGCTAAGGATTAGTGTTAAAATTGAATATCATATAATTAATTTAAAATAGGTGAATGATATGTGTTTAGAAGAGAGGTTTAATGGGGTTATCTTGACAAAATATTGCAGGTGGGATGGATGTACGGAGCTACAACTGAGGATGTTCTTACAGGGTTGAATGTTTAAAGTTTAGGATGGCATTCCATATATTACGCACCTGAAAAGCCAGCTTTCATGGGATGTGTACCAGGAAATGGTTTAGGCACTCTTATACAACAGAAGAGATGGAGCACAGGATTGCTAGAGGTTTTTGTAAGCAAGTCATGTCCTTTTATGGGTATGAAAAGACAAATAACACTACGCCAGAGGATGGTTTATGCCTATTTCAGTTTTAGGGCAACATGGTCTGTGCCAACGTTATGTTATGCAATGTTGCCGGCCTTCAGTCTGTTAAGTGGCAAATCACTCTTGCCCAAGGTAAGATAAAATCATTAGGCAGTTTAGTTTGATGTATAGATAATTTTTTAGGTCATTTGAAGCAAGACACCAATATGGTGTATGAGACCCTTTGAATAAGAAGCCTAACCCAATAGTAAACTGGAACTTGTCAACCCCAGTATATAAGAACATATTTTCCAGATGCAAGTATATTAGGACATCCTATATCTAACATTTGCATTTCTATTCATGCAGATTCAGGAACCTGTTTTCTCAATTGCTGCCGCTCTTTTCCTCTCAATATATGGGCTGAGCCTTTTGGAATATCTTTTCAAAGGTTGTTCTGCTAGAGAATGGTGGAATAATCAAAGGATGTGGTTGATAGTGTGCATCTCCTCATGGCTGTTTGCATTGTTTGATGTTGCAATGAAGATGGTGGGATTGTCTGAAACAGTTTTTGTTGTAACGCCAAAAGGGTCTGGAGAGGAGGAGCAGATTAAGGAAAGTGAATTCACATTTAATTCATCTGCTTTGTTCATTCCACCAACTACTGTCTTGTTGATAAACTTGGCAGCTGTTTGTCAGAGCACCCTAAGGTTTGCGGTTGGTGGGTATGAGATTAAGAACAAGCCATTTGCAGTGTTTGGGTAGTGATTAATCTACTTCCATTCTTAAAAGGACTGGTTAGAAAGGGAAGTAGTGGTATTCCTTGGAGTGTAATTATAAGATCACGTGCTTTGGCTATGTTTCTATGGACTACAATTGTGACATATGGATGTTAAAATGCCCCACGTATGGGACAATGGGTCTACTTAATTCAGTCTTCGAAAAAATAAATGTTTTTATTGTCAATATATAGATATTAGTCTTATTTTAAATAGTGAGCACATGTCATCGAATGACAAGGATGAAACATTATTATGATGTTATGTATTAATGTAATGGTGAAATCTATATATTTATGTTTTTTTTTTTCAGTTTTGTATCTATTTTGAGAGAATGCCTTCATATATTTATATGTTGACAAATTCTGTAAGTTTTTGTGGATTCAGAATCTTTCTTCCATGTTGTTATCCATCCACTTATATATTTATGTCTCGCCTTATCCATATACATACAAATTTTGGTATGATCACTTTTTTTAACATCAAGGAGGGGTAAATTTTTTATTAAATCAAGAAAAAGTTACAAAGCAGGGGCATTAAATAGCCCTATCAAGTTCCACCAAGTGATCACCTTAATTATGCATATACTATGCTTATTTATATACCCATCTTCATACATTTTTTTAACCACCTTAATTTTAGCATTCCGATGACTAAGGCCATTTCTATGAGTGTAGGATCAATCCCACACGCATGGATTTGATCACTATAATTTTAAAAATCAAATTTATATTTTGATTAATTGAACATGCCCTTTCCTTTCCTACATAGAGCCAACTAAAGGCATGTTTTGAAGATTTATTTCTATGATTTTCTATTTAAACACATTCAATTGAATGCATTATGTGATTTGATTATCATTCACATCATTCACATTCAAGGAGTAGGCTAAAAACACATGCATTGATACATGAAAAAGAATTTAGATTTGTATCACATCATTGTAGAGAATTTTGCATGGCACAAGTTTATTGACTTTAGACATGGGATGACCATAAAGTTAGCACTTTACCTAGGGTTGACCTAGAAGAACTTGTACCATATCGATCTAATAGCCCTTGAATGGTATTCATAAATACCACTAGTCTAGATGGAAGAGAAAAAGGAAACACATCAACATGAAACATGAATCAATACTATATATTATACTAGATCATTTTCATGGCCAAAGATTAGGTCTATACCCATAGAGATGAGACCTACACACTTAACCATCCATAGAATTGACTAACTATTCAAATCCTAAGGGAGATTACAAACAAATACCTTCTATTTCTAATCTTGAGACATTCAAACTGTACGACATCAATAAACATATTTAACATTCATCTTCCTACAACTAAGAGCTATTAGCCTTCTTTGCATATACTTTTTATAATTAGTGTTTGATGTTTCAATTACTTGAAATCTATGCGCATGAGCCTATTATCTAGATTAGCCCTTGTATTCATTCTTTATGTTAATTGATTAGTCTAGATAGCAAATTTAATTTAGGAAAATAATATTTACCTTTACATATTTAATGAACCCATTTTCTCTTAAACATGTCCTAGTTTTCCTCTAAGGTTTCTCATTAACATCAAGTTCTTTTGATTTGATAAAAACCATTTTATCAACGATTTTTAAGTTTCCTAAGGTTCTATTTGTATTTTCATATTCATTTGAATCAGGTTTGAATATACATAGTGAATTATCTCTCTTCTAACCCTCCCACCCTAGGATATCCTATCATTATGTTGTCTTTTAGATATCATTTCTTGGTTGATTTACACATATTTATTTATGATATTAAAATATTCCAATGTTTCATATCATATGACACATCTATCCTCAATATAACTATGACTATTTATGCTATAGATGTGCATGTATTTTTATAAATGTGTTATAGATGTGCATCTATAAAAATGCATCTATAAATATCAAATGACACATCTATCCTCAATATAACCATGAATTTTTGTGCTATAGACATGTGCATGTATTATTTGATCATTTTCATCATTCCTTTTTTCATCAATTTTCCATCCTAGTGTTTATCCTCTACTACTAGAAATGCTTAGTTAATTTATCCATACACTTCATGAACACCCTATGCATTGTGACAATGATGTGCATATACTAAGTATTTATCTTGTGATTCACCATGAAATTACTATGCCTTGTGATGACACAATCCTTATATGACACATGAACAAAAGTGGAACCTTGAACCCACATTTATCCCACCAAGAATATTTTCATCTCTACAAAGTTAAGTGTAGTCATGGAAGCAGAGGCTAAAATATGAAGATATGGATATTACCTATGATAGGGTTGGTTAGCAAGAGGCT
>VDFB02292527.1:13571693-13721564 GCA_007258455.2 Sequoia sempervirens | reverse complement strand
CCTTGTTTCTCACTCAAAACTCAATGAAATTGCATGAAACCAAAAGCATTAGATTCTAAAAAAAAACTATAACTTCTCATCCACTCATAGATTTGGAATTGATTCATACTAGGCCATAGAAGACTGATTTCTCACTATTTTTGTAGAAAATTGTCAAACATTGCAATGAAAGCAAGGTATTTCATGAAAAACTCCTTCTGCAACTTCTTGGAGCATACCTTTCATTCATTCCATCTAAATTATGATTAAAAAAAGTTACAATTTGAAGATATGCCCCTTTCCCTTCAAATCCTAATGTCTAATGTAACAAAAGTGCAAAAATATGCCCTTTTTCAAGACTCCAAACCTGACTAACATGTTCTTTATGTGCTTTAAAAACCTAACCTAAGTTGGTAACTCATTTTTAACCCCACTTGGGTGGGTTAAGAGGTTCATTATAATATTGTTTTCCCTTTTACAATATTTGCAACCTCCTTTAACAACATTACTAACATTTGATCTCTTAGGACTCCTTAACAAATTCAAATATTTAAACATAGTCTTTTGGAGGGAAATACCTCTAGACCTTATTATATACTCAAAAGGATCCCATTGAGTGGGAATCCATGCTACAATTGGACCTCTTCATGAAATTTCTCATCAAAATCCAAAGCTTACATAATTTTTAGGTTGCTAGATGCTCCTACATCATACTCCCGAGGTGGGAGAAATTCGAGTTCCATCTCAAATGATGGTCTTTTGTTTTTTCTTCTTCTAATTGTGTTATATTTTGAGTTGTTCTCTTACCTCCTCTTGATCCTCTCTATGCTTGTCTTTATCGTCTCTATGTTTCTTGATTTTCACTCTTCCTTCTTGAATCTTCTCCTTCTTATCTCCTTAATTGTAAGACTCAAAAATTCTATTTCTCTTTCACATGCCTCATTACCATTGGACCCATTTCTTCATCCTATTCATTCTCTCCTTGGTTTGTACCTAAACAAAAATTATCATCAACATACATTGGATAAAAACCATGAGGCCAATGTGCCTCTTCACTAGCTCCTTGTTCTTTCTTTCTTGTGTCTTCCTTTATCTTAGCTATACCTATCTTCTTATCAACTTTCTTATCATTAGCAACCTGCTAGCTCCTTGAATGTGTCTCTTGCCAATGGACCTTTGTATATGTGTCTACTTGAGAACATTGTTCTCTCATTACTTCTACACTTGCTCTTATGCTTCACTTAGCTTGAAGACACTCTTGATCTTCCTTCATGCCAATGCCAATTAATTTGTCTTCTTTATTGCTTCATCTTCTCTTTTCAAGGCAGCCATTCATCGCCTTTGTTTCTTAACAATCATCTTTACAGGCCACTTCACCTTCTTGTGCATTGTCCAATACCAAACATATTCTTGGCATCCTTCCTCAAACCACTGATGTACAAGCTTAATATCTTTCCTCAATTCTGTCATTTCTCTATCAAACTTTGCATCTTGTCTTATCTTACTGACTTTCATCTTGTCCTTCTTTTTGAAGCCTTCTTTCTTATCTTGTTGTTGCATCTTTCTATCTTCTCTTCTTGACTTTGTGATACCTCACCTAGGGATTCTCTTCTTTTTTCTCACTGTCTAGTCTTTTGGTACCCAAGTTCTTCACTTTAACCTATCAACTACAATACACATAATTTCTCAAATATCTATGAACATACTAACTTCCCCTACCTAGATCTATGGGATCTAATAACAATAATGATGCAAAGGGATAAAAAAATACAAGAAACATATAGTTATCAAATTCTATAGACTCTATTGAAGGTGTTCCAACCCTACTTTGTTGTGGTGGATTCAAACAATCTGATTTTTTTCATTTAAACCCTCAAGAAGCCTAGGGTTTTGATAGTCTTTATGATAATGTATACATTCAGACCTGCATAACTCACATATACAATTGATTGGTGCAATTTACTTTGATGGACATATGATCAATAGTCTAAAGAAGGTTTTCACCAAATTTCATCAATTTTTGACAGTGCAGACAAAAGTTATGAATTTTTTAAGCTTGTTGGAAACCCTAGCTCTACTACAATGCTGCTAACACTATGTTGCTTGTTTCTCACTCAAAACTCAATGAAATTGCATGAAACCAAAAGTATTAGATTCTAAAAATAAAACTATAACTTCCCATCCACTCACAGATTTGGAATTGATCCGTACCAAGCTGTACAAGACTGATTTCTCATTGTTTTATAGAAAATTGTCAAAAATTGCAATAAAAAACAAGGTATTTCATGTAAAACTCCTTCTACAACTTCTTGGAGTGTACCTTTCATTCACTCCATCTGAATTATGATTAAAAAATTTACAAGTCAAAGATATGCCTCTTTTCCTTCAAACCCTAATGTCTAATGTAACAAAATTGTAAAAATATGCCTTTTCTCAAGACTTCAAACCTAACATGTTCTTAGGAGTAGTTATATGCTCTAAAAACCTAACCTAAGTTGGTAACTCACTTAAAACCCCACTTGTGTGGGTTAAGAGGTTCATTATAATATTATTTTTCCCTTTTACAATATTTGCAACCTCCTTAAACAACATTACTAACTTTTGACCTCCTAGGAATCCTTAATAAATTCAAATATTTAAACATAGTCTTTTGGAGGGAAACGCCTCTAGACCATATTACGTACTCAAAAGTATCACATTGAGTGGGAATCCATGCTAAAACACCAAAATGGACCTCTTCATGAACTTTCTCATCAAAATCCAAAACTTACATTTTCAGGTTGCTAGATGCTCCTGCATCACAAAGGTTAGTATTATCTATGTTGAAGTTTGGATATTTGTTATGGCCTTGTGGAAGGGGACATGCTATCAGTAAAGTTGTGTTCTATTATTCTAATCATAATGTATAATGTATCTTAGCAGACTGCACATGTGGATCACATGTCTAGTGCATCAACTATTGTATTTACATTACAAATTGATCATGGAATTGCATGGGAGGTATACATCTAGGATTGATATCATTGATTCCTGATAATGGATCAACTATAGAAGAGTTTGGTTTCAAATCTTATTATTCGAGTACATTTATAAACTATGCATGAACATTACTCTATAATTTTCTTTGTTATTGTTTTCTTCCTTGTAACAGATGGAATTTGATTCTTTGACGATCATATAATTGAATTTCTTCCTTGTAGTTTGAAAAAGAGTTGCTGGATCAAAACATGAATTCTATAAACCAGGAAAATGGTGGATTTTATGAATCGGGATGAGAATGGATTGCTAGAAGGAATTGTTTGTAAGCCATTGAATGGTATAATTTTGTATGTTGTGATATGCTACTTATTTGGAGCTCAGTCACCCTTTCTTGGGAGCCATGCCATTTTGGGTGTTGAAGCTCATGTCTGCTACTACAAAGGTCTAATTTGTGTTTATTTTGGTATAAATATTTTTATTATATTTTCTATTTATGTTCTATTTCCTATGCACTCTTGTATATGATACAAAACACATGAAACAATCAAGAAATACAATCAGCAAAACATTTCAAACAACAAGCAATATTTTTTAAAAAAATCAGCGTTGGTTATTATAAAAAAACCACAAAACACATGCTACAAAACACATGAAACAAACAAGCAAAAAATTTCAAACAACAAGCAATATTTTTTAAAAAAACCAAGGTTAGTTATTATCAAAAACAACAAAACACACGATACAAAAAACATGAAAGAAAAGCAATACAATCATCAAAATATTTCAAACATGTAGTATTTTCATAAAATAATCAAGGGATGGTTGTTATCATTGTTTCTTGTTGTGACAGAGTCTAGGGAGGTTTCCTCTATGTATGTGCTCACTCCATTGATCAAAGATTGCATTGTATGATGGATAGAATGAGTCTGTTGGCTCATATCAGGTCTACAACACATTTGTATTAGGTATGATTTATATTTCTTTAAGTCTAAAAATGTTGTAGTTTACATTGCTTCTGTAAGTTGTTATGAATCAATTTGAAAAGAGAGTTCTTTATTGTATTTTTTGTTTGGATTTAATATTAGTTTTTAATATATTCCATGTTTCAAAGTAGATACAGAGAAACCTTCTAGTCAAATACTTGAAATAGATATGCATGATATTGGGTGTTTTCTCAATCGTGTTTTTGGTATACTTCATGATATGCAAAAAAGGTACATTTATAAAGTGTACATGAACATTGCTCTATAATTTTCTTTGTTATTGTTTTTTTCCTTGTAATAGATGGAATTTGATTCTTTGATGATCAAATAATTGAATTTCTTCCTTGCAATTTGTAAAAGAGTTGTTGGATCAAAACACGAGGAATTCTATAAACTAGGAATATGGTGGATTTTATGAATCAAGATGAGAATGGCTTGCCAAAAGGTATTGTTTGCTAGCCATTGAATGGTATAATTTTGTATGTTGTGATATACTACTTATTTGGATCCTAGTCACCCTTTCTTGGGAGCCATGCCATTTCTGGGTTTGTTGAAGCTCAAGCCTACTACTACAGAGGTCAGATTCATGCTCATTTAGTTATAGAGCTCTTTATTGTATTTTCTATTTATGTTCTATTTCCTATGCACTCTTGTGTATGATACAAAACAAATGAAACAAACAAACAATACAATAAACAAAACATTTCAAACAACAAGATGTATTTTCAAAAAAAAATCAAGGTTGATTTTTATCAAAAAGCCACAAAACACATGAAACAAACAAGTAATACAATCATGTCTCGGGTAATGGCCTCCCAGGGTCTAAGCATCCTATGGAGGATATTGAGTAGGTGAATGTGGGATTTGTGTGTTCCAAGGGGGTTGGCCCTAACCAAGTCACTGAGCAGGTTAAGGGGAGTGATGTGAAGGTGGATCGGTTGGAAATTTTGGCGGACTTGGTGAATATGCTGGATAAGCATCAGGTGAAAGTGGAGGTAATTAATGTGGAGGATTCCCCCATTGAGGAGGATTTGGAGGATAGAGAGGGGGCTCAGGAGGATCCTGTTGAGAATGTTGGTTCTCAAGCTGCACCACTGGTCAATTGGGATGATGTTAACATGGAATTGTTGAGTAGAATGGTGGAGGAAAAAACTCGCAACCTACTCTCACTAGTGAAGTGGCTTTTCTCAGAGGTGAAGGATCTCAACGTTCAACTTAAAAATTGGCAAGATGTATGTGTTGTGCTTGTGCATAGCAACCAAAAGGAATGGTCGATCAAAGGTAAGGTTAAGACTATGAATGTTATGCTTGATAGACTTGTTGTTGATGTTGATCGACTTGGTAAAACTCATGAGGATAGGATTACATCCCTGGAAATGGTTGCTCAAAATACTTTTGAGGAGAGGTTTGTTAATATTGATGAAAAAATTAGTAATATTTCTGATGATTTGAAGATCGTGGTTAACATTAGCAATAATTCCTTGAAATCTTCTACTAAGGGTCTCTTTGTTTTAAATGAGAAAGCCATAAAATAGACTGGAAAGTCATTGGATTTGGGTGAACATGAGAAGGCCATTGAGGATGTTAACCACATGAATCTGGTAGAGAAGATTGAGGACATTGGCCTTGATGTTGAGAAGAATTTGGATGTTGGCTCGTGTTTGAGAATGAGGAGCAAGACCAAGAAAAGGGCCGCTATTTCGTTTGAGGAGCTCAAGGATGTGGTTGAGATGCACGAGGGGGTCATTGAGGAAAACACATGATACAAGACACATGAAAAAATCAAGCAATACTATAAGCAAAACATTTCAAATAGAAAATAGTATTTTAAGAAAAAAAATCAGGGGGTGGATGTTATTGTCATTTCTTGTTGTGACAGAGTCTAGGGAGGTTTCCTATATGTATGTCCTCACTCCATTGATCAAATTTTGTAATGTATGATGGCTAGAATGGTTGTGTTGGCTCATATCAGGTCTGCAACACATTTGTATCAGGTTTGATATATATTTCTTTAAGTTTGAAAATCCTATAGTTTATATTGCTTCCATAAGTTATGAATAAATTTGAAAAATGAACTCTTTATTGTATTTTTTGTTTGGAATTAATCTTAGTTTTTAATGTTTTCCATGTTTCAAAGAAGACACAGAGAAACCTTCTGATCAAATAATTGAAATATATATGCATGATATTGGGAATTTTCTAAATCATATTTTGGGTATACTCCCTAATATGTAAAATAGGTATATTGGGCACTTTTCTTTGTGATTATGTTGGAGGTTGTAAAATTTTAAATTGTTTGTGATTATGAGAATGATATATTCTACTGTGTGCATGCTTTTTAAGTATTTTAGTAGTATTTTAGATATTATGGTGCATGATGGTCAAAAGGAAGGGGTGTTTGATTATGGAATTGTTGACATTAAAGCTAACCTTATAAGGCTATAAGGTTCACCAAAGGTCAATATTATCTATGTTGAAGTTAGTATTTTTTGTTATGGCCATGTGGAAGGGGCCATGCTATCAGTAAATTTATGTTCTATTATTCTAATCTTACTGTATAATGTATCTTAGTAGACTATACATGTGGATCAAATGTCTAGTGCATTAACTACTATGTTTACATTACAAATTGATTATGGAATTTCATGGGAGGTATACATCTGGGATTGATATCACTGATTCTTGATAATGGATCAACTATGGAAGAGTTTGGTTTCAAATCTTATTATTCTAGTACATTTATAAAGTGTGCATGTATAATTTTCTTTGTTATTGTTTTTTTCCTTATAATAGAGGGATTTGATTCTTTGATGATCAAATAATTGAATTTCTTCCTTGCAGTCTACAAAAGAGTTGCTGGATCAAAACATGAAGAATTTTGTAAACCAAGTAGATGGTGGATTTTATGAATTGAGACGGGAATGGCTTGCTAGAAGGTATTGTTTGCAATCCATTGAATGGTATAATTCCGTATGTTGTGATATACAACTTATTTGGAGCCTAGTCGCCCTTTCTTTGGAACTATGCCATTTTTGGGTTTGTTGAAGCTCATGTCTGCTACTATAGAGATCTGAATCGTGCTTACTCAAGTATAGATATCTTTATTTTATTTTCTATTTATGTTTTATTTCCTATGCACTCTTGTGTATGATACAAAAAACATGAAGCAAACAAGCAAAACAATCATAAAAACATTTCAAACAATAAGCAGTATTTTCAAAAAAAAATCTAGGTTGGTTATTATAAAAAGCCACAAAACACATGATACAAAACACCTGAAACAAAAAAAGAAATATAATTATTAAAAAAATTCAAACATCAAAAAATATTTAAAAAAAAATCAGCATTGGTTATTATAAAAAAACCACAAAACACATGATACAAAACACATGGAAAAAACAAGCAATACAATTAGCAAAACATTTCAAACAAGTAGTATTTTTAGAAAGAAAATAAGGGGGTGGTTGTAATCATTGTTTCTTATTGTGAGAAGGAGGTTTCTATTGTAGTCTCAGTAGGAGGGTTCTAGAAGGAACAGTTTGAACTGTGCAACAGTGAGTCAACATAGTGGAAATAACACAACGAATTGATATGTGAACATGAAACTTTATTGAATCAACAATTTGACATGCAATATATGCCTCATGGGTGAATATCTAGGGCTCACATGCCTGCCACAAGGGAATTCAACATCACAACTAGACAACAGGCCTTATTACGTGCCCCTGAAGGGTTTGTGCATAAATATACTGATCCTAAAACATCTAACTTAGAACTGATAACTGAATGAATCCTAGTTGATTAAAAATGCTTATAAATATGCTTCTCAAGCTCCAAATATAGGTATGTGTCAGCCACAAGGGTTAATAACCCAACGAATGATCATACATGAAGGTTGGCCATGAAACATGAAGAGATAACTCCACGCGAAAATATATGACTTGTGAATCTCCAAGATAGGTCCCAATGAATCCAAGATGCTTGTAAGGTGTCCCATTAATCTCTACACGATCTAGAATAGGTTCGCACTAAGAATCTAGGCCAGGTCAGCCCCAAGTGCTTTGAATGGTAACAAAGTGAAATTCTGAGAGCGATAACTTTTGGTAGACAAATGCAAATGATATCAAATCTAGATATGTGATATATGTCGATGTGTAGATGCTATATCTTGCTTTGCGAGTTGAGAAACAATGATGTGGTAAAATGTGGAATGAACTACTAAAACTGCTATAGAATGCAATGCAAGAAAAGAACTATTTTTGGTTGATGCAGGATTGCTTTACAACCAGGGATGCTCTTGCATCAGACACCCAAGGTTGGAAGAAAAGTGAGTCCCTCACTTTCCAAGGCTAAGAGGAAAATAAAGATAGTCCACCTCAGCCTGAGAAATCCATGATGAATCCTCCATTGGTCTACCTTTCCACTTCACAAGATATTATTTGTACTACTTGTTCCTAGTGCTCCTTCCAGTTCTGGTATCCAAAATCTGCTCAATCTCCTCTGGTTCCTAATGTGGTAACTTCTCCTTCAAATCCACTTCATCACTTCTGCCACTTTAATGTCCTTCATGAAACTCATATATGTCTGCAATATTGAAAATAGGTGATATACCCAACGCCTCTAGTAACTCCACTTCATATGCATTTCTAGAATCAAACTTCCTTAGTATCTTACATGGTCCAAACTTCCTCATCTTCAACTTATTGTATGTACCAACTAGAAATCTCCCCTTCCTTAAATATACCATTACTTCATCTCCAACAAAAAATTCCTTGTGTCTCTGGTGCGCATCTACTTTCTCCTTATATTTACCATTCATGTCTTCCAAATGCTTCCAAACTTGATTATGCAATGTCTCCATGAAATTTACAAAATCTTCTACCTCCACACTCCTTTTATTCTCCATACTGATGTCCCTTAACTCTACAAATCCTCTAGGATTTAGTATGGTAACAATCTGAAATGGTGTCTTCCCTGTACTCTGGTTCACTGAATTATTATATGCAAACTCTACCTGTGGTAAAACTATATCCCAACTTCCTGCCTTTTCTCCGACTAAACATCTCAACATACCCAAACTCTTGTTCACTACCTCTTTTTTTCCATCCATTTTTGGGTGGTATGTTGAACTGAACTTCAAATTTGTCTTCATCTTCTTCCAAAACATCCTCCAAAAATATCCAATGAATTTAGTGTCTCTGTCTGAAACAATACTCTTAGGTAATACATGCAATCTCACAATCTCTTTAAAAAATAAGTTAGCAACATGCACAACATCGTTAGTCTTCTTACAAGGAATAAAATGTGTCATTTTAGAAAATCTATCCACTACTACCATTATAGAATCATAACCTCTCAATGTTCTTGGCAATCCCAAAATGAAATCCATGCTCAAATCTTCCCAAGGTCTCTCTAGTACTGTTAAAGGCTTGTACAATTTAGTATTCTAACTACTCCCTTTTGTAACTTGAAATTTTTGCAACTTTGAACATACTTCCTTACATCCTTATATATATGTGGCCAAAAATAATGTTCACTCACCAAAGCTACTATCTTGTCCACTCCAAAATGTCTTGCTAAACCTCCACTATATTTTTCTTTGATAAAATTCTCCCTCATTGAACTCTTCGGTATGCACAACTAATTTCCTTTGAATAACATGTCCTCTTGAATGAAATAATCAAACCATTGGCTCCAGTTTGTCAGTATTGGTTCTTTACATGTCCATGCATCCCAAAAATCGGTATCATCCTCATACATATGTTTCAATTCATCAAATCGTAATAATTCTACTCTCATCTATGTCAACAAATTCCTTCTTCTGCTCAATGCATTTGTAACTTTGTTTGACTTGCCACTCCTATGCTTCAACACAAATGTATAGCTTTGCAAGAACTCAACCCACCTCATATGTCTCTGATTCAATTTTCCTTGATTGTTCAGGTACTGTAAATCTTGATGATCTGTATATAACACAATCTCCTTAGGAAACAAATAATGTCTCCACTTATTCAAAGCTTGAATTATGGCATAAAATTCTTGATCATAAATTGAGTATCTTCTTCTGGCATCATTCAAATTCTCACTGAAATGGGCTATAGGTCTTCCTTCTTGACTCAACATTGCTCCAATCACATTTCCACTTGCATCACAATCAACTTGAAATACCTTATCAAGATTTGGTAATGCTAACACTGGTTTCTTTGTCACCTTTTGCTTCATTCAAAACTCCTTTGAGCTCTAGACGTCCACTTAAAGTCTTTCTTGTCTCCTCTCATGGTCTCTGTCATGGGGTTACAAACACTACTAAATTTTTTGATAAACTTCTAATAGAAACTAGCTAATCCATGGAATGATCTCACTTCTCTAATTTTTACCGGTGTAGGACAATCTAAAATTGCTTTCACTTTCTTCAGATCCATCTTCAATACTTCAACAAAAATAACAAATTCCAAATATACCAATTTTGTCTTCATGAAACTACCCTTCTTGAAATTAATCAACAATTTCTCTTCTCTCAACCTCTGCAATAATTGTTGGATGTGCCACAAATGTTCTTCTCTATATGTACTGAAAATCAAAATATCATCCAAGTAAACAATGATAAATTTACCCAATAATTTCTTCAATACCTTGTTCATCAATCTCATGAAAGTGCTCAGTGCATTGGTTAATCCAAAATGCATCACTAACCACTCATACAATCCTTCATTAGTCTTAAATGTAGTCTTCCATTCATCCCCTTCTCTGATTCTAATTTGGTGATATCCACTCTTGAGATCAATCTTTGTAAATGTTGGCAAGAGAAACTGCAAATGTTTTCTGGTGTTGTCATTGATGGCAACCCTTTTCAGTAATTCAATCCACACGTCAGCATTTGATCATACCAACAGTTAGATTGAAGATCAGTGATTAACAGTCAAGCTAGAACAAAGCATCCGAAAAAATTATGTTCATCGATTCATACACAAATTTTATGTTATCTTTTTGAGTTGTGGATCTTAGGGAAGGTTGTTTGGTCTATGATCTAAGTTATCTATGAATCTCAGTGCCTCGTATCGATCTGTGTGCAAGTTAAAAGATCCGAATGTTTATTTTTTTGTTCATCAGTGCATGAAGGCCGACTAAGTGAATATAGTCGTTGCGGATATTCGAGGAGTAATTGTTTAAATTCTTTTGTGTTTGAGCATTTTGTTTTGGGTCCTCACTATGTTTTGGCCAACTTTGGTGGATGCACATTGAAAATTAATTATGATTTTAGCCAACAGTTTGAAAATATTTCTTTATTTTGTTGAAGTCGACTTGTAGCGATTAAATCCTTAGTAGTGGATATATATAAGTGATCAATTATATCATTTTGGTGTATGTTCGAAGTGATTTGATGTATGTTACGAATGTTAGAAGGATTGTAGAGTGATTGTGCATAGTTTCACTTGTGCAATAAGGATTTTGTGATGCGAGTTAGAGCAGAATCAGACAAAAGGTCAAGAATTTGATCTACGAGCTTAACCAGAACTGTAATTAGGCATTAATAGATGCTACTTTATCAGTTCAATCTTTGAATGTAATCCAAATCTTTTGTAAGGCAGTGAGACTTTCCGTTTTTTAGTAGTGAGCTCTAGGCAGTGTGCTTGAATGCAAGTGCATTCCCATTTTGTAAACTTTCATTTTGAGTATACTCAGATAATCTTGTGGATTGACCTTCACCGTGGTTTTTCCCCTGATAGGGTTTCCATGTAAAAAACCTTGTGTTATGGTGTTGTGGTTATTTGTCTTATGTTCATGCATCTTTCTTTTGGTTGAATGTTATCAGTACTTTAAAGATCAGATTAACAAAGTTAAAAATTGTAGAACACTGATTCACCCCCCTCTCAGTGTTCCTTGATTACAACAATTGGTATCAGAGCCTAGTTCCTTGGAAGAAGTTTAACAACTTGGGGAAGATCTAGGAAAGTGTTTCAATGGATTCAAGCAGTCTTCAACAACAACTTTTGGTTGCCCTAGATGATCTTGATCAGTCAAAATTTGAAGTCTTGGAATTACAAGAAAACCTCATGAAGGCTGAGAAATTCATTGAGTCATTGAAAGATACAATCAATAAGTCCAGAGAGAAGAGAAGGGAACTCTATGATCAGATCAAGCAGGAAGACAATAAACGCATTGAAGATGAACAACTAAGGCAAGCCCTGAAGGAAAAGACTGAAGAATGTGAATAGTTTGTCAGAGACAATGCAGTCCTAAAGCATGAGATGGAATATATTATGATGAGGATGACTAAGGAGATTGAAGATAGAAAGAAGAATGAAGAGAAGCTTGCACAATCCTTGAAAGAGAAATATGAAGAATGCAATCGAATTACTGATGGATTCAATCAGTTGGAGCTTGAATTGGAAGAATCTAGACATAATGAAGAAGAACTTGAAAAGCCGATTGATAATCTCATATATGAACTTGCTACTATAAATGAATTCAAGGAGAATTTCAAGATTAGCTTAACCAAGCTTAATGAACTGATTAAAAGTTAGAGGACTGAAGGTGAAAAATGGGGTCTTGGATATGAGAAAGGAGAAAGTTATGGATCTGGACAAAGGAGATTTAGACAAGGAAATTAGATGAACAAAGTTGGAAGGTATCCGATGAGACAACCTAATGCTCAAAGGTTCAATGGTCACTATTTTGTTTGTAATAAATTTGGTCATATGGCTTCACAATGTAGGAGCAAAATGAATCCAAGTGGTGCATCATTCTCAGGTTAGTGCTTTAATTGCAACAAATATGGTCATAAGTCAAATGAATGAGAAATATGATGAACAACTTTCATAGAGATGTCAGATGTTATTTATGCAATAGGTTTGACCATATTGCTAACTAGTGCAGATCAAGAGAAAATCAATGGAACAACTAGTTTGGACAAAGAAATGTGGTGTGCTACAATTGCAACAAATCCAGTCACATTCCTAGACATTACAGAAGAGGTCTGATAAATCAAAGGAGAAACATGCAGAAGGATAAAAAGGGAAAAGGAAAAGTTACTACAGATGAGATTAGGAAGAAAATGAAGAAAACATGGGTGAAAAAGAGTCCCTTTGTTGAAGGAAATGAGTCGGCACTAGAATCAAGGTTTGGAAATGCTTCTGGTAATTCCTCCAGGAATTAGATTAAGGCCTCTAGCCTAGGGGGAGCTGTCAAGGAAATCCTTCAAACCCCCTGTCAGTAGTTGGTATCAGGATGTGGATGAGTGCATTGATTGCATTAATGTTCTATAGATGTTGTAACAACTGGAGAGAGTCTTTATGTAGAGTTGAAGTTTCGCAGAAGATTTATCTTTCACAGTGTATAGAAATAGGGTATCCAGATGAGTTAGGGAAAAACAATTATTGCTATGAAAAAGGTTAGATGTGCGAATGATAAAAGGTCATTTGTATTCTTCATTTGTCACTTTGCACTTTAAGAAGAAGAAGTTTGGAGAGCTCTGAAGAGAACTTTGGTGAATTCTGGCAAAGATTCAAGTGTAAAGGCGATTCAACGATCAAACCCTATTCTAGTGAAAAGGTATTTATCGGGAAAACTTGTGAACTTGTGAATTTGTGAAAAAGACTACTCCATTGGTAGTTGATGTCAATGATAGACCCCGTCCGAAATTCAAGTGGCATCCTTTCAAGTTTGTTGAGACAGAGCCCTTAGGTGCATTTTCGTATGTTTCGTACAACATCTTGCATATTGAAGACATTAGGGCATACATTCATGCAAATATTGAGGAGTTAGGGAGCTCACAATTGTTGAATTTGTATTCCAATCATATAGTTGGAGAGGATTTATGTGTTAAACCTGAATTCAAAACCCTAGAAGAGAAGAAATTCACGCAGATTGTAAAATTTCCTGTGTTTGATGAAAGCGAGTGGGTCCGGTATATTTTGAGCCGAGTTCATGCTAAATTTATGCAGTTGATTCAACCCTTTAAGATCACAAAAGAAGCTATAAGTGTTATTACTAGTTTAAATTCCTCCGGTGGGTTGCTGATTTTGAAGTTCGTGAAGAATTAGACTGTTACTGATGCAACCGGTTCGGTGTTTGATAAAAGAGCTATGACAATTGATGATATTATTGATGTGGATGTCAAATTTTCCTTCATGGTCATTGGGTACAAGATATATAATTCCAGTCGAGATAATTCTGTATCTGGTACAACTATTTATGTAGCATATCAGATAGTGAATGAGAATGCAGATTATGACTTGTGTGAGTTACTTCGAAGTCAGCTTATGGAGAATCTTGGTAAGATCAAGAAAGATAAGAAGAATACCTTTAAGTATGGTAATTTGTTGTTGTGTTTTTTCTTTTATTTCATGAATGAAGTTCCAGGAGTCGGGAAAGTGCATTGGCAAGGTGATAAGCCTATAGTTGTTTAGATTAGAGATATGTTATACAACATTGGTGATAGTAAGGCAAGGAAAACTGTAATCTGGGGATATTTTAAGAGTTTTTAGAATGAAATGCAAGCAAGAGAAAGAATTCCTACTTCTATTGTGGAAAAGAACAAGGAGACTATCTTTTTTATGGTTGACATTGATCAATGCCTAATGGAAGCTACAAATCCTAGAATGGTTTGGATTATGCCAATGGGCTATGAAGTTGAGGAGAACATCTTGGATCTATATGCACAACATTTGTTGAGTAAGCCTCTGGATCCAACTGAAGAGAGGTTTGGAACCTATGCAGAAAAAGATATGCAAGTACACGAGTAGTTGAAGAAACCTATGATATTCTAGAGAGTAAGGAAGGAAGTGGAAGCCTTTGTAGAAAGCATGGGTATATCTACAGAAGCTGTGAGAGAATCCAGAAGGAAGAGAGAAGAAGCTAAAAAGAGCCTGGTAAAATTGAATCTACTAGTTTGACAACATCCTTTGCCCGAACTAGATCCACAAGGAGCTTTGCACCCCTATCTGGTCCTACAAAGAAGTCAACCCCTGTGAAAGCTCAAGCCAATGCATCTGGTAAGAGGAAGAAGGATAAGAGTACAAGAGTCTATGCTGTTGTCTCAGAAGATGAAGAGACTAAATTTGATGAAGAAGTGAGGGAAATAAAGTATATGGGCACCCAGGCAACAAAAGTCACTAAGGACAAGCCCTTCGGTGAAGAAGAGAAAGCAAAGAAGAAGGTGAAAACTGAAAAACCAGGTATGTCTGTAAAAGAAGTTGAGAGAGGCATAATTAAGGATGGTAATATTAAGCCACCAAGTGAATGGTATGATACCTTTGATAGTGTTGGTCAAAGAGTTCTTGAGGAGGCTATAATAAAGTATTTGAACAATTTCAATATGGCTCTCGTTGAGATCATATCTTAGTTGCCTAAGGAACTGTATGGAATTTTGGAAATGAGGAGAGTAAGTGCAAGAACTGAAGAAGAGCAAATGAGAGAACAAATTCTTCAAATTTATGTACGGTGATGTCTATTGAGGAAATGAAGTCAATCTTGAATGAAGCTAAGAGGGATTTCAAGAGCAAAACAAGAGTAAACAAGCTTATGATTGGTCGAACTGAAGAGGTAGAAAAAGAAACTAAAAGAATTCTAAAGGAAGTTTTGTTAAAGAACAGAATCAATGTTGTCTCTGAAGAAGTGCATGTTGAAGATATTTCATCTGGCCTGGTAGATGAAGAGGTAAAGGAAGATACAGTTGAGGACACTCAGATTCCTCTTGGTGTGCATGATACAGAAATATCTATGGAGATTGAAGCTCCTGAAGTTGTGTCAGTTGAAGAAAAGGAGATGTCAGTTGAAGAAGTTGAGATTCCAAAAGGTAATCAAGAATTTGTAGTTGAAGAAATAGTGATTGAAGAAAAGAGGGTTGAAGCAAAGGAAGTCCTTGTGGAAGCAAGAGACACTGCAAAGGCAGTGAAGAAGTTTTTGGAAGTGCAATATGAAGAGTTTGACCTTGAATTGGGTGAAGGTCCTATTAATTTGTCTACTTTGTCTCTGATTCAGAAATTGAAAGTTGAATCATTTGCGTAGGCGAAAGCTAGGGAAGAATTGTTGAAGTCTCACATTGAGGATAGTGAGCTATTGAGTCTTGCATCTGGTATTCTGGAGAGAATCATGCCTACTCATGTTAAGGATCCATCCAGTTCTCCCTTCGGTGAATTAAAGAAGCTTATTAATTCTGTAAGTACTCATTTTGAGTCCCCTGAGAAGTCAGCAATGGTCAAGGTATAAAAGGAATTTGATGATAAAAGGTTTAATAGGCTAAAGTGCATGATTGCTAATGAAAAATCATTATTAGCCACCTATGTGTAGATGTTCAAAGTGCTTTATCAGAAGGAGGAAAGATCTATAAGTCATGTTTGTCTTTGTCTAAATTTACTGACGACAATGAGAAAAAGGTTAAGGATCATGTGAAATAGTTAGCTGCTATTTCTGATGCCTTTGATCCTTTAACTATTTTTGTTGGAAAGCAAGAAGGTTAGGTTATATTCCAACTTGACAAGATAAAGAGTTTGAAGCATGCTAATGATAGAATTGTAGGAAGAGCATGTGATCTTAGAGGCCTAATTGGTCTGAAGATGGAAACAATGTTGAGTGCATTGAAGGAAGCACAAGAAGCTTTGGTGGTCAGTGATCCGGTAAACCTTGAGTTTGCAGAGATGCAATCTTATCTATTATGTGGTCACATGACTATCTTGGAGATGTCATGCCCAAAAGAATTTCACTAGGAAATGCAACCAATTTTTTTTTAATCAATCATTGGGTTATTTAATGCTATAATTGTCATGCCCACTTTTAATGTGGCTAACTCACTCGACATATCTTGCACATCATGCCACCATAGCATTACCTAGTTGCTAAATTTTATCACTATCCAATGATACTATATTGAATAAGAAATAACTCATATGTTAATATATAACAAAAAGAAGCAATGTTAGTATTTACTTGACTAAGAATCTTCCATAGTAAGTATGGTATTTATGATAATAATGTTTCTTTCAATTGAGTTAGGTTATATTATTTTTTTTTTCTCCTTATCTTAAGTGATGTTGATAATAGTATTGATACCATGAGGATTTAAAATTTTCTATGAGACTCGCTCTATTGTCGAATTATTTTATTACTCAATATTTTTCAATAGCCAAAAGTTTATAACATTATCTTAGCTTTTACTCAATATTTTCGTTTAATGAATTAATCAAGGTTACACCTGGTAGTGAACCACTAGTAATACCCCACAAATCCCTTATTCATAATAATATCATCCATAGAGGCAATATTAAAACTAATGGTAAGATTTTCAAGATTCTATTTAATTTAATGTTACTAGATACATTTATTATTGTTGTGGACATTTCTCTTGATATTAATAATATTGCTATATTGACTACTACCATTAATAATGTCCACATCGATTGTATTTACTTTCATCGACTTATCCCAACGTATAAATGGCATTTAGTATTAATGTATTGCTCACTAACACCATTACTTACATTAACTTCAATTATGTCGTTCCACAATATCAATATTCTTAGTGCATCAATCCATAATATCACTAATAAAATAATTGTTGATACTAGTTCATCAAAAACCAAAAAAAATAGAAAAAAATTATTATTATTTTATTCATTCATTTAATTATTGTTTATTTAAATTCATTCACCCCTTAAATATATAATAATTTAAAATTATAATTATTCTTTACAACTAAATAAATCACTTCCTATACATTTTAATTTACTTTAAAAGAACTTAAAATAAATAATTGAATATCTATATATATATATATATATATATATATATATATTTATATTTCCTTTTTAAAGGGAATGGTAGAGATACTTTATTAAATATTTAATCTTTACCTTTATGCATATACTTACTTTAAAGTAATAAGATGTTTATTAAGGGAGTGGGATATAGGTATCCTCTTTCCTTTTATTTGGGGATTATTCAAATGAGTTGAAGAATCCTTAAGGCTATGCGAATGAGTTTATAATAAATTTACATATTAATCGTGGATTTTTCTTACATTAGAAAAGTTTGTTTCGAAACCCTAACCCTAAAATACTATCTACAAAGGAAATGACGAAACATCAAATGCATATATAATTGAATACTGAGAGGATGTCTCCAATGGAAAACCATACATAAACTAAATGAAAAAATATATATTTACTATCATGAGTGCCGGCCATGGAGATTGGACGTGGCAAATATTTCTATTTTTTTTCTGTGTGCAGTTGAAAGAAACTGATAAAAAAATATAGTTTGTAAGGTTAAGTAGATTGTGGGGGTGTTCGCCAGAGTGTTATTATAACAGTCATCGGCGGTAGATTTGTACTGCTTTGAATTTAGTTATTACCTCTTGCAAAATATCCACGATCTGGGGAAGACTGAATTATTGAATTTAATGTTGATATTATTTCTTTTTGTATTGCAAATGTTGTCATCCCCTTGCACAAAAGTGGGGATATCAACAACCTTTCAAATTACCGCACTATAATGATCAACCTACTATTTGGAAAACTTTTTGGGAGCATGGTGGAGCATCGGATTAGTAGTTGGGCAGAAAAAGAGGGAAAGAGGGCAAAAGGTCAAGCGGGCTTTAGACCAAAACACTCTACCATTGGCCACTGCATTACTCTTAGACACTTGATTGAAAAAGTTTGGGATAGACAAGATGGTGAGGTCTTTTGTTGCTTCGTAGACTTCAAGAAAGCGTTTGACACGGTTCCTAGAAGCAAGCTATGGTCTAGAATGGAAGAGTTGGGAATCCCAAAAAAGCACAGGGCTGCTATTCATAGATTATATAATCAGGTTCAAGCTAAAATTAGAACTAAATAGGGAATGTCAGAATGTTTTGGAAGTGGCATTGGCATCAAACAGGGCTGCCCTTTCTCACCTACTTTATTTGGGTTGTATATTGACAAATTAGAAGAATGGTTAGACAATTTTGGTGGGGGAGGAGTTGAATTGACCAATTATGTTATAAAATTACTTCTATATGCCAATGATCTTGTTCTAAAGGAAAAAACAATGTAGGATTTGAGGGATCGCTTGAAAGCTCTTGAATTATTTTGTCAAGAGGTTGGGATGCAGGTGAACACCAACAAAACTAAGGTTATGATATTTACCTTGAAGAGAAAGAAGGAAGTTACATAATTTGTCTTCAAAGGCAGTCCCTTACAAGTGGTTAGTGATTATAAGTACCTTGGCCTTGAATTTCGTTATAAACTTAGTTGGGAGACTTGTAGAGCAAAAAAGATCCAAGGTGGATGGAAAGCTTTGTACTCTTTGCAAAACAGATGTAGGAGTGCTGAATTATGGGATTGAGAAACTAAGAAAACTCTCTTTGGGTTGTTAGTGGTGCCGATGGTTCTTTATGGTTGTGAAGTTTGGGGTGGCAATACTTCATCAATGAAATTGAGACAAATTGAAAGGTTGCAAAAACATCTAATCACAAGTAGCCTCAAAATAAAATCGTTTGTTCCCTATGAGATTGTCTTAGCTGAAGCTGGGGCCCTACCTGTGGAGGCATCGGCTATGATTCGTTTGCTAAGTTATCTAAAGAGGCTAGAGAACATGGAGCTGTCCTGTTGGCCCAAAATGGCAGTAGGAGAGATGTTAAGTAGAAGGAAGAGCACGCGGATGAAGCAAAATAACAAGTGGTTGAGTAAATCGGATATCAACATAGATAACTGCCCAAATAACATTAAGGCAATCAAAATTTATGTGCAACAAAAAGTTAAAGAAAACATGTGGGAAAGAGAATTATCAAGGAAAAGAGAATATTACATCAAGCACTTTAATCCCTCATATGACCACTCTAAAAAAAACTATATAGGAGCGGATATAAAATGGAAAGCCAAAATGCTAATTGTTTAGCTAAGGACTAGTTCACACTAGCTGAGGTGTGAAACGGGTAGGTGGTCGACACCTAAAAAAGAATGGGCAGATAGGATATGCAGGTTTTGTACTTTAAAGCATGTTGAGATGGAATGGCATTACATCATGGAATGTCCAGCTTATACGGATATTCGGGTCAATTATTTCGAGATTCTAAATGTGGACACTCTAAACAGTCTGTTTGAGGCAGAGAAAATATCAAAAAGTGTTGATTACTTGATAAAAATACATAGCAGAAGATCTAAGATTCAAAAAGAAAAGGAGATCAAGTAATTGCTGGGCGATGGTTTTTGTTTCGGGCTGTTGTTGTGTTCCCTTTTGCTGCTGATCAGTGGGTCCCATAGGCTGTTTGGCCTCGTGGACGTTGTTAAAAATCTTCATTCATTCATAGAGAATTTCACTCACCATCTTTCGCATTAATTTTCAGTGGAGGAAATAATAATTTATTACTTTAGAGAATTTAAACATCTCCCTAAATTCATCCACTCTTTTTTTTGGTAGAAGTCCAAATTTAATTTGGCATCTATCCACTAACGCCATACATGGTCTGTAGTTTTTATTTATTTATTTTTATTAATAGAAAACTTAGGTTGTCTGCTCATCATTTATTACGCCAAAGGCGTGTCACTCTTTGAGCTTTCGAAGCTCATTTTGACCATCCACGGTTGGAAAGCACAGAGGCTCTCGGCAAGGTTCTCCATCTTTCAGTGGCAAGGTAGGTTGCGTTCAATGTGTTGGTAACGTGTCACTCTTTGAACTTTCGAAGCTCATTTTGACTGTCGACGGTTGGAAAGCACGGAGGCTCTCGGCAAGGTTCTCCATCTATCCACAACCGTCGATCGTTTCAATGGCAAGGTAGGTTGCGTTCAATGTGTTGGCACTGCTACACAATAACTATGGTTCGCCGCCTTCCTTCCTCTCCATGCGGGAGTCCCTGTCCACAAAGTATTTGTGTTTAATGTCGCATTAACTCTCCTTCCAAAATATCTGCTCTCTATTAATATCTGCCCTAGTTTCCTTATCTTCTTTTTTATCAGCGACAGCAACAGATATTTGTCCGAGGTAAGTCGCATTTATCTCGACGTTAATGGTTTCCACTCCATATTTTACTCCTTCCCCTGCCGCTAATGCTTTCCGCCCCTTAACTGTTAATAGATTGAAGCAGCAAGATTAAGCAGCAACAAGATTAAGCAGCAACAATAGACAACTTGGGGTTTCCTGAAAATTTCCAGCGACCTCTGCCCATTTTCTCCCATTGGCATCATTGACAGGTCGACACAATTTGCACAGAATCTGTAGGTAAGTCACTTAAATTTACTTTCTCGTTTGTTATAAATAGATTGAAGCAAGATTTGAATGGAGAATATTGAGTATATTGACACGGTTAGGTTGTATAGCTGTTTGCTACCTCCGAAAGAACAGAGTCAAGGCCTCTCCAGGCTTCCCAATTTATGCAAACCCAACAATCTCTCTGACACCACATCTCTTTCATTCTCTGATAGTTCGTCAAACACCTAGAGAGCAATCTGTATGCAGCCTAATTTAGGGTACAAATCTATTAGAGCATTCATGACGGAAACCTTATGAAATCCAAGTCTGATAACATACCCATGAATGAGCTTGCTCTGTTTCAGAAAGCCTGCATCCAGAAATGTAGAAAGTAAAGTGATGATGCTGACGGAGGTGGGATTAGGCATGCGCCTGACAAGACTAAACATCTCATCCACGTCCCCATGCTTTTTATATGTTGTAATCGTAGCATTCCATGCAATTACATCTCTTTATGTTAAGGGAATTCTTTCAAACACTTGGCATGAATATCAATAGAGCCACATTTGGCATACATGCCTACAAGAGCAGTTTTTTTCGTTGGAATAGCTTACATTCGCATTTCATGATAAACAACAATGGCTTTCTGCCTTTGCCTGCTCCTCCCATATTCTGTAATCACGACATTCCTTGAACGAACATCCCCATTCGGTTGGGGTATTTTCTTAAACAATAGGTGTGAATTTTGGAAGCCTCTGTAGAGCTATGAATAACAAAAAAGAATTCGCATAACCCTTGCCAGTTGCATTTGCTTAGGGTATTTCCTTCATGCATCATGGAATATACCTTTTATTGGCTGTCAGATGTTTATTTCATTCTGCAGGGCATTTCGTCCTATTGCTGGCTTGGATGTTATTGCTGGCGGTGGCCTTGTTCTGACAGGCAGCTGCTGTTGACCGGCAGTTACTAATTTATGGACAGATGTCTGTTATTAGGTAATACATACGTATGTGAATCAGGAGGCAGGTAGAAGGAACAGGTATAGAAGAGGGCCAAAAGGTTATATGAAGAAGCTAGAATGTCTTTACTGCTAGACATCATAGGATGATGACGTCCAGGCTGAGTGTTGAGAATTTCTTAGTTAGTTGTAAAGCCCTGCTTCTGGGCTGCATTCCTGTTGCAAGTGTTGTTGTTTGAACCTCTGATTTGATGTACAGCCCTGTCATTAGGCTGCGTGCCTGAAACAAATTGCAATGTGAGCTTTGAATATTAATTTCTAAGTCTTATTAATCCTTGCTGTTGTTGAATTGGTTTTGTGTGTGGAGTTGCTTGGGTCAGTTACCTTTCACTGGGCCCCCAATCCTTGACCACATCACATGCTTAGTTCTATGAGCCAGTTACCAAATGTCCAGTAAGTAAAATGAAAAATCTAGATGGTAGCAAACAACCACCAACTCAAAATTCAAACCAGTATCAGAACTCAAGCTACTCGATTTCCTGTAAGTAATAGATAAATTGGTGTACAATTGAAACATGAACTTGACTAATCCCTAACAAAATTATTCATGAATTTAGACTCCAAACTGGTATCAGAACCCAGCTTCTTTTTTTCCTCTAGGTATTGGTGTCAAATCAAAAAATTCAGTAATTACTATGGGGTTGAGAACCAAATGATACAACATATCAAGCTAATTCATCAACTCTAATCCTCCAACATAAGATGACTAGTCTTTGTCATACATGGGACAGAGAACTGCTTATATAATGCAATAGCTTCATTACATAGACAATAGGAGGGACTGTCCCTCTATCCATTATTCAAAACATGCATTCTCAAAGTCAGGGTTTGGGCTTACTCACACTCTTACCAGTAGCCTGTTATAAGCATTTTGCAAGTCTTCCAGCTAGACTGCATAAGCAATCTGCTTTAGCCATTCTATTGAATCCACACGAACAATATTACATGATGAATTTTATATAGAGTCAAAAGTAGAATTAAGAATTGTATGCTCTGAAACTGTCTTAACTAAATTCTATCCCACAGGTTCTCCAAACTTCATTATTTACTTGTAATTTCTCTCCAACAGATATCTGGTTTCGAGGCCCATAAAACAACAGTCATTGACTCATGAGTAGCCATTCTTCCCTAGCTATGTTTCTTCTCCAGAATTAATGATTTTCTGCTTTTCTTGAAATCATTGCTTTGCATGACTGGACATCTCTTTGAGGCATTCTGTCAAACAGTTTGGTCAACCAATAAAAATAACTTTCATAACAACTTTCACATAAAACAAACTTTCATAACAAAATTGACATGCAATTCAATCCACTTCATAACAATAATCTGCTCTATTTGACCTTCCACAACTCTTCGGCATACCCATTGCACACCAAGGTGCCATTGCTAGTTCATAGATGGTAAAGAAATGAAATAAAACTATATATTGTTTAGGATTACGACAGACTCTAATATTAATTTTTATTTTTTTTCCCACACAGAGTTGGTGGCATTCCCCACCAAAATAGATAACCCAACCCTCACGCCTACACAGTACACATGCTGTTGATAACTCACATTACCAACCAACCAATAAATGAGATTTAAGGCTGTTGATAACTCACATTACCAACTAATAAATGAGATTTATTATATGATCCAGGCTTGCTTGAATTGACCGATTGAGATGTGTTACTAAATTCCTGCGCAGTACGGATTAGGGAAGAAATCTGTCTAAGATGAGATTGCAACATCCTTGACCTCTCCACATTAACTCATGCTCCAAATATTTTAATACTGCACCATCACAGACGAATCCAGGTTGCTCCACAATTATTATAGAGACTTGCAATAGAAGCAAGGTAGGTGCTTTAAAAATTTATTTTTATTTTTGAAAGAACGTTGGAAGGCTTGGGCGCCCAGGTAGATAAACGTTCAACTGCCACTGAAGGCTGGGGTAGATTCTTGTACAGTCTGATGATGGTAAAAAAAGCTTCTGCAAGAAGGATGTATGGTTAGATCATAGCCTACATCCACTGGAGAAGGGAGAGAGGGTGTTATTATTCATAGTAGTTAAATGGAGATTACAACAGCTCTACATATATAGAGATACATCAGCCTTAATTAGTGACAGCAAAAAGAAGGCACAGATTAAGGCGAATCCCACAAATTATGCACTCTCCATAAATAGCTCAAGTAACCAGCAATCCACAGATAGAAACAAATCCCGTAACCAACAATCCACAGATAGAAACAAATCCCCCGTAAATCTCTCTTCTCCAACACTCCCCCTCAAGTTGGTGCGAAAATGTCAATAGAGCCCAACTTGGACAATATTTCTTGAAACTTGAGAGCTGGAAGACCTTTTGTAAATATATCCGCCAATTGCTGAGTTGTAGGGACAAAGGTTGTGCGGATGACATTGGCTTGCACATTCTCTCTAACAAAATGGCAGTCGACTTCAATATGTTTAGTGCGCTCATGAAACACTGGATTTGAAGCGATATGCATAGCAGCCTGATTATCACAGAATAATTGAGTTGGTAGAGATGAACCATAACCAAGGTCCTGCAACAGAGCTCAAAGCCATATAATTTCACTGGTAGTTGATGCCATTGCTCTATATTCTGCTTCAGCACTTGAACGAGCAACAACACTCTATTTTTTACTTTTCCATGTGACCAAGTTACCTCCAACAAAAGTACAATATCCAGTTGTAGACCTTTGATCAATGGGAGATCCTGCCCAATCAGCATCAGTATAGGCAGTAATAGAATTATGACCAGTCTTACGCATCCATATACCTCTTCCTGGTGACCCTTTCAGATACTGTAAAATTCTGGTAACGACATGCATATGTTGAGCCTTGGGAGCATGCATGAAACGACTTACCAAACTAATTGCATAAGAAAGGTCAGGTCGAGTAATGGTCAAATAGATTAACCTACCGACCAACCTCTGAAACTGACCAATATCAGACAACAATGCACCAGTATCATCCAGTTTTCCTCTGCTATCCGTTGGCGTATCTGATGGTTTGATTCCAAATTTACCTGTTTCTTGTAACAGATCCAACACATACTTTCGTTGATTAAGAAAGATGCCGCTTTTTGAGTAGGCAATTTCTAATCCTAGAAAGTACTTCAAAGTTCCCAAATCTTTAATGGAAAATCTATTGTGTAGCAGAATCTTTAGCTTAGAAATTGCATTTTGATCATCACCAGTAATGACTATATCATCAACATAAATCAAAACAACAACAATACCAGAGTTACCTCTTTTAACAAACAGAGAAGGATCTGCATTACTTCGTTTCAGCCCATTCATCATAAGGACAGAACTAAGCTTAGCATACCAGGCCTGTGGAGATTGTTTAAGCCCGTAGATTGCCTTTTTTAACTTACACACTAAACCAAACTTGGCCTCTTGCGGATGCCCAGGTGGGATGCTCATGTAAACTTCTTCTTTAAGATCACCGTGCAAGAATGCATTTTTGACATCCATTTGAAACAATTTCCAGTCTTGATTTACTGCAAGAGAAATGAGGACCCGAATGTGTTCATCTTTGCAACAGGCGCAAAAGTTTCTTGGTAATCTACTCCATATGTTTGTGTGAATCCTCTAGCAACAAGTCTGGCCTTATGTCATTCTAAGGAACCATCACTGTTGTATTTATTTTTGTACACCCAACGACATCCGACAGTTTTCCTTCCTGGAGGTAGCTTAACAATCTCCCATGTTTTATTGTCATCTAGAGCTTGTAGCTCGTCTTGCATAGACTTCCTCCAAACTGCAATGGAGTTAGCTTCTCGAAAAGTCTTAGGTTCTTGATTATGATCAACGGTACTCAAGAAAGCTAGGTGAGACTGAGAAATATTATTATAAGACAAGTGTTCCTGTATAGGATAAGATGTAGCATGATAAGTGAAGAAATCTTTCATTCGCTCTGGAGGACGAGTTGCTCTACTCGATCGTCGAGTAGCTTGAGGAGATGTGGGGATTGGTGTTGCTTCAGGAACTTCTGCATCGTGATCAGGAACAACATCCTCATTGGTAATGGTAGGAAGCGGAACTGGGTGAGACACAGACTCCCCCTGTGACCGACTCCCAGATTCAACACAAGCTTTAAAAAAAGATTCAGACTCCACAAAATGGACATCACGTGAAACAACAATTTTACGAGTGACTGGATCATAACATATGTACCCTTTCTTAGTGGAAGAATACCCAAAAAATACACACCGAGTAGAGCGAGCTTCTAACTTATCTCTGTGTATTGCTTGCAGGTGCACATAACAGACACATCCGAATACCCTCAAGTGTGAGATGTCAGGTGTCCTATTTTTGAGTATCTCCAATGGTGACTTGAACTTAATAACACAGCTGGGAAGACGGTTGATCAAATATGCAACGGTCAATACACCATGAGACCAATATTGTTTTGGGACCTTTGTTTGAAACATAAGGGCCCGTGCGGTTTCCAGGATGTGTCGATTCTTTCTTTCAGCCACCCCATTTTGTTGTGGAGTTCTGACACAACTTGTTTGATGAATAATGCCTTGGCTTTGAAGATATTCTAAAAAAGATCCTTTAACATATTCGGTACCATTATCAAACCTAAAAGTTTTTATTTTAGCACCAAACTGATTAAACACCATAGTATGAAAATCTTTGAAAACAGAAGTCACTTCAGTTTTTGATTTTAACAAGTATAACCAGGTAGCATGAGAAAAATCATCAATGAACAACACAAAATATTTATATCCATCATAAGAATCAATAGGCGCAGGTCCCCATAAGTCGGAGTGAACTAATTCAAACAACTCAGTAGACATAGAAGATGAATTGACAAAAGGTAAACGCGTTTGTTTAGAAAACTGACAAACATCACAGACATCAGAATCAACAGAAGCAGAGGGACAAAGTCTTGACAAGATACGGTTGGATGGATGTCCAAGCCGTTTATGTAAAGTGTGACTTTCAATTACACCACTGGCATGATATGCCTTATTGAGGGAGTTTAGAAAATAAAGTCCATGTGAGTATGTTCCTTTACCAATCGTCTTCTTCGACTTTCGATCCTGAAAGATGACAGATGTTGGAGAAAATATGACATCACAATTTAAAGAATTAGTAATTTTTCCAACAACATAAGTTGAACAGGGAAGGATGGAACAACCAGAGCATCAGATGGAGCATTATGAGAAAAGAAACTAATTTTACCACTTCCTAAGGCTGAAACAGTAGTTCCATTTGCAACAGAGATATCATGCTTATCAGTTTTTGGAATAAAATTGGTTACTGAAGAAGGACTATTGGCCATATGATCTGTAGCTCCGGAATCAATAATCCAGGAATTAATTTTGGAATTGGAAGTAAGATAAGCATGAAGATTACCTGACACGTGAGAGGAAGTGGACGGACTGTTGCCAGAAGAGATAGTCTTACTGAGTTGTTGAAGAAGATGACCCAACTGATTGATTGAAAGAGATGTCTCGGCTATAGCAGCATGATCCTTCCAACCCTTGTATTCAGATTTGAGATGTGGATGTAATTCCCAGCAACGATCCTTGGTATGCCCAATTTTCTTGCAGTGATCACATTGATAGAGTTCCTTCTTACCCTTGTAGCGAGAAACATTCTTGTTTTTGTCAGAAAAATGAGGCTTTCTTTTATCATCCTTTTCAGCCAAAAGGACATTAGATTCAATCTTCTCCGTTGAAGTTTTGGATTCTGAGCTCATAGTCTTTCTTCGAGTTTCCTCTCGCTGAATAATAGCACAAACACCAGCAAGAGTGGGTAATGTGGCATCCATCAGAAGATTGCGCCTTATGTATTCATACTCAGGCTTCAGGCTACGAAGTAGTGAGAAAATTTTATCCTCCTCAGCTCGTTTCAAAAGAGTTTGGGCATCAGTGGTATGTGGACGATACAGGTTCAATTCGTCCCACAGTTTTTTTAGATTCCCAAGGTGTTCACTAAAGGTTTTCTCACCTTGTTGGGCTGAAGCTATTTCAAGAGTGAGTTCAAAAATATGGGCAGCATTATTTTGGTTCCCATATAATTCAGCGATTGAATCCCACAGTTCTTTTGCTGAATTAGAAAAAGTGAAAATTTCGGCAATATGAGTTTCCATCGAATTGAGTAACCATGATCGAACAAGCTGATCATTGGATATCCAATCCTCATATCCTGATTCAGTATTTTGAGGACACTTTTTATCACCATTAACGAAACCAAAATTTTTCTTGCCACCAAGCGACAAAGTAACAGCTCTAGACCATGCTACATAATTAATACCATTTAACGGAACTGATGAAAGTCTCCAACTAGGATTCGAATCAAACTCAGCCATGAAAAAAGGCAAGGAAGAAGTCGCAAAAAAACACTTACAATGAAAGTCTCTGCATGAACCAGTAGGGCAGGCGCGATATTTGAACAGGGCAGATCACGGCTGATAAAGGAAATAGCGCCTCTCCTAAATCTGTGTTATGATTCTGGCAACACACATAAATCTGGTTCGGCTAAAGAAATAGGCGCCCCTACTGCTAGAGACAAACACACATAAATCTGGTTCGGCTAAAGAAACAGGCGCCCCTGCTGCTAGAGACAAAAAAACACTTCCGCAGCTAAAGAAAAAGGCGCCCCTGTTGCTAGAGACAAAAAACACTTCCGCAGGTAAGCCCAACAGACTTATCGGATCACCTATCTCCAAGGCCGAGGCACAGAGCAAGATGCAGAAGGAAAAACACGAATCACAGCAGGGAAAAAACCCTTGATCACACAGAAAAATGACTCAGGAAGAAACTAATGGCCCACGAACAAGAAAACCATGACGAAATTAGATCGAGACCGCTCTGATACCATGAAGAAACCAGACATAACACACAGATTTATGTGGTTCAGCCATAGCCTACATCCACTGAGAAGGGAGAGAGGGTGTTATTATTCATTTTGTTGTGTTAATGGAGATTACAACAGCTCTACATATACAGAGATACATTAGCCTTAATTAGAAGGCATAGATTAAGACAAATCCCACAAACTATGCACTCTCCATAAATAGCAATCTACAGATATAGGCAAATCCCGTAAATCTCTCTTCTCTAACAGTTTGACAAGATGCCTCGACGTGGTCTCGTGGACTGCAATGATTGCAGGGTATGCACAAAATGGATTTGTTGAAAAGACTAAATTTTCAAGCAAATGCAATTGTCAGGTTTAAAGCCAAATTCCACAACCTTTGCTAGCATCCTCCCTGGCCATGCCAAAATGGGAGCTTTGGAACAGTATTTACATCCATCGAACAATAAAAAATAGAGGAACTTTGACAGATATCATGGTCACGACTGCCCTAGTAAACATGCATGCAAAAAGTGGAAGTAACAAGGCACGTGAACTGTTTGACAGAATACCTGAAAAAAATCTCATCTCATGGACTGTAATGATTGCAGGATATGTACAAAATGGATTTGTTGAAAAGGCTTTAGAAACTTTCAAGCAAATGCAATTGGCAGGTGTAAAGCAAAATTCCACAGCTTTCACCAGTATTCTCCCTACGTGTGCCAAAATGGGAGCTTTGGAATGGGGAATGGGGTATGGACATTCATCAAAGTGGGATTTTTTTCACATATTATAGTTGGAAATGCTCTGGTAAACATGTATGCAAAATGTGGAAGCATAGAAAAGGCACGAGACCTGTTTGACAGAATGTCTCAAAGAGGTTATCTCATGGAATGCAATGATTGCAGGATATGCCAGCATTCTCCCTGCTTGTGCCAAAATAGGAGCATTAGAACAGGGTATGGACATTCAAACTCCACAACTTTTGCGAGTATAATCGAGAAGGGCTCTTCACCAGATGTTTTAGTTGGAAATTCCTTGGTTGATATGTATTCGAAATGCAGAAGAATCCAAAGGTACTTGAACTGTTTGACAATATGCCTCAAAGAGATGTGATCTCATAGGCAGCAATGATTTCAGGATATGCACATTTGAAACTTTTTAGCAAATGCCAGCGGCAAGTTTAAAGATAAATTCCACAAAAATATGCTACCATACTCCCTGACTTTGCCAAAACGGGAGCTTTTGAACGTGGTATGGACATCCATCAAATCATAATGAAAAGGGGGTATTTTTCAGATGTTGTAGTGACAAACACCTTAGTAGATATTCGTCCAAATTGCGGAAGTATACACAAGGCACAGGGCCTATTTGACGTGATGCCTCGAAAGAATCTAGTTTCTTGTACTACAATGACTGCAGGATATGCACCAATTGGCGTCCTTAGGCGAGGTTATAAGGCTTTTCAAAGAAGCACGTAATAAAAATGATATCAGGATATGCACAAAATGGGTTTTGTTGAAAAGTCCTTCGAAACTTTTAAGCAAATGCAAATGGCAGGTGTAAAGCCAAAGTAAACAACATTTGCTTGCATCCTCTCAGCCTGTGCCAAATGGGATATTTAGGATAGGGCACGAACATCCGCCAAAGCATAATTGGGGATATATATTTGTCAGACGTTGTAGTTGTGAATGTCGTGATAGACTTCTATGCAAAACGTGGAAGCATACACAAGGCACGCGAATTGTTTGACAAAATGTCTCAAAGAGAAAATGCCTCAAAGTGCATTTCGCAGGAGTAAAGCCAAACTCCACAAGCTTTGGTAGCATCCTCCTAGCTTGTGCTAAAATGGGAACTCCATAATAGGGTATGGACATGCATCAAAGCATGATAAGAAGGGGATTGTTGTCCGATGTAGTTACAAGTGTCCTGCTAGACAAATATGAAAAATTTACAAAGTATAGACAAGGCAGTTGTATTGTTTGACTAAATACCTCAAAGAGATGTTGTATCATAGACTGGAATGATAAATGGATATTCACAAAATTGGTTTATTGAGAGGGCCTTGGAAACTTTAAGCAAATGCAATTGGTAGGTGTAAGGCGTAACTCCACAACCTTTGCCAACATCCTCCCAGCCTGTGCCAAATTGGGAACTTTGCAACAGAGTATGGGCATCCATCAAAACATAATTGAAAGCACATTGTTGTCTGATGTTGTAGTTGCAAGTACTCCTATAGACATGCATGCAAAATGTGGAAGCATAAACAACACGTCAACTGGTTGACAAAATGCCTGAAAGACATGATCTCATGGAATTCTATTATCGCACGATATTCCCAAAATGGCTTTTGCAAGGATTCTTTCAAGCTTTTAGAATTAATGAAGTACTTTGGAACACCCTGATCATGTAAGATTTTAGAATGAGTAATGCAGAGGTAAGCCTGTAGGCCAATCTACACGGTGGCTATGAGGATTACCCAAAACTAACATAAATATATTATTAAGTCGATTGTTCGCCTTAAAAAACATGAATGAAATGGATACAGAGAAATTTAGAAAACATTAGGAGGCAATGAACAACTGTACAAGCTGAAAATATTAGTATACTTCAAATTCTACTTGATTTTCATTAATAAATATATAAGTCCTCCAAATCATATTGACTAACATTTTTGCAAAAAATTGATCAAGAAAACATAATACATTTTTACATTACAATGAATTTCAAATCAAGACCAAAAACAAAAAAAACCAAAAGTGGATGAGAAAAAATGCCCATTTCCCCCTGCTCAACATGATCAAGGACCCTTATTTCTCTATGCAAAGTTACAATTTTCATCCAACAAGAACATAGAGAGCGTATATAATTCCCGAAATGAAACCCAAAAATGTCAACAATAGATCTATCCAAAACTCCACCTACAAATCCACTATTATTACCCAAATAAATTAGAATACTGAGATTTTTATTATATGTTAAAATGAAGGCGCAATAGATGAGAAAGGAAAACACATACTCTAGAGCCATATCTAAAAAAAACTTTGAGCGGAAGCAAAAATATTGAGAGCAACACCTCAATAAATGATTTAGAGTCCCTTTTGCCATTGTGTTCAACTTTACAACTTGTTTTTGACTGTAATTCCTTTGTCACATAATGGGGAGAAAGAGAAGATTAGTGGAATTTGAATAGAGGAAGCTTGATTGCACATGTTGTGGAAATTACATTGAGATGTGGCAACGTTAGATAGTTTCAACATAGCATAGTTTGACATGTACTAGTTGTTCAAAGCTCTTGGGTTTGGTGGTCGTAGTGGCTTGTGATAACAAGCTTATTTTGGGTTGTCTTATCTCTTGACATATGCTCTCTCTTACATCTACATAGAAGTGGGCAAGTGGGGTGAGGTTCAAATGGTAGGAAATTGATAAAAGGTCAAGGAATTGAAGGCCATAAAATGGTACATGTTTTCCGTGTAGGAGACAGATCACATGCACAAACACAACTTAAAACAAGCAATAATAAAAATTTACAATATTTGATTTTTTAAAAATTTGATATGCATGGTATCACAAAGTGTGATGAAATTTGTATATATTCGGTCTTTTCTAAGAGCTCTTCTCAATGATGCAATTTGAATATATTCTTCGCGTTCTTAAAGGAACACTTCTTTAGCACAAGAATCGTTATCTTCATATTTTAAGAGTATCACAATCATAATTTTTTTATAGAAAATTTCTATGATTTTTAGTATAGATTCAATCTTATTTGGTTAATTTTATTTCACATCCTAAACTCCTAGACCACAAACCCTCAAATTTGCAACTTGGGCTCTAGGGTAGATGCATTGAGCTAGATGCATATGATCATCATCTATTTCTCCTCCTGTTTTTTCTTTAATAATTGTCATATTTCACACCCAAATATACCTGGACCTAATCCTAGATGTAGTTGACTACCTAAAGGGCTAGACATTGGGCAAGGGCATTTACACCCTTGTCTAGTGTCACGTCATATTGTTGTTGGCCTTCAAATTTTGATAGAAAAATGTGATTGCAACTATGCATGGTAGGCATTTCTCTACTCTAGCAGTTGTGGAAGCTAGCTATTTTTTCAAGTTTATTTAGTAGAGGAATATTTTATCGCTAAAGGCACACGATTCATAGCTTATCTTGAGTATTTAGCAATTCTTTTTTCAAGTTTGTTTAGTAGAGGAATATTTTATTGCTAAAGGTACAAGATTCTTGTGCCTTTAGCAATAAAATCTTCCTCTATGGAGAAAGAAGCTAGAAAGCAATGATATTATTGAGAAAACACAAACATTTTGAAAAAGTCTACAACATTTTGTAAGAAAAATATCAAGGTATGTGCAGGATCATCATGGAAAAAACAGGCCCTTAAGTGGCAAAAAAATTAAAAATTAGAGTTGAGGCAACTTGAAATAAAAATTTGAATAGTTATCTCTATTATTTCAAAAATATGTAAGAATAGAATTTGTAAAAATTGAATATAGTTCTAAACTACTAGGTTTTATTTAAAAGAAAATCTATTTGGTGGAAAATTTGAAATTTCACTGTGCATGGTACTTAAATTTTAGGGAAAAATAAGTGGCTGCCTCTGCCTAACCAATCTCAACCACAATAAAATTTATATTTTTTTATAATTTAGATAAGTAGGGACTCATGTCCCAATGTGATGCATAATTTTTTGTAATTTTTTTAACGTAAATAATTAATTATGATTTTTTTATTACAACTTTTAAAAATACAAAAACCCATGTCTGGACCACCTTAACCTCGGTCAAAACTTTATGAAATTCATTTTTTCTTTTAATCCATATGCCATAGAATGTGACGCATATTTTGAATTCAAAAAATGTGATACTGTTGCAACTATGTATGGTAGGCATTTCTCTGCTCTAGCAGCTGTGGAAGCCAACTATTTTTCCAAGTTTGTTTAGTAGAGGAATATTTTATCACTAAAGGCACATGATTCATAGCTTATCTTGAGTCTTTAGCAATTACTTTTTCAAGTTTATTTAGTAGAGGAAAATTTTATTGCTAAAGGTACAAGATTCTTGTGCCTTTAGCAATAAAATATTCCTCTATGGAGAAGGAAGCTAGAAACCAATGATATTATTGAGAAAACACAAACATTTTGAAAAAGTCTACAACATTTTGTAAGAAAAACATCAAATGCAAGAAACAATAGGATCACTAAACTGTGGGCGTTGCACCAATCTAAGCATGGTAATGATTTGTTGCACCCAAAAAGGGAAATCCTCTCAAGGCATCACACAAATATTAAATTGTGTCTCTATAATTTTTTTGGAATTATTCTTCATTCCTTGGTTTCCATCATGTTTTCAATGTTGACATTCTATTTTCAAATTGTCCACCATTGAGTGCACCAAATGGAGAAAAAACATTTCCACCAGGGATTGAATCCTTATTGCAAGGACCAAATAGTTGGACAAAAAGATGAATAACACAAGGAATGAGGTCATACCCATCTTTGGTGTTTTTAAAGCGGGTCAAAACATTTACTATATGGAATATTTAACCAAATCTTAGATTGTGAAGTATTTTTGGCACTTGTTTTTTTGGTTCAATGTATTGAGAACTATCACTTTGCAAGGAGAGGCAGCTATTCTAAGTGGCAGCATGAATACTACAATTAGCATCAATTCATCAAATAAATTTTCCTAATCAACATATTACTTGACAAAGAAACAATCACAACACCAAAGTTCTCACCAAGTGGGACCCTTGCCAAGGCACTCTAGAGGATCAACGCTCATTAGAGGGGTTGAGAATTCAAAACTATAGAAGGTTGAACTATTTTTCCTTCCAGAAAGCTCTCCCTTCTTATTCTTTATGAAGAATTATTCACTATTTCTATGATGCTTGTTTATATTCAACTCTCCTAAATTCCTCATCTACTTGGTTATACACATGACATACACAATTGTAAATTATGAAGTTGCATATTTGGCATATTCTAAGTCATTGAGGTTGTTCTCCCACCAATTGTGATCTAATAGGATCTGTTGTCTCTACCTCTCCAAGAGATGGAGAGTAAGAAACTCCTTATTTCCACATTTCCTATCTACTATGAAATTTGATGTAAATGATATTGTTGAGGTGCCACTTAATCCATTTTTTTCTTTTATCATGATCAGGGGTGCTTTATCCTTCCTTTAGGGGGTTGGAATTCATAAATGTATATCCTTGCATAGGAACCCTCAAGGTTCTCAAGATGACTTCCTTCAACTTGGTTCAAACATTAAAGGTCACAAACACTAATTGGTTAAAACCAACTCACACACATATAGAGACAAATTAAAAAGACAATGTTCCACTTGTAGTATTGCTACCATTGCTTTCAAACTAGCTAGTTGCAATCTTGGCTTTACCCTTGTCCACAGGATGGATCATAGAAGCAACAACACATCAATAGCTTTTTCTTTACTACCAAAGGTTGATTGGTTGTGGATGTTAGGAAAGATTCTAGGATGTGTGTCAAGCTTGCTTTGTGTATTATTAATCTTGACCCTCCTATTCCTAGACATATTATGAGCATCATCATATCTTGCATTGGCCCTTTTGTGCTGATTGTAGCAACAAACATGGTGATATTGTTGCTCCCATCTTTCTTCTTTGTCATCTCAATGCTTCCTTGAGAGATCCTTTCCATATAAGACTATTTTTACTTAGTTTTTATGGTTTGAAATTCACTTCTTTGGGTTTATTCTCATGTTATGTTAGCATTTATTTAGTTTGTAGTTGTTTGATCTTATCACAACCTATGATCTTTAAAATCTAGTCATCTCTATTATAGCTTAATGTACTTTTTGAGTCCTATTAATCTAAACTTGTTCATATATGAACATAAATATGATAAAATGCTATTCTATAGAAACTCTTGTTTTCTACTATTTTGTTGGTTGAATAGAATAGAAGGATTTTAGTGTCCATAAGGCCAGAGATAGCCTATTAGACAACAAACCCTACTATTTTTGCTTTGTGAAGTGTTGATTGTCTATCATTCAATTTAATAATGAACTCTCTCATTCTCTCAACCATCTCCCTATTGAACTAAAAGTTAGATGTACACCTATATACTTACTGATTTGTCTCCTAGAGTTCCGAATACTTGCTAGAAAATATTTCTTTAGATAACAATATATGACTACATGATTATCTTCCTCATTCAAAGGTTTTGTTTCAATCGTGTTTTGATGCCTATAAGAGGGTACACAGTTGATTTGAAGCTATCACTTCTCCATTGAGACCTTTATTACACAAACATCATTTGTTAAATGATCAACCAATTGACCTCATATACTACAAAATGTATGAAAAAAAAAACTATTTTTTTTCGTAATTGACCTTCCACACCTCTTCGGCGTACCCATTGCACACCAAGGTGCAATTGCTAGTATAACCTCTCTCAAAATAAGTCTTTTTAGTTTTCATACGCCGTCCTTTTTAATTTAAATTTAAATCTAAGACAAACTGTACATTCCTAAAAACGCTTAGAATTCTTTTATTTGTTGTAGCCTCTCTCACATAGAGGTGTTCAATGGTTGCCAGCTATAACACATGAAAAATACAGGCTAAGGATTAGTGTTAAAATTGAATATCATATAATTAATTTAAAATAGGTGAATGATATGTGTTTAGAAGAGAGGTTTAATGGGGTTATCTTGACAAAATATTGCAGGTGGGATGGATGTACGGAGCTACAACTGAGGATGTTCTTACAGGGTTGAATGTTTAAAGTTTAGGATGGCATTCCATATATTACGCACCTGAAAAGCCAGCTTTCATGGGATGTGTACCAGGAAATGGTTTAGGCACTCTTATACAACAGAAGAGATGGAGCACAGGATTGCTAGAGGTTTTTGTAAGCAAGTCATGTCCTTTTATGGGTATGAAAAGACAAATAACACTACGCCAGAGGATGGTTTATGCCTATTTCAGTTTTAGGGCAACATGGTCTGTGCCAACGTTATGTTATGCAATGTTGCCGGCCTTCAGTCTGTTAAGTGGCAAATCACTCTTGCCCAAGGTAAGATAAAATCATTAGGCAGTTTAGTTTGATGTATAGATAATATTTTAGGTCATTTGAAGCAAGACACCAATATGGTGTATGAGACCCTTTGAATAAGAAGCCTAACCCAATAGTAAACTGGAACTTGTCAACCCCAGTATATAAGAACATATTTTCCAGATGCAAGTATATTAGGACATCCTATATCTAACATTTGCATTTCTATTCATGCAGATTCAGGAACCTGTTTTCTCAATTGCTGCCGCTCTTTTCCTCTCAATATATGGGCTGAGCCTTTTGGAATATCTTTTCAAAGGTTGTTCTGCTAGAGAATGGTGGAATAATCAAAGGATGTGGTTGATAGTGTGCATCTCCTCATGGCTGTTTGCATTGTTTGATGTTGCAATGAAGATGGTGGGATTGTCTGAAACAGTTTTTGTTGTAACGCCAAAAGGGTCTGGAGAGGAGGAGCAGATTAAGGAAAGTGAATTCACATTTAATTCATCTGCTTTGTTCATTCCACCAACTACTGTCTTGTTGATAAACTTGGCAGCTGTTTGTCAGAGCACCCTAAGGTTTGCGGTTGGTGGGTATGAGATTAAGAACAAGCCATTTGCAGTGTTTGGGTAGTGATTAATCTACTTCCATTCTTAAAAGGACTGGTTAGAAAGGGAAGTAGTGGTATTCCTTGGAGTGTAATTATAAGATCACGTGCTTTGGCTATGTTTCTATGGACTACAATTGTGACATATGGATGTTAAAATGCCCCACGTATGGGACAATGGGTCTACTTAATTCAGTCTTCGAAAAAATAAATGTTTTTATTGTCAATATATAGATATTAGTCTTATTTTAAATAGTGTAGCACATGTCATCGAATGACAAGGATGAAACATTATTATGATGTTATGTATTAATGTAATGGTGAAATCTATATATTTATGTTTTTTTTTTCAGTTTTGTATCTATTTTGAGAGAATGCCTTCATATATTTATATGTTGACAAATTCTGTAAGTTTTTGTGGATTCAGAATCTTTCTTCCATGTTGTTATCCATCCACTTATATATTTATGTCTCGCCTTATCCATATACATACAAATTTTGGTATGATCACTTTTTTTAACATCAAGGAGGGGTAAAATTTTTATTAAATCAAGAAAAAGTTACAAAGCAGGGGCATTAAATAGCCCTATCAAGTTCCACCAAGTGATCACCTTAATTATGCATATACTATGCTTATTTATATACCCATCTTCATACATTTTTTTAACCACCTTAATTTTAGCATTCCGATGACTAAGGCCATTTCTATGAGTGTAGGATCAATCCCACACGCATGGATTTGATCACTATAATTTTAAAAATCAAATTTATATTTTGATTAATTGAACATGCCCTTTCCTTTCCTACATAGAGCCAACTAAAGGCATGTTTTGAAGATTTATTTCTATGATTTTCTATTTAAACACATTCAATTGAATGCATTATGTGATTTGATTATCATTCACATCATTCACATTCAAGGAGTAGGCTAAAAACACATGCATTGATACATGAAAAAGAATTTAGATTTGTATCACATCATTGTAGAGAATTTTGCATGGCACAAGTTTATTGACTTTAGACATGGGATGACCATAAAGTTAGCACTTTACCTAGGGTTGACCTAGAAGAACTTGTACCATATCGATCTAATAGCCCTTGAATGGTATTCATAAATACCACTAGTCTAGATGGAAGAGAAAAAGGAAACACATCAACATGAAACATGAATCAATACTATATATTATACTAGATCATTTTCATGGCCAAAGATTAGGTCTATACCCATAGAGATGAGACCTACACACTTAACCATCCATAGAATTGACTAACTATTCAAATCCTAAGGGAGATTACAAACAAATACCTTCTATTTCTAATCTTGAGACATTCAAACTGTACGACATCAATAAACATATTTAACATTCATCTTCCTACAACTAAGAGCTATTAGCCTTCTTTGCATATACTTTTTATAATTAGTGTTTGATGTTTCAATTACTTGAAATCTATGCGCATGAGCCTATTATCTAGATTAGGCCTTGTATTCATTCTTTATGTTAATTGATTAGTCTAGATAGCAAATTTAATTTAGGAAAATAATATTTACCTTTACATATTTAATGAACCCATTTTCTCTTAAACATGTCCTAGTTTTCCTCTAAGGTTTCTCATTAACATCAAGTTCTTTTGATTTGATAAAAACCATTTTATCAACGATTTTTAAGTTTCCTAAGGTTCTATTTGTATTTTCATATTCATTTGAATCAGGTTTGAATATACATAGTGAATTATCTCTCTTCTAACCCTCCCACCCTAGGATATCCTATCATTATGTTGTCTTTTAGATATCATTTCTTGGTTGATTTACACATATTTATTTATGATATTAAAATATTCCAATGTTTCATATCATATGACACATCTATCCTCAATATAACTATGACTATTTATGCTATAGATGTGCATGTATTTTTATAAATGTGTTATAGATGTGCATCTATAAAAATGCATCTATAAATATCAAATGACACATCTATCCTCAATATAACCATGAATTTTTGTGCTATAGACATGTGCATGTATTATTTGATCATTTTCATCATTCCTTTTTTCATCAATTTTCCATCCTAGTGTTTATCCTCTACTACTAGAAATGCTTAGTTAATTTATCCATACACTTCATGAACACCCTATGCATTGTGACAATGATGTGCATATACTAAGTATTTATCTTGTGATTCACCATGAAATTACTATGCCTTGTGATGACACAATCCTTATATGACACATGAACAAAAGTGGAACCTTGAACCCACATTTATCCCACCAAGAATATTTTCATCTCTACAAAGTTAAGTGTAGTCATGGAAGCAGAGGCTAAAATATGAAGATATGGATATTACCTATGATAGGGTTGGTTAGCAAGAGGCTATTGAGTCTACTTAACAAGAGCTAGTATTGCTACATGAGGTTCCTTGATTGCAATAGGTAGAACAAAGATGAGTGTAGAGGTAGATAGACTAGACATAGAGTCTTATTGACTAAGTGAGATTCTAGATAAATGAGAGTGGATATGCTATAGATTGAGGTTGGATGAATTAAGGCTAAGATAAAAAGATTACTTTTGATCCTAGGTAGATACTTAGGTAATGGAGAATCTATATGTATATTTCTTGATCTTGTAGAGGCTATGATGCTTAAGGAGCATGGGCATATGGAGGGTGAGGTTACATATTAATAAATAACAATGGTGAATAATGACTTTGACTATTGTAATTAGTTCATGTGTTGCCTAAAAATGTATACTTGGACATTTTTACACTCATTTGAGTCTTTCTTATGGAATTTAGCTTTATTTTTTCTAGATCTAATGTTGTAATGTGGCCAACACATTCACATTAGGTCTTGGACCCTTGTGAATCATTAAGAATTCTAAGATGTCTTGTAAAAGTGTTGTAACCCACTTTCACACTTTTCTAGGACCCTTTCATTATAACTCACTTAAATAACCTCTTTTTATCACTTACCAAGTCTTATTTCAAAGTGTTGTAAAGAGTTGTAACAAACTTTCACGCTTTTCTAGGCTTGTCATCACTAATTCAACTCTTCCTTATGTTTAAATGACCCCTTAATGAACTTTCCATCCCTACTTAAGTGTGTTTCGGAGAATAATCTTGTTAAACATCATTAAATACACTTTAATTCTCGACACCCATTAAAATTTCCCTGGTGGGACCAAGTTGCCACCTGGAGCGACTTAGTCCCACTGGGCACAAAAATTAAAATTATTTTGAATTTTTGGCGAGATATTATTCTCTTAACCTTGAGGTCGGCCTGTGATGTTTTATTTTTCAGGAAATATTGTAAAATCAAAGTATAAATAAAGGGTTTTCCTCTCATTCCCCCCCCATTCATCTAATAATTCATTTTGAAGCAATCCATTCATTCTCAAGCATTCTAGGCATTATTAAGTATTCATTGGAGCATCTAATTGTATATCTTCAAATTTCTACATCAAGGGTTTGGTGAGTTGTAGCATTGAATGTTGTTTCTGCATCATTATTTTTCTATTTCATTTTATTTTCAAGGGTTTGATTACCAAATTGGGGTTTGACCAAGGCAAACCCCTATTCACTAACCCTTAACCATTTCCCCCCCCATTTGCATGTGTGTTTTGTAGGTCTTGTATGCATATTTTTCAAAGAGGAACGTGTTAAAAGGTGTTGTCAATTCATCAAAGTCATTCAAGTCAACAAAGCTCTAATTGAATCTTGGAGACCTCTCACAACCCGATTTCTATAGAATCAAATCCGGACACTTGTCAAGAAGAGAAGTGCAGACTAAGAGCTACAGATTCCTATCCCAAAATTCTCAAAATTTGAAGGTGGACTAATTCGCCATTAGTGGCGAACTAGTCCCATTGCTAGGCTTGAAAAATGATTTCTGCATTTCTGGATGCCCTTTTGGTTGAAACATGTTCAGGAAAAATCTCATTAAAGTAGGACTAAGTTGCCCAACTTGGCGTAAGTTTCCCAGTTGGCCTCAGTAGAAAATTTTGTAGGATTCCAGAGCCTCTCTGCATCACATTCAAGTTTCTAGGTGCACCTCTCCAATCTCTTTCATTTCTGTTATTGTTTGTTTACATTCTTAGGCCCTTTTGCATATCACAATGTGTTTTCAAACAACTTGTATTTTTTAGGTTTTACATTAATAATTCATTTCCTTTATCAGTTTATTGCATTTATACATTGCATTTAGACACATTTCATTCATATTTGCATTAGTTTTGAGTGGGGACATTATGCATTTTGGCCTACGTCTCTCCTTTTAGGTGAAAAACCCTAGAAGTGTTAGTCTTGTGGGTACCAAAACTAGTGTCCACATTTTGGTGAACCCGACTTTAGAACATTTTACTTTTGATTTTAAGTGCATTTACATCCTAGGCATAACTTGCATCAACATTGCATTATGTTTTGCATTGTTTAATTTGCATCCTAGGGTTTTAAAAATTGAATTAGTGAAAAGCTCATATAGCTTACATTTTTGCATTGCATTTCATTAGAAGTTTCAAAAATTCTACATTTTCATACTATATCTGTATCTGAAAATCTAAAAACCATAAAATTCCTTTTTTTTTTTTAAATCTCACAAAAATCACTGCTGGGACTAATTTTCCACACTAGCCAACTTAGTCCTCTTGCACATTTTGCACAAAAAATTCTATCATTTTTAGATCATCTACATTTCTATTTTCTGTTATTGCATTCTGTTACAATTTCTAGATTTTTTGTTTAATTCAATTTCTTGCACTTGGGTTCCTTTCATACATTTGCATAATCGCTATGTGTTTTAATTAATTTTGGATGTCATTAAAATCTTTAGTTGACATGTCAAATTGTGCCTTTGGAACTGATCCTAATGACATCGAGCTTCCTCATGCTCTTTTAACTCCTCATGAATGTCCTCCTTGTGATGTTGACATCATTGGAGAAGATGATGATAGCATTAAAGTTCCTAAATGAATGTCTTGATAACCTCAAAGCCAATGCCTCATTTTATCCATCCATGAAACAACAAGACCTTCCTATAGTACCCCCTCTTGATATGTTTGGTTACTTACATCCTAAAAAAAATGAAGGACCTTATTTCCCTTCTTTAGGTGAACCTAGTTCTTTTAAACAAGCAACCCCTCAATCATTCTATGATAACAAAGTCACTAATACTCCAATCAACCTTGAAGAAACCTATGACAAATGTTTTATCATTTTAAGCTCAAACAAGGATGCGACACAACAACTGAACATGACATTCATCAAATTTTAGAACAAAATCCAAAAGTTGATATCACAATAGGGTTAGGATATCAAGATCCTCCTCATGAAAACAAGCCTCCTAGAGAATATTGGAGACTTCGCAATGATGGCAAGATGATATTTGATTCCCATCCCGATTTGAATGTCCTCCTTCTACATGAACAACCCTTACCTACAAACAATGACAAGGATGATAGGATCACTTTGGGTCCTCCTCCTCCTATTCAAGAAAAGGGTAAATCTAGCCAACACAAGAGGCCTTACAAGTTACAAAAACTAAAGTTTCCTCTCCGTCCACCACTTGAATGTGAAAGGAAATTGTAAATAATTTTAAACAAAGGACTCATACTATTACCACCTATGAATAGGTTGGTGATATATCCAAAAGATGCCAATGTTCCACATTGTGCATATCATCACATTCTTGGGCATAGAAGTGATGAGTGTCTCCAATTGAAAGAAATACTGAGCAAGTATCCTTTTGATGGTGATAATTGCTATCATATAATCCCATAAACCACCATTGAACACCTACTCTTGTAATAGTTGTAAAAAATTGCCTTCTCACTATTACATGACCCGTCCCATCACCTATCTGAGCTCATTCTTTCCTTGCACTCAGTGGAGGCAAGAAATTGATAGCCTTGTCCTAGTAATGCATTTTTTCGTTGTCCCTTAGCTATGTTATTCACTTTATGTTTATACCGATTGAGACTGGGAGGTGGATGACTTGCTCGATGGTTGACTCAAAATTTCCTTACTATTCTTTTACATGTTCTTTTTCTTTTTCTTTTGCATGTTTGCATGTGCGCCACGTGTTCCACTGTGATGTGATGTTTGATGTTCTCTCTCTTTGTGACATTCTTCTCTGTTGTACATTTCTTTCACCTTTTTCCCATTTAGGGATGACGCAATGCATTGAGACCGAAATGTCTCTTTCATGTTGACCTAAAAGTCTCTTTTTCTTTTTTCTTTTCCTTTTTCTTTTTCCTTTTGCTTGTGTTTTCCTTTTGGGGATGACGCAAGGGATTGGGACCGAAATGTCTCTTTCATGTTGACCCAAAAGACCCCTCCCCTTTTTCTTTTTCTTTTCCTTTTCTTTTTTCTTGTGTTTTCCTTTTGGGGATGATGCAAAGCGTCGAGAAATCCTATGTCTCTTCCATGTTGACCCAAACAGATCTTTCTTTTTCTTTGTTTTCACTCTCTTTGTGTCATTCTTCTCTAGTTCTATGTATTTGAGGAATGATGACAGTTTCGAGCTCTTTACAAAACATTGCAACAAAGAACATATTGACCCCAAACCATAGATCCCTTATGTATTTGGTGTTTTACTTCTGGGGCCAATCCTTTTCCTTTCTTTTTCCTTTTAGTCACATGACACATCCTTACTCGTAAACATATGACTTGGCATAAGGGCTTTCCAAGTTGGCTCTCATGTCTTTCTTTCTTTTTGCATTTTTCATTTGCTACTTTAAATTAATTCCTCATAGTACGATGTGTAGCAATTACTTTAAAGTGGGGGCATATATTGACATTATTTATTTTCAATTTTTTCTTTTTCTTGGTTCTTAGTGCAGCCTTGTTATTTCATACGATGTGTTTGTCACTTTGTGGATGAGAATGGGTGTGATGTCCTTCATGAATGTGATCTATCTTAGCATATTACATTCCTCTTGGTGGCTTGATGTGACACACTGAATCCCCTAAGTTGAAAATTTTCCATTCTTTGATTGGTCCTCTCTTGGAGACATTAGACACAATGTTCCCTAAGTTAAAGACCTCACATGAACCAATTAAGACTCCTTTGAACATATTCTGCATGTTACATTTTGCATTGTTATATGACTGCCTTGCATAACACAACTTGCACGCCTGTGGTGACTGTTATCAATAGTTTTGCACCTTGCTGAATGCAATATTCAGCAAACTACTGAAACATGGAAACCTCCTTCAGATGTGGGTGATCCTATGCGAAGGAGGAATCTCCAGAGTGAGCTAGTTCTCTGAATGATGAATTCTATCCTAAAACAGCTTCTGAGGAAAGGGATAAGAATAACTGAATATAAAAACTATTTCTAAAAGATAATTCACCAAACTTATAAGGATTCAGACCTAATCACTCATAACAATCTTTCTATTGCAGTAATTCTCACAATCTCATTGGCACATATCACATTAATAATTTGCATGAAGATCTGGAAAGCAAACACAACATGCAACCTGAAACATGTAACTCTGAAACACCACCTATAACAACAAGACATAAAAGGATTTCAATTTGAAAACACAAGTACATCAGATTGCTATTACAAACTTTTAGACATGAAATGAGAAGGAGAAATCTGCTACTCTATTAAAACTGGAAGAGTATCAATCTAAACAAAACTGAGTATCAAAAGTTTACAAGCTCCCTGAAATAAGTAAGGGCAAGAAACTGATCTGAAATACTGAGAATGGAGAGTTGAAAGACTAAATCTATCAAGAAAACCTCAAGGAAACCCTAATCCGAGCTCAGAAAAAGCTCCAGGAAAAAAGGCCCCAAAAAAACTCAAAAACTGCTTTAAAGCAGAAAAAAGCATCAAGCTTTTATGATTACACTGTCAAGCCCCTAAAAATGGGCAAAATCTGCTTTAAAAGCTCAAAAAACACCTTATCTCTCCAAGATAAGTCTGGAATCCGAACAAGAAGAAAAAAGTCAAGGATCTGCTAAAAATAGCAAGAAAACATAAAGCAGTTTATAAAACACCACTTTAATGCTTCTGCTTTACAAGATGCGGACTTTTTCAATTTTGTCTATTTTTGCAACTCAAAGATTGGAAATCTTTTGCAAAAATAAAACTGCTTATTTCCCCAAGATACATTCTAATTTTCTCAAAAAATTGAAAAAACATATTACATAATCCTCCTTTTAACTCCATCATTGATTTCTACAAAATCAATCCAAAATAAATATAACCCTAAAATGATCATTAACCTTCAAAGAGAAGGCAAACCCTAAATGATAATATACCTCATTGATTTTCTCCTAAAATCAATAAAACAAATATAAGGTAAAGCATCTCTTAACCCTTATCCCCCTAAAGCACAAAGTATAAGCCTTAAAGACTTAAAAATAACCTAAGCATAGAACTTCGGCCTCCCTCTAATATTAAACTTAGACTTAGGAAGAACACAAGGCATAAGCTTAAAATTTTGACCCCTCTTGAATTTTGACATATGCCCAAAACCGAACATTCTAGAAAATGATGATATTCGAATTGGCATGAGGAAAAAGGGTCAAGCCCTAATTATCATTCATTTGATACCCATGATTTTGGAAGAGAGGAATTTTTTCTGCATGAACAATGCCGCCATGATGGTGTTGGGTTCGAGCCCGTGTGCTTCAGTAGTCTTTCCTTGCTCTCCAGTTGACCAAATCTTCAGTGGGTAAGTCCGACTTTGATGGAAAAATAGCTTTTCACTCCATTATTTCGAGCATAAAAAATCCTAAGGGTGCGGCCTGTGAGAATTTGTTTCTGATCTTCTATTTTTCTTTGACTTCTCCATGTCATTCAAGCTCAACTTCTATAGTCCACTCCATGGAAGCTCGACTTGTGTTCTAGTTTTATTTTTACCGTGCAGAGGTAAGCTTAGTTTAATGATCTTATGGCCTCCATTTTGGCTTTGTATTCTGCTCATTTCGGCCTTAAAGTCGTGGCTAATATACTTTACTGTCACCTCATATTGTATTTTTGTGTGTTCCCCACTGTGTATCATACTCATCATAGGAACTCGGCCCCTCTTCAAAGTCTCAAAATCATGCCTTGGGAAAAAAAAGAGAAGCTATGGCCATGGCTTTAGACTTAACTATAAATTCCAACTGGTAATTTCCTTTGCTTTGCAGAAACTTTAAAAGTTCTCTTTATTTCATAATTTTTTTTGCCATGTACAGGCTGTGCCAAAAGGGCACTGTAGAAAGCATTACTTTCAAATTTTAGCTCGACCTAGAACATAAATTCTCCATCATATTAATTTAAAAGCTCCTTCGTTTATGGGTAACACAGGAACTTAAATAAATCTGCATTTTCCCTCTCTGTATTTCGACTGGTATTTGAGAGCTCACATTTACTGTATACTTTTGCCATTTTCTCTGAATTCTACGTGGGTAGTTATGTAGCTATTTTTCTGCATTTTGACACCAACCCTGCAATGGGTGCTCGAAATTTTAAAAGGAAACAACATTTTTTGTATCTTGAGAATAAACCCACATGTGGGTATTTAAAATTTTGAAAGAGAACTCTATCTTCCTCTTTCCTGAGCTCGATTTAACACAAAATTTGTTATTGTTTATAGCTTACTGTTGATTTCATGAAAAACCCATATGGGTATCATCAATTATCATATCTCTGTACCTTTGAAAACAAAATCTCATGTGGGTGTTCAAAATTTCTAAAGACACATGCATTTTTTGTATTCTGAAAGCATTCGAAGCTATGAAGTAACTATTATTGTTCCATCCATATGGCTCGAGCTAGAGCTAACAATGAATACCCCACACTTCTGAAGCAAAACATTATCATGGTCTTTGGAAACTTTTAAAGCAAAAGCATGTATTTAAATCTTGACAAAATTCGACCTTCCATACTTGTTTGAAATGATGATAAACTGTGTACATACTTGAGTTTCTTTCAGAATCTAACATTGGCATTTGAAGTTTACTTTCAGATCAAAACAATATTAATTATACTTTGCTTGTGAGCTCTTTTAAGCATTCAGACTCCTTTATTCTGCATTCACCATTATTTAGACAAAGAACTCATGCCTCCTCTTAGTAGCAAAAGCCATCTTGAATGTTTATCTTTATTTCAATCTCATTAGCATACTGTACATTTTGAAAGAGAGCCACTTACTGCATCACTGTTGCCTAAGTGAAAAGTGCCTTCAGAAATGTATATAAGAACATGATTGAAAATAGGAACTTGTGTGTTTGTTTATACTTATTTAACTCATATACCCAGCTTTCATTTTGGCATCTCTGTACATCTTTTGACAGTCGTAACACCTGAGTTCAAATCACAGAACTGAAAACATCATAGAGCTATAAACTATCCTTAAAATTAAATCCAATACTCATTCTGATAGTATTCTCCAGGTACTAAAATCTGAAAGATCCTTTTTTGTATTCAAAACTCCATATGTGTATTAAGTTCGAATTTGAACATTCCATTATGATCTCTTACAACACTATGTGCTCATCTTGTAGATATGGCAGCAACCTTACTTCACTGTTCTGTTAAGACCTTGACTAAATAATCTGGAATTGATCAACATCATGCATATTTGTTATAGTTAATTCATGGCACGATCCATTACAAGTAATGTTTTCCGACATCTGTAACTCATAGAAAACAAAAGGAAAGAGCAACACATTTGATTGTTGTCCTTGACTAATCATCGACACACGATCCCATTTGAGGCACCATCACAATTGACATGAGTTCACTATCCTTCTTGAAGCTCTTAATAATCAGTACTAAACTTTAACACAACAACCTCATCTTCTTTACTTGAATTTTGTAGAGGCTTTACCTTTTGTTCTTGGATCCTCTGTTATTACCATTGATAATGCAGTATTTCTTCACAAGTCAACTCAGAATTAGAAATCTGTTTAACACTCAAGTACACTGTCTGTATTTGTTTTCGTGAGTAACATGGTACTCTTCATGCATTTTTATGTTTCACCGCACAAATTGTTCTCAGAAACTGTTCTCTTTGATGATGAAAAATAGAACAAATAATTAAGGCATATGTATGTCTGTTCACTATCCAAAAGAGAAATAATGAATTGAAATTCACATGACATATGATTATAATCAGCACAGAAACAAAGTAATTCAACAATTTTGATGCAAATGCATTCTGTTAAATTCCTTAAGTAAACTAAACTCACTATTCACCTGTAGCCTTCAAAAAGCAATGTTGATCGTTATGAATGCACAGTTGGTTTCGTTACTTGATGGATAACTCTGTTTTACTCTTTCAGTTGTATTTCACTTTGTTTGATGGATATGATGAAAAATCTTTCAAAATAAGCCCATTAAATGCACCGGGAAGCATGCCGGGCTCTACCCTTTGGGAGCCCGTTTTACTCCACATGCTTGGTCTTTGAACAATGTTTCACTTCATGACTTAACCTATACCTGCACAGGGAAACAAACAGTGTTAGCATAAAAATAGAACATGTTGATTATGATGTTGATACTTCTCCTTCAGTTCACTTCTTCATACTGCATTTGATTTTCTTCTGATTGTTTCGATGCATTGCTCATAGTATACTATACTATTGTAGGTGCATCATATGAGTTATGTCATAGTTAAAGCCACTGACACCCTTCTTCTCCTCTTACAGGTCGACGAAGCTCGTGACAGTGAGGTGCACCTTTCTACATCAAGCGTCGATAACAAGCAATGATGACTATGCTGTTGCTTATATGTTATCCTTTCGCATCTTCAGTAGTGAATTGTACTGTTAGAAATGCATTGGAACAGTTATAGTTAAATCCATGGCTTGTGTGGATCCTTGATTTCATTTTTTTCTTTTCAGTTGAAAAGAAAAATGCATCTCATGCAATGTTGTAACATTATTTTGATTGTGAAATCAAATGAAGCCTTGTAAAAATATGAGTTCTTTTTGACATGAATAAAAGCATCTAAAATGCTACTTTGCTCAAGTACTCAATTTTATATTTCTTTACATCCTGTAGCATCTTAATGGCACTCAGAAATCTTATAACTTCACTAAAATGCATGACTGATATTTAATGCATAATGATAATGCAAAACAACATTTAAAATCCAATCTGCAATTCCACTTTATGGAAAATAATAGTTAGCCAGCTCCTCCATTCAAGCTGAGGCAAAAAATATGTAATAGTGACATCATGTTTGTTCATGAGCTCCAAGCATACGAAGTTTTTCTTGTCTTGTGAAGCTCGAAATGCCATTTTCTTTTGGCACCTTATTAAAGTTATTAGGAGGTATAACTTTGGTATGGTTGAGCGGGAAGCCCATTATGAGGCATGGCTTTCCCCATAGCCACTTGTACTTGTGTGAGTGCATACCAACCATGAGTGCATGTTCCTCACCTTTTAGGCCCTCTCACCGAGTGGACAACCATGAGTTTCATCGCCTCATAGTGAGTATACATTTTTTTTCTTCAGACAAACAACCTAGGTCTGATCCACAATGGGAGACAAACGATCGAAGCTTGATTTAACTCCCTCTCATTTTCCTTCTCCTTCTCTCTCTTTCATTCTTTTTCATCATTTTCATGTGTGTTCCTTTGTGTTTATGTTTGGTTTGCCATGGGATTTTGATCCTGGGGGATTGATCACCTCTCTTGATTGTTGTTGTCTCATTTTACCAACATCAGTGCATTTGGATCCCTCTTGATATGCATGTTGGGCTACTTTAGTGTGATTTTGAAGCAAGTTCATCCTCTCACCAAAGTGGGGGCTTAATGTGTCGCCAAAAAATGCATACTTGGACATTTTTATGCTCATTTGAGTCTTTCTTATGGACTTTGGTTTGATTTTTCCTAGATTTAATGTTGTAATGTGGCCAACACATTCACATTAGGTCTTGGACCCTTGTGAATCATTAAGAATTCTAGGATGTCTTGTAAAAGTGTTGTGAAGTGTTGTAACTTACTTTCAAACCTTTCTAGGAACCTTTCATTATAATTCACCTAAATGACCTCTTTTTATCACTTACCAAGTCTTATTTCAAAGTGTTGTAAAGAGTTGTAATAAACTTTCATGCTTTTCTAGGATTGTCATCACTAATTCAACCCTTTCTTATGTTTAAATGACCCCTTAATGAACTTTCCAACCCTACTTAAGTGTGTTTCAGAGAATAATCCCGTTAAACATCATTAAACACACTTTAATTCCCAACACTTATTAAAATTTCCCTGGTGGGACCAAGTCGCCACCTAGGGAAACTTAGTCCCACTGGGCACAAAAATCAAAATTATTTTAAATTTTTGGCAGGATATTATTCTCTTAACCTTGAGGTCGGCCTATGATGTGTTATTTTTAGGAAATATTGTAAAATCAAGTATAAATAAAGGGTTTTCTTCTCATTTTCCCCCCATTCATCTAATAATTTATTTTCAAAGAATTCATTCATTCTCAAGCAATTATCAAGCATTCTAGGCATTATTAAGTATTCAATGGAGCATCTACTTGCATATCTTCATATTTCTACATCAATATTTTGGTGAGTTGTAGCATTGCATGTTGTTCATTCATCATTCTCTTTCTATTTCATTTCATTTTCAAGGGTTTGATTACCAAACCAGGGTTTGACCAAGGCAAACCCCTATATACTAACCCTTAACCCTTTTTTCCCCCTTTGCATGTGTGTTTTGTAGGTTTTATATGCAAATTTGTGAAAGAGGAAGGTGTTATAAGGTGTTGTCAATTCATCAAATTCATGCAAGTCAATAAAGCCCTAGTTTAAGCTTGGATACCTCTCACAACCCGATTTCTATAGAATCATATCTAGACACCTATTAATAAGAGAAGTGCAAAATGAGAGCTATAGATTCCTGTCCCAAAATTCCCGAAAGCTAAAGTTGGACTGAGTCACCATCAGTGGCGATTTAGTCCCACTACTAGGTCTTAGAAGTGATTTCTACAATTTTGGATACCCATTTGGCTGAAACTTGTTCTAGAAGAATCTCCCTGATGGTGACTTAGTCCCACTACCAAGCCTAAAAAGTGATTTTTGCATTTCTAGATACCCATTTGGTTAAAACCTTTTCTGACAGAATCTCCTTGAAATAGGACTAATTCACCTAGCTTGGCGTAAGTGTCCTAGTTGGCCTCAACAACAAATTATGCAAGATTCCAAAGCCTCTCTACATCACATTTCAGTTTCCAGGTATACCTCCCTAATCTAGATTTCATTTCTGTTATTGTTTGTTTACATTATTAGGTCATTTTGCATATCATAGTGTGTTTTCAAACAACTTGTATTTTTTAGGTTTTACATTAATAATTCATTTCCTTTATCAGTTTATTGCATTTAGATATTGCATTTAGGCTCATTTAATTCATAATTGCATTAGTTTTGAGTGGGGACATTACACATTTTCACCTACTTCTCTCCTTTTAGGTGAAAAACCCTAAAAGTGTTAGAGAATTTGTGGGTACCAAAATCGGTGTCCACAATTTCGATCCATAGGGATGATCTCAATCAACTTCCTTGATGCATCCTCCTAAGAGATAGCCTCCAAAGGTGATATGTGACCACCTCTTACCATGGGGTTTGGAGCTCATTGATAGGTTAGATGATACACCATATTTTGGTTGTAGTAATGCATGAATTTTATATTGACAAGATATAAATTATATATTAATATATAAATATATTTTGAGTTTTGATGGGGTTATCATGTCTTCTTATACATGTTTTAATGTTTATATGGTTTGTTCATTTTTTTTGTATATGATGTGGATTTTTTTGTAGCAGAGTTGGCTAGGGCTTGGGGTTTGGATTTCTCGAGGTCACAGGTTCGACTCCACTTCGTAGTGGCCAAAGGCAAGGGTCAGTTATATTGTGTGTCATTTCCTACTTTGCTGACCCAAGGTATAGGAATGGACTTTTCTCCTAACCTCCTTGAGGTTAGTTAAATTTTGAAGGGTGAAAATTATTAGAGATGAAGTGGAAAACATGAATGGTTGAAATGGGGGACCACAAGTATTGGAGCTATGCTCTTCCCACTAACAACTCTTTTTCAAAATTTTATGACCATTCTGTGATTTCCATAGGCTTTCATGGTGCAAATCGAGGTCAAAGGAGAGATCATTTTCATTCTCAAGGTGCAAATTTCAACAGATCAGGCCCTGCTCCTTTAGTAAATTCATTTTGTTTGGCGAAGCAACAATTCTCTAGTCCAATTAAGGGTTTTGATCATTCTTAGCATTTTCCTGGTAGTATCTTCCATAATGGGTATTGGATTCCTATTCATTCAAATTCTCAGCCTTTCTCCCGATCTAGGAAATCATTGATTAGGGCACCACAACCTCCTTTCGACATTTGTGCTTTGGAATCTAATGTCAGCAGGGATCCTTTAAGTTCTTCTCATTCTTGGGCTGAGGTGGTCTCTGATTGGCACATTCCGACAATTCCAAACAATGTCCCAATCAAACCTAGAACTTCCTTCAATCCAAACCGTAAGATTTTTCATCTTCGCAAAGATAAAATGGAGGGCTTTAGGTATCATTTTGGTTATGGTACTCCTGAAGTTACTCCTGCATCATTTCCAAACAATATAGCTAGGAAGCATAAAGACTGTTATTGGGTTCTCAACTTGAAGTTGAAGAATGCTCAAAGGAGTAAGCCCAATCAAAAGGCATCTCTTGCTTCAGTTGACTTCAAGAAAAATGTGCAAAGCAAGGTGGAGAAAAAGTGGGTTCATAAAGAACCTATGTCTAGGGGTCCTACTCAACCTACAAGTTCTAAGTGTTATGTTACATTTCCAGAGGCATTGTTGCAATCTCAAACTCAGGATTTGCAAACCCTTGCTCTTATTGGTAAGTTTTGGAACTTTTCTCTTGAAATAGATCTTTTAAAATAATGGATTTTTGATGAATGGGAGGGGTCTACTCAAGTGTTTTATCTTGATAAGGGAGAAGGGTTTTTTGTTGTTATTTTCAAATCTAAGGAAGCTAGGAATTTTTTTCACTCAACTGAATCTTGGTTTTGTGAGGGACATGGTCTTTTCACCCTTCTGCGGTCTCCAAATTTCAATCCTTCCCTTAGTAATGTAAAGTTTATTCCATTTTGAGTTCAGTTGCAAGGCCTCCCTTTGGAATACAAAGAAACAAATCATATTGAAATCTTGGGAAATCATTTAGGAATTTTTCTAAAATAGGATTTATAATTTTTTTCTATTCCTTCTCATCCAGTAAGGGTTTGTGTTCTTCTAGATGTTTCAAAAAACATTCCTTCATAGTTTTTAATAAATTCAAAGAATGGGGTTTGGAAATAGCCAGTGGTTATTGAACATCCAAAGGAAATTTGTTCTCATTGTCATCTCCCAATTCATCCACTTGTTTATTGCAAATGGGTTAATGGTGGGTATTCAAAAGAGGTATCATGTACTAACCTGGATTTGGTTCCAAAATATTATGCGCCAATAGAAATTGCAAAATCTGCTTCCTTGGTTGTTAAGAGTCCATCTTGTAATGATTATGGCATGGTTCAAGATGCAGTCTCGACATGAAAAGATTGTCAGTCTATTGTTACACCTGGAGGTTCTTTCAGTACAATGGGAAATTTAGAACTGCAAGTGCACAAATTGGATTGTTCAAAACACATGGAGTTTGGTTTAGGAAATTATGGTAATAATATTCAGTCAACTTCTACCGATGGATCTGATGGTTGCATTTCTTTCCCAGACATGTCTCACACGAAAAATCATGTATTTACTATTACATTTTCAAAAGAATGGATGAGTAAATATCAATTTGGTTTTACTATTTTTCATAGTTTGTTATATCTCTATTCACTTGATTTGCACTTTTTCACAATGAAAGAAATTCATCATACAACAAGGATCATTATCTTTGGAGATTGTGTGGCTACATATGAAAATAATGATATGCCCATTCAACCTAAAATGGATAGTCAAATTTTGAGGCCAGGGGCTGTCAACAAGGTTTTAAATAATAATGGTTTTGTTCAATCAGGTTCTAATGGGGAGATGGAAAGTTTTGTTGATAATTCCTTATCGTTAGTTTTAGTTCAAATGTTTAATGAAATTTCATCAGAAGTGTTGGGAGAGGAAGGGATTTTTGAAATTCCACAAACTTTATCTATATTGCAGACTCCTTTGTCACCTACTGCTAACAAAAAGACTCATGTAAAAAGGGGTCGAAAGTCGTTGGCATCTAAATTGTAGGAGGAAATTGAAGCTTGTACACAGACTACTTTGAATGTTACATTGGTTGGGTTTGACAAACAAAAAAGACCAAGGAGAGCATGCTGCTCTCCCAAGGTGTAATGAAAATCATTTCTTAGAATATCAGAGTCATTAATGCCTCTGATAAGAGAGCTCAAATCAAGCATCAATTGGATGCTTGTGGAGTAGATGTAGTTATTCTTCAAGAAACCAAAAATTCTATTGAAAATTTTGATGGAATGTGTAAAAAATGGTGTAGATGGAAACTCATTCATTGTCCAGCGTAAGGCACTTCAGGAGGACTTTTAACTTTATGGAATGCTAAATTCATGTTCATTGACAATGTGACAAATGAAAGCAATTGGAAACTTATGCAAGTTAAAAATTATGCCCTTTCTTTTTGGTTAATTAATGTTTATGGTCCAACAAGTACTGTTGCTAAGAAACTTCTTTGGGATAAATTAAAGCAAATCATGTATTAGTTGGGTCAAGAAAAAATTATCATAGTACATGTGATTTTAATGCAATTTTTCCTTAACTGAGAAACAAGGAGGTATATGTCCACCATCAATAGTAATGAAAGACTTTCAAAATTTCATACAAGATAATGCATTAGTAGATGTTATGCCAAAAAATGGGAAGTTTACTTGGACAAACAAGCAGAAATATTTTCTTCATATAGCAGAAAGATTAGATAGGTTTCTTGTTTCTCCAAATTGGTTGGCTGCAGATTTTATCTTGTCTTCTTCAATTCTAACACTTAATGCATCAAATCACTTTTCCATTTCTTTGAATATTGCTCAAAATGCTTTACAGTCAAAGTGTAAGTCCTCATTTAAATTTGACTCCATGTGGTTTAGACATGCGGATTTTATTCATCTGCTCAAGCAATGGTGGTTATCAACACTGTTTGTTAAAGGTTCAAGAATGTTTTAGTTTTGTAAGAAGTTAGAGTATACGAAGTTACAAATTAAAGACTGGAATCTCTTAGTGTTTAAGAGCATTTTTGTGTAGAAGGATTTGGTCTACAAGCAGCTGTCAGATGTAAATGAAAAAATAATTTCTCAAGGTATGAAGAATGAAGTTTTTGAAAAACAAAAAAAATTGCAAGGAGAATGGTGTGAATTATTATTGAGGGAAGAAGTGTATTGGCATCAGAAATCTAGGGAGCTTTGGCTTAAGGATTGTGATAGAAACAATTTTTTTTTCATATCTCAGCTCAAATTAAGCATGTTAAGAATTCAATTTTTTCTATACATGATAATGAAATAGGAGTGTTACTTACTAAGGAAGCTGATATCTAGAAAGAAGAGATTAATTTTTTTTCTCTATTGCTTTTAAGCTAATCAAGACTCTTCACATTTTGATAAAGATAGGGAAGAACTTTTGGAATCAATTCCTAAATTGGTTCGGCAAGAAGATAATGATAAAATTTTAACTCCTTTTACTTTAGAGGAATTAAAGGCTGTTGTTATTTCTTTATCAACAGATAAAGCACGAGGGCCAGATGGTTTTACTACATTATTTTTTCAAAAATGTTGAGATTTCATTTCAATTGATGTTTTAAGAGAAATGGAGGAATGAAGAATGTATGGGGGAATGCTTAAGAAATTTAATGTCACACATATTGCAATCTTTCCAAAAATAGACTCTCCAAAAACATTTTCAGATTTTAGGCCTATATCTCTTTGTAATACTATATACAAAATTTTCACTAAGGCTATCTATCTTAGATTACTTCCTTTTATTTCCAATCTTATTTCTGAAGAGCAAGGTGGATTTGCACTAGGAAGAGAGACTGTTGAAGGTGCTTTAGTAGCACATGAAGAACTTCATTCTATTGCAACAAACAAGATATCGACAATGGTTGTTAAACTTGATATGTTGAAAGCATATGATAGGGTTGATTGGCAGTTTCTCATTCAAGTTTTGAAAAAAAATGGTTTTAGTCACAAATGGTGTAAATAGGTGCTCTCTTGTCTATCTACTGCTAAGTTCTCTGTGATTATAAATGGTTCACCAGTGGGTTTTTTAGTTCCACACCAAGTGTTCGACAAGGAGATCCTATTTCGCCTTTTCTATTCATCATTCTTGCAAAAGCATTGAGTAGAGTCGTTTCTAAGTGTCATGACCAAGGCTTGTTGCAGGATATAGTTATTCCAAGTACAAATATTGCTATCACACACTCTTTATTTGCTGATGATACTTTTCTTTTTGGAAAAGCAGCATTAGGGGAAGCAAAGAAAATTAAAGTTGTGTTAGATATGTACACTTATGCTTCTGGACAAAAAATAAATGAAAGTAAATTTAAGATTTATCTTTTCAACACAAAGGCATCAGTTTCAAGAATTATTGTAAAGACTCTTGGTTTTCAAGTAGTAGATTTACCTAGTAAGAATTTGGGAATTCCCCTTTTTATTGGGGAAAATAAAATGTCTTATTGGCATAAAATAATTTAAAGTATTCAAGAAAAATTAGTTCTTGGAAATTAAGATGGTTGTCTTTGTCAGGAAGAATTTTAATGGCAAAATCAGTTTTATCCTCAATCCCAAATTACTTTATGTCTGTATTGAAAGCTCCCAAATCAATTGTGGCACAAATTGAAAAATTGATTCAAAATTTCTTATGGTCTAGAAATATGGATAATACAAATAAGGTGCCTTTAATATCCTTAGAAAATATATGTATGGATAAGCTAAAAGGAGGAGTAGGGCTACACAATATTGCAACAAGGAATCTCTCACTGGGTGCTAAGTTAGTTTGGCATATGTACACATAGCCAAATAAGAAATGATGCAAGGTCATGCAAGCAAAATATTTAGATAATCCTAATCCCAATAGAATTCTCACCGTGTTAAATCCTCCTTTAGGCTCACAAATGTGGAATTTTTTAATTTCATGCATAAAAATATATAGTTTCACATCTAACTTGGGAGGTTAACAATGGTGAGGAAGCCTTATTCTAGAAAAATTCCTGGAATGGTCTTCTGCCAATCAATTCTATTCATGATTTCAACATACAAAAAATTTATTAACTTCTCAGTGGGGTGATAAGGTTAAAGATTATATAAATTAGGTCGATATATCAACTCAAAAGGTTACTTGGAAGGACTTTTCAAGTTGCAATATTTCACATACACATAAAGGGTTGTTAAAGAAAATATTGGATACAAGATTAGTGTACTTATCAAATGAAACTAATAAGTTAATGTGGGAATTCTCTAAAATAGGTCAATATTCAGTCAAAGATGGTTACAAAGCAATTTCACAAAATGATATGCAAATTTTTTTATTTTTTTATTTTTATTTTTTTATTCAAGGGGTAAATGCTTTTGACCGGAGCTATGAACCAGATACAACCATTCAACAATACCACCCCAACGGGGTTTGAACCTTGGTGGAAAGAACAACAATGCCACCTATAAACCATCACACCATGCCAATACTGGCAAAATGATATGCAGATTGGATACCAAAGGGCTTACACATTTTGTTGGAATTCTATGGTTTTTCCTAAAGCAGGCTGTTTTGCATGGCGTGCAATTAAACACTAGATTCTGACGAGTGATAAATTATCCAAATTAGGAATTGCAAATCCATTTCAATGTGTATTGTGTGAGAAACATTACGAAGACATAAACCATCTCTTTTTGAATTGTGAGGTTTCCCAAACATGTTGGTCTTTTGTCCCAAGTAAAATGAATTGGTGTTCTCCTTTATCAAACAAATTGTGGGATATTTTCTCAAGTTGGCCATGTTTATTTAACAAATCTTTCTTTTCTTGCATTTGGAGAATCATTCTAGCAATGGTTGTTTGGGAAATATGGTGGGTTAGAAATAAATGCATATTCAAGAAAGAGAAATGTGTTATTGATAATTTGTTGGTTGGGTTAGAAATCTCTATATCTGAGGTGGTGAACAGTTATGTGTATGGATCAAAAAGAGTAGATTCTACATTTATGGATTGGGACTCAACATTACTCCGTCAATGGCCTCATATTTCCATACTAGATTCAAAGGAAGCAAACTCCAATTTCCTCAAACTAAGGTAGACAGGGAAAAGGTAATTTGTAAACCACCTCCTAAAGGTCTGTATAAACTAAATTTTGATGGATCTAGTAGAGGCAACCCAAGTGAATATGGTAGAGGGGTGGTCATTAGAGATCATAAAGGAAGATTTTTAATAGAAAAATCAATCAAGCTTTCAAATGTCATGAATAATGTAGTTGAAGCCAATGCACTTTTGTATGGGTTAAAAATGGCAAGTTTGTTAAAAATTCCAAATTTACAGATTGAAGGAGACTCTCTAATAATATTAAATGCTTGTAAAGAATGAAAAATCCTTAATTGGAATCTTCAATAGATCCTGAAGCAAGTATGGGTTCTTCTAGATAAACTTAGCAAGTATCAAATTTTTCATATATATAGAGAAGGTAATGGTCTGGCAGACTATTTGGAAAACCTTGTATCAAAACAAGAGGAAGATATAATAACACATGTAATAGACTAGAAAAACACAAATAAATCTGTGTAATATTGTAAGCAATGAAGGTGACTTGTAGGGAATTGCAATGGTGAGTACTTATTTCAGATTATTCCATTATGCTTATCACTGTTTGCTTGAATAATATCATGGGTATATGTTTTCAACAAAAGTTTATGAGTCAAAGATTCTTGATCTCATAATGAGGATGTACAGCGGGAATAATTCATATTACAATATGTAATTTGGAAAGAAAAGTGTAAACAAAGGAATAGTTCATATTACAATATGTAATTTGGAAAGAAAAGTGGAAACAAAGGATTGTATTAAGACTCCAAGTACATAATCGTGAGGGGCATTGTTACACACTTGGCGGAAAACTATTCTTTGAGAACAAACTGACTATTGGTAATCAATTCAAATTGTGTTTGACGTGTAAAAGAAAATATTTGGAAAAGGATTTTGTGTGAATAAAGAGCCATTTGATAAAAAAATCATATCATAACTAACGTGTAAAGCTAGGAGATGCTAACTGGTTGAGAAGCAATCAATAAGTGGAAAAAGTATAGATAGATGTTGTTTCAATAAACAGAGATGTGTAGATACATTAATATATGTCAAGCAGCACATATAATTTGGAAAGTGAATCAACTTGCTAATATGTGGAAAAAATTATTAAAAAATGTGATGTTTTAGGAATAACAACTATGAGGATACATAAATGATAAACACATGTCAAAAGTAAAGATAATGAAGATAACCTTGCTTAAATCACATGTGTAAGGAGTGGGTTAGTTTACATGACATCAATTAGGTACAGTGGGTATTAACCCACATCATAACTTGTTAAGATGTGAGAGATTGATTGTATGCAGAGGTACTAGTGATAGTAAAGATTAGCTTGTGTGAATTCTCTGGAAAAAAGATGTGTTTCTGGTGGCTCGAGTGAATCTAAGGCTCAAAATTCTTCTTCTAGGGAACAAATTAAAGCGTGCAAAATATGCTTTGGAAGTACTCCTCATGGCTATAAAAACTATGAGAAGATCCTCATGATGCAAGATTCAACCTATTTTCAACTAATATTTTGTGTCTTGTGCAGACTATAGGTGTCAAAATATTTGGATCATCTCATTGATTCAAAATCTGCAAACAAGGAGTGTAATTTAATCATAATATATACCATCGGCTACAAAATGTCTGGGAAATTTAGAAGAGGCATTTCTAAATTTAGTGAGTGTTTATGCAGAGGTAACATTTTGCTAAGTATGATTCAAATTCAGATAGTAACTTTCAAAGGAGTTCCTTGTAATAATTACATTGTGATAAGAGTACATTTTGTACAAGTTTTGACAATATATTTTCTAAAAGCCATTTTTTAGCCGAGATATGGGAAATACATTTGAAGGAATGGTTATCAAATTCACAACAATAAACTTTTCAATGCAAAGGGCTTGGAGACTAAAGTTTATGAATTCACAGAATACTTCTAGTAGTGGTGAAATTAGAGTTCCAAAATTATTCTTTGCGAAGTGTAGAAGAAGACAAATGGAGTTCTATCCAAGAAATTACAGGGTATAAATTTCGGTCAATGAATGGGAGCTGCCGATTGCTGAGGAAGTAGGTGATGTTGAGCTTCAACTTGTTTTTAAAGGGCACCGTGGAACATTTATCAAGCATATTAAGAGGGTTATTGGTGAAGAAATCTTGGAGCTAGAGGCAAAGAGGGTAATTTACCCATCCCAATTTCTCTCTGTGTTCTTATCCAATTTACTAGACTTGCTTCAGGATGTTAAGCTTGTGGAATTGATAAGTAATAAACTTGTGTTAAAATGAATAATTCTTTCCAAACGGAGCTCTATCCAAAGCTTGTAAAAGATACGATCTCTGGAAGGGACAGGGTTATGTTGGAGGTTTCTTTCCTAGGCACTTTTTGTTGCATCAAACAACATTCCCTAAGTTTTTGTGGCAATAAACAAATCACTTTCTCAGAGAAATTCAAGTCTCATGCTGATTTCTCTTAGAAGGTATGCTTCTGAGTTTGATGTTGAATTAGTAGAAAAAGTAAAGGTTACTGTGCAAGCTATCATGGTGCTACTGGGTCATGTTCATGATCCACCTCTACCATGCCAAATGTCTGAGGTAAAAGATGAAAATATCACCCACCTCTCGGTCATTGCTCAAATGGTTGTGAAAGAACAAGTGCAACAGGTAAATTTTCCTGGGAACAAAGGGATTAATCTTAATGTTTCTCCATATATCCATCTTGAAAAAGACATAATGGCTGAAGAATAGGGAGAAAATGATATCCCTGTAATGATGGAGGAATAGTTTTTTCGATGGTGGTCAAATTTTTGCCAATTTTATAAAAGATATGAAGAGATTTTTTTGGAAAGAGACACTTCAAATGTTTTTAGGTGTTGTCATTGATGGAAACCCTTGCCAATAATTCAATCCACATGTCAACATTTGATCATACTGGCAGATAGATTGAAGATAGTCAAGTCAGAACAAAGCATTTGGAAAATTTGTGTTCATCGATTCATATGCAGATTTTATGTTATATTTTTGAGTTGTGGATATTAGGGAAGGTTGTTTGGTGTATGATCTACGTTAATTTTTGAATCTTAGTGCCTTGTATCGATCTATGTGCAAGTTATAAGATCTGGTTGATTATTTTTTTGTTTATCAGCGCAAGGAGGCTAACTAAGTGAATGTAGCGTGTTGTGGATATTCGAGGAGTAATTGTTTAAGTGTTTTTGTGTTTGAGAATTTTGATTTGGGTCCTCGCTATGTTGTGGCCGACTTTGGTAGGAGCGCATTGAATATTATTTATGATTTGAGCCAACAGTTTGTAAATATTTCTATGTTTTATTGAAGCTGACATGAAGCGATTAAATCCTTAGTCTTGGATATATATAAGTGATCAATTATATCATTTTGATATATGTATGAAGTGTGTTAGTGTGTGTTGTGTTTGTCAGAAGGGTTATAGAGAAATTATGCATAGTTTCACTTGTGCATAAAAGGATTTTGTGAAGCAAGTTGAAGTAGATAGAGGAGGAATGTAGAATCAAATAAAAGGTCAAAGAATTCAATTGATGAGCTTAGTTAGAACTATTCTTAGGAATTTGCAGATGCTATTTCATAGTTCACCACTCTAGTTGTATTTTGACATTGATTGTAAGGTAGTAAGCCTTTCTATTTTGAGCAGTGAGCTCTAGGTAGTGTGCTTGAATGCAAGTGCATTCCCATTTTTGTAAACATCTTTTTGAGTATACTTAGATAATATTATGGATTGACCTCCACCATAAGTTTTCCCCTAACAGGGCTTCCATGTAAAAATCCTTGTGTTATGGTGTTGTGGTTATTTTTCTTATGTTCATGCATCTTTATTTTGGTTGAATGTTATCAATACTTTAAGGATCAGATTAATAAAGTTAAAAATTGTAGAAAAATGATTGACCCCCCCTCTCAGTGTTCCTTGATTCCAACAATTGATATCAGATCCTAGTTTCTTAGAAGAAGTTTAACAGCTTGGGGAAGATCTTGGAAAGTGTTTCAATCGATTCAAGCAATCTTCAACAACAACTTTTGGTGGCCCTAGATGATCTTGATAAGTCAAAATCTGAAGTTTGGGAATTACAAGAAAATCTCTTAAATGCTAAGAAATTCATTAAGTCATTGAAAGAAAAAATCAATAAGTATAGGGAGAAGAGAAGGGAGCTATGTGATAAGTTCAAGCAGGAAGATAGTAAACACATTGAAGATGAACAACTGAGACAAGTCCTGAAGGAAAAGACTGAATAATGTGAAAAGTTTTCCAGAGACAATGCAATCCTAAAGCATGAGATGGAATCTATTATGATGAGGATGACCAAGGAGATTGAAGACAAAAATAAGAATGAAGAAAAGATTTCCTAGTCCTTGAAAGAGAGATCTGAAGAATGCAACAGAATTACTGATGGATTCAATCAGTTGGAGCTTTCAAATTGGAACAATCTAGAAATAATGGAGAAGATCTTGAAAAGCAGATTGTAGATCTCAGAGATGAACTTGCTACTACAAATGAATTCAAGAAGTTCAAGATTATCTCAACCAAGCTTGATGAAATGATTAAAAGTTAGAGGACTGATGGTGACAAGCGAAGTCTTGGATATGAGGAAGGAGAAAGTTCTAGATCTAGACAAAGGGGATTCAGGCAAGAAAATCATATGAACAAAGCTGGAAGGTATCCGGTAAGACAACCTAATGCTCAAAGGTTCAATAGTTACCATTTTTCTTGTAATAAATTTGGTCATATGGCTACTCAATGTAGAAGTAGAATGAATCCAAGTGGTCCATCATTCTCAAGTCAGTTCTTTAATTGCAATAAGTATGGTCATAAGTCAAATGAATGCAGAAATATGATGAAAATTTTTTATAGAGATGTTAGATGTTATACATGTAATAGATTTGGCCATATTGCTAACCAATGTAGATCAAGAGAAAATCAATGGAACAACTGGTTTGGACAAAGAAATGTGGTGTGCTACAATTGCAATAAATCCAGTCACATTGCTAGATTTTGTAGAAGAGGTTCGGTAAATCAAAGAAACATGTATAAGGATGGAAAGGGAAAAAGAAAAGTCACTACGGATAAGATAAGGAAGCAAATGAAGAAGACATGGGTGAAGAAGAGTCCATTTGTTGCAAGAAATGGTTCAACATTAGAATCTGGTGATAGTAATTCCTCTAGGAATTATTTTTAGGCGTCTGGCCTATGGGGAGTTGTCAATAAAATCTTTCAAACCCCCTACTGGTAATTGACACCAGGATGTGGATGAGTGCAGTGATTGAATTAATGATCTACAGATGCTATTGAAATAGTTGGGGGTGATCCCACAATAGTGGTTTACAATTTTTGTCCAAACTGGACACTTAAACTATTATTTTTAACTAAATCTTCACATTCGGGCACCTATAGCGGCTAAACCATGAGGAATTTGAAGATGATGCAAACCAGAGTCTTATCAAATTTTATCTTTAGATTCTAAAAATATTTTTTTCAAAATTTTTGGAATCAGATTGCACTTCTTTTTCCATCTCCCACGATTTTTTTTCTTTCTTTCAGAAAACAACATTTTTAAAAAGTGACACACACCGTATAACGCATAAATTTTTTTCAATAAAGGAAAAATTCTAATTCTTTCAAATTTAGATTTGTAACTCCGATATCTAGTGCTTCCACTTGGTTAGATAACTTTTTATTGAATATTTTTTCTTTAATCAAGTTTTGAATTCAAACCAATTACAATTTAGACATAGCGCGACCGTATAACGCGTAACTTTTTTTCTACATATCGATTTTTTTTTTTTTGTGTTGGATCAAGGACTTCAATATCTGGTGTACTCATATTTTCAATTTTTTTTGATAATCTGCTATTTTTCCATGTGCAAAACAAAGACCTTCATTTTCGATGAAAAACCTATGTTTAATAAAACTAAAAAAACAAATATATAATAAAATTAAAACATATTAAAATTATATTCGTTGGATAGATCATTTCAAGGACTACCTGATTCTAGTTGGGTTTTTGAAGACTCCTCCATTTTCATCCTCAACCCGAGCTTCGAAGCGTAAAAAATTAGGTTTTTTTGTGAACAATTTCAAAAATCAAGGAAAAGGGTTCGCTAGAACCAAAGGGGTTCTAGCGAATCCCCAGGGGTTCGAGCGAACCAGGGTTCATTCAAACCCTGGTTCATTTGAACCCCTAATATGCATTTTTCTTTTTTTGGGTGGGAAATGTGGGCCCAGTAATTAACGGGTTCGCTCGAACACTAGTTCGGTGAAACCCCTTTTTGGTTCGGTCGAACTTGTAGGTTCATTCGAACCCCTAAAACCAATTTTTTTGCCATGGGGTCATTTTTTCTCAGTTTTCCTTCCTCCATCAAATTGTAAACCACTATTGTGGCTTCACCCTTGGAGAAAGTATTTATGCATAATTGAAGGTCCAAAAAAATTTATCCTTCATAGAGTATGGAAACAGGGTATCCAAATGAGTTAGGGTAAAAGCATTTATTGTGACAAAAATTAGGTGTGTGAATGATAAAAGGTCATTTGTATCCCTCATTTGTCACTTTTCACCTCGAGAAGAAGAATTTTGAAGAGCTCTAAAGAGAACTTTGGTGAATTTTGCTGAAGATTCAAGTGCAAAGGTGATTCGGCAATAACACCCTATTCTAGCCAAAAGGTATTTATCGGGAAAACTTGTGAACTTGTGAACTTGTGAAAATGGCTACTCCATTGGTAGTTGATATCAAGGATAGAATCCATCCAAAATTCAAGTGGTATCCTTTCAAATCTGTTGAGATTGATCCCTTAGGTGCATTTCTGTCTATTCTGTATGGCGTCTTGCATATTGAAGACATTAGGGCATAAATTCATTCAAATATTGAGGAGTTAGGAAGCTCACAATTGTTGAATTTGTATACAAACCATATAGTTGGAGAAGATTTCAAGGTAAATTCTGAATTCAAAACCCTGGAGGAGAAGAAATTCACACAGATTGTAAAATTTCCCATGTTTGAAGAAAATGAGTGGGTTCGGTATATTTTGAGCCAAGTTCATGCTGAATTTATGTAGTTGAGTCAACCTTTCAAGATTACAAAAGAAGCCATAAGTACTATTACAAGTTTAAATTCCTCTAGTGGGTTGCCGATCTTGAAGTCCATGAAGAATGAAACAGTTATTGATGCAACCGGTTCGGTGTTTGATAAAAGAGCTATGAAAATTGATGATATCATTGATGTGGATGTGAAATTTTCCTCGATGATCATTGGTTACAAGTTCTATCATTCTAGTCAAGATAATTTGGTATTCGGTACAACTATCTATGCAACATATCAAATGATGAAGGAGAATGCAGAGTATGACCTCTGTGAGTTTCTCAGAAGCTAGTTAATGGAGAATCTTGGTAAGATCAAGAAAGATAAGAAGAATACCTTTAAGTATGGCAATTTGTTTTTTTTTTTCTTTTATTTCATGAATGAAGTTCCAGGAGTTGGAAAAGTGCATTGGAAAGGTGATAAGCCTGTAGCTATTTAGATTAGAGACATGTTATACAACATTGGTGATAGTAATACAATGAGAACTATTATCTAGGGATATTTCAAGATTTTTTAGAGTGAGATGCAAGCAAAAGAAATAATTCCTACTTCTATTGTGGAGAAGTATAAGGACACTATCTATTTTATGGGTGAAATTGATCAATGCTTGATGAAAGCTTTAGATCCTAGAATGGTCTAGATTATGCCAATGGTCTATGAAGTTGAGGAGAACATATTGAAACTATATGAACAACATTTTTTGAGTAAGCCTCTAGATTAGACTGAAGAGAGGTTTGGAATCTATGTAGAAAAAGATATGCATGTGCATGAGTAGTTGAAGAAACCACTAATAGTCCGCAGAGTAAGGAAGGAAGTTGAAGCCTTTGTAGAAAGCATGGGTATATTTGTAAAAGTTGTGAGAGAAGCTAGAAGGAAGAGAGAACAAGCTGAAGCAAAAAAAGAGCCAACTAGAACTAAATCTACTAATCCTGCAACATCCTCTACTCGAACTAGGTCCACAAGGAGCTCTACATCCCTATTCGGTCCTCCAAAGAAGTTAATTCTTGTGAAAGCTCAAGCCAAGGCATCCAGTAAGATGAAGAAGGACAAGAGAACAAGAGTCTATGTTGTTGTCTTAGAAGATGAAGAGACTAAATCTGATGAAGTGAGAGAAATAAAGCATATGGGCACCTAGGAAACAAAATTCACTAAGGACAAGCCCTCTAGTGAAGAAGCGGAAGCAAAGAAGAAGGTGAAAACTGAAACACCAAGTATGTCTATAAAGGAAGTTGAGAGAGGCATAATAAAGGATGGTAATCTTAAGCCACTACGTGAATGGTATGATACCTTTGATAGTGTTGGTCAAAGAGTTCTTGAGGAGGCTACAATAAAGTATTTGAACAATTTCAATATGGCTCTTGTTGAGATCATGTCTCAGTTTCCTAAGGATCTGTATGAAGTTTTGGAAATGAGGAGAGTAAGTGTAAGAACTGAAGAAGAGAAAATGAGAGAACAAATTCTTGTAGATTTATGTTTGGTGATGTCGATTGAGGAAATGAAGACAATCCTGAATGAAGCCAAAAGGGATTTCAAGAGAAAAACAAGAGTAAACAAGCTTATTATTGGTTAGAATGAAGAGGTAGCAAAAGAAACTAAAAGAATTCTAAAGGAAGTTTTGTTAAAGAACATAATCAATGTTTTCTCTGAAGAAGTGCATGTTGAAGATACTGAATCTGATCTGGTAAATGAAGAAGATATAGTTGAGGACACTCAGATTCCTCTTGGTGTTCATGATACAAAATTACCTATGGAGTTTGAAGCTCCTAAAGCTGTGTCGGTTGAAGAAAAGGAGATGTCAAGTGAAGAAGTTGAGATTCCTAAAGGCATTCAAGAATTGGTATCTAAGGAAACAATGGTTGAAGAAAAGAAGGTTGAAATAAAGGAAGTTCTTGTGGAAGCAAGAGACACTGCAGAGGTAGTGAATAAATTTCTAGAAGTGCAACAAGAAGAGTTTAACCTTGAATTGGGTAAAGGTCCTATTAGTTTGTCTACTTTGTCTCCAATTCATAAATTGAAAGTTGCATCATTTGCACAAGCGAAGGCTAGGGAAGAAATTATGAAATCACATATTGAAGATAGTGAGCTCTTGAGTCTTGCATCTAGTGTTCTAGAGAGAATCATGCCTACTCATGTCAAGTATCCATCCGGTTCTCCATCCGATGAGCTAAAGAAGCTTATTAATTCTATAAGTACTCATTTTGAGTCCTTTCAGAAGTCAACCGAGGTCAAGGTACAATAGGAATTTGATGATAAAAGGTTCAATAGGCTAAAGTCCATGATTGCTAATGACAAATCATTACTAGCTACTTGTGTGAAGAACATTCAAAGTGGTCTATCTGAAGGAGAAAATATCTATAATTGATGTTTGTCTTTATCTAAATTCACTGAGGACAATGAGAAAAAGATTAAGGATCATGAGAAACGATTAGCTGCTATTTTTGATATCTTTGATCCTTTAAATTTTTATGTTGGAAAGCAAGAAGGTCAGGTTATATCCCTACTTGAAAAGATAAAGAGTTTGAAGCATGATAATGATAGAATTGTGGAAAGAGCATGTGAGCTTAGAGGCCTAATTGGTCTAAAGATGGAAACAATGTTGAATGCTTTGAAGGAAGCACAAGAAGCTTTGGCGGTCAGTGATTCGGTGAACCTTGAGTCTGCAGAGATGCAATCTTATGTATTATGTGGTCACATGACTATTTTGGAGAGTCTCAAGAAGGGTTGGGACATAAGTTTGAACCTATTGAAGACCAATTTTGTAGATATTTTCAAGTTTGTGTAAGTTGTAGAAACAAGTTTGTACATATGCAACAATTTTTTTTGACTTTTGGTATACGGATTCCCCATCTTTGCCATTGATGTCAAAGGGGGAGAGTAGTACAGTGAATTTTTTTTATTCATCTCAGGGGGAGTTGTAATTTTGAGCTGTGATTGAAGATATTTTTTGAAGTATTGAAGTTGGCAGTGTATTTATGTTGGTACTGATCCAACACTTAGTCATTTTTCACTAAGTGTTGCCATCAATGCAAAAGGGGGAGATTGTTGGAAAGAGACACTACAAATGTTTTCAGGTGTTGTCATTGATGGCAACCCTTGTCACTAATTTGATTTGCACATCAACATTTGACCATACCGACAGACAAATTAAAGATAGTCAAGTCAGAATAGAGCATCAGACAGATTTGTGTTCATTGATTCATATGAAAATTATGTTATCTTTTTGAGTTGTGGATCTCAAGGAAGGTTTTTCGGTATATGATCTACACTATCTATGAATCTTAGTGCATCGTATCGATCTGTGTGCAAGTTAGAAGATCCAATTGATTAATTTTTTGGTTATCAACGCAAGGAGGCCGACTAAGTGAATGTAGTGTGTTGCAGATATTCGAGGAGTAATTATTTAAGTGTTTTTGTGTTTGAGCATTTTGATTTGGGTCCTCACTATGTTGTGGCTGACTTTGGTAGGTGTACATTGAATATTATTTATGATTTGATCCGACATAACTTTGTAAATATTTCTATGTTTTATTGAAGTTGACATGAAGCGATTAAATACTTAGTAATAGATATATATAAGTGATTGATTATATCATTTTGATATATGTATGAAGTGTTTTGGTGTGTGTTGTGAATGTAAGAAGGGTTATAGAGTGATTATACATAGTTTCACTTGTGCATAAAAGGATTTTGTGAAGTGAGTTGAAGCAGACAGAGCAAAAGTACATAATCAAACAGAAGGTCAAAGAATTCAATTGATGGGCTTAATCGGAACTATTCTTAAGCATTTGTAGATGTTATTTCATATTTCATCACTCCAGTTGTCTTTTGACATTGATTGTAAGGAAATAAGCCTTTTTTTTTTTAGCAATGAGCTCTAGGCAGTGTGCCTGAATGCAAGTGAATTCCCATTTTTGTAAACATCTTTTTGAGTATACTTAGATAATATTGTGGATTGTCCTCCATCATGGTTTTTCCCCTAATAGGGTTTCCACATAAAAAATCCTTGTGTTATGGTGTTGTGGTTATTTTTCTTATGTTTATTCATCTTTATTTTGGTTGAATGTTATTAGTACATTAAGGATCAAATTAATAAAGTTAAAAATTGCAAAACATTGATTCACCCCCCTCTCTCAATGTTCCTTGATTACAACATATTTTTCTACAAGATCTATTATGCAAAAGATAAATGAAGGGATTTTTCTCAAAGCTCTATTTGGAAAAAAATATCTGCAGGAATTTTGCTCGAAGATGGAAACAATCAACTAAAGGTGTAGTGTGCTTGAAGAAGGAATGTGTTGATGGACAGTGTCAATTCAAGCATTCTTCTGATAAAAACTTACAAGTTTTCAAGATACAAAACTTATTGCAATATATGTAAATAAAGGAAAAGGATAATATGGGTATGCACTAGGAAAGGAAATATACTGTTGTGGATACAAGGTATTTGCAGTATATGTAATTGAATGAAGCTGCTGATATGGATTTGTATTAGTAGATGAGTATAAATAGGGGAGGACTATAGTCTGATGTCAAATGATCATGTAAATTTTCTGTTATATCAATATAAATATATATAGGCATTAGCCTTTTGATCAAAAAAAAAAATCTTATTCAATAAAATGTGATGTAGGATTAGATGGATCATGATATGTATTGAGTAGTTGCATTATGTTTTTTATGTATTATAATATAAACCAAATTATCAAGTTAGGAATATTTTTGGTCAATGTATATAAAATATGGCACATGTGAGACATGTTAGGGTTGTTATTGGCCACCAAAAATTATGGTTTTTGATAAAGATAAGGTAGGGATCAATTTTACCAATGAGATGCTATAAAAATTATATTAGAGCTTAGACATAACTATAGTCATAAATATTTCCTTTTGGGGTCAAATTCACTGAAGAGGCATACAAAATTTAAATCATAAAACTCAAAATATGAGAGTGTGATTGAATGGGTATTCATTACTTATGGGCCACATATAGGGGTATGTGCAGGATCATCATTGAAAAAATAGGCCCTTAAGTGGCAAAAAATTCAGAAAAATCAAAGTTACGCAACTTGACGTAAAAATTTGAATAAGTTATCTATATTATTTCAAAAAATATATAAGAATAGAATATGTAGCAAATTGAATGTAGTTTTTGAACTACTAGGTTTTTTTTTTTCTTAAATCTATTTGGTGAAAATTTGAAATTTCAATGCAATGGTACTTAAATTTCAGGGAAAAAATAAGAAGTAGGTGTCTATCTAACCACCCTAACCACAATAAAATGATAATATTTTTTTATTAGATTTTAGATATAAGTAGAGGACTCATGCCTCGATGTAATGCATATCTTTTTGTAATTTTTTTCAAGTAAATAATTAATTATGAATTTTTTATTACAACTTTTTAAAAAATATAAAAACTTGTATGTCTGACCACCTTAACTTGGTCAAAATTTCATGAAATTCATTTTTTATTTTTTTAATCCTGTAGTATGGGAAGCATAAAATGTGACGCATGTTTTGGATTCAAAAAATGTGATACCGTTTGAAAGTTATAGATGTTTTTCAATCAACCTATCAATCATGACTTTACTCGTAATTTGAATAGAAAATGAATAATAATTACTTATTAAATTGAAAGTAAAGCATAATTTATATTGGTGGAAAGTTGAGAATCTCCTTTAAAAACCCTTTTCGTTTCATCAATTTTGGGCAAAAAAATAGTCATCAGCCACATACCACTCATATTGCCACTTTTTGGCCCATCATGATCCTGCACATACCCATAGGATAAAGGATTTGATACAATGTGAAAAAGAAGAAGTTGACTCAATTAGAGGAAAAATATTTATATTAAAAACCTATAGGGTGGGTGCAAAAAGATGGGGGCCAAATTGTGGCTAAAATTTTAAAAAACTTTTGATAGGCCATAACACGAGCACATTATAATGCGAGTGTGTGATACCGTGCTCGCGTTATGGGTTGGTGTGAGTAAGCCTAATCCTTGGCCATATTAATCCTATTATGCACCCGTATTATAGCGTGAGCTCATTATAGGTTATTAAAACAAAAAAAAAGAAAATAAAATTCAATTTTATTCACTATTTTTTTAGTTGCCCGCAACCAAAAACCCTTCTTGCACGCTCACATTTTGGAAGCATATTTTTTTGCATTTTCATCATCAATTTATTACAAGTTTGTCTCCAGGATGCTGCCACATTGATGGGGAATTCGAATAAGGATACTTTGTTTTTGTTGCGAATTTGTTAGTTTTAGGTTGTTTTTGATATTCATTTGTTAATTTGTAGGAAATGATAATGATCTTGAAAACCCTCCTAAAAATCCTTAACAACCAGAGCAACAACAACATTTAATCAAAATCCTCAACAACCACAATAACAATCTCCTCCATCAATCCTTCAACATCCTTCTGGAACTCAACAAAATTTAATGGGGGTAATTGAAAACAATAAAAAACATATTGAGGAGTTAATCACGAGGTTGAATGATCCTTTAAGTTCAACCATGGAAAGAAGAACACTTGAAAATTCACTTAAAAAAATGTTAAAACATGTAGATGCAATAAAAAAAATTTAAGTGGTTGGCAAGATAGGAGGTAGGTAGCTAGAAAGTTTTACACAGATAAATTATCATACAAAGAAGTAAAAGATGAAAAAATTACAAAATATGATTTGTGCTCATTTTTCACCAACCCACGCACAAATCAAAATCTTGACCTTAATGAAAAGAGGTTTCTTATCCATTGGTGCCACCACCAAGGGATTAGGAACTTTTTTTGGGATAGGTGGTACATGGTTTTTGATTACCCACCATGCAACAATTGTGAATTCCCACAATATTTCCTGAGAAAACTCTACTGTGAGTTCATCTTGAACAAAATTCTGAATTATTTTTATATGAGGGACTTCTAGGGGAGAGGTGGGGGGTCAACTCAAGATAGACCCGATGCATGATAGGATCCTAGGTGGAAAGTGAGATGACCTCTCTCTAGGCCAACTCATGAGCACATCGTTATCCCTTCCATCACAAAGGAGAGTGTCAAGGTGGACAGTTTGCAGGCTATCATATCTTTTCCCTAGAGTGTCATCCAACATGCTAGTCCTATAGTACAACGCCATCTAAGGGATCCTTTGAGTGGTAGGCTTCCACCCCATTCATGTTAAGTTTGTGGGGCGACTTGTACATATGACCCCACCGGCACTCAAGAGGTTGTTACACAAGATATGTTTGTAGCTATGGAGATTGTGAGGGCTCCTGACATTTTGAATGAGGCTTATGGCATCAATACTTAGGTAAATGTTAGCATGCTCATTGAATTTAATTTATTAAATTTCATATTTGAAATGCAAGATTAACTAATTTAGTTTTAATATTGTAATACAATTTCAAGGTCACAGTGTTGATACTAGATATAGTGGCCCTACACTTGCTTATTACTCCACTGCATCTACTGTTGAGGTATGCAACCAGTAAATAATTATAAATTTATTACATGTTAATAGCATTGTTATGTGAATGGTATTATAATGTATGATAAATTGGACATGTTGAATAGGCTAATATTGGAGGTTTCGTGGGAACACCTCCCAGTGCTAGTGGAGTTAGAAAAACATACACACAGGTAATAGAATAAAGAGTTCAACTAATGAATTGTACTTAATAGATTTGTGTAGTATATATTCATATTGTTGATTACATTGCATTGCAAATCTTTCAAACTCAAAGCATTACTTCAAATTCCATAACTAATAACTAGATGTTGATAGATGAAAATTTTTCAACTACAATATAGTTGTTTAGAAAGTCAACATAAACAATGATGCAATTACTTCACATAGCATAAGTAATAACTAGGAGTAGCTACCAATTGCATTTTCTTGTCATTGCATTCCATGAGACCACTTTTTATTGAGACATCTTTCCAAATATTTCACTGAGGAGTTTTTTCAAATAGCTCACCGCCTTTTCTATGCTACCACATTTTCCATACATGTCTTCCAAAGAATTTTATCAAATAGTTCACTTGTTGCTATGGCTAAAGGCTAAAAAAAGGTGCTTTCCAACAAACTATGGGTTCTTGGAAAAGAATCTATCAAAGAATAATTGTAAGCAATAGCATAAACAAGGCAATGAGTAGTTTGAAAATATGCCTCAAAGAAATGTGGTCTCATGGTGATGGAATTCCATTCCATCACCATGAGACCACATTTCTTAGAGGCATTTTTTCAAACAACTCACTTTCTTTTCTATGCTACCACATTTTTCATACATTTCTACCAAATCATTTTATCAAATAGTTCATTTCCTTGCTGCTATGGCTAAAAGCCTAAAAAGGTGTTTTCCAACAAACTATGGATGCTTGGAAAAGATATATCAAAGCATAATAGTAAGCAATAACATAGATAAGGCAGTGAGTAGTTTGAAAAAATACCTCGAATAAATGTGGTCTCATGGTGATTGAATGGCATTCCATCACCATGAGACCACATTTCCTTGGGGCATTTTTTCAAATAGCTCACCACCTTTTCTATGCTACCACATTTTCCATACACTTCTACCAAAGCATTTAATCAATCTACTCACTTCCTTGCTAGTATGGATAAAATCCTAAATTAGGTGCTTTCCAAAAAACTATGGATTCTTGGAAAATATCTATCAAAGTATAATAGTAAGCAATAACATAGACAAGGCAGTGAGTAGTTTGAAAAAATTCCTCGAAGAAATGTGGTTTCATGGTGATGGAATTCCATTCCATCACCATGAGACCACATTTCTTCGAGGTATTTTTTCAAACAACTCACTGCCTTTTCTATGCTACCGCATTTTCCATACATGTATACCAAAGCATTTTGTCAAACTACTTGAACTTCCTTGCTGCTATGGGTAAAATCCTTAAAAATGTGCTTTCCAAAAAACTATGGATGCTTGGAAAAAATCTATAAAAGCATAATAGTAAGCAATAGCATAGACAAGGCAATGATTAGTTTGAAAAAATGTCTCAAAGAAATGTGGTCTCATGGTGATGGAATTCCATTGCCTCACCATGAGACCACATTTCTTTGAGGAATTTTTTCAAATAGCTCACCGTTTTTCCTATACTACCACATTTTCCATACATGTATACCAAAGCATTTTATCAAACTACTCACTTCCTTGCTGATATGGCTAAAAGCCTAAAATAGGTGCTTTCCAAAAAACTATACCCTTAACCCTCTACCCTCTATCTCTCTCCTAGTCCCTCCCCCTCTCTCTCTCTCTCACTCCCTCTATCTCTCTCCCCTCCATCCTTAACCCTAAACCCTTAACCCTTAACCCTCTACCCTCTATCTCTCTCCCATTCCCTCCCCCCTCTCTCTCTCTCACTCCCTCTATCTCTCTCGCCTCTACCCTTAACCCTAAAACCTCTCTCTCTTTCTCTCAAGTATCTCCCTCCCACCCCCTCTCCCTCTCCTAGGTCTCTCACTCACTCACTCTATCTCTCTCCCCTCTACCCTTAACCTTCTACCCTCTATCTCTTTCTCACTCCCTCACCCTCTCTCTCTCACTCCCTCTCTCTCTCTCCCCTCTACCCTAAACCCTCTCTCTCTCTCTCAAGTCTCCCCTTCCCACCCCTCTCCCTTTTTTAAGTCTATCTCTCTATCACTCACTCCCTCTGTGAATGGTGGATCTAGACCTGCACAAACACAAACAACAAACACAATATTAGTCAATTATGCAAATCAAAACCATCATTCCCCATAATATTCATTTGAAACATGAAGAACAAGAAATAAAGTAAAGAACACAAATGAAAGCAAACTAAATCTTATTCAAATGCTCAAACTCTCAATCCCATGGGGGAATTGGTGCTATTTTGATGTGAAAAATAGCCTCTTCCCAATTCCTTGCAAGCTTGATGATGATCAATGGTGCTCCATGATAAAATTTTCCATAACCTAGCTATGAAATTGATATAAACTATGAAACCTGGATGAGAATGGATGAAATTGCTCAAAACATGAAGATAATGATTTTGCATAAAGTTGTGGATCCCAAATTAGTATGAGAGCTCTTCATTTATAGGAGAGAAGGATGGAAGAATGACAAAAAAGGATGAATGTGGGACTAAATATAAGCCATTGACATTGTGCCACTTGTCAACATGTGAATGGAGAGAGGTGGAGCACATTTTGATGAATGTGCAAATAAATGCTATTAGGTGGATATTTGAATTTGGAGAAGTGACATGTTGGAGGGAGATGAAAGAAGAGTTAATGACACTTGGCTCAAGAAAAAGGATATGCAAGAGGCTTTTAATGCCTTGTTGGATGGACAAGTCCTTTTGGGAGGGAGAATTCAAAATGAGGGAATATTCCAACTTGATGCCCTTTTGAATGAAAATAGATGAATTTATAAATCAAATAAATTGATTTACTTGCACAAGTTGCAAAATCTAGAGGATTGGATGGATTAGAGTTAGTGTTAATAAGGATTTGATTAGCTTACATGGAGATTAGCTTGATTTGACACTTTGACTTAGATTTTTGGATTTATTTAAATCAAAATGAGAGGAATATGAATATTAGATTTAATTAAATAAAGTTGGATTTATTTAATTAAAAGGGGATGGTGTTAGACTTAAATCAAATAAAGGTTAGTTTATTTAATTTAAAGGAGATGACTTTAGAACTTAATTAAATAAAATGAATTATTTAATTAAACAGAATAATTTATTTAATTAATAGGAGATAATGATTTAATTAGATAAAATTGATTTATTTAATTAAAAGATGAAATATGATGAATTTAATCAAATAAGGGTTATTTGACTAAATGGTTAGTAGAGAAGATGATTCCGGATGAACTGGTGTTAGTAAATCAAGATCAAGTGCATGGAATCAATCAGTATATTTTACGTGTCTACATTTTTTCCCTCTTTGAATAAATGTACCTACTATGTTGGTTCAAAGAATAAACATGCTGAGATAAAACAATTTTAAAAAAATTTGAGTTTTTTGGATGCCACAGTGAAAAGAAGTATATTGGTACACTGCCCCCTCGAGAGATCGAGCAAAAAGTTTGATTTAAGGATCGAACTTATGACAAAGAGGTTCAATATGGGTGTATGGATGGTTATGAATGACATGATGCAAATGGGATGGTCTTAAGATGCTTAGAATAACCAATCTATATTATGATGCAAGTGATGGAAATGCAATGCATGTGAGATGATCAGTGTTTCCTATATGATATGATATGATATGCACCATGCTGATGGTTTGTGGATGTAGGATGGATGCATTGGTGATGTTTTTTTGATTAATTGTCATGGTACCATGTTAACACGGAGAGAAGACAAAAGAAATGAAATGAAGACAAGAGGATCCAACAAGCCCATGATTTGTGAGACTTTATTAGAGATGATGATGATGCATTGCTTATCAAGACTTGGGATTTTAAAAGCACTTACTTACCTTATGTTTGATAACACATATAGGCATGATGCATCAAGGTATAAAGAACCATGATGGTGTTACACCTAGTGTGATGGAATTTGACTTGACAATCGGATAGTACTCATGTTCACACCTGACATACAAAACCTCATTCAGAATGAAGTTAAAATATTCCAAACATCTTAGACCAAAACATAGAAAGGAAAGCCTTCCTATGTTGTCAACAAGACATCTAAAACACCCTCCCTACAAACCAAACAAAGTAGGCATGACCAAGGTTATATTACAAGATCATCCAACAAGCACAACAGATAAAAGATAATGATCATTTCCCCATTCCTTTCTCTCTAAATATCTTCATTTGGACATCATCGAGAGGTCATCAAAATGAGTGCAATAAGATAAGCTAAAAGACAAAGATCAAGTAAACAAACAAGCTAATTTTCTTCATACCACTAGCCAAGACTAAACTACGGTGATGCCTGATGTTGATGTCCATTGTAGGAAGGATCCATCCTAGGACATGATGTTATCAGATGAGTTGGGATTTGATTGGATGATGGGCTATTAATACCAAGAGCTGACCAACTTGTTTACTTACTAACCTAGACTTGAGACATTGATGCTTGAGTTTCCACTTTTAACCTGCTAGACTTGTTTCCAATTGTTTCACCAAAGGTTGAGGATGACAATGATTTATTGTGAGTGGTTGTTTATTTTAGGTGAAAGCAAGATGGGATGGATGGATTTTTTCAAACATTTGGATGTTTTTGATGTTTTGAAATATTTTGAGGTTGTTTTCGGTATTTTCAAAGTGTGTTACAATTTTTTTTTATTTTCAAGTTTTCAAATGTTTTGGGGTTTTCTAAGATTTTGACCAAGAGTCTAACCTAAAGACCTATCCTAGGGACCTCAGGGGCTAATCAAATATTAGCCTTGCCTACATTATACATGTAGAGTCCACGTAGTTTGACTGACATAGAATCAATTATTGATGAGATATGAACAAATGGATTGCCAATTTATTATGACGAACTCCTAAAGGATTGACCTAAGTGTCTCGGTGGATGATCAAAGATCAACCTTTCCTACATTTAGAGCTTAGAGACCTATAGCTCAACGAGCCGACTGTTTTTGACATTTTCTATCGACTTTTTGACCTATTTTTGGGTTTTGATGTGTTTTGAATGCTTTTTTATTTTTGATTTTATGAATGTTTTTGGAATTTTTTGGATTTTCTGATTTTAGGGAAGACTTTCAGAATATACATGAATCTGATCCAATGTAGGTATAAGAACATGCCCCCAAAATGATGCAATAGGCTACTCTGATATAGGCAGGACAAATTGACCTTAAGAATGGGCCAAGTAGTACTGGAGGGATCATGATGTGAACACAGGATCAAGCTATGATGTGGACGCAGATGGGTGACAAAAGGAGATATGGAAGTGCGATAGATGAATGATGCAGAACAAGCCACAGGGATCATGATGGATGGAGAGTGCTTATTTACACAAGGTTCATGTTTCCCAGTTTTTCACCAAGGCACTTGGCCAAAGCACCACCGAAGTGATTTTCACTAGAGGACGATTTTTCTCTTTACTGTTTTTAATCATTTTTTTGATTTTTTTAATTTTTTAATTTTTTAATTTTTTTGTATTTTTGGTTTTACACCTTGTAAGATTAGGCATAAATTTTTTTGAGATGGGAGCTATTCATGGGCTCCTACAGAGGCTCACCTTCTAATGTTGATAACTGATATGCCCTTTAGTTGTAGCTTGCTATGATGATGAAGGGTTTCAACCAATTGGGTTCAAATTTTTCCATGCTATCTAGATTTGGAACATTCTTCTGATTCTCCTTTAGCACAAGCTCTCCAATTTGGAAGGTTAAACTCCTAATCTTCTTGTTGTAGCTCCACTTGAGACAATTTTAGTAGACTTACAAATGGTTTAAGGCCTCCATGTGTCGTTCATCCAGTAGTTCTAGCTCATTCAATCATGATACTTGATATTCTTCATCTTTGATGAGATTTTGCAATGATATTCTTAGGGATGGGAGCTCAATCTCAATAGGGAGGATGGATTTTGATCCGTAGACTAGGGAGAAAGGGGTTGCACCTATTGGTTTGTGGATGCTTGTTCGGTAGGCCCATAAGGAAAGATTCAATTGTAGGTTCTAGTCACAACCACCATCATTGACTGTCTTCTTGAGGATTTTTAGGATGGTTTTATTGGTAGCTTCTACTTGTCTATTTCCTTGGGGATAGTATGGAGTGGAAAAGTGATGTTGGATATTAAAATTTTGGCATAGGTCCCAAACATCTTGGTTTTTGAAAGGTGTCCCATTATTTGAGATATTGGCTTGAGGGACATCATAGTGGAAAATTAGGTAGTTTAGGATGAACTTGGATATATGCTTTCCTATGATATAGGTCATGGGAATGGCTTCTACCCACTTCATGAAATACTTTGTGGCGGTGATGATGAACTTATGTCTACTAGATGAGGTGGGGGTGATTTTTCCAATGAGATCGAGCCCCCATTGTGAAAAGGGCCAAGGTGTAATGATCAGGTGGAGCTCTAGCTGGTGCATGGATGAGATCCCCATGCTACTAACACTACAAACACCTTCAGACATAGTTGTGAGCTTGTTGGAATATGGCTTCTAGTTTTGTCATTGATGGAAACCTAAGTCATCATTTCGGTCTACAGATTAGAATTTGTTCATACTAGTAGGTAGATTAAAGAACAGAGTATTACCAGAAGAGAGAATGAAGAACATGGTATCTGGTTAGTATGTCGATCTATATGCTTCACTGAATTATCGTTTTGGTTTGTGGATCTCGAGGAAGTTTTTTGAGCATCTATATTATCATATTGTTAAGTTTTGTACTGTCACATTAATCAATGTATGAGTTAGGAGATCTTGTAGAATTATTTTTTTGTTTATTTGTTCATGAAGGCTGACTCAATGTATGTAGCGTGTCGTGGATGTATAAGGAGTAATTGTTTATTTTTTTTGATTTTCAGCATTTTGTTTTGGGTCCCAGCATAGCATTAGCTGGCTTTGATGGGTATGCATCGAATATCAAATATGGATTGAGCCAACAATTGGAAAATATTTTTATTTTGTTGAAGCTGACAAAAAGTGACTAAATCTTTGATAGCGGATATATATATATATATGAGTTTAGGTAATTCATTTTGATGTATGGATGGGTGTGAAGAGTAGAGTAGATGTGTGTGTGAATATCAGAAGATTAGTTGAGCGAATTTTGCTTGTGTAGAAGAGGATTTTTGTGAGGCGAGTTAAGGTAGAGCAGATCAAAGTGCAGAATTAGACAGAAGGTCTAGAATTTGATCTATGAGCCTAACTGGAACTGTAATCAAACATTTGTAAATTCCACTTTCTCAGTTCAACTTTTTTTGTAATCCAAATCTCTTGTAAGGCAGTGAGCCTTCTCGATTTTGAGTAGTGAGCTCTAGGTAGTGTGCCTGAATGCATGTGGATTCTCATTTTTCTTCATACTTTTAATAGAGTATAAATTGTGGATTAACCTCCACCATGGTTTTTCCCCTAGCAGGGTTTCCAAATCAAAATCTTGGTGTTATGGTGTTTTGATTGTTTCCTTCATGTGCTTGCATCTCTACTTTTGGTGAAATGTTGTAAATGGTTTAAGATTTGCATTGAAATTTAAATATTGTTGAACACTGATTCACCCCCATCTTAGTTTTCCTTGAATCCAACAATTGGTATCAGAGCAAGGTTCCTCAGAATAATTTTAACAACTTGAGGTGGATCTTGGAATGCAATGGAATTTGGTGGTCTTCAACGACAACTTTTGGTGGCACTTGATGATGTTGATCAGTCTAAAGCAGAAGTTATGGAATTAAAAGAAAATCTTGAGGATGCTAAAAAAATCATTCAATCATTGTAGGAAAAAATCAATGAGTTAAGAGAAAAGAGGAAGGAACTATGTGATCAGCTAAAGAAGAAGAAAGTAAAAGCTTGGAAGATGTTCACTTGAATCAGACCTTAAAATAAATAACTAAAGAATGTGAAAAGCTTGCTAGAGACAATGTTTCTCTAAAGCTTGAGATGGAATCTATGGTGATGAAGCAAACTAAGGAGATTGAAGAAAGAAAGAAGAATGAGGATAGTTTGGCCCAGTCCTTAACAAAAAGACCTAAAGAATGTAACAAAGTTAATAGTGGATTCATTCAGCTGGAGATTGAATTGCAAAAATCCAAAACTAATGAACAAGAGCTTGAAAGATATATAGTTATTCAACTCAGAGATGAACACACTACTACAAATGAATACAAGGAGAAGTTTAAGATTAGTTATGAGAATCTTGATGAGTTGGATAAAGGACAAAAGGATGCAAATTACAATAGAGGTCTTGGATATGAGAAGGGAGAAAGCTTCGGATTTGAACATGAGGATTCTAGAAAAAGAAATCAAATGAAAAAAGGCAAAAATTATCTAATAAGACATCCCAATGCTCAAAATTTTAATGGTAACTACTTTGCTTGTAACAAATTTGTTCATATGGCTTCTCAGTGTAGAAGTAAAATAAATTCAAGTAGTCCATCATTTCCTAGTCAGTGTTTTAGTTACAACAAGTTTGGTCATAAATCAATTGAATGAAAAAGTATGTCTATCAATGTAAGGAATGTTAAATGATACACCTATGGAAGATTTGGGCATGTTGCTAATCAATGCAGATCAAGAGGAAATCAATGGAATGAGTGGTCTAGAAAAAAAATCATGTGCGTTACAATTGCAACAGATTTGGTCACATTGCAAGGTTATGTAGGAATAGAAACATGGATAGAAGAGGTCCAGTATACAAAGGAAAAATTTCATAGAAATATGATATAGGAAAATGGAAAGTGATTGTGGAAGAGATAAGAAATCGGATGAAGAAAACATGGGTAAGGAAGAGTGAATCTGATGAAGGAAATAAGCCCGCACTAGAAGCAGTTTTTGGTAATTCCTTCAAAAATTAATCTTAGACCATTGGCCTAGGGGGAGTTTTTCAAGAAAATGCTTTGTCCCCCTATCAGCAGTTGGCACCAGAATGTAGGAAATTATCAGTAGTTGTGCTAGTGTTTTACAAGTGTATCGGTGGTCATTTGTGCAGAAATTTGAGAAGTAGAAGTTCTGCAGGTGAATTCTTCTTTTGTTGTCTAAGAAAATAGAGTATATGAAACACCTAGGGAAAAACATTTAGTGTGATAAAAAGGTTAGGTGTGCAAGTTATAAAAGGGTATTTGGAACCCTCATTTGTTACTGTGCATTGAAGAAGAATAGAAGGAGAGCCTTTGTAGTAGAATTTTGAAGGAGTAATTTTGGTGGTGAATTCCTCAGGTATTTTTGTTGCTTGTAGAATTCTCACTCAATTTGGTGTTCAGTAGAAATTTGCTTAGTATGGAAAGAAAAATGAAGCAAATCAAAGGAATGGTGAATTTAGATGAATATAGTAGTGAGAAGGTCAGGGATGTGAAAAATTTGTTTCCAATAGATGAATTGAAATGGATTGAAAGTGTGAAACACATAAGTTTCGACATTTGGAGTGAATTTCCCTACTTTGATAACGTGAAATTCGTTAGGTTTATCCTGAACAGATTGAATAATGAGATTCTAACTCTGGATAAACCCTATCTCATTTTGAAAGAAGTGATTAAGAATCTAAGTGGATTATGTGATGTTGGGGTTATACTAAAAAAGAAGTTGATTCAAAACAAGGAATTTGAAACCCTAAACAAAGTAACTAGAGATCAGAGGGATTTGATAATTTCGACGATCAAAGATCCAATAACAAGGTACATTGCACATGGAATCTCATACAAAATCTTCTTCAAAAAAAAGGAAGGTGCAACTTCGGCAGGTGTAGTTTACATCTCTCATAAAATGATAATGGAGGATCAATATTTTGATCTGTGTGGATTGCTAAAAGATCAATTAATGGAAAATGTACAACTACCAAAGGAGGCAGATTACCCCTTCAGGTTTGGTACCTTGGTCATATGAATTGTGATGTATTTTTTGAATTTCTTGCCACATATCATTAATGTTGTATGGAAAGAAAATGAATCAGTTTGTAAATAGATTTTTGAACATTCTAATACTTTTACAAATTGCGAGCAATAGTATGCAAATTTATTCAAAGAATTTCTAGGGAAGTTTGGAGCAATAAGCATTTACATCCTAGTAACAACACTTGAATTTGGATCCTCTTCCAATGAGATTGAGAGGAAGAAGAAAAGAGCTCAAGAGATTGCTGATTACACTCCTCTGGCACACAAGACTCCAAAAATTGAAGGAAAAGGTAAAGAACAAGTGATTGTGAACATACTAGGTGAGGAATCTCATGAGTACACTCCAAGGGAAGAACAAAATATAGTAATGGCAGAAGGAAGTGATGAAGAAGGTGTTTTATCCAAAGTAAAGATACCGCAACTTATTTAGGAGAAAGATGGGATGTAGAAAATTTCCATCATATGGTTTGGGAGACCCTACTATGAGGACCTAATCAAGAGAAAACTGAGTACTTATTTTGTGCATGATAACATTGGTTTGGAGATTTTGCAGGATGTGTTTCCTGAAGAGATGATCAAATGCATTAAGGAAGCCATGGTCTCTAAGTTGCAAGACAAGAAAGAGGGAGAAATAATTCTACATCTGAAGGTGTCGTTCGGGCTATCTCTTACCAAATTAAAAAAGAAAATGAATGTGTTTAGGCAATGCATAAATACGAAAAATAACATCTACAACTATTGTCTTCATTGGCCTCATGCAGTTCGGAGATACAAAGATAAGCTGGAGTACATTGAATCTGAGTTGAACAAGATTGGTTAGGATTATAACATGTTTCAGGATCACGATGGTGTAGTCAAGAAAAGGATTCAAGAGTTGCAATCCGAGCATACAAAAGTTTATTTCACCATAAACAACCTTGTGGACACCTCTTGGAAAGTGAAGGATTTAACCGAATGCATACTAGAGCAATTAATTGAGGTTTTGAGGAAAGGAGAGAAATTAGAAGAGGCAATCACAATTCTAGAATCCATCATCCATATTATCAACCAAAAATCAGAGAACAACATCCTGATCTTAATCATTGGGATTGTAGTAGAAGCTTGGAGGAACTTTCTTCCAGAAATGAAAGATAAGTACAAGATAATTTTCTAACTTGAGTAGCAGTTGTATTTCTTCAAATTTTGATCAAATTTTTGAAAGGGAGAGAGAGTATAGTGAAAAATATGTTTTTCATTGATGTCAAAGGGGGAGAGAGAGTAGTGAAAAATTCCTTATCACTCTAAGGGGGAGTTGGAGTTATGTTTTGAAGTGGTGTTTTGCAATTTTGAACTTCAGCAGCATAATCATATTGGTTCCAACACTTAGTCATTTTTCACTAATTGTTGTCATCAATGCCAAAGGGGGAGATTGTTGGCATATGGCTTCTATTGTTGTCATTGATGGCAACCTAAGTCATTATTCTAGTATGCAAATCTGAATTTGTTCATACCGGCAAGTAGAGTAAAGAACAAAGTATTAACGAAAGATAGAATGAAGAATAGGGTATCCAGTTAGTATGTCAATCTATATGCTTCGCTGGATTATCATTTTGGGTTGTGGATCTCATGGAATTTTGTTGATCATCCATATTATCCTATTTTTAATTCTTGTACTATCACATTAATCAGTGTATGAGTTAGGAGATCCGGTAGAATGTTTTTCTGTTTATTTGTTCATGAAGGCCGACTTAGTGTATGTAGTGTGTCGCGGATGTATAAGGAGTAATTGTTTAAATATTTCTAAGTTCAAGAATTTTTTTTGGGTCCTAGCATAGCATTAGCTAACTTTGATGGTATGCATCAAATATCAATATGGATTGATCCAACAATTGGAAAATATTTTTGTTTTGTTGAAGCCGACATAAAGTGACTGAATCTTTGATAGCAGATAAATATGAGTTTGGGTAATTCATTTTGATGTATGGATGGGTGTGAAGAGTAGAGTAGATGTGTGTGCGAATATCAAAATATTAGTTGAACAAATTTTTCTTATGCAAAAGAGGATTTTTGTGAAGCGAATTAAGGCAAAGTAGAGCGAAGTGCAAAATCAGACAAAAGGTCCAGAATCTGATCTTTGCTCGCCTAACTGGAATTATATTAAGAATTTGTAGATGCCACTTTCTCAGTTCAAATTTTGTTGTAATCCAAATCTCTTGTAAGGCAGTGAGCCTTGCTGATTTTGAGCAATGAGCTCTAGGCAGTGTGCCTGAATGCATGTGCATTCTCCTTTTTCTTCATACTTTTAACAAAGTATAAATTGTGGATTAACCTCCACCGTGGTTTTTCCTCTAATAGGGTTTCCACGTAAAAATCTTGGTGTTATGGTGTTTTGATTGTTTCCTTCATGTGCTTGCATCTTTACTTTTGGTGAAATGTTGTAAATGGTATAAGGTTTGAATTGAAATTCAAATATTGTTGAACAATGATTCACCCCCCCTCTTAGTGTTCCTTGAGTCCAACAAAGCTTCCCTTTCCATTGTAGGCCAATAGTACCCAGTCCTTAGTAGTTTCTTAGCCAAGGTCATACCACTCAAATGTGAACCACAAATGTTGTTATGTACCTTAGTTAAAGAGGTCAAATCTTCCTCAGCATTTAGGCATTGTAAAAGGGTTCCTTCAATGCTCCTATAGTATAAGGTATCTCCTACGATGATAAAACGGGATGACTTCTTGAAAAAGGCTATTTTAAGATTCAGGGTTATATTAGTGGGGAGGACTCCTATTCTCAAGTAGGTGTATATATCATGATACCAGGGATCATCGGGACGAACGATTTCGCACACAAATTTAGACTCTGGTACATTGAATGTCGGTACGAGAAGCTTCTCTATGAGCAATTGTTGCTTTGGGATGTTGCATGGGATATCTAGTAATGATCCAATTGTTGCCATGGAATTTTCTGCTTTGTTATTTTCTCTAGGTATTTGCTCAAATGTGACATCAATGAATAACTCTTTGAGGCTTTCCACTAATTTCTTGTAGGGGGTCAACTTTTCGTCCTTTATTTTATATTCATTTTTTACTTGGTTGATTATGAGTTGTGAGTCTCCATAGACTTTGGCTGCTATGATCTGCCATTGGACTACAATTCTAAGCCCTGTGACAAGAGCCTCATATTTTAAAATGTTATTTGTGCAAGGGAATGACATCTTATATGATTTTGGTATGCAATCCCCTTGTGGAGTGATGAAGAAGATTCTAGCTCTTGACCCATGTTGTATGTAGGATCCATCAAAGTACATTTTCTAGTGATCTGCCACACTTAAGTTGAAGATATTCTCATTGGGGAACTCTGATACAAGTGGGTTTTCTGAATATATTGGTGCCTCTGCCAATTGATCTGCAATTTCTTGTCCTTTAATAGCCTTGCATTCCACATACTCAATGCCATGCTCTGTCAGGATCATAAGCCATTTAGTTGTTCACCTTGTGAGTGTTGCTTTAGAAAGCAGATACTTGAGAGGGTCTATCTTTGCAATGAGCTTTATCTGATGTGCTAGCATGTAATGTCTGAAATTTTGTGTGGAAAAAAAAACTACTAAGCAAGCTTTCTCAATAGATGTTTAATTTAGTTCATGCCCCACCATAGTTCTACTGATGTAATAAATGGCTCTTTCTTTCCCATTTTCATCATGTTTGGCTAGGAGAGCACCAAGGGTTGTTGTTGTTGCTGATATTTAGAGGGTCAAGGGTTTTCCTGGAATTGGCGGCATGGGAACTGGTGGTGTGAGAAAGTACTCCTTGATCTTGTTGAATGCCTCATCACACTTCTCATCCCATTTGTATGCTACCCCCTTGTGAAGTAGATGACAATATGGGATAGCCTTGTCTACTAGTTGAATTATGAATGGGTGGATGGACTAGAGTCTTCCTTGTAGACCTCTTAGCTATTTCAATGTTTTTGGTGCCTCCATTTCAAGGATTGCTTTGACTTTGGTGGGATCTACCTCGATTCCTCTCATGGATACAATGTACCCTAGGAACTTGCTTGACTGTACCCTGAAGACACACTTTTTTGGATTTAGTCGGACCTTGTATTTTTCTAGCCTGTCAAAGATGGAGCTTAGAGCTGTTATGTGATCTTGATGTTTCTTTGACTTAGCCAATATATCATCCACATAATCTTCCATAGTTTTATGGATCATATCATGAAAGATTATTGTCATGGACCTTTGATATAGCTCCTGCATTTTTCAACCCGAATGGCATCATATTCCAAAAATATGTCCCCCATGGACAAGTGAAGTTCATTTTGTGTTGTTCATCCTTAGCTATCATGATCTGGTTGTAACCTATGAATCTATCCATTAGTGATAACATCTCATGTCCTGCCATCATATCCAAAATCATGTTAATGTTTGGGAGAGGGAAATCATCCTTGGGACATGCTTTGTTCAAATCTTTGAAGTCAGTACAAATGCAGAGCCCCCAGTGGGATTTGAAACAGGTACAAGATTTGAGACCCACTCTAGATAATCAATTGATCGTATGAACCCTGCATCTAGGAGTTTCTGTAATTCCATCTTGACCAATAATGCAATCTAGGGATGCATCTTCCTTAGCTTTTGTCTTACTGGCTTTGCTTAAAGATAGACAACTAGGTGGTCAACCACAACTTCTAGATCAAGCCTAGGCATGCCAACATAGGTCCATGCAAAATTTATCTTCCTTTCCTTTAGGAACACAAATAGGAGTTCTTGCTCTTCTGTCAGAAGTGATTTTGCATAGAAGGTGATAAGTGGCATTTCTTCTGTTCCCAAGTTGACTGGATTGTACTTCTTTGCTAATACTAGTGACTTCTCTTGATGAATTGCACTAAGAGGAAGATTGAATCCTTCATCCTCTAGCACCTCAAAGAGATTTTCACCATTGGATGTGTCCTTTATTTTTACTATTTTTGGGTTGGAGAGTGCCATAGTGTGGTTTTCACTCAAAGAACTAGAGATTATTCTTAAATTTTTACTTTTGTGTCTGAAGGGTTCAATCATTTCCCTGTAATAGGAATGTGTGTCTAGTATGATGTTGAACCCAACTTTGTGATCTCCACATGGTACCATATCCCATAATCCCATGAATTTTGAGAGCGCCTCACCATTTTTGAATGTGTCCAAAATTGGTGGTCCTCTTTGGTCGTAATCAATGAGTTAGGGATAGACTAAGTTTATCTCATGGGTTTTGTTGTTTGACTCAAAAGATAGGGTACTAATCATAAGAAGGGAGGAATCCTTAAATAGCATGGGTAAATCAGTTATGGGATCCTCATTGCTACATACATCGATTATGTCAAAGGTAAAGTTATCTATGACTTGACCTATGGATACTGGTAACTGAAGGGTGGATGCTGATAGTTGAGGGGGATTTTTGACCTTTCTAACTAGGGCACCCTTTCCAAGTATGGTTACCTTTAGAGGGGTACATCTGAGGCCAAGATTTCTCATATGCTTCTTTGGAATGAGAGGTACTAGAAGACCATTGTCATTCTATCCAAGTTTCTTGTTTTTGTTATAGCCCATACCAATCATCATTTGTAGTCCTTTGCTACTTTCATCCATGGGAAGATCAGGTGTGGTCCTTTCATCTTGGTACAACAAGCTTGATATGTCTCTTTCATCTACCACTTCCTAACTTAGATCTCCCCAACATCTAAATCGAGAGGGGTCCACTTTGAAGGTTTGGGATGATGTTTTAGCTGGTTGGGTTTGCTCGTGAGACATAGGAGATTGAGGTAACTCTCCTATTACAAAAGAACTTTTCTTCATTCTATAATCTCCACATCCATTGTCCTGGATAATGACCTTTATTTCAGAGATATCAAGAATGGCGGGTGCCTTTTTCTTAGAAGTGGAGGCTAAAGCAGTTGGGTGACCTACATATGGAGTTGTAGGGCCTTCATCATTCTTTGGGACTTGAGGGATTTTATAGTACTTTGCTTCTAGGTTCTTGCAGTAATAAAAAGGCTTAGGGTCACCATGGACTGTGACCTCTTGATTTTGATATGGGAATTTGATGCATTGATGGAAAGTAGATGCAACTACTTGCATCCCATGGATCCATGGATGCCCCAGAAGAATATTATAAGGTAAATCAAGGTCAAGGACCTGACATGTGGTTTGCATGCAGGTTGGCCCTACTTGAATAGGGAGTTGAATAGTGCCTTGAGACACTCTTGCATGATCATCATATGCTCTGATTGTGACACCTTTATCCTTTTCAATGGCATCCTCAGAGAATCCTAGATTCTTTATTAGTTTGAGTGAATAGATATTTAGACCTGCACCCCCATCCACCAAGACCCTTTTGACTTTGTTTTTATGAACCAAGACTTCAAGATGGAGTTCCCAATTATAAGATGGTTGGGTGGGAAAGTCCTGATCCAAAAATATTAGGAGATTTGGGGTGGTGATGTGTCTGACCATAGCTTGGAATTGGTCAACATCAAGATCTGTGGAGACGGTGGATGAAGCCAATGCTTCCTGTAGGATTTTTCTATGTGCGGGTGAGATCTTCAACAACTCCATGATGGAGATATAAGTGGGGGTTCTTTTCAGTTGGTCCAAGACATTGTAGCCATTGGGAACGGATTTTGGATTTGAGGTAGATACTCTAGGTGGTTGGGATGATCCTACAATGGTAACTTTTTTGCCATGTGTGGTGACTCCACAATCAGATTTGGCTACCTTGATGTTAACAACAATGAACCATTCATCTAGGGATGTGAAAAAATGATCATACACATGGTTTACATTGTCATACTTTTTCTTTCCATGTTTATTCCCTTTTTTATGATCTGGCATCAGATTCGTGTATATTTTAAGGTCTTGATTTCCAGCTAGTTGTTCAACATTTATGATTTTGCATCGATGAGGTCTTGGATTAGATTTTTCAGCCTCATGCAATTGGTTGTTGTGTGCCCCTTGATTTTATGAAAATCACAAAGGTGGTTTTCATTATACCATGGTGGTTTTACTTGGGGCTCTTGGTAATTCTCATGAACAAGAATTTTGATGAGATTCTCATTTACCAACTTCTTCATGACCGATTCAATTGGTTCCCCAAGGGATGTGTATTTTAACTTGGGGGGGTATTTATTTCATGGGGGTGGTCCCCCTTGATTATTCAGATTGTTGACTTGATTGTTGAGTGGTTGTTGTGATAGTGCATTACCTTGTGTGTTGTTTTGATTGTTGCCTTCTGGTTGTTGGTATGTTTGTCTGTTTTGTTTTGGAGCACTGATTATGACCTTGGCATCAACCACACCATCGTTAGTGATGTTTTTGTTCTTTGCCCATGTGCGAGGTTTCTTGTTGTAACTAGTGGATGGGTGACTATCTTGATATTCTTGATACGTGGGTGTCCCCCATTGTGCAATAAGGGATCTTTCGATGTTGAGCACCTTGGGGATCAAATGGCCGTATGTGGTGATACATTGCATCTTTAGGTGGAATGAAAAGGTTTTCTCAAGAATTGAAATGATGGTGCAGATTTCTTGTTCCTCTGGCATGTTCCATTTTCTCTTGTTGGCCTTGGATCACCACCATTGTAAGAATGCATGAAATGATTCCCCTTTAGCTTGTTTGAGCGTAGATAGTTCCTCTAGACTAACATCCATGCCAATGTTGAATGCACAATTTTTTATGAATGCATCTATGTTTTCTTGGAACTTTTTAATTCTAGGAGGAAGGTGAGAAAACCATTCCATGGAATGGCCAGCTAAACTTTGAGGGAACAACCACATCAGATATGTATCGTCAGATGCGACCTCCATGCAATGTACTTGGAATTCCTTGATGTGATCTTCAGGGTTTCCCATTCCATGATATTTTTCAAATTTAGGGATTTCAAACCCCTTTGGGAATGGTACCATTGCAAGGCTCTTGTTGAAAGGATAGGGCCACAAATTGCTTGGTGTTTTCATTGTTTTCCCTTATTGAAGATCTAGCACCTATTTCGAGAGCAACTTTATTTGTGTTGTCATGTCATTTTATAGGTCGAGAGGTGGAGTGAACAATTTTTGAGGTGGTTGAAATGTTCAAGTGATGGGTGGAGTGTTGGGTATGTTGGTGGGAGTTTGTTTCAAGCTCTGTTGTGTAATCAATGCTTGTTGATATTCCTGCATTTGCTATTGTGCCAACAATGCTTGTTGTTGGTCTTGTTTTTGTGCTAACAATGCTTGTTGTTGGTCTTGCTACTGTTGTGCCAACAATGCTTGTTGTTGGGCTAGTAATTTGGCTGCTTCTTATTGCACTTAATATTTTTCTAGGGCTTGTTGGTATGCTTGTTGATGAGCTACTTGGTATTGTGCATGTGCTTGCGCTTGCTAAGCTTGATATTGGGCTTGTGCCTGGGCTTGAGCTTGTTGGATTGCTTGTGCAACCTAGGCAACCTATGCAACTTGTGCGGCTTGTGCAGCTTGAGCTACTTGCACAACTTGGGCAGCTTTGGTGGCTTGTTGTTGTTGGAACAAAGCTTGAGCTCAAGCCGCTTGTTGCGCTTGTTGTCCTTGTTGTTCCTCTGCTTGTTGAGTAGCTTGCATGTTTTGTGCTTGTTGAGCTTGGAACTGGTAAAGTGCATTTTGATAGTTTGTTGAGTTGCTTGTAATGTGATGCTATATGGTTTTGCCACATTTGGTCTTGGTGGTGGTGGTGGTGGTGGATTTAGAATGGTGTTTGTTGTTGTGATGAGAGGTGTCATTGAATTGATGATAGGAATTTGTGTGGTGGATGGTGCAATTAATATGCTTGGTCCTTGTGAGACCACATTTATGGATGGTTCAACAATTGCTTGTGTTGTTTGGATGGTTGCCACCTGTTGTTGCGATATCGATTGCATGATTGGAAGATTGGGTGTGATGTTTTGATTTATGATTGGGGTTTTTTTTTGATTTTTTTGATTGATGGTTGGTAAAGGGGGTTGCCCTAAACTAAGGAGTTGTGTGGATGTTAATGGTATGTTCCCTTGGGGAAATGATGATGATGAGGGGTCAAAGATTCCCCCTTGTCCAAATAATCCACCCTCTCCTTGTGAATTCATGGGGAGAGAGGTTTGTGTGTTGAGAGGATATTTTGGTGTTGCGTGAAAAGAGGATGGGTCATTGGGGTCATGAAAGGTGAGAAAAATGTATGGGTGTAATGGATTTTGAGGAACAAATTGACCCAAGATAGTGTTTGCATCCAAATCTTGGTTGTTTACAAGTGGTTTTTTTGAAAAGCATGAAGTAATAAGCTCCCCTTGTTGACAATTGGTTAGGTTGGAGCAATGGATGATGTGATTTGTGGGATGGTTTGAGTGATTCTTTGAAAGGATGGTGTGAATGATACCGATGCAATAATCGGCAAGAGGTTTCTCCACAAGAGTTCTCACATCATAGTCAGAAGGGAGTTTAGCCCTTTCTTTTTCCAATTTTAGCATGTATTGTGAGGGATTAAGTTTCATCATGGAATTGACAATTTTGTGAGTCTCAATATTTTGGACCATTTCAATGATTTCATCTTGAGTCATCCCTAGAACATTGTTGGTGATGTCTTCCACTTTTCCATCTTCTTCTTGAGAATCTTGCAGAAGTGGAGGAAGATTGAGTGTGGGATAGTTAGACCCAATGGGATTGATTTTGGGTGTGGTTTGACTCAAGTCACTCGAAGTGGATGTTTCTTTGTTTGTTTCCATGTTCTTCATGTGTTGAGATCTAGTTTGGACCACAAAATGAGGATCAATTTTCAAGAATGTGGGAGGTGAACCTCTAACTCCTTGGATTGATCTAAACTTTAGGTACAAAAAAGAAAGTCTAAGATATTAAGGATCAAATGATGATGATGAGAAAATGAAAGATGGATGATTGGTGAATGATTTAACTCTTAGGGAACCTTCAAGAGGATACTAAACTTTAGGACTTTTGGTTTGATGTTTGATTTGGTTTTCGATCTTTGATTTTGATTTCGATTGGATTTGGTTTGGAAAATGAACTCATAAAATCTAAGAGGTTGGATGTTTTCCTAGAGTAAACTTGTTCACAATATGATATTTTAACTAAGTGTGTAAAGAAGGATTCATCTACACACACCTAGTCAAACAAGATGATTTTGATTTTGATTTCAAAGGATTTCCCCAAATTTTAGCATGAAGGATTTTTTCAATATTTCCAAGAGTTGTTTGTGAGATGGATTTTGATTTTGATGTTTTGAGGGATGGATGAAGGTTTTGATTCTGATCCTAAGAGACTTAGAGAGTGATGCATGGGCATCCTTGGTTCTTGGAAATCTTGCATCAACCAAAAATATTTTCCTTTCAGTTTTGTTCTTGTTTTGGTTCTTTCTCAGTTCATGTTGGTGGATTCGTCATCTTTGCTCACCAGACCCTATGGATCTTGGACTACATCGTCTACATGTTCATATTCTTTATTCCAATATTTGAGTGCGATTGGATATTTTTTCGGCAAGTTATCACTTCCGTAATTCTTGGTAGTTTCTTGTACCGACATCAAAATAATTTCAAAATTTCGGCCCATTCGATTGTTGTTGATCGTCCCCGTAACTTGTGGATCTTAACGGTGTGATTTTATTTGTTTCTGGGTGTGTCCCCGACCTTCATTTTAGGTCCACACTCCATCTTATGCACCTGTTGAAGAATAATTCAAATTTGAGACTGACCTATTCATGCGCACGTTACATTTTCTTTCCTTGGAGAATGTGATGATCTTTGGCCAACACGGATGTTTCCAGAATTGTGGATATGATATAAAGCTTGCAATAGATCAATAGTAGAGAGTAGTGGATAGAAAAGAATAGATAGATAAGTTTGGTTTTAGAATTGTAATATTTTTGTTGGCATATAAGAGAACATTGGAATGTTGTATTTCTAAGCATGTTGTTTAGGCCTATGAACTGAATCTATAAGCTCAGATGTTACCGGTCGAATGTAGCTGCGATTTTCTATTAATGAGAATTTTTTAACCTAAATTTTCCTCCATATTCCATGTTTCTATCATTGTGTTACTACTACTGCATGGTCCAGATTGTTTTCTTTGAGGACCCTCCTACCGTGGCGGCACCAGATTGGTATCAGAGTGAGCTTTGATTTGTGTGAGGTTGACAGAATTTGTAGAGTCTTGTAAAAGAATTGTTGTGGGGTAGTGGATTTTGGATCTGACCTGTAGTTGTAAAAGACTATTGTAAAGATGGCTGGAAGAAGAAATGTAAGAGGAAATGGGGCGTGTGGAAATACAGACCAAGCTATAATAGAGATGCTAAGAGGAATTGCTGTTAGATTAGATGCAGTTGAAGCAGCCTAGAGAAGAGGTTGACCAGTTGATGATGTGAGTGATGAAGAGGTAGAAGTTTAGGAAGAAGGAGGAAGAGAAGAACAACCTAGCTTGGATCAGGGGGAAGAAAGGTTCATAAGAGCCCTAACTAGAGAAAATAGGAAGCCACATTTCAATCCACTAGACTATACTGGTAAGTTGGATTCAAAAGAATTGTTTGATTGGATAATAGAGATGGAAAAGTATTTTGAATTTGAAGGTACCATTGAAGATAAGAAGGTGAAATTTGCTTGTAAAAATTTGAGAGGACATGCATCCCTCTGGTGGGAACATTTGCAGATAGATAGACAAAGAAGAGGGAAAGGAGAGATAAAATCTTGGGATTGAATGGTGAATAAGTTGAAGACAAAGTTTATGCCTACAAACTATCAGAGTAGTTTGTTCCAAAAATTACAAAATTTGAAACAGAAAGATTCGAGTGTGATAGAGTATACTGAGGAGTTCTATAAATTGAATATCAGATTTGGACATTCGGAGGATGAGATGGAGCAAGTAGCCAGATATGTGAATGGTTTGAGGTCATCTATATAGGATGAGATTAATTTGATCAAGTTATAGAATGTCGAGGAGGCATATCAATGCGCCCTCAAAGCAAAAGAGAAGATGAATAAGAGACATGAGTAGAGACAGAGAAGAAGAGGTGGAATATTTCAAAGAGGAAGGACTTTTGTTGGAGGAGGAAGAGGACCTTTTCCAAATTAGAACAAGGATAAGGAGGTTAGTAAGAATGATAATACATATCAGAAAAGTGATGGAAACTCATATAGAAGAGGGGGATACGGTGGTTACCGAAATGAAGGACATAGAATAGATGATAGAGGACAAGAGAAGAGGGTATTTAGAGGAACTTGCTACAAATGTGGTGGAGAAGGACATAGAGCATTTGAATGCAATCAAGGAGAGACAAGTAGAAAGATGGAGAACAAAAAAAGAACAACCTTTGTCGAGGAAGATCATATTGGATCATCAAACAAACCGGAAGAAGGGCAAGTACTTGTGAATAGAAGAGTATTATGTCAGAGTGAGTTGGAGCAGGAACTATTGCAGAGGAAGAATTTGTTCTAGACAAGATGTAGGGTAGCTGGTAAATGTTGCAAGGTGATAGTTGATAGTGGAAATTTTTAGAACCTGGTCTCTGAGGAGATGGTGACTAAGTTGAAGTTGGAAATATTGAAGCACCCGAACCCATACCAGATAGCATGGATACAAGATGAACATAAGATTATGGTAAGTGAACAATGTTTAGTGAAATTGAAGATTGTAAATTATCATGATGAAGTTTTGTGTGATATCATGCCTATGGATATATGTCATATTTTGTTGGGAAGGCCTTGGTAGTATGATAGATAGGCTATTCATGATGGAAAGAAGAATATATACACTATTGTTGCTAATGGGATGAAGCAAATTTTGTTGCCATTAGAAGATGTTCCTACAGTTGAAGTGTGTACGAATGCTAGGGTTTGTCTAGTTGACGAAAGAAGATTCCTAGATGGATTGAGACATGAGAATGTGTGTTATGCCTTAGTTCCTAAGAAGGCTAAAGATTTGAAGTATGTGGAAGAACACCCAAAAGAGATAAAGGAGTTGCTAACAGAATATGAGATCATTTCAGATAATGTACCTGATGGATTACCACCTATAAGGAGCATTAGTCATTGCATGGATTTGATTCTTGGAGTTAGTTTTCCTAATAAAGTAGCTCACTGGATGACACCTATAGAGAATGAAGAGTTGAATAGACAAGTGCAAGAATTGTTAAGGAAGGGTTTGACCAGAGAAAGCTTAAGCCCATGTGCAGTACCTGTTGTATTGGCACTTAAGAAGGATGGAGAATGGAGAATGTGTATAGATTCAAGAGCCATAAATAAGATCATAGTGAAGTATAGATTTCCTTTACCTTGGATGGATGAAATTATGGATTGTTTGAGTGGAGCCAGATACTTTACAAAGATAGATTTGAATAGTGGATATCATCAGATCAGAATCAGAGAAGGGGATGAGTGGAAAACAACATTTAAGAAAAATGAAGGATTGTATGAGTGGTTGGTGATTCCTTTTGGATTGAAAAATGCACCGAGTACTTTCATGAGATTGATGAATGAGGTATTGAAGAAACTCTTGGGTAAGTTTGTGATTGTTTACTTGGATGAAATCTTGATTTTCAACAAGAGTAGAGAAGAACATTTGTTGCATATTCGACAAGTTTTGCAGAGGTTGAGAGAGGAACAATTGTTGATAAACATCAAGAAATGTAGTTTCATGAAGGAGGAATTGGTATACCTAGGATTTGTGATATCTATGGAAGGACTGAAGATGGATCCTAAGAAAATTAGAGCAATTTTTGAATGGCTTACACCTAAAAGCATTGGAGAGGTAAGATCTTTTCATGGATTGGCTAGTTTCTACCGAAAGTTCATTAGGAATTTCAGTTCTATTTATAGCCCTATGATAAAAAAAACTGAGAGGAGATAGGAATGAATTTAAATGGACATCTGGAGCAGATCGACATTTTTAATTATTGAAGTAGAAGGTGACTGAGCAGCCTGTGTTGGCTTTACCAAATTTTACTAAGATATTTCAAGTAGACTATGATGCAAGTGGGAATCCAATTGGAGCAGTGTTGAGTTAGGAAGGAAGACCTATATCTTATTTCAGTGAGAAATTGAATGATGCTAGGAGAAGATATTTAGTGTATAATTAGGAATTTATGTTATAATTCAAGACTTGAAGAAGTGGAGACATTATTTGTTACCTAGGGAATTTGTGTTGTATATGGATGATCAGGCATTACAATATTTGGACAGTCAAGGTAAGTTGAATCAGAGACACATGAAATGGGTAGAGTTCTTGCAGAGTTATACTTTTGTTCTGAAGCATAGGAGTGGAAAGTCAAATAGAATTGCTGATGAATTGAGTAGGAGAAGGAATTTGCTAACAAAAATGAAAGTGGAGGTATTAGGCTTTGATGAGTTGAAGAACTTGTATGAGAAAGACCCAAATTTTGCAGGATAGAAGCCAGTGGTTGGATTATTTCATTTAGGAGGATATGTTTTTCAAAGGAGGTTAGTTGTCTATACCCCAAAGTTCATTGAGGGAAAACTTGGTGAAAGAAAAGCATAGTGGAGGTTTGGCAGGACATCTTGGAATTGATAAGACGATAGCATTGGTGAGTGAGAACTATTTTGGCCATAGATTTATAAGGATGTTTGGAGATTTGTGCTGAGTTGTAGAGTTTTTCAAGTTGTAAAAGGGAGTAGTCAGAATGTAGGATTGTATAAACCTTTGACAGGTCCAAAAAGACCTTGGGAGTATATCAACATGGATTTCATACTTGGATTGTTGAAGACACGGAGAGGTAATGATTCAATATTTGTAGTGGTAGACAGATTTTGTAAGATGGCATATTTCATACCTTGTAGAAAGACAATAGATGCAATGCATGTAGCAGATTTATTTTTCAAGGAACTGGTTAGATTGCGTGGCTTACCTAGGAGTATTGTTTTAGAAATAGATGTAAATTTTGTTGGTTACTTTTGGAGAACACTTTGGAAGAAGTTGAAGATGGATTTGAGGTTTAGTTCTATGTTTCACCCATAGATTGATGGATAGATAGAAGTAGTGAACAAGAGCTTGGGAAATTTGCTGAGATGTTTGGTTGGAGACTGGAAGTTGGGATGTAGTCCTGGCACAAGCAGAGTTTGCATACAATAATTCAATGAATAGGAGTACAAGGAGAACACCTTTTGAGATTGTTACTGGAGTTCATCCTAGAGGTATATCCGAATTAACAGACATTATTATGGAAGCTAAAAGGAGTGTAGAAGTAGAGGAATTTGCAGAACATATAAAGAAAGTACATATTCAAGTGAAACAACAATTGGAAAATGTGAACTGAAAGTATAAGGAGAAGGAAGATGAAAAGAAGAGACGTAAGGAGTTTGAAGTTGGAGATGAAGTGATGGTATATTTGAGGAAGGAAATATTTCCAGTTGGGACATACAACAAGCTGAAGATTAGGAAGTTTGGACCTTGTAAGATCTTGAGGAATTTTGATTCAGGAAATGCATACAAAGTAGAGTTACCGGAAGGTATGGGTATATCACCTATATTCAATATCGCATATCTACATCAGTATTATGAAGCAGAATTTAGTAAGGACAATACAATGGAATTGGGGAATTAGTTTCCTAAACAATAGTCAAATGGTATTAAGGAGGTTCTGGATATCAAAGATGGGAGGAAGACTCATGGAAGATAGTATAAAGAATATCTTGTGAAGTGGAGAGATAGACCAGTGGAGGATTCTTCATGGATTTCTTAGGCTGAGGTAGACCATCTCGATTTTCCTTTGGCCCATGCAAAGTGAGAGACTCACTTTTTATTAACCACGGATTTTTTATGCAGGAGCATCATTAGTTCTTGGAAATCTTGCATCAACCAAAAATATTTTCCTTTCAGTTTTGTTCTTGTTCTGATTCTTTCTCAATTCATGTTGGTGGATTCATCATCTTTGCTCACCAGACCTTGTGGATCTTGGAATACATCAGCTACATGTTCATCTTCTTTATTCCAAGATTTGAGCGCGATTGGATCTTTTTCCAGCAAGTTATCACTTCTGAAATTCTTGGTAGGTTCTTGAACCAGCATTGGAACAATCTCAAACTTTTGGCCCGTTCGATCATTATGGATCATCCATGTAACTTGTAGATATTAACAGTGTTATTTTATTTGTTTTGGGTGTGTCCCCGACCTTCATTTTAGGTCCACACTCCATCTTACACACCTGTTGAAGAATAATTCAAATTTGAGACTGACCTATTCATGTGCACGTTACATTTTCTTTCCTTGGAGAATGTGATAATCTTTGGTCAATGTGGATGTTTCTAGAATTGGGGATATGCTATAAAGCTTGTAATAGATTAGTAGTAGAGAGTAGTGGATAGAAAAGAATAGATAGATTAGTTTGGTTTTAGATTTGTAATATTTTTGTTGGCATATAAGAGCACATTGGAATGTATTATTTCAAAGCATATCGTTCAGGCCTGTGAGCCAAATCTGTAAGCCCAGATGTTCCCGGTCAAATGTAACTGAGATTTTCTATTAATGAGAATGTTTTAACCTGCATTTTTCTCCATATTTCGTGTTACTTTCATTTTGTTACTCATGTTGCACAGTTTGGATGTTTCTCTTTGAGGACCCTCCTACCGTGGTTGCACCAGACAGACTTTGTTTACTAGACCTAGGTGTTTAAGAACATGCTATACTTACTATGTGAGATACTCAAACCTTTGAAAAATTCTTGGATTTTGACAATAGTAAAATGAATACAAATTTGGATTGTTCTTTGATGCACGTTTGTAAAATTTGAAGGTCAATCTTTCTCTAAATTCATAAAGCATAGACAAAAGTTTCTTGCAAACTTTTTGACTTATACCTTTGTACTTTGGTTTTCAGATTTTGATCTTTTGGAAAATCATTTGGGAGAGCACATGTGTGGGGTCCAATTATTTCTTATATTTTCTTAATGAGTCCTTTTTACCAAAAACACTTTCTTGATCAAGTTTTCAAACTAAATGTCTAATGTCCCACTTTCTTCTCATCCCACAAAGTCCATTATGTGGAAATCAAGGAAATTAAGGCCATAGTCCCCTAATGTTGACTTTAGTGGGAGAAAATTGAGATGTAAATTCAAATGCTTAGAATCCTCTAAGGATAGAATCCCTAGGGAAAGCAATAGCACTTGAATTTTTTCAAAAGTATTTGCTTTCTCTAAAGGGTTTGAAATTTGATGATCATTGTTGAATGTTTGTTTTCCAATGTTTTCGATCTAAGTAAAGTGTTTTCATTCCAAAATAATGCAAAAAACTATGGATAGAAAGAGAATATTTGTTGAATTCCCACTTGGATAAATCCAGTTGGGCTTATTCTTGGTGGATGATTAAAAGCTTGACCACACTGGCTCCCCTCCATAGCACTCACTTCTATGGGTCAGCCAAGCTTTAGTAACTGTGAAACTCCCATGGAATACTTCTTATCTCTACCAAGAACCGTAAGAATGTGGAATGGCTTCAAAACAATCATTCTTGCACCAACAAATAGTAAGGATTTTGGATTCTACACAAATTGGTTCTTAATCAGGGTGATCGAGAACATGGCACCTTGTGAGCATCCAACAAGGCACTAAAGGCTTTAATCAATCCTACTAGGGGCTCTTATACTTTTTAAAGTAGTACCCCATTCTGAAAGACACTGTATAGCTAAGGCCTACATACCATTGGACTTGAGAGTTTAGTCTTATCCTTTTATATACCAACATGAGTGAAAAATTAGTTGGAGTCGCCTTCAAATTTGTCTTAGGAAGGCCCCTCTTAAGATAAAAAAAAGAGAGCATCGACATTCGTAGTTCGATCAATCTTTGTTTGCGTGAACAAAGAGAGAACACATGCGATATACTTAACTCACACTAGCAATATTTTGTTCAATTTTTAAAAAACCCAAATTAAAGAGTGGAGACAATCTTTTGGACAAATTAATATCACCAAAAGACTTATGATTCTCAAGATCGCCATGAAGCGTAAGAGAAGTGAATACACCTTTTAAATTATGTTAACTTGTAAAAAATATTACAAAACATGAAAAAAACATGTTCATTTTAACTTCAAAAGCAATAGTGGATTCTTTTTATAGCACCAAGATAAAGTGTGAAGTTTATTTGTTCAATTTTAGAATTAAAAACAAACTCTAGTAAGTTCCTAAAGTTTTTTTTAATCCCTTTGATTTGTTCTTTTTAAGCCCAAATGAAATTTATTTGAATCCTAAAAACTTGAAGATAATAAAGGACTTAAAAATGGGATTATACTTGCTCCCAAAGTGTTTGAAAACACTTGATAAAATCATATGATGATGCTATAAGAAGTCTTCTCCTCATTTCTTCCTTCCCTTCTTGATTTCCTAACCTCCAAAATTTCTCATAACGTTAGATGAGATCAAGAAACAAGAAGATATAAGGGTTAGATGAATGATTAAGCATAAAAACCCTAAAATTTAGACCACATTATGATGTGTTTTGACTTTAGATGTAAAATTAAAAATTTTAACTACAGAAAAATTGAGAAAAACTTACATAATTGAGTAGCTTATAAAATTATACCCCATTTCAAAAAAAAAATATTCGAAAAAGACCTTCGTATGACCAAGATATGCCCATTTTAAGATTGACTATAAAAGTGCTAAGACAATGAATAGGTGCGCTAAAACAGTGAACAGATGCACTAAAATAGTAAAAAAATGCACTAAAACAATAAATAGATGCTAAAATAGTTAATAGATGTACTAAAATAGTAAACAAATGTGCTTGAAGATGTCCAGGATCTTCTAAACAGAGCTTGGATGCACCAAAAGTCACCACCTATGCATTGAAAGAAGCCATAGGTGTGCTACATTGAGATTTGAACATATTGAAAGCAACAAAATTGACCAAAAAGTAATGTTAAATTTGAGATTTTTCCCTCCCTCTAGTGCCAAAATGTGAATGGTGGATCTAGACCTGCACAAACACAAACAACAAACACAATATTAGTCAATTATGCAAATCAAAACCATCATTCCCCATAAGATTCATTTGAAACATGAAGAACAAGAAATAAAGTAAAGAACACAAATGAAAGCAAACTAAATCTTATTCAAATGCTCAAACTCTCAATCCCATGGGGGAATTGGTGCTATTTTGATGTGAAAAATAGCCTCTTCCCAATTCCTTGCAAGCTTGATGATGATCAATGGTGCTCCATGATAAAATTTTCCATAACCTAGCTATGAAATTGATATAAACTATGAAACCTGGATGAGAATGGATGAAATTGCTCAAAACATGAAGATAATGATTTTGCATAAAGTTGTGGATCCCAAATTAGTATGAGAGCTCTTCATTTATAGGAGAGAAGGATGGAAGAATGACAAAAAAGGATGAATGTGGGACTAAATATAAGCCATTGACATTGTGCCACTTGTCAACATGTGAATGGAGAGAGGTGGAGCACATTTTGATGAATGTGCAAATAAATGCTATTAGGTGGATATTTGAATTTGGAGAAGTGACATGTTGGAGGGAGATGAAAGAAGAGTTAATGACACTTGGCTCAAGAAAAAGGATATGCAAGAGGCTTTTAATGCCTTGTTGGATGGACAAGTCCTTTTGGGAGGGAGAATTCAAAATGAGGGAATATTCCAACTTGATGCCCTTTTGAATGAAAATAGATGAATTTATAAATCAAATAAATTGATTTACTTGCACAAGTTGCAAAATCTAGAGGATTGGATGGATTAGAGTTAGTGTTAATAAGGATTTGATTAGCTTACATGGAGATTAGCTTGATTTGACACTTTGACTTAGATTTTTGGATTTATTTAAATCAAAATGAGAGGAATATGAATATTAGATTTAATTAAATAAAGTTGGATTTATTTAATTAAAAGGGGATGGTGTTAGACTTAAATCAAATAAAGGTTAGTTTATTTAATTTAAAGGAGATGACTTTAGAACTTAATTAAATAAAATGAATTATTTAATTAAACAGAATAATTTATTTAATTAATAGGAGATAATGATTTAATTAGATAAAATTGATTTATTTAATTAAAAGATGAAATATGATGAATTTAATCAAATAAGGGTTATTTGACTAAATGGTTAGTAGAGAAATGATTGGATGAGCTGGTGTTAGTAAATTAGGAATAGATGCATGGGATCAATCAATATTACTTGTCTACATTTTGGCCCTCTTTGAAGCAATGTACTTGTTGCATTGGTTCTTTACTATTATAGGAGAGATGGAGGAATGAGCCAAAAGGATGAATGTGGGACAAAACATCAACCAATAACAAAATGCCACTTGCCAACATGTGAATGGAGAGAGGTGGAGCACATTTTGATGAATGTGCAAATACATGCTATTAGGTGGATATTTAAATTTGAAGAAGTGACATGTTGGAGGGAGATGAAAGAAGAGTTAATGCCACTTGGCTCAAGAAAAAGGATATGCAAGAGACCTTTAATGCTTTGGTGGATGGATAAGTCCTTTTGGGAGGGAGAATTCAAATTTGAAGAATATTCCAACTTAATGCCTTTTTGAATGAAAATGGATGAATTTATAAATCAATTAAATTGATTTGCATGCACAAGTTGCAAAATCTAGAGGATTTGATGGATTAGAGTTAGGATTCATCATGATTTGATTAACTTAGATGGAGATTAGATGATTTGACACTTTGACTTAGATTTTTGGGTTTATTTAAATCAAAATAGAGAGGAATATGAATATTATATTTAATTAAATAAATTTGGATTTATTTAATTAAAAGAGGAGAATAGGATTAATTAAACAAAATAATTTATTTAATTAATAGGAGATAATGATTTAATTAGATAAAATTGATTTATTTAATTAAAATAAATATGATGAATTTAATCAAATAAGGGTTATTTGATTAAATCGTTAGCAGAAAAGATGATTTTGGTTGAACTGGTGTTAGTAAATCAGGATTAGGTGCATGGGATCAATCAATATATTTTACATGTCTACACCCTCTATCTCTCTCCTCTCTACCATTAACCCTTAACCCTAAACCCTTAACCCTTAAACCCTAGACTCTTAAACCATAAACCCTTAAACCCTCTACCCTCTACTCTTAACCATCTACCCTCTATCTCTATCCACTCCTCTCCTCTCTCACTATATATATATATATATATATATATATATATATATATATATATATATATATATATATATATATATATATATATATATATATATATATATATATATCCCTCTCTCTCTCCCCTAAACCCTCTACCCTCTATTCTTAAACCCTCAAACAACCAACCCTAAACCCTAAACCCTAAACCCTTAAACCCATAAAATCTCTACCCTAATCCATCAACCCTCTACCCTCAACCCTAAACCATCAACCCTAAATCCTTAAACCTTCTACCCTCTATCCTCAACCCTAATAACTCAACCCTATACCCTAAACCCAATGCCCTAAACCATCAACCGTATAGGTCCTCAACCCTATACCCTCAATTCTCAACCCTCTACCTTGTACATTGGATCCTTAACACTCATATATATTTTTGTCTCCCTCCTCTTCTCTCCTTCTCTCTATCTCACTTATATCTCCATCTCTCCCTCCCTCCATTGCTCCCTCTCTACCCTAATCCATAAACCCTATATCCTCAACACTTAAACCCTTAAACTCTCAACTCTAAACCTTAAACCCTCAACCCTCAACCCTTAAACCCTCTACCCTCTACCCTCTACCCTCCACCCTAATCCATCAACCCTTAAATCATTAAACCCAAGTAAATTCTCTACCCTAATCCCTCAATCATCAACCCTTAATCCCTCTACACTTAAACCCTCTACCCTCTACCCTTAAACCCTAATCCCTCAACCCCTATACCCTCTACCTTCTACAATGGACCCTCAACCCTAATCCCTCAACCTTATACCCTCAACCCTCTACCCTAAACCCTAAACCCTCAAACCTAAACCCTTAAACCCTCTACCCTCTACCCTATATATTAAACCCTCGACACTTAAACCCTCAACCCCTATACCCTCTATGCTATACATTGGACCCTCAACCTTAATCCTTCAACCATATACCCTCAAACCTGTACCCTAAACCATAAACCTTATACCCTCAACCTGAAACCATCAACCCTAAACCCTTAAATCATAAACCCTTAAAACTTCTACCCTCAACCCTAAACCCTAATCCCTCAACCCTTAAACCCTTAAACCTAAGTAAACTCTCTACCCTAATCCCTCGACCCTCAAACCTTAATCCTTCTACCCTCAACTCTCAACCATTAAACCCTGCTCCCTCAACCCCTATACCCTATACCCTATACATTGGACCCTCAACCCTAATCCCCCAACCCTATACCTGCAATCCTCTACCCTCAACCTTAAACCCTCAACGCTCAACCCTTAAGCCCTAAACCCTCTAATCTCTACCCTATACATTAAACCCTAAACCCTCAATTCTCAACCCTCAACCCTTAATCCCTCAATCCTCAAACCTCAAACTCTAAACCCTCAACCCCTATACCCTCTACCCTATACATTGGACCCTCAACCCTAATCCTTCAACCATATGTACCCTCAACCCTAATCCCTCAACCCTATATCCTCAACCCAATACCCTAGACCATCAAACCTATAGGTCTTCAACCCTATACCCTCAATTCTCAACCCTCTACCCTATACATTGGATCCTCAACCCTCATATATCTTTTTTCCTCCCTTCTCTTCCGCCCTTCTCTCTATAGATCGCTTATCCCTCAATCTCTCCCTCCATTCATCCCTCCCTCTCTACCATAATCCCTCAACTGTATACCCTCAACCCTCAAACCCTTAAACAATTAACCCTCAACCCTTAAACCATAAACCCTTAAACCCTCTACCCTCTACCCTCTACCCAATACCCTCTACCCTCAACCCTAATCCCTAAATGCTAATCCATCAACCCCTAAGCCCTTAAACCCAAGTAAAATATCTATCCTAATCCCTCAACCCTCAACCCTTAATCCTTCAACCCTTAAACCTTCAACCCTCTACCCTTAACCCTTAAATCCTAATCCCTCAACCTCTATACCCTCTACCCTATGAAAATGGATCCTCAACCATAATCCCTCAACCCTATACCCTCTATCCTCAACCTTAAACCCTCAACCCTCAACCCTCAACCATCAACCATCAAACCTAAACCCTCTACCCTCTACGCTCTGCCCTATACATTAAACCCTATACCCTTAATCCTCTACTCTTAACCTTAAACCCTTAACCCTCAACCATTAAACCCTAAACCCTTAAACCCTCTACCATCTACACTCTACCCTCTACCCTCAACCCTTAATCCCTCAATCATCAGCCCTAAAAACCTCAACCCTCAACCCCTATACCCTCTACCCTATACATTGGACCCTCAACCCTAATCCTTCAACTATATGTACCATCAACCCTAATCCCTCAACCCCATACCCTCAGCCCAATACCCTAAACCATCAACCCTATAGGTCCTCAACCCTTAATCCCTTAATCATCAACCCTAAAACCCTCAACCCTCAACCCCTATACCCTCTACCCTATACATTGGACCCTCAACCCTAATCCTTCAACCATATGTACCATCAACCCTAATCCCTCAACCCCATACCCTCAACCCAATACCCTAAACCATCAACCCTATAGGTGCTCAACCCTATACCCTCAATTTTCAACACTCTACCCTATACATTGGATTCTCAACCCTCATATATCTCTATCCATCACTATTGTATTTTACTCTAATTTCTGATGAAATTTTGTTGAAATATCGACAAACTATTGGATGAACACTTTGGTAGAGGAATTCCACTTGTCTTCATACCATCCTTGGGTTAGCATGAATTTTTTTTTGATGAATGCCTTAAATCATCCCCAAATATAAGAGAAAGTGAGCAAGAAGAATTATACACAAGTAAAGAAAAAGGATTACAATCGTGTGTTAAAATACAACCAAATATTCATACCTAATTCATGGAAGTATGGGACAATAGGCATAAGTAAAAAAATGAAAAGAAACTTTCCCTGTGCTTATTACATCGAATTGAAAATACAAAGCAATTTTCCAAACCACAAAAATTACTTTCAAACTATTCTTCTCCCATGGAGAAGACATGAAGTGGATTTGCTATAAATTCTTTTAAATCTCCACACTTTCCTAATGCCCTGGTGGTCATGGATTCTCAATTTAGAGACAAACAAGGTGCCTAAACTATTTTATATGCCAGGAAGGAATTCCATTTTCATGGAATGATATAGTGTAGGGTATGTTCGAAGTGGATACATTGAAGATGCTTAAAACTTTAAGCAAATGTAACTAGAAGTTGTACAACCAATTCCCATAATTTTTTCCAACATTCATATTGTTCATGCCATAATGGGAACATTGGGTATTTTGTTGCAGTATGTCTGCATTGAAGCTGTCGCCTAGAATTTTGACATGAATAAAACATTTTTGGAAAATTTTGTGTTTGTAAATGTTATTACGAGCATATATGCGAAGTGTGGAAGAAAAGATGAGGTTGATGAACATTTAAAAAAATGCTTTTGAGATGCTCATCTATAGATTTGGCATACGAACTGCTTGACAAAATGCCTCAAATATTTTAATATACAGAGCAAGAAATGAATTGTTTGGGAAAATGGTTCACCTTCAAAATGTCCAAGCAAAATTTTTGATAGAATGCCTTGAAATAATACTTGCATGAACACAAAATGGATTTGTTAAAAAAGATTTAGTTACCAAATGATTGTATATCAGACAAGTGTAGCAAACTTGCACTTCTTGAGGCAATACTTCTAACCAAGCTACCAAATGCTTTCCTTAAAAGCAAGGTAGATGATAATTATCAATAATCTTGTGATAGTAAGGGGAATAGAGTCCATGGACAAATTGGATTTGATCTTGTGATTTTGAGTATAAGATATACATGCAGAATATGAAAGCATAGATTTTACATGTAAATTGTTTGAAAAAATGCCTCAAAGGAATCTTGAACATGTGAAATATAGGAATTGACAGAACACCTATTGGGAAGTATGAAAAATTATATATAGGTAAAAGCTTCAATAATTCTATACAGTTCAAGAAAAATTTCAAGGTTATTAATTCATGTCATTCTATACATTCTACAAATCTAAGTTGAATGCAACTAATTTCCAAATACTACGAGCCATTTAATACCCTTGACCGAATTACTCATCGTTTTGAAAAACATCAGCATCATGCCTATGCCACAACAATATTTAGGGGAGAGGACCCAGTAGTTGAGCACCCTAACTTCACACTTCTAATTATCCTACATGGAAATTTCAAATCACTCCCAATTTTTTACAACAACTTACTTGAAAAGTCCCCTACTTATAACTAAGGTTTCAAGGCCACATCAGCATGCTTTTTGTCAAGGTGTCCAAAAATACCTCAAAAAAAAAGTGAGACCAATATTTATGCATTCACAACATGTTTTATTAAGCAATGATGTGAAATCACATGATTGGTTGATTTTTAGATCAAAGGAATACATTTTCTTTAATTATGGGTAGTCATCATCAACACTAACAACTTTAAAGTCACAACTATTGGTCCAATATTGTTAAAAATATTGAGCATTATATAAACCACTACTATCACAACTCTTGAAACATGCTTAGATACTGGGTCCTCTCCCCTAGAATAAATTAAAGAAAAAATGATTGTAAACACAATATGTATAGAATAATATGAATGCAAAGGAAAATGGATATTAGCAAAACATAAATGTAAATAAAAGTAGTGTGAGCAGAAAATGAATCTAAAATTGTCTTGAACAAATAAAATCATACCCAATTAACATTAAGCTATATTGACCTTGTACTCATTGTGATTGTCAATCTTGAAGGTTACTTTGATGCCTTCTGCAGAAACTCTCTGGCCACGAGGCAAGAGGATGGAAAACCAAGTGTATATTGATGACTTCTTGAAAATAAAAAAGAAGCAAGCAACTAGTCAACCCTATTAGAAAAAAATAATCTTATGAATTGATTTTATTTGTTTTACTGGCTAATGGATAGTGGACCTAGTTCTCTTGAATTGAGATACTACTAAGATATGTTGACTGGTGATTTTAGACTACCGATATTCTACTTCAATATCTATAAGTTACTTTTTTCTTAAATATATTTAAGATAACTCTGCAAAAAAATTCCCTGATCTGTTAGAAATTATGCAGATTATTTTGTTAATACTTCTCCATTTTGATATTTTCTTTCAAAAATTCATAGAAAGATATGTAATTCCATATTTTAATTTTACTAGTTCTATGATTATAGGATATGATTCCAACAATTGTGAAACGCATTGGAAATATGCTAGATGAATGAAGTAAACTATGCAATTGGCAGGTGTAAATCCAAATTCCTTAACCCTTTCTAGCATCCTTCTTGCCTATTCTAAAACATGTGCTTTGGAACAGGGCATTAAAATCCATCTAAGTATAATGAAAAGGAGATTTTTGTCAGATATTATAGTTGGAAATGCTTTGGTAGACATGTATACAAAATGTTGAAGCATAGACAAGGCAATGAACCATTTGAAAAAATTCCCCAAAGAAATGTGGTTTGATGGAATGTCATGATTTCAAGATATACACAAAAGGGATTATTTATAAGGATTTACAAACTTTCAAGCAAATGCAATTGGTAGGTGTAGAGCCAAATTTTATAATTTTGGCCAACATCCTACTTGTCTGTCCCAAAATGGGAGCTTTGGAGCAAGGTATGGACATCTACCAAATTATAAAGGAAGGGAGATTGTCATTCCACATTCATTTTTAATGGCCTAGATACTAAATGGTGGTTTTAAGACCTTAACTCGCCAATAGAGGTGTGGTGAAGTTTTCACAAAAAATTAACCAATCATTTAGGATCTTGAGGGATACAAATTTAGCGGATGCAAGGATTGGTATGGGAAATTGATGTGCCATGATGATCACAATTATGTAAATTAATGCCAATTAATTATACTTAATTATATTTATGCTAGAACAATTCAACAAATTGATGAAAATGGATGAATTGAATTCCATAAACATAATTGTTGTTTTAATCACATACTAAATGGTGGTTTTAATCCATCTCCATCCCATTGATATAGGTATAATATGTCAATGGGATGGATTGAAATAGGAGTATTTTTATGTTTTTAGTGTTTGTTTATGGTGGCAGGACAGTAGAAGACCAAAACACAAGAATATGTTGTTTCAAGACAAAAACTGAGTTTTTCCACCCAAAAATGGAGGTTTCAAGTAGGGTATTGAAGGAATAATGCATGCATGGGCTAGGAGATGATTCTAAAAGCATAAGAAGACACAATGAAACATTTTTCAATTATTTTCTAGAGTATTGGAGGTTTGTAAGTATGTGTTTCATGAAACCCTCCCGATTTTGGTGCTTGTTCACCCTATAAACAAAGATTTGATGGTCCAGGGAGTTTTAAAGCCTTTAAATCCTTAAATTTGATTGAATATTGAGTTTTGTGGCATGTATGGTGACTGTTTGAATTTTATTGGTGTTTTGGTGAAGATTTATGAGCACTTCCTTTGCGAAATAGGCCTACTTTAGTAGCCTTTTAGCAGTGCATAGTGTAAGAACTTGATGATTTCTTTAAAGTAGAATATTGAAAGCTTTTACTATGTTGATATGGATAGTAAAAGGTATTTTAATTTGTATTTGGATTTTTGGATTTGACTTTGGTTTGTGGGATTCACCCGCTTTAGGGTATGGAAGCCTATTTAAGAAGTGGTGCTTGTTTGCATGGATAATGGTAATCTGATAAAACAGTGACAAAAGGAATTGTTAGTAGTTGGAAACTATTGTATTCATGATGAAAAAGATGTTTCAAAGTTTAGGATAAGGTATAGAAGGTAGTGTATGTTGTTTTTAATGATTTAGGTATGGTGAATCTAATATGCATGAATGATAACTTGACTTCAAAAAGGAAAGTAAGTTGGAATGGACAGAGTTGTGAAGTAGATGATTGATTGTTTCTTTCAAAACATGATGAACCTATTTTCTTGAAGGTCTGATAATTGGTTATAGTGAGACAGTATAGATGGTTGTTAATGTGCCTTGGTGATTTGGTATAGGTGTTTGATTATTTTTCCTTGAAGGGATACAATTGCAATGCAGATTGATATGATGTAAAGTAGAGGATGTGAATGGTTCTCTAATTAGGTTTTGATGTTGTAAAGTAGAGAATTTGAATGGTTCTCTAATCAAGTTTTTGATGCAATGACATACAAAAGGAACGACGTTGAGAGAACAAATGCAAGAAAACAAATCATAGAGCAAGAGTCATAGAGCATGAAGTTTTTTGTGGAAAGACTTGTGCCATGAAATTTTTGTGGAAAAACTTGGAGGCATGAAGCATATGAGGACATGAGTCGTAGGTTTTACATGCTAAATTTCAAGACATGGAAATCGATCATAGATATCAATTTGTAAACAATCCAAAAGACTATCCTGTGCCCTTAGCAAAGGTTATGACTGTGATGTATTTTCAATGGTTTTATGTACTATAAGTCTCTAATGGATTGGTAGACTGTGGTTTATCCTCCATAGGTCTTTATGAAATATGTTTACCATTAGTAATGTATTAATGACTATTATCCTTTTTGTCAAGACAAATATTAATGGTTGAGATTGAAGCATTATGACAGTGTGCTAGTTATGGTTGTGGCTTAACAAGGGTATATAGTAAGTTGAATTAATGCAAGTATAGAAATTTTTGCATACTTGCAGATGGTACAAAATTTCATGGTTAAGTTGAAGCCTCCCATCAATAGCAAGATCCAAATATCTGTGTATCTATCTCAATTGAGCCTCTAAACCCTTCAGAGCTGTCAATTTTTCCACTAACCTATTATGCACAAAAGTCAAATTTAGAGTTATGTCACCACTAAAAACAAAAGAAATAGAGCTTTGAAACCAAATCCACACACAAGACAATGTGGTATTCATACAAAGCCATACAAAAAAACTAAACTCAGAACATTGGAATGGAAACAACTTCAAATTATGATGCAGAGCATGGATTCAGTTTACTCAATTGGAGGCACATTTCACAATAATGAGTTCTTCATCTAAATTTTTTTTACGAGGTTCCAATAGTAAAGATATTGATAAAGATAGAGGAATTAAAAATATACTTGGATGTAGTTGGATTGAAGGCCATAAACTGGTACATATTTTTTGTGTAGGAGTCATATCACATCCACAAACATGACAGAGCTATGCAAAGCAGGAGAATTTGGCTTGGAAAATGAAGGAATCAGGGTATAAAGAATCATTTTTCTACCACCATAGTGAAAAGTTAGCACTTTCTTTCATCTTTACATATTGGTTTGATGCTTCAAATGATGCATTTCTTATATTGAAAAGTGCATTACCTTATTGAGCTTCTCTTTGTTTCGAGAATAGTTTAATATTCTCTACTTAACAGGGCCAACCACATGATAGTGGAAGCTCATTTGGCCCCTCCCCCCCTCACATCACTCTCAATTCCCTTCACTTGATCATATAAAATTAATCATTCAATCATCCATTAATAACATATAACATTCATTCATTCATCCATTAATAACATATAATATTCATTCATTAAAATATAACATTCATTCTTTTAGTTTTTACATATTATCAAAAATATGGTTGTCATAATATGATTACAATCACTTTTTTTTTGTTTCTTTTTTGAAGCTAAAAAAAGCTGAAGTGGAGTATCATTTTCTGAATCATTTTTCCCCCCTTCAATTGTTATGCCCTTTGATCATGATCTTAATGTACATCTATTTGTGTATTGATCATGACATGGAGGCCGCTATAAGGGGGGGGTCTGTTGCAATAACAAAGAAATGCTAAATTGATATGTTTTATTATTATTGTTACAAGTATTTCATTAATTAAAAGAACATTAGAGTGGTGCTCTTTACCTAATGGGGCCACATCATGTTCCTGATCTTGTCTTATAGCCTCATGCTCAACATGTTGAACACCCTCTAAATCCTGATCTAGAGTTGAAACATGAAAGGTTACATTAATTAATACACCAATTGCAATTAAATATGTTTAAAAGACCATTAGAGTGGTCCTCTTTACCTGATGGGGCCACATCATGTTCCTGATCTTCTCTAGCCTGATCATGCTCAACATGTTACATGCTCTACATGCTCTAAATTTGAAGCACAAAAGGTTACATTAATTAATTCACCAATTGTAATTAAAGATGTTTAATTGTATTAATCCATACTGCATTTTGTATAGCACATGAATACATCTAGTACCGAGATGCACACCATGACCTTCATTTGTAGGTTGTGCTCCACCCTCACCAGGTTGCATTCCAATGTCATGTGCAGTATTATCATTGCTTTTCTATTTAAAAAAAAGAAGCACATAATTACTTTATGGTGGAAATTAATATTGAATAGATCACACAAGTATTCAATTTTAAATAAACTTCATTTAGTTTATTTACCTGCATGTCAAATGTAGTGGAAGATTGTGTTTGCCCAGTCAAGACTCTTAGGAATTCAACCATAACTCCATAGCCTTCCTGGAAGGAAATATTCAGGTCCTCTTCTGTGGGTGCTCTGTTGAATTCAAATCCTTGCATTTTTGCATAAGATCATGAATTTTTCTTCTATGGTGTGATAAAACCAAAATTGTTTGCAATTTATTATTTGGATGCAATATTTCATTTATTGATACTTACAATTTGTGTGACTAATTTCATATATTACCAACAGAGCCAAGTTTGTACTGCCCATGTTTTTCTAGTCTTGCCTTTGTTTCCTTTGATGTGTCGATCAACCTCTGAAAATTTTGGAATACATTAGATTATGTAAAAAGAAAGAGTAATCAGTATATAATTACATTTTTTAGTATGACATACCTTCCTTGGCTTGGCGGTGTCTTTCCTTTTTTATTTTTAGCCTTCTCCTTTCCATCTGACACTAGGTCCTTCCACTCCCTCTTTGGAATCATGGGGGGACGCTCGTACTTTTTGTTCTTCTCTAAATGTGACCTATATTGGTCCCTCACATAATTTAGAGAGGTACCAACTTTCTTAAGGACCTTGGTTCGGTTGAATGTTTTATCATTGAACAACACAACTAAATGGTTAATGAGTTGATCTTTTAAATCTTGATTTTAGGCATTCCACCATGTACGTATGGTGGGCCCGAAAAGCTCCAACGTAATATCACTTAGATGTTTATAAAAAACATCATTTCCTACAAAATGATCATGGGATCATTAGTCTAAAAAGAGTGATCAATAAGTAAATTTCAATTGGATTATATATAATAATAATTAAAACATTTTAAAGTACCTGGGACCTTCTCTATCTTTATGGGAATGAAATCTTCGGTCACAACAAATGTGGCCGGCAATGTTACCATACTAGTAACACAAGAAGATCTAGGAAATGCTGCTAAAGCATCACCAATACTAGTGGCCTCTGCATCCCTCGGTACATGTCCTGATGCATGTTCTAGCATGTGTTCACTACCAGAGGGTGCACTACCTAATGCCTGCATGCTATGTGTTGCTGAAATTTTAGTCGACAATATAGGCACGAATGATGGGGTCGGAAAATGTGATGTATGTGTAGGAAGATTAGGATGGACACTTGTACCAACCCCTACTCCACGGGAAACACCTGCAGTACCCTGATCATGGCCATCAACATCATGAGGACACAAAAAATCTTGTAAAAACAACACATATTTTAGTTCATGACATAAAAGAGTACAAAATATAAAACCATGAATGAAATTATGTTATAATTAAAGACCTCATGATAGCTTACTTACAAGTTTTTTTCTCTCTCAGTCAATATTTTAACCCTCTCTCTTATCTCATCTGTTTGATGCACTATGAATAACAATTGAAGGACTTTTGCATTGCATTGCATTTTTGTCTTCCTTATTATATCGAGAGGGTTTGCTGAATATGCAATGTCATCATCATATAACAGTGACTGCATCTCCCTATGGATGCTCTCCTCTACTGCTGGTACCTTTCCCTGATCAGCCGACCATAACAAGAATATTAAAAACATTATCGAAATTAACCCAATAAACTTATAAAAAAAAATAATAATAAAACATTTTGCTCGTATCTAATTTGTACAATTACAATGAGGTAAACCTATCAGGTAGAAGTGCCTAAAGATGCATCATGATCTATGGTCTAGGCTGGAGCCTTCCCCGTATGATCAATGTTCCGTTGTGATAAAAATTAAATATAAAAAAAAACATTACCGAAATGAAACTAATAGACTTACGAAAAAAACATAATAATAAAATGGTATATTGGAGTCATTAATTGGAGATTGGGTAAAATGGTATATAGTACATACCACCCCCATCATAAATGTTTCTATATCTAAGCTATTCAAATTGTAATTGATTAGCAACTCTTCCCCTGCAGTTATTGATTTTATCACACATACAAATACACAGTTTCCCTCACACGCTTCGAATATGCAATTGGGTTGCTTATTTTTTGACCCAGGTCATGTACTGTTTATAAACCCTGTAATATTCCTTGATTCTTTTGGCCTTCCGTCAATGTACATAGCCACTCCTTTATTTTGATCCTTATCTTTTAGTTGTATATAATTTGTTGACAGTGCATACCTACGCATACTTCGTGTATATCGAACCAGCTGCATCAAATATTTGTAACTGTAATAGGGTTTGACATATCCCATCAATTCAGTAACTTTGTCATAACAAACCTTTTATGTCATCTATGTAAAATAGGCCCAAACCATTTAATGACGATGGTGCTATGCGATATATCCTCTCGTTGACACAAAAATCAGTGTTTATTGGAGGAAGTTTCTTGGGTACCCATTGTTTCCGTAGATGTTTGTACCTCAAGGGAACCTCAATGTCGCCTATGCTCTCATCATCATAAGAACATGACCCCCCTTCAGCAAGAAAAAATTCCATGCATTTATGGAATTTTATTCTAATCTTTTGACCTCTAGTTGATCTCCCTCTTTTAGACCTACTACATGTCTCGCTTTCCTCTTCTCTTCCTAAATTTCCCTCGCTCAAGGAAGATAGATCTGAAAAATACCTATTTGGTGGTACTTGCACTCATAAGGATGTTGGATGAAGTACTTTCATGGTGATGTGATCCCAAGGTGAGATTATGATTAATCTATTATTTCATCGCTAGAATTTGATAGGTTATAAGGTAATCAAGTCTTGATAGATTGCAAGTTATTGTTACTATTGTCCAAATGTGTCCATCACAAATCAAATCAATGTATGAAGGAGACTGTCTCTTGGAATTAATGACTTTAAAATGCCATTATTTTACAAGCTAACACAAATATGGAGTTTGAGAGATGCAGTTCACAATAGTTGATACTATGGAAGCCTTAAAAACCTAGACTTAGTGATGATTTTTCCTACATGAACAATGTATGGAAATGTTCTAAGGATTTTTGCATGACAATTGAGGGGAAAAGGTAATGAATGATAATCATTATCAGTCTCACAATCTCATAGTCTTAATCCAAGTTATTTGATTTACTAGACTTCTACTTAGTGTTTTAACTCCCAAACTTTGTAACAAGTGTTAAATATGACTATGGTCCACCAGTTACACAACCAAGGCCTCAAATGTATTGTGTAGAAAATGGTTTCACCATACATAATATTTTGGTTTAAGTTGTCTTGAAAAAGATGAATTAGAACACTAATAGACATAAATCAGGTGCATGTGTGAGGTGGTTCAGTTGTCCACTGATAAACTCTGTATGTCTAAGTGGTTAATGAGGAGGGAGTGTGTACTAGGACTGGTTAAGTCATCAGAATTTTATGCTTTGGCAATAAAAATTGTTTAAGTCATCTTAAACCTTCCTATGTCTAATTGCTAGGAGACTTTTGGTATGTTTTAAGGTAGGATGAGTGGTTGCATCAATGTTCTAGTTCTCTATGACAAGGTTTTAACATCTTCAAATAGTGAAAGTTAGTGCTCATAGTCATTTGAAACAACAACATTTTGATTATGTATGATGGTAGGATTTGATAACTTAAAAGAATTGGCTACCCAACAAACTTAAAGTTAAAAGAAACTTTTTTAGTTTAAGGGGTTAGAACTTTCTTTCATCTTTGCATATTGGTTTGATGCTTCAAATGATGCATTTCTTATCCCACTTCTATCATATTATATTCCCATCCCATTGCAATTGTTGACATTAAAAGTTTTCAAAATTGCAATTTTGCAAAATAATGGGTTGTTAAGTGTTTGTAAGTTAGTCATGGATGTTGGTTGAGGGTAGTTGGGGTATGAGATGATTTAAAAATCCTCCAAGGCTTGAGAAATGGTTGTTGGAGGAGTTGATACCAAAATTTAATATCAAATACCATGTTCTTGAAGCAATTTTTTGTGTTTTTACTATTTTTTTGAAGTTCTTTTGTGTTGTATGGATCTGTACAAGCTTGAAATGCTCTGAGATAATTGGTGTAGATAAATATGTGTTCCCTTTCATTTGCATTTGTTTTGAAGTGATAAATCATTTTTATGTGGGAGAAAACAATCAAATACATGGACTACCCTATTTTTCTTGTGTAAGGGTTTGAGGGCTAAATAGAAATGACATCCACCAATCCATCCACTGTCTTGGAATTGTAACTCAGTGGATTGGTGTGCAACATGGTATGATAGAGGTTCATTGCATTTAGAGGTCTGTTAAAGCAAGAAACTTGGCATTGAAGTGATGCCCTAGGACTGACAGGGGAAATTTTCTTGTGAATTTGTGGTTGTTAAGTCAGGGTTTGTCAATTTGATGGATATCTTGGTAGAGTCATGGTGAAATTATCTGATGGTCCAATCTCTACTTTGCAACAAAAATATCTCTAACAACTCTAAGAGATATAATGGGATGGAATTAAAGGAACCTTCATATGAAGGATCTTCTAATGAAGGGTCTTTGAATTAAGGTCTTGATTTGAAGGTCCTTCATGCAAAGGTTCCTTTTATAAAACATTTTGGACATGAAATATTTAAAATAAAAAATACCTACATTTGAAAGTCTTGACATGGTATCATTTTTGAATGAAGCTTCTTCATTCAAAGGCCATAAAAGGACATTTTATGCAATCACATGCCTTGTTAAAGTTTTAACTTAGTAGTAAGGGCATCATGAGTATTTTGTTGGGCCCATTCAACAATCTTTGATGCAAGGATTGCATTTTCTAGAATGTATCTACTATCAAGAAAGCCAATTTGTTTACTTGTATGACTATATCTCAAGCAATAGGTTTAATTGTGATGGAAATGATATTGAAAAATATTTTTTAATCTAGGTGTTGAGAAGCATAATTGGCCACCATTATAGGAAAGATTCTTCATTCTCACTTTTAGGTGTTAAAATTTAACAATACCTTGATTTATGAAAGAGCCCAAAGAGCCTTTCTAAATGGTATCCAAGTACACATAGCAGTGGTCTTCTCTTATATGGTTGGACATGATTTAAGAACTTAGCTAGGAATTATTCATTTAACCTAATGTTTTCTCATAATGCCATCATCGGAAAAGTATGATCAAATTCTTCTATTATGAAGAATTGGTCTATGTTCCTCTAGTAATCACTATAAATGTTTGTAAGGATAAAATGACTAATTACATTGAAGGTAGGAGAGAATCAACTTTGAGTTCTTCAAAGATTATATTCCTCTATTCATAATTTTTAAGGGTTGTGTGTGGAGGAGGTTATCACTACCAAGAAGGGAGGAGACCTTTCCTTGCATATGTTTGTGGTGGAGGTATTAAAAAAGAATTGTATGCCTCTATTTCCATTCATTAGATCTAGCTTAGCCTAGCATATACTCGGGATCCTTTTCCCCTATAAACTTCCATATGTTTGAGTTTATGTTATGTAAGAATAATTCCATGCTATGTTGAAATATAAGAGGTGGAGGAGGCCAAAAGGAAATAACCCCCTTTTAGTTGTACCTTCAAATTTTTTCTCATTGTTTTATGTTTTTAGCAACTTTTAGGACATAAGATTTGAGGTAGGTCATACAAAAAATAATAACATGTTCCCACCAACAAATTGAACGTTGAAAGTTAGTGGGACTTAATTATGAGTTATAGATGAGAATGATGACAATGCCAATCTTTTTGGAGGAGGTGGGAGGCATTAAGCTTAACGTGGAGGATGTTGGGGGTAATGAGGTGGTCAACAAGCTAGATTGACATCAGCACATGAATGATCAATAAGAAAAGGCAACTATAAGTTCAAGTTATGCAAGATAATTGAAAGGGGAGGGACAAACATAAAGATTGGAGGAAAAATAAAGATAAAGTGGTCAAATTCACTAAGCTTGTAGAGGGGGCTTAGTCTACAATTGCTTCAGACTCATGTGATTAAGGCTATGTGTGATGAAATCCTAGACCTTAACCAAGATGTGGGTAGATTATGGGAGTTTTTCCAAGAATTGAGGCTGGTCGATAAAAATGTGAAAGACTAAGCTATTTTATTTTTTCTATCTTATCTTATACCATTTTACGAGAATGGGGGTGCCAATGTACGAGAAGATCTTTAAAAGCTAGGCATGGAAAATATAGGTTAAAGAGAATGGGGGTGTCAAACTTATAGTACTCATTGTCCCTTGGTCATACATTTTCCCTGAGCGCCCTCAACCTCATCCTCGGTGCTGGTATTGACCTTGTTTTCACTCCTCCAAACTCTTCCTCAACATTGGTATTGACCTTGTTTTCACTCCTCCAAACTCTTCGTCGACACTGGTATTGACCTTGTTCTAACTCCAAACTCTTCCTTGGCATTGGTATTGACCTTTTTTTCACTCCTCAAAACTCTTCCTCGGCGCTGGTATAGACCTTTCACTTCTCCAATTTGACGAGCTACAATAATTAAATTGAAATTTATGGTGCCATTTAGCTAGGTTTTAATATTCTACACTATAGTTAAGTATATATTAGCTATATTTTACATAATAAATAATATAATTATTCAACTTATTATAATTATATATTATATTCTTTAACAAAATTATTAAATACATTAAAATTATTATAATTAATAATTAATAATAAGTATATTTTTATATAATACAAAATATAATTAATATAATATATATTTAATATAATAGTGATATTAGATTAAATTATATATAATATAATTATATTTATTATTATATAATAGTATATATAGGATTTTACCTTATATTTTAGAGGATTTTACCATTACACTACAACTAGTTTACCATTAAATGGCAGTTGAAACTTGTTTTCCAACAACACAATAGTGGTTTCTAGACATGAGATTTGTTTCAATCTCAAATCTCACAATATATGTAGCCTATTAGCTAATACAAAGAGAGATAGAAACTAAAAAAATAGAGAATGAGAGAAAGAGATGAACTTAGATATATAGGAGAGAGAGAGAGAGAGAGAGAGCATGGGAGAGATAAATATAAGAGATACAAAGGAAAAGAGAGAGAGGGAAAAGAGAAACTAAATTTTGATTGGTTGTTTCATGTCAAAAATCCAAGGATGGCATGTGTCCTTGGGGAGTTATGCTCAAAGGTAGCATTCCATATGATTAAAGATATATGGTGAGGCATTACATCTACACCTGGCCTCTCTCTATATCTCCACTATCTATGTCCCTCCCGCCTCTTCCCCCCTCTATCTATTGAGCTATCTGTCTCTCCCCCCTTTCTCTCTCATTCACTCCATCTCTCCCTCCATCTCTCCTCTATATCTCTATCTCTATTTCTCTTTTTATCTCCCTCTCACTCCTCTCTCTATCTCTTTCTATCCATATCTTTCTCTACCTCTATCATGATCTCTCTATCTCTTTCACTGTCCCACTCTATCTTCTATATCACCCCCTTTCTATGTCTCTCCCTCTGTCTCTCTCCTCTTTCTACATACCTCTTCTCCCTCCTCTCCTCTTTTCTTTCTCTCTCATTTTCTCACCTATCTATCTCTCCTCTCTTCTCTCTCTTCCTCTTCAACCTATCTCTCCCTCTCTCCCACTCTTCTCTATCTCTCCTCATATACCTATCTATATCCCTTTCTCTCCCTCCCCCTCTCTATCTCCCTGTTTCTCTATCTCTCCCTCCCTATCCCCTCTACTCCATCGACTCTCTATCTCCACCTCTCTTCCTTTCTCTTCCCATATATCTCCATCTCTCTTTATCTTCCCATATATCCCTATCTCTCTCTCTTTCACCATCCCCCTATATCTCTCTAATCACCCCCTTTCTATGTCTTTCCCTCTCCCTCTATATATATTGAGTTATATCTCCCTCTCTCCCCTATCTTCTTCTCTCTCTCCCTTTCTACATATGGGTGGCCATAGGAAACTCATGTAAAATATCTAAAAGTAACACTTATCTTTCTAATGTCAAGCCTTCTAAAAATAGTGTTTTATTAAACTATAAGTATATTATTGTCACCACTCTTCATTCCACATGAAATGCCAAATGTAGCAATTTTTTTGTTGCTTTTGTCAAGTTTCATTAACCAAGCTATTTATTGGGTTGAATAAAGTTGTGTTATGAACTTTGGTCTCTTTAAAATAATTAGACAATATTAGGGAGATCAGGAAGGAGAGAAAACTAAACTCCTTCAAAATAGGGGTAGTTGTGGGTTTGTTAGTTTTCTTTGTATACTATATACTTAGTTCCTCTAGGATAAATAAGTCACTATATAAATGAAAGATGTTTGATTATCTACCTAATATTGTTTTGTGTTTTTGAAATGGAAGAGATCTACAACTCTATATAAATTGTTATATGCTAATGGTCAAATTATTAGACTATTTAGACCATTTTCTTAGTTGTATATCCTAACTAATATAGAGTAAGCTTTTTCATTTTAATTGACTACTACATAATAGTTTATGTGTTGAAAGAATTGTTTCCATTCTTTGTTGTTTTTACATTGGAATACAAATCATATTTAATTTCATGCCAATATACTTCTTTCATAAATCATATTTGTTTAATATCTTAAAGTTAAATTGGAAAAGTTGTTTGATCTAAAAATATTCAACACTTTAGATAAATTCAATTAGATATAGTTAAATTGGAGGTGTCATTTGAGTTAATAATTAAATAATGTAATAATCAATTAAAGCAAGGGACATAATTTTGGATGTGTTTGAATTTAATAAATTACAAATTAAAATAGACATAGATTACTTGAAATATGTGCTTCATAACCCATCGAATCAAATCATAACCTATCAAAAAGGCAATATGAATTTTCTAAAGAAAAGAACACTTGACCCAATCATAAGTGTATGGCCTTCACAGAAAGGAGTGATCCACATTAGCAATAACAACTACCCCATCCAAAATTTTCTCACATTACACAAAGCCACAATGTTCCTCCAAGATAAGCCAATCAAATCCTACCTTATGTGTCCTAGTAATCAAATTGGAGATGATCCTAAAAATGACATTGCAAAGGGTGATTGGTCTAAAAAATCTAAACGACTTTGCAATTATTTCACTACTATGATCAATGTGTCATCTTTCATGAAATTTCTCGAAACACTATTCATTATGATCATATGGAAATTTCAAGGAGAGCTACAATAGTTGTAACATCATGAATTAAAATTAAACATTAAAAATTACATCATGAATTAATTATGTAATGGCATAAAAATTTAAAAAATCATGAATTAATTATGTAACCACATAAGTCAAATATAATTCTATCAAGAAATTAATATCAAATAGATAATATAATCGCATAACTCATACATTTCAATGTCATTGATCTTCTTCTTCATCCAACTCTTTTTATGTATCATTCGATCCAGATTTGACATTGTAAGGATTGGTTATATCATCATCATTAATATCAGTTTCGATAATGTCATCATCCAAATGGATATCATCATCATGATCTAGTTCTTCTTCTTCGACATCTTCCTTAGGCACATCATCAACTAATTGTTGATCCTGATCATCATCTACATCATCTTCTAGTTCTTCGATATCTTCTTCTTCCACCACATTATACTTTATCGGCCTTCCTCTTGGATCATCTCTAACAACAAATGACCAACCTGGTTTACCTGGAACGTTTAAGTAAAATACCTACTCACATTGGCTTGGAAGAACATAGGGCTCATTTCTAGCTTGCTTGATCAACCTTGTATTAGCCATGGTAAATCCATTATCATGTTTAATAACAGTTCTCTCGAGATCATTTTAATTCAATCATAGTCTGTACCATAGGAAGATGAACAAAACTAATTTGAAGGACTTAAATTCACACTCAAGTATATTATCCAAAATCCCATAGTATTGATTTTCTAAGACTTCTGGATGTATGTCTCTTCTAGATGAAACATTAATCACTTGAAAGACTACAGTTATCCCAGAATCACAAGTTTTCTTCATGTCATCCAAATTTTTGATTCAAAATTTATGACCATTGCACCACATAGCCTTGTGGTGTTTCACCTGCAATATGTCAAACATGTAAAAATTATTGCAATATCATCAGTTGATAAACATATTTATTCTTGGCCGAATGTATGCAAAGAAAAAAATCTCAACATATATATATACACCAATATAATTGAAAATAATTAAATAATATGGGTGATTAATATATTTATACGTACCTATTTATCTCTTAAACCATATGCTAAATCAATTTCCCTTGGCGTAACATTGGAATCTTCATTACGATGAGCTTTTTTAACCAATGAAGCCACACCTTCCCATGTTAATGTGCAACCAGATTGTTTACATTGTTCAATCCATACCACCATCCAATCAAGATTGTTTGTGACGTACAAATGTAGTGCATCCCACTCTCAACCAACTGTATCCAAAAAAATTGAAATTCACAAATGATGTATAATTAGTGGTGCAAGAGCACCTATACCTCATTCTCAACTTGTGATTATTTGAAGGTGGACAGACGGTCAATAGGTAGAGTGAGTCTTTTGGATGTTTTCATCTTGAATAATTTCAATTAAGACCATTAGACATGTTCTAGATGAATTTTTGAGTTATGAGTTTGAGTCTTGCACTAAAGAATTTTGTAGCCTTTTTAAGGAAAATTGGAGAATTTACATGTAAAAGGGTTCAAGGTTAGTGTCATGTCAATAATAAGGCTATTATCAAGCCACTAGCATAGTCGTAGAGGTGTCCTAGGAGTTTCAATACATTTGAAAGTTCAAAAAATTAAAATATTTCAATAGTGATGTTAACAACCTTGAAATTAGTGTGTTTTATGTTTCATGTGATCATAAAAGATTTAAAAGTCAGTTGTAGAGGTTGTTGTTCAGTATTTGAGGTTTAAAGGCCTTTAAAAGGCATAAAGTGTTCATTGTAAAGGTTTTTGATGGTTGAGGATTCAAAATACAAGATCTTGACATTCAAAAATCTGTGTTTTTCTTAATTTTTTTTTGTATTTTTCCTGTTTTGCAGCACTGTACAGTCACATACAACCATATTTTGATGTGAAATCAATTCCATTTCATGAATATATGTGTTAGATTTTATTTTAATCTGATTTGAGGAATTAAGGAATTGGTTTGAGTTAGAAAGCTTCATTACTTTGCATACAACCTAGTTACCCTGTTTTTGAGGGTTTTGTAGTCCAAACATGATATAATGGGGCTCTTACACTTTTTGCGATTACTGTAGCTTGTGTAAGAGGCCCCATGGATACTGTTGTAATTTTATGATGCATGAATAGGGTGTAGGATGAGAAATAAAGAAGGTATAGCTATTGTCCTCAAGAGTTTTGTGAAGAAAAGCATGTGAAATGAGAGGTTCAAGGCTAGGTTTCAACAAAATATGTATGAGAGATCTTATTTTATGAATTTTTATCCATGTGAAAACCTAATGGGTTGTGTTTGAGTTGGTTTTTAGGTCTGGAAGATCATGGAAGTAGGAGATTCAATAAACCCTCATGATTTTGGCCTAAAACAAGGGTTTTTGGGTTTGGAAAGAATCTGGCCATACAAGTGGAATCCTTTTATGGATTTGGAGGTTTTGAGGCATAAAAATTTCTTCCCCAAGACTTCATGGGCATATGAAAAGTTTAAAGACTAGTTGCTTTGTAAAATAGGCCTAATCAGCCTAATCAACACAACCTAGAAAGGGTGATTTTGGTGATTTGTTCTAAAGGACTTGTACTTGACCTTAAAGTATGTTTAATAACGCCAAAATGGGTGTCTAAAAAAATTAAGGGTTTTTCTAGTGTTTGGGGAAAGTTTTGAGTTATTGAGAAAAACTAGGTTTGCACTACTTCAAGGATTCAAGGAGTCAAAGTGTGAAATATGACTTCTGTTGTTTGTTAGGATTTGAGAGTTGTTTGGGTTGTTTAAAGTGGTCATTATAAAATTGTTGGAAGCCTCTTAAAGGCAGGTTGATAGGTTGGTTGAGTTGAGCCTCCCAGGTCTACATCAATTAGTTAATTACCACAGTATACAACCTTAATTTATAATTGATGTATATTGAAGATTAATAATTAAATAAGTACAATATACATAAAAACCAAATATAAAATTTAGTCTAATTAATATCCATGACCACCTTATAATTACTTCCCAGTTTCCTCAATCTACCTTTCCTCATCAGGTACTCCCCTTCGATTTTCTTAATGGAGTTGGGATCCCAAATGTGATCTACATGGATCTTTGTTGCAAACTTAGGAAGATATTTAGTAATGTACACCATGGTATGGTATACCATATATCCCTCCACCATAGAACCCTCAGGATGTGCTCTTTGTCTAACCAAAGCCTTCAAAAATTTCAAGTGCCTCTCAACCATCCACATTGACCTTGTGTGTATAGGTCCACACAATTCAATCTTCTCAACTTGGTGTATGAGGTAGTGTTCTTGTGCATTGAAAATTTTTGAAGGTAGACACTTTTTCATTTCACACATTAGACGAGGAATTTTTCTCTTCCAATAATTTATATCTTCTTTATGGATTTGTTTAGATGACAACCATCTACAAGTGATTCAATGCGCAAATATATTAACAAGATTTAACAAAAAAATACAATATATTACATACCAAGTAAAACAAATGGCAATTATAAGAGATCTATACAACAAATTAAACAAATATTGCTACTTCATTTATTTTCTAAGATCATATATAGCTTGTTTGACATTGTTGTCAAAGTTGTCTAAGAGAGATAGAGGTAAAACGTACTGCAACAATTATAAAATGATCTTTTCATTATTTTTCCAAAAGTAGTAAACATAATACACTGAAAAGTACATGCAATATACAAATGTATATATAATATACCAGAATAATTACCTTAATGAAGGTATGCCAATCATGCATTTTTATCCCTGACACAAATTCACCTTTCTTTGTTATGATATTGTTTATGTTTGCAACAAATCTTGTGGGAAATTGAATTTTCGTATGACTTCTTTTATAGCATTGCTTTGCTACTCCGTTAATAACCAAGGAAGGGAACTTATATTAATTTGATCTCCATCGCTATTTAATTGAATGACCTTTTTCATTGCATGATTGACTTCCTGAATGTCACTACAAATTTTGACAATTTTTTCTTTGTCATGCCTTCCATCCAATATTTTCCATAACGTTTATGTTATATTCTTTCTGATATGCATTGTATCAAACAAATGCAGAATTTGTAGTTGCTCATAGTAGGGAAACCTACTAAATTGTCTAGGATAACTTTTCATTCCCTATGGAAGCCGACCATTAATGCCTTGACGACCTTCATGGAGCATATAAGCTAAACAAATTAACAACGACAATCATTGTCAATTATAGCATGAGTAAAAAAAACACAATATAAAAATATAAATTCCAAACATATCATATATGATAGATAAACAATTTGATCTTATGTATAACCTTGATGATTAAATCAATTATATTCCAACTTCCATAGGTGAGGTGTCATTCTTCGTGGTTTTGATGTAGTCTCTTCTTTCCCATTGAAAATATGTTTTTTCAGTAGTTCGATACTTATGATTTCTGTGGAAGAAGTGCTTATACTCATCAAACACTTGCTTTCCTATACTTGTTGAACAACGATATTTCTCTTTGGACCACAAATCAGACATGCAAATTTTCCCTTTGTTTGAAGACCTACAATATCATATATAATTGGATTAAATATGAAATTTTTTATAATTATATATAATGAATATATTATTTAAAAAACATGCATGATATCTACTTCATAAAATTAAATATCGTTAAAGTGCAGTCAAACATTATAACATACCACAAAAATGTGTTAGCCCTGGGGCATCATGAGTTGTCCATACAAGCATTGCATGGAATTAAAATTTTCTTTATCCTATTGGTCTAGAGACGTCATACATAGTGATGTCATTCCATAGCTTTAGTAACTCATTGATAAGAGGCATGATATATACATTCATATCTTTAATTTGGTACTTACCTAGTTGAATAAACATAAACATTACATAATTAATATAACCATTTTACTGCAATATATATAAATTAATGTACATGACTATTAAATGAAAAAAATATAAGTCATTATGCAACAAATAAGACAAATGAGATGCTACTACGCTAAAAAAAATTGATGTAAGCAAATACCTGGAACAATCATTGCCAACATTATGTTCTCCCCCTTTATTGACATCCATGGAGGAATGTTATTGTTGATAACAAAAATAGGCCACATCGAGTGAATAGATCTCAGCTCTCCAAATGGATTGACACTGTCTGCTACCAATGAAAGCCTAAGATAATGAGTTTCTTCTTTAAAGTGTGGCCATTTTTCCTCCATGTCCCTAAATGCAGAACCATCTACAGACATTCGAAGAATGTCATCTCCACTTCTATTTTGTGCATGGTAATCCATAAATTGTGCTAAGCTTTCGCACCTAAATATTCATTGCATACATGAAATAATGAGAATATAATGAAGAACCTTGTGAGACGCCTTTTTTTTTAGTTGATTTGTTCAATATCTATTGATATGACATTCCAGAAATTTTGTTGCAAATTCATGTTGTTTATGATATATAATATGATCATTGGGACATGCATCTATTTCTTGATACTCCATTCCAATATCTTTCATAGTGGCATATAAATCTCGGTATGAGTGAGGTAAAATATTAGATGGCAGTAACAAAAATTCACCTATCAATCTACAACAAAAAATAATTTGTTAATATAAATAATATTAATGGTACATATTTCATCCTTTATTTACTAGTAATGATCTAACAACAATTAAAATAGATGAAAAAAGATGACATATATGACATACCTTAACATCTGTGAGATCGCTATGTTGGATAAACCATTCATAACCTTCAAGTCCACTAGCAACAATACAACAGAGAGAAAAGTTGTTTCAGAGCCTTCATAAAGGGGCTCGTGTGCATTCTCAAGTATAGGTAAATCATGGACATCATCAAAATCATCTTGATCATCATAATCAGCTATTCCACTAATTGTGTCATCGATCAATGTATTTGTACCATCATCTTCAATTGTTTTTTTGTAGCGCATGATCATCTTCTTCCATAGGATCATCATCTTCAATATTCATAGCTCCATGTTCCTCTGCTTGCAAAACCACATTATTTGGGGCATGATAATCCATATCTTGTGCCCTAGGGCACCCCACCTTTATAATAATGATCGACACAAATAAACCATGATCATGATCAAGTGATTTTTTATATATATATAAAATGTTAAAATGATATAAACATTTACAAATTCAATCAATATAAAGACATATAATGAACAACTTACCAATGGACCATAATCATGCCCCCTTTCAATGTGACCATGTTGCAACTACAATGTTTCTCAGCTGTTGTGATTAAAAGTCTTCTCATCTTTAAGCCCTTGCAATTATTGCAAGGACAATAACATTTCTCATCACCCTTTCTTTTCAATCTAGCCCACAATCTAGCAAGTGTCTGTTCATTTTGTTCTACACTAATATTATCTAACATGATTTTTCTTTACCAAGATTGAATATTTAGATCTTCAAAAAATATCAAACTCAAACTCCAATAATTTTTAATCATAGACAAGTAACAAAATTTAATAATTCTAATATTTTTCACCAAAAAAAATCGGCATGCAACCACCTACAAAAGAGAAGATAGTTTGAAGTTAATGAGCCCAAAAAACACTTTGAAATGCTAATTCCAGAACTTATTAAATTCTAATTTTACTATGATTTCCAACTGTTAAACTCCTAAAATCAGAATATTGAACTTGCACAACAAAATTTGGAAATGAAATTATGAAACTGCACAAGTCTAAAAGTGAAATCTATTGAGATGTTGCTTTAAAATATGATTTTCAAACCTGGAAGTACAAATCTGACTTCACAAATGAATTATGGAAAAAGACAATGAGTACCCTCAACCTGGTGATATCTTCTTGAATTTTTTTGGATTTTTCCCAAGAAAATTGTCCTTAGTTCTCCACAAATTGTCTCAAGTATAGCAAATTCGCAAGTAGAGAAAATTCGCAAGCATAGCAAAACATTGTCACAATAAATAGGTGAACTCACTTTTATTTATGTCGGCCACAATTTTTTTTTTTTTATTTTGCATGTTGACAAAAAATCTTCATCGAAGTTTCAACAAAAACTGAGGTTCGTCAAAATTTCGACGAACATCAGGGATAATTTTTTTAAAAAATGAAAATTACACATTAAATATCACAAGTACTCGACAATACATCAAATTATACATCTTTCTTCAGAAATTTTCATCAGATTTTGTAGTCAAATGAGTTAGTGCCTCCCTCCTCTTCTCTCCTTCTCTCTATCTCACTTCTCCCTCCATCTCTTCCTCCCTCTATCCCTCCCTCTCTACCCTATTCCCTCAAACCTAAACCCTCAATCCTTAAACCCTTAAACACTCAACCCTAAACCCTAAACCCTCAACCATCAGCCCTTAAACCCTAAACCCTTAAGCCATCTACCATCTACCCTCAACCAAGTGCCCTCTACCCTCAACCCTAACCCTTCAAACCTAATCTCTCCTTCCATCCAGCCCCTACCCTCTACCTTCATTGGTTTCAGCCTGTCCATTCCATTCCATACCCCTCCATAAACTCCTTCCCTTCCTTCCTTCCTACCCTCCAGCCACCCTTCCATCCTTCATCCACCATCCTTCCTCCATCCACTATCCATCTTTATCTATACATCTCCACCTCTCTCCTACCCTCTAATTGTATCTATCTACCCTCTCCTTTCTACGCACCTCTTTCTTAATCAATCCCTACCACTCTCTCTCACTCCCTCTATCTACCTCCCATTGCCTCTCCATCACTCCTCTCTCCCACTCCCTCTCTCCATGTATCCTTCCTTTCCACCCCTCTATCCTCTTTCCGTCTCTTTCTCTCCCCTCCATTCCGTCCCTCCTCCATCCACTCTCTTCCTCCCTCTCCCTCTCCTCCCTCTCCTCTACTATCTCCATCTCTCCCCCCTGCTCTCTCTCCACTACCCTACTATTCAAGTCCCTCCCTTCCTCCCCCTCTTCAGTCTCCTCCCTTCCACCCCTCTCTCATTCTCCTCTCTACCTCTATACCTCTCTCTCTCTCCTCTCTCTCGGTCTCCTCCTCCCTCTATTCCTCCCACCCTACCTAGACATCTCTCTCTCTCTCTCTCTCTCTCTCTCTCTCTCTCTCTCTCTCTCTCTCTCTCTCTCTCTCTCTCTCTTAAAATTCGCCCTCCCTCTAAAGACATACATAAATACATACATACAAGCATAATACATATGTACATACAATCCTACATACATACAAGCATACATGTACATATGTAGATAAAATATTACATACATATAGGAATACATACATATATGCATTGATACATACATACATACAAGAATACATACATACAAGCATTCATGCATACATACATACATACATGAAATATACAAGAATACATGTACATACAAACATACAAATATATAAAGATGCATTCAATAGAGTAGCATTTAACATAACACAAGACATAATGCGCTTGGATTATGTCTTGCTAGACATGTCCCAGAAAAACACAAAAACCATGTCAAAACTAAGATATAACATGAGCACACTATAACATGAGCGTGTTATAACATGATCACATTATATCTTGCTTTGGGAATCCCTGAGCCTTGGGATTGGTATTTTCCTTTGAATACCAACCCAAAGGCTTGGAGGGCCTTCCCAATGACCAGAGACGTGGTTTTGCAAATTCTACAATATTTCACATAATCGAGTTCGTTCTCACTGTCAAGATTGCATGTGTTTCAATGTCAAACAAATTGAATAGCTAGGTAATGTTAGGCTCTCTCTTAGCTATCCTGTTAGTGTAATTAAAAGTGTTGTACCTTGTCCTAGGTCATAATTACACCTTAGTTAAGTTTACTTAGGGACCGCATAGGAGGTTGTTGGAGATTTTCCACTTTTAGTGGACTTGACATGTCATTACTTTATCACTTCCACCTTTTGTGGGTGATCCACCATTTTGGGTGATTATCACATTATCACTTCTCCACTTTAGATGGAGTGATAACTTCTCATAGTTGTCTCATGTCATAAGATTACGACACTTGTCATAATCTTATGCCCTTCTATGTTCTCACCTTGGCTATAACCAAGGGGTCTCCTATGTCAAGCTCATTCCATCATATTTGCATTATTGGTAGAATATAGTCTATTCTTGTCATCTTGTTTCTATCTCTCTTATGCTTGTGCTTTCTATTAGGCCTTTGAATCTTGGGTGGCTACCTTCATAGCCAATTCTTACATATCCTACGATATATTTTTTTTCACTTTTTGACAATAGTAAGCCTTTGATCTATAATTTCTTTTGTTTGTGTGTCTCTTTTTTGGAAAAAAGGTAGTGTTTGGTGTTTTTTCATTATAAATTAACCGTTCATCAAAATTTCAAATAAATTACATTTTTCAGAAACTAGACCACATTCTACAAATATTTAAAAAAAAAATCCAAATAGTTTTGATCTGATTAGGATCTAGACTAATTGCATTTGAATGCTTAATGTTTACAAATCATGAAATCCAAATTACATAAACAAAATTAACACATTAACATGTGAATTAAGCAGAAATATAATTCATGCATACATTATTGAAATTATGCATTAAAAACTGAAGGTGAAAAATAGAATTGAGAGAGAAGAAGATAGAAAGTGCAAACGATTTGATAGCGAAGTTCGCCACAAACGTGACTACGTCTCCGGGTCCGCTCCAACAGAGTGAGACCGATCCGATTAATCTCCAAAAATTAGTTACAAATGCACCAAGAGCACTTCGGAAGCATGAAAAGACTCCGACTTACAAAAAGGCTCAAAATAATCTCCTTAGAAGATCTCCCTATTTCTCTAATTCACAACTTCACCCCTTAGACTTGAAAATTCTCCCTTTTATACATAAAATATTCCCAAATTGGTGAAAAACCAATTGATTTGGGAATTTCAACTTAATCCCCCTTACATAGTAAATATTTTGAAAAATCCCCCTTATCAAAACAAATCCCCTAAAAAAACAATTAAATGGTTTCTATGCCCAGTCACATATTACATTCGGGCTTTTCCTATTTCCATAAGTTACAACTAATCCTTTAAAAAGGATTATTGTTTTACAACTTGGAGGGAATTTATTAAATTAAGGAGTATTTCGTCTCCAAATTTCCACAAAACCATCCAATGCCACTTGTATTTTAAAGCCATACAATATACAATGTTGGTTTGAAATTCTCATTTAAAATAAGGGACGAGTTTGGTTACGGGCTATTTACATCCCTTAAAAATAGGGATCAATTTGTTTTCCCTAAAAAAACATAGCCTAAAAAATAGCATGATTTTAAAAAAAAATAATGGTGATCCCCTTTTATAGGGAGGGCCACGTTTTTTTCTTAAGGAAGTGATTTAATTATTAAAATGGAGGGCATGGCTGTTATTAATTTATTTGTTTTATATATATATATATATTTTAAATAAAGCCATGTCCAACAAATTTCTGCCACGTGTAACTTCGGGAAGCCACCATGTGTCACCTCACGATTCATCCATGTCAGCATGATGACATCATGCTAACATCATCTTGTACCTTCAAGTCAACCTAGTCAACCACGAGCTTTGACCTTCCATATGTTGCACATACGAGCTCTGATTTGCACAAAACGAACACCGTCAGAAAGCTCTTGCCAAGCTCTTCGCGTTGACATCAATTTTGACCACTTTTGGTGACATAAAATTTTCACCTTTTTTTCTTGCCTTGGGCCTTGAGTTGACCAGTTGTTGACTGAACTTTGATCGGCAATAACTTGGGCTCTGTAGCTCTGTTTGACTCCATTCAAGTTGTGCTAGAATCAAGACATCGAGCTCTTTCTAATGGTGCTGAATTCTGGAGTATTGGAGACTCTTCAATTTTTAGTGAAAATATCCGCTGGATCAGGCCTCCCCACTAGAGAACTTTTGGACCTCCAAAAGTGGCATTTATTCAAACATCAAGTGAGGACTTGGCCTCCCCACTTGTCATGTACCCTCTGTACATTTGTATACCTGACTCACAATCACAAAAAATACTGCAACAACATTGTTGATCATAAACATCATTCTATCACTTCCATAAGCATCTACATCAACTGTCATAGCCACTAACCAACAAATATTGACTAGCATCAAGTTGAACAATAATGTAGAGATGAAAGAGAATAAGTCAAAAACATATCGATCCTTCACAACAAAAACATTTTTACCCAAGGATCCATCAATGCTTTCAATCTCCATTCCCTCATGGTGTACCATGGGTGCATCCTGTGACATCTGACCCTGGTTAGCTACTCCAAGTTCATGTCTAGAACCACCTGTGCTGACAAACATAAGAGTTAAATCTTTACTTGCATTAATCACCTTCTTTAATTTCCCCTTGTTTGTAAAAGAACGGTCAGTCTTAATCCTGTGAGAATGTACAATATACTGAATGCCATCTTTAAACAAATGATAATGATTCTTTTCCCTGTAGAAAATAGCTTTCTGATCATAAAGATAAGGGCTACCCAGAACTATCCCACAGATATCTAGTGGAACCACATCAAACTGTACTTCATCCACAAACTTACTAGTGATTGTGAATCTCAAAGTGCATTGTCTTGTGACTTGCAATTTATCATTCTCGCAAATCCAGCCTAGTGGATAAGGTTTCCTATGTAGTGTAGTTTTCAATCCCAAGATTCTTACAACATCTTCAGAAATTAAGTTAACTTGAGAACCACTGTCTATGAGTGCATCAATCTTAATGTTCTTAGCAACAACCCTTAAATGAAAAAGCTCATTCCTTTTCTTATCTTCGGAGACATCATTAACTTTAGAAGTAGAAGCACAACTATCAAAGGAAACACTGGAATTAGGAGCTTTACCTTTCATACCCATAACTGTTATCTTAGTTTCATCATCAGAATCGGAACTAAGATCCATAACAACATTTGTGGCTTTCTCCTTACCCTTCTATTTTTGATTATGTCTTTGAGCCCACTTAGGCTTCAATTCAGGATGCAACTTCCAACAGTGATCTTCATCATGACCCTTCCTGTCACAATGAGAGCAAGAAAGTTTGTCATCCTTCTTGACTGTAGCTGTCTTCTTTCCTTTCCCTATCTCTGCATTCTTAGAATATTTCTTTACAAAGTTATCATTATCAATGAAAGAACCCTTTCCCCTTGACTCTAAGTGTGTAGCTTGAATAGACACTTCATCCAAATTACAAGGGTTCAAAACCAAAATGGAATGTCTAAGATGTGAATGAAGACCTCCTATGTACTTTAACAAAGTATCCTAGGTGTACAAAGATACATTTAATGTAATAGCCTTCTTTCTGAATTCATGGGTGTACTCTTGGACAGTTTGATCTTTCCCTTGTTTAAACACTTGCCAATTCATCATTAATTGTTGCATGTGACCTAAGGGATAGAATTGATTTTTAAGAGAATTAATAAATTCTAACCAAGATAAATTGACTCTACCATGCTGTGAAATTTTTGCTCTAGTCCTACTCTCCCGCCAGGTGAGAGCTGAACCTGCCAACCAAAGAGTGGCCAACTGGATCCTAGAAGCATCATCAAAAAGATTTAGAACTCTACAATAAATTTCTACTTGTTGAATCGAGTCATCTAGTTTTTCAGCATCTAATTCACCACAATACTTAGGTAGTTCAAATTTTACATCCAATTTAATCTAAGGCTTATTTACACCCTTAAAAGGATTACCAGAAAGAGAATGTGTAGAAGAAGAAGGAGAAGGAGGAGAAGAAGGAGGAGTAGACGAAGGAGATTTTGGGGGTTCACCACCACCTCCTGATTGCTTCTTCTTTCTTTTACTGTCTCCATGATCTTCTTCATGTTTCAGGTGTTCTTCCCTTTCTTTGAGTAGCATCTCCAACGCAGCTTTCATCTACCAAAAAGCTCTTCGAAACTCCTGTTCACTGAGTTCTTCGGGTACCTCCATTCCAGACACAGACATCTTCAGAAAAGATCTTCGTTTTCCGATCTCAGGATTAAATTCTTCAAGCTTTCCTTCGCCCTTCTGAATCCTGGATCGTGTTAGCATTCAAAACCAACTACAATAATAGTCACCAATAGCTCTAATACCACTTGATCTGATTAGGATCTAGACTAATTGCATTTGAATGCTTAATGTTTACAAATCATGAAATCCAAATTACATAAACAAAATTAACACATTAACATGTGAATTAAGCGGAAATATAATTCATGCATACATTATTGAAATTATGCATTAAAAACTGAAGGTGAAAAATAGAATTGAGAGAGAAGAAGATAGAAAGTGCAAACAATCTGATAATGGAGTTCACCATAAATGTGACTACGTCTCCAGGTCCTCTCCAACAGAGTGAGACCGATCCGATTAATCTCCAAAAATCAGTTACAAATGCACCAAGAGCACTTCGACAGCATGACAAGACTCCGACTTACAACAAGGCTCAAAATAATCTCCTTAGAAGATCTCCCTGTTTCTCTAATTCACAGCTTCACCCCTTAGACTTGAAAATTCTCCCTTTTTATACATAAAATATTCCCAAATTGGTGAAAAACCAATTGATTTGGGAATTTCAACTTAATCCCCCTTACATAGTAAATATTTTGAAAAATCCCCCTTATCAAAACAAATCCCCTAAAAAAACAATTAAATGGTTTCTATGCCCTATCACATATTACATTCGGGGTTTTCCTGTTTCCATAAGTTACAACTAATCCTTTAAAAAGGATTATTGTTTTACAACTTGGAGGGAATTTATTAAATTAAGGAGTATTTTTTCTCCAAATTTCCACAAAACCATCCAATGCCACTTGTATTTTAAAGCCATACAATATACAATGTTGGTTTGAAATTCTCATTAAAAATAGGGGATGAGTTTGGTTACGGGCTATTTACATCCCTTAAAAATAGGGATCAATTTGTTTTCCCTAAAAAAATGTAGCCTAAAAAATAGCATGAATTTAAAAAAAAATAATGTCGATCCCCTTTTATAGGGAGGGCCACGCTTTTTTCTTAAGGAAGTGATTTAATTATTAAAATGGAGGGCATGGCTGTTATTAATTTATTTGTTTTTTATATATATTTTTTAAATAAAGCCATGTCCAACAAATTTCTGCCACGTGTAACTTCGGGAAGCCACCATGTGTCACCTCATGATTCATCCATGTCAGCATGATGATGTCATGCTGACGTCATCTTGTACCTTCAAGTCAACCTAGTCAACCACAAGCTTTGACCTTCCATATCTTGCACATACGAGCTCCAATTTGCACAAAACGAACATCGTCGAAAAGCTCTTTCCAAGCTCTTCGTGTTGACATCAATTTTGACCTTTTTTTCTTGCCTTGGGCCCTGAGTTGAACATTTGTTGACTGAACTTTGACCGACAATAACTTGGGCTTCGTAGCTCTGTTTGACTCCATTCAAGTTGCGCTGGAATCAGGACATTGAGCTCTTTCTAATGGTGTTGAATTCTGGAGTATTGGAGACTTCAATTTTCAATTAAAATATCTTCCGGATCAAGTTTCCAAAATTTGTAGGGGTAGCATGGCCGAAATTATATTTTTTTAGGAAGTGTCCACTTTGAAAATTAGTAAAAAATAAAAATTCATTAAAAAATTATCAAAAAATCATGTATCAACTACATACTGTTAGCTAATTTCTCATCGAAGTGATTTTAAAAATACTAAAAAAAATTCACCGCACTATGTTCCCACAAAAGTTGTGTTATATTTTTTTGACAAAAACAATACCAATTTTTGTGGGCCCCTCTTTTGAACCCCTTAATCTCAACCATTTTCAAAATAAATTAGTCGTTTAGAAAGTAGAATTGAAGCACTATGATCCTTGTTTTTGTTGCATCTCAAAATTTTGAGTGAAAATATCCTCAATTTCACACCCAAGGTCAATATTTCCTGATTTAGAAAAAAAAGTGGCCACTTAAGCCCCCTATTTGGCCCCCCATCTTTTTGTAGTTACCCTATAGAGGTGTGAGGAATTGTGAGGTTCTTTTAAAGGTTATTCATCCATAATGGATAGGTCATATTCACTTGAACCATAAATAGAAGTAATGACATATGAACCTAGCCAATTTGGACTAAACTTAACTTTAAGACCATTAATCACATTAGTTTTATGTTATTTTTTATGAGAAAAATATTGCCAACTTGAAAGGACCAAGGGAGGATGTGTTGGTTATAAAATATATGGAGATATTTTCAATAGGATCAAGTATGTTCCAAAGCATGTAAATTTTTCTCATAAAAAATCTCCAAAATGTTAAATCAAGAAAGGACATGTCAATCAATTCTATTACATGATAATTATTGAATAACAAACTACCAATTCTAAACCATAACTATAAGCTCCAAAAAGTATTAGATAACCATTATTTATCAAGACGTGTTTATATATCAAGATCAAATATAGTTTATTATTATACACAAAATTAATATTATCCATGAAACTTAGCTATCAAGTTTATCTAGAGACTAACCCTTTTTAACTCTCAAAATTCTAAATCAAATTATTTTTATCTCAAAATTGTATTACAAGATCTAGGTTATAAATCTTGTAATTTATTGAAAGGTTGAGTATGCTCTTCTCTTACATCAAATGAGAATGTATGATGGATCCTGGAAAACAAGGCATGGTGAAGTACCCATGCACAAATAAAAGATCTCTCAAAATTGGAGAAAAAGATAAAACCACATGGGAAAAACTCCTCCAAAAGAGAGAAAGGTGAATAAATGACTGAAAAATCCTCCAAATAAAATTGAATGACTAAGAAGCTTCCAACTAAAATAATATCATGAAAAAGAGAAACATGTAGAACATCGTTGAAGCACAAAGAAGTTGTAGACTACTGTCAAAAGATGACTAATATAGTGCTGAAATGAAGAACCTCCCTTGAAACAAATTATGATCTAGATCAAGATAAAAAGAATGCAAGAGTGTCTATATGATAAATGATCCATGTCATCGAAATGCATGGGTAACCAGCCACTGATGTACCTTAAATCAGACTAGTACATAGGAACAAGAACTAGATAGATAGATCACTCCAAACCAAAACAAAGGAAGCATTAGCACCAATAGTAGAAACCCCCCCATAATGCTAAAAAGGGAGAGTGAAGACAAGTACACTGAAAATGTGTGAATCCAAGAAATGTGTGTAGGAGAAACAACTTGCAAATAAAAGGGTGTGAAAACTAAGGCACACATGCATGAGGAAAGAATCACGGGTATTCACTGCTATTGTGGAAGGGACACTCACTTGACAAAGGTGTGATGAAAAACCAAAGTAAAACATCAACCTCCCATGGCACTTTATATCATAGTGCGAGTACAAAAGGCACAATAGGATGTGAAAAAATCTCAAAAAGTATACAACAAAATGAAACTTTATCTCAGTGCATCTACAAAAGTGAATGTGTTGAATGCACACAACATCTGGGAAGGGGGTGAATCGGTTGTACATGAAAACATATCCAAACCGCACAAACATTTCTTCAAGCATGAAGAAATGCAAAGCAAAACACTAAACAATATTTTGTCACACTAAACACTCTTCACCACATTGTTTCCTCTTTTATTCAAACGTTCTCAAAAGAACCTAGAAAGCAAGCACCAAAAACTCAAACTCATCATTTGAAACACTTCTACAACATCTCAACCACATAAGAGATTTAACATCACCAACACATGCTCATCAAAGCAACACTAGAGGTTGACATTAGTGAAACTACTAATGACAACATAATGCAACCAATCAAAGAATCTCCATAGACTTCTAGCAATCTCCCCATAGACCTATTGACATCAATAAAACAACAAATATTTGTTAACATAAATGAAAACAGAAACTTCCAACAATATCCCCCTTTGTCATTGATGGAAACACATGGAAAAACCATTAACAAAAAAAACAACTCTAATCACTAACTCATATACTACACCACTGTGCACACTACTCCCCCTTACACAAGCATTTATACTTTCTTTCACATGACTTCTCTCCTCCTTATTGCATATGATTTTTTAGATAACTCTATCTCCCCCTTTGACATTAATGGCAAATGACCATGGCACACTTGAATCTCTCTTCTTTTGAAATCAAACATACATACTTTCTCTCCCCTGGAGACAACACCTATAAGGGACAACAACTACTCTACAACTACCTTTTCTTTTACTACACTCTATTTTCTTCTCACCTTTTCTGCACACCCCCCCTTAGGAGTACACAACATACCACATTAACCAACAACTACTGCTCATATCCTTTGACATAGCTAACAAAGAACACCTATATACCACACAATGACAATACTTACTCCCCTTGACCACAACAACCAAAAATGCTACTACCTACTCCCCCTGAGAGGTAGCCACCAACATCACTCAAATTATTTCAGTTGTTCAATGTAAACCTCTTCTTCTAACTCACCATTTAAAAATGCAAACTTCACATCCATCTGATAAACTCCAAAATCCTTATGTATTGCAAAAGCTAAAAAAATCCTAATAGATTTCATTCTTGGGCCACCAAAAAAAATGTCTCCTCAAAATATATTCCTTCCACTTGTGGGTAGCCTTTACACACAAGTCTTTGCTTGTTTCTTACTACTTCTCCACTCTCATTCACTTTTTTCCAGAATACCCACTTAGTTCCAATCAAATTCTTGTTTGTTAGTCTTGGGACAAGTTTCCAAGTCTGATTCTTCTCAATTTGCATTAATTCTTCTTCCATAGCCTTGATCTAATAGTCATCTTTGCATGCCTCAATGACTATTTTAGGTTCAACTTTAGAGTGTAAACATAATTTTACTTGTTCTTCTATTATAATAGCCTTTCTTCTTGTCAACACACCTCTACTCTTGCAACTAATGATCTGATATTTTGAATGATTCTTCTACACATACTTATGGGTCTTAGTGATATTTTCTAGAGCTTCTTCCTTTTCAACCTGCACTTCATTTTCCTTACCTTCATTTCTCTTCTTCTCTCCAAGAGGATTCATTTGATTCATATCCATCTATCGTCCCTAAAATTTTATGTAAATCTTCATCCACTTTGACACTTTCACTTTCAACTATGTTTTTCAGCCTCTTGTTGTAGCACTGGTAAGCCTTGCTTCTTGTAGAATATCCAAGGAAGGTTCCTTCATTAGATCTTTCACAAAACTTTCCTATGTTTTCTTCATCTCTTATGATATATAATTTTCTTCTAAACACTTTGAAATATTGCACAGTAGGGGTTCTTCCATACCATAACTCGTAGGGAGTCTTTGAACTATCTGTCCTTGTTTATGCTCTGTTAATTATGTAAACTGCAGTATGAATTGCTTCTCTCCAGTAGACATCTTATAGATTTTCTTCCTTCATCATTGTCCTTGCTACCTCCTAAATAGTCCTATTCTTCCTTTCCACAACTCCACTCTTTTGAGGAATCTTGGGAGTTGAAAATGCATATTTATTCCATGATCTTAACAAAAGTGTTAAACTCATTGGAGGTGAACTCTTCACCTTTGTCAAATCTCAAATATTTGATCTTCATATCCATTTCATTCTCTACCATAGCTTTGAATGTCTTAAACTTATCTATGGATTTTGTTTTTTCTTTGAGAAAAGTAACCCAACTCAATCTAGAATAATCATTAATTAATAGCATGAAATACCTGTCATATTGATTTTTTTTTATTATTGTAGGTCCAAAAATATTTGTATTCACCAACTCTAAATGATCGATAGTAGATTACTCTTTGAATTTGAAACTGTTTCTAGCTTGCTTTCTAATATAACAATACTTCCAAACAACATTGATGAGCTTTGTAATCTTCAACAAATCTTTCACAACTTGATTTGAATTGATCCTTACTAGGCTAAGAAAATTTGTGTGACACATTCTCCTATTCCATAGCCAACTTTCATTAATTTGAGTCATAAAGCATTGACCATTTGCACCCTTAAGTTGATAAACATTTCCATCTATCCTTCTTCTTGGTACAACCACTATTCCAGAGCCTTTTTTGATCTCACAATCATTGTCTTGTAGCACAATATTATATCCTTTACTACACTTTTTTCCTACACTCAAAAGCTTATGCCATAGACCCTTAACATAAAGTGTAATGCCCTGCCACAAACCCTAGAGGACAACACTCTAACAACATAAACAATTTTTTTTTTTTCAAGAGTGCATTTAACACACGATTGCAAATGACACACTTAACACTAATCTAATCTAGGTCCTCTAGGATCCATGACTACATTACATAGTTCCCATTACCAAAATTAACAAAACCAATAAATCATCATATTAAAAAATTCTAACATCAACTAGGAATCACATCTACTCATTTCATACAATCAAGAGATCCATGAGAAACAATCATAACATGAGTATGTAGAGATTAATTGATTCAATTCATTCCATTTACATGCATAATAACAACTGATACATAATCCATCTCATAATAGAGTTCACATCAATTTACTGTTGGAATTGACTAATTCAATTCACAACTCCCATGAAACACCTGCAAGCGATTACCTATCACAATAGAGAAGATCAACAAGCGAGATTGCGCTAAATAACCTAAGAATTGTCTTGATGCAAATAACCTAGATTATGTGAACAACTATCGGCTGAATATGTTGTCGTAGAGAATTGATATATAATTACAATCAATCAATCCTTATTGAAAGGATGAAAGCTAACCCTAGATTAGGGTTAGATTAGAAGATGACAAGTGTCCTCATAAGAATGAATAAGACAACATGTTCTAATATTAGAAGCTATAATCATGCAAAATGCAACTAATTAATAAAAGAAAATAATGAATTAAAAGCACTCATAAGTTTAGCTTAAGTGTAATAAAGCATAAAGCGACCCAATTACTTAAAGATTAATTAATTAATTAGGTGATGAATTTATTACTCCAAAACCCCCCCTTAAGATGAACTAGGGAGAAACTAAACTATGATAAAGAAATACTTGAATGGATGCATGAATGGGTCTCACCCTAATGGTTGATGAGGTACCCATGTACAATAAGCTAATCTCTCATAACTGGAGAAAAGGAGAAAACCACATGGGAATAAAACTCCCCTCCAAAAGAGAGAAAATAAAAGAATGTAATGCATTAATAGAAGAAGGATAGAAGGTGGATTACATGATACCCCCCAAAAGACAACTTCTATCACATAAGTACATATACAATGGTCTCCATAGAAGAGATAGAAAGAGACTAGAAGGTCTCCCCACAATGAAGAAACTCTTGCCGCAATGGTGGATGCCTGATGTAGAATCCAGAAAGAGATCTTGAAGTGTCAAATAACATCCCCCCCTTGGGAAGAAATGGATCCAAAGGATGATGTCAAAGAAACCCTGTGAAAAGTGATGAACCAATATGTCTCAAGATGTGTTCCTCTAAAAAGTGCTCATGTATCCACATGTCAGAAAACGATGATGGTGATCCAAGATCTTGTGAAGACTGATGTAGAACAAGCTACAAAGGTGATGAAGATGGTGGGCCAATAACAGTGATGTGGCTGTCAACAAAGAGGAGATGAATTTCCTCAAAGTAATCCTCCAAATCTACAATATAGGACTCTACAAACAAGGATGATATGTCTGTGAGATACCAATCCCAAGTAGCTATGTCTTGAAGATGTATGATGTCCTGTTACACTGAATCAATAGGGACCAAGGATATGGTGATGTCAAATTGATCAGGAACAATAGGAGATGATGATGTAGTCTTGATCTGAAGAGTGGGAACATGAATGCAAGTCTCTAAACCATCAGAACATGCAAGACCTGTGATATACTCAAGCTCCTCTAAAGTATTATAATCAAAGGGTATGCAATTTGTATCTGTAAGAGGGATTAAACAATCTACAGAAGGATCCTCTGGGTATGGAGAGATATGAGGGTCTCCATAGATCTCCCAAAGTCGTGTCCAAAGTATATGGGGACATTTAATGTCTGATACAACATATATAGTGTCAAGATCGACACTAGAACATATGACCCATATCATATGATCTACTATGTTGCCCCATGCTGAAAAACTCCCTAGTGTGTCTGGTGTAAGTATGAGTCTATATAGATAAGGAAAAATATCGAGCCACCTAAGATGTGTCAAGATGCCATTTTTCCAAGACTCATAGTTATCCTTATCCAAGTTGATCATAGAAGGATGAATAGAAAACCCATGATACTCACTCAAAAGAAAAAATTAGAGACTAAAATCCTCAGTACTGATAAAGGAATTCAAATAATGTCATCTCACGCAAACAAATCCTTTCCAGGTGCCAAGACATCCAAGTAATTAAGAAAAGTTTGAAAACAAAAAATATTGAATAAAATGTACTTGGGACTGATTCTAGAAAAATTGCATGAATAGATCTGAAGAGCTCTAAAATACCTTTCCAACACTGCTTGGATTGCGATAATCAAGGATATAGGAAAAAAGTTATGAGCTCGGAAGCGCAAAATGAAGACCTTACTTTGACTGAGAATAACAAGAACCACTAGAAAAATTTGATGATGAGACCTGTACCACTAGAAATTTCATGGAACCAAATTTTCGACGATATCTCGTGTGTCGAATTTCAACACCATATGCTCAAGTTATGCCAAAAATTAAAAAAAAACTGCTTCTTTAGCAAAAATTAGGGTTAGGAGGGGGGTTGAGTGGTCATACGGTCGGTGACGTCAACACTTCATAGTATTAAATTTGATGGCCTGGAGACCGTCACCGCAAAAAAAAACTCCATGTTGCCAAAAAATTTCCCAGTCGCCTGAGAAAAAAAAATCTGATACCCAAAAATTGGAATATTCTTTTTGGGGGGAATATTCCCTAGTTGGTTGAATTCTCTGTCATGTGGATTTTTTGTTGGAATCTGCAGGGACTGGTCAGTGTTGAATGTTGGATTTTGATTTGGAGGCAGAATATGCTAAGGAATCTTTTAAGATTTTGATCCTTTGTATCACCATTGGGTTCTTTTTAGCAGACTGGTTGGAATGTTTGAGCATCGACATAATTATTGTGAAGCACTCGGTTTGAATTTGGTTGGGCCCGCGATAGAGGTAGGCTGACTGTCGTACCCTACATGCATGGCAGGGGTACGACTCCCTGCGTAGGAATTTATTCCTGCTTTTTTTTGCTTTTCAAAAAAACTTTTGAATCTTTTTTTTTATTCACTTTGTTTTTTTGAAATTTGATTTTTTTCAAAAAAAACTAATGTATATTTTTTTGAAAATGAGGATAAAAAATATAAGAAAAACCTAGAATATTTTTTTGATCAATGGAAATTTTGAAAAACCAGAAATTGAAACCTTGATTGTACCTGCCCATAATTCGAGGTAGATCAGGCACAAATTTGTATAGATTTGTGTGTCCATAATTTTTTTTTTCCTTTCATTGCAACTGCTCAGAAATTGACAAAACAATAGGCTATCTTAAGGTTTTTGGCTGCTCTGGACCCTATGGTGCTATCCGTTTTGCTCTAGGATGCACTAAAAAATTGCTCAAGGTAAGATCCTTTCAGAAATTGAATAGGGGGATGCAGATCGGGGCTTTGATACCATGTTGGAATTAATTGATTCAATCCACATCTCCCATGAAACACCTGCAAGCGATTACCTATCACAATAGAGAAGATCAACAAGTGAGATTGTGCTCAATAACCTGAGAATTGTATTGATGCAAATAACCTAGACTATGTGAACAACTGCTGGCTAAATATGCTACCGTAGAGAATTGATATATAATTACAATGAATCAATTCTTATGAAAAGGATGAAAGCTAACCCTAGATTAGGGTTAGATTAGAACATTACAAATGTTCTCATAGGAATGAATGAGACAACATGTTCTAATATTATAAGCTATAATCATGCAAAATGCAACTAATTAATAAAAGAAAATAATGAATTAAAAGCACTCCTAAGTTTAGCTTAAGTGTAATAAAGCATAAAGTGACCCAATTAATTAATGATTAATTAATTAATTAGGTGATGACTTTATTACTCCAACATTTACATCATTAAATTTACATTTTGAATGGTAATATCTCCTCATTTACATTTGAGGAGTGTACATCAAGCATGGTACATGATACATCAATTGTGATACAATGCAAATATAAGGATAACAAATCCCCAAGGGTAGGTACAATGCAGAAGTCTTTGGATCAAGAGAAGCCACCACAACACAAACAAGGAGAGGGAACCCAATGGAGAACAATGCACTTTCCACCCAACCATGTGGAACTCGAAGGTCCACCCCCCGTGCTAGGAGATAGCAAAATAGATTCTAGAATGGGTTACAAGGAACTCATTTCATGTTATCTTATTAATCAATTAAAATGGTACTTTCTTTTAGAATACACTAATTTCCACTTATCTAACTATAATTATATCAATCTTGACTAGAATAAAATTATTTCCATTTTCACATAAGTTCCATCCATAAATACATAGCAATAAGATAACAATATTTCCTATATATATATATGTGTGTGTGTGTACAAACACACACATATCTAATTATCTTGAAAAAAAATCTTAATTTACAAATTACAGAACCAGACGCACTACACATTATTTTCAATAGAAATAATACAATCAACAAAAGTTATGCATGGTGCCTCTATATATATATGTCAATTGTTACAAATCGAGATTCACTTAACTTTAGTTCAAATCTCATTTATACGCCTTTGATATAGAAATACTACCAAATAATGTGTAAGTTTAAGCTTTTAGCATGAACAGACAGTCATTATATGCATTATTAACTCCGCCGGCATAGATGTGCAAGTTTGAGCTTTTAACATAAATGAATTCATAGGTCTAAGGGATTAGCATGTATCTCAAATAACTAACAGGTTTTTGGTGTAAACCTGACTCACTACTAAAGGAATCAAACTAAGCTTATACCAACCTGGTGATGTAACAAATGGACTCAGCTTACTTGGAGAAAACCACAGTGCTCAATGAGGTAATTTTCAAAGGACAGGATGGTAGTCTGAATCGTCCTAGGTTAGTGTATAAAAGTGATTAATGTATGCAATAAGAGCAAGGCAATGGCCTTCATTGCAGGAGAAACTTGCTATAGTTTAAAGATTTTGAAACACCAAAAGAAAATAAGGATCACAACATAAGGGAATGAATTCTAGATAAATAAATTGAATGGAGCAGGAAGGACACCCCTTTTATAAGCTTCAAAGTACTTTATGATAAAATAATCACCCATTTCAAACATAGTTACACATGTATACCCGGCCCTTAGAGCTATACCAACTTAACAGAATGATGAATTACAATTTGGGGGAAAACAACTTGAAGAATCAATAGAAGATGACTCCAATAGAAAGAGGGATTCGATCAAGAATCAACTAAAATCCATTGATTGCATTATATTGAAGATAGGGAAAAGGTTCTAGAAGAATTAAGAATCTCAGAGTATGGTTACAGAGATCTAAAGAATGGCCAATAACCATATAAAGATCAAAGGCAATATGAGGAATTTTTTTTTTACTTAATATCATTTGGTTTTCTAGAGAATTACTTCAAACATAATTTATCACTCAATAGCTTTGACTTCAAAAACACTATGGTTCAAATACATGGAATGCAAAACTACAGAGAGCTGATTGCAATTCCTAAAATTTTCTTTTAATTCAAAAGTAAATAATCAAAGAATCAATGATTTCCAACAGGAACATAGTATATATTGGAAGAAAATGGTGGAACCTGGAATGATTCGCACAGTCGAGCTAGACATTGTTTCTGGATTCAAACCCCAAGATGTAGCCCCAGTTTCTTCCAAAGCTTCAATTTACAAATTTGCAGCTCCAAACACACTAAATCCCACATCCTCTATAGCAAAACCCCCAAATCCAAAACTTCCAAGAATTTTTTTTCAAGAACTTCCACAAGAATGTTCATGGCAAGAAGTTTTTGAATTAGTTTTGTCCCCGGAGAAAAATACTCCAATTGCCCCTCTCTTGTTAACTCCAATACCTTTTTTATTTATTATTTTCCTATAACTGCATTCCACTCCTAAACTAATTAATTTCTTTTCTTTTATTTTCCTCCCACTTAATATTTACACAAAGGTTTATTAATTTTAATCAAGCATATAGTTTATTTGTATAACCACATAGTTTAATATATTTGTTAAATATTTCATTTAAACAAGAGATTTCAATTTATTAAAAATTAAATAAATAATTTCATAATATTTTATTTAATTTACTTCTTTGATTTAACAAAGGCTTTTAATTTAATAACTTTTAATTAACAGCATAATTGAACAAAACACTAATCACAAGCATAACTCAATGAACATACAGACAAGCAGTACCAACCAAAAGAGAAATGAAAGAAAAATGAAAACAATGGAGATGGACCTACACAAACTAACCTTACAGACGAAATGTGACATCAGACACTCATCCTCGATGAGGACGCTGGCTCAATGTGGGGGACCCGATGCTATCTCTGAATCAACAACCTCCATTGGGCTTTAAGGCATGCTCAAACCTGGAAATCCAAGTGGAGTTGATGCCTGGTACCTGTAGCCTAGAACAAACCACATGGTCAAACATGTGCATAGGAAAACAGTCAATCATACCACGAAGGGAAAATCGTAGAGTCACAAGACGCTCACAAGTGAGTGATGTGACACTATTCCCCTTCACCAATACATTGACACACAATAACTGATATCAAATCATGATCTAGAATATGCATATAGTAAACAGATAATCTTCATATCAATGATAACTCACATAAACAATTAAACTAGTCTACTAACCATAATATAAGCATGATATCATCATAATAGAGCATCAAAAGTGTCATCAAATGTCATCATACTAAACATCAAAGTGTCATAGTATCCAAATGTCATCAAGCAAGTATCATCAAGTCCAAATACATCATGTAAGTACCAAACAAAATAAAACTAAGGGGCACTACATCCTCCCCCACTAGGACTAGGATTACTCCTAGAAGCCTATGAATGGATACAGATAAAGCTCTCTCATCCTGGAAGCATCCTCCTTGGTAGCATAAGACTCATCATTTGGATCCCACTAGACTCTAACGTACTCAATGTCTCATCCCCTAAGTGTGAGTCTCCTATGGTGAATGATGCCCATGAGCTCCAAAGCCAACTGCCTGTCCTCTACCTGTAATGCATTCCAATCAAGCACATGAGATATATTGGGATAATAGGGTCTAAGAACTGATACATGAAGCACATCATGAATGCATGAGAGACTGGGCAGAAAATCAAGATGATTTGCTACAAGACCAATCCTCTCCAAAATATCAAAAGGCCCAACAAATCGTGGTGTGAGCTTAGAGCCTCTTCCATAATGGATCAAACTCTTTCGTGGATGCACCTGCAAAAAAACCTGGTCACCAACTAAGAACTGACGATCCACCCTGTGAGCATCGACATATTTCTTTTGTCTATCTTGGGCTTCCACCAAATGCTCTCTAATGCAAACCACCCGCTGCTCCATCTCCTAAAGCATCTCCAGACCCAAAAGAACCCTATCCTCCAAATGATCCCAACTCAACGGGGTCTGGCATGGATGTCCATATAACGCCTGAAAAGTAGGCATGTCAATAGAACTATGATAGTTGTTATTGTTTGCAAATTCTACCAAATATAGGTAGTCCTCCCACCATGACTGATAATCCATGATGTAGATCTGAAGCATATCCTCGAGGATCTGATTGACCCTCTTGGTCTTCCCATTAGTCTCTAGATGATAAGTTGAACTAAAGTTTAGCTGGGTTCCCAATGCATGTTGTAGGGACATCAAAAGAGCTGAAGTAAACA
>VDFB02292527.1:13482250-13571593 GCA_007258455.2 Sequoia sempervirens | reverse complement strand
ATTGGTATGGGAAATTGATGTGCCATGATGATCACAATTATGTAAATTAATTCCAATTAATTATACTTAATTATATTTATGCTAGAACAATTCAACAAATTGATGAAAATGGATGAATTGAATTCCATAAACATAATTGTTGTTTTAATCACATACTAAATGGTGGTTTTAATCCATCTCCATCCCATCGATATAGGTATAATATGTCAATGGGATGGATTGAAATAGGAGTATTTTTATGTTTTTAGTGTTTGTTTATGGTGGCAAGACAGTAGAAGACCAAAACACAAGAATATGTTGTTTCAAGACAAAAACTGAGTTTTTCCACCCAAAAATGGAGGTTTCAAGTAGGGTATTGAAGGAATAATGCATGCATGGGCTAGGAGATGATTCTAAAAGCATAAGAAGACACAATGAAACATTTTTCAATTATTTTCTAGAGTATTGGAGGTTTGTAAGTATGTGTTTCATGAAACCCTCCCGATTTTGGTGCTTGTTCACCCTATAAACAAGGATTTGATGATCCAGGGAGTTTTAAAGCCTTTAAATCCTTAAATTTGATTGAATATTGAGTTTTGTGGCATGTATGGTGACTGTTTGAAGTTTATTGGTGTTTTGGTGAAGATTTATGAGCACTTCCTTTGCGAAATAGGCCTACTTTAGTAGCCTTTTAGCAGTGCATAGTGTAAGAACTTGATGATTTCTTTAAAGTAGAATATTGAAAGATTTTACTATGTTGATATGGATAGTAAAAGGTATTTTAATGTGTATTTGGATTTTGGGATTTGACTTTGGTTTGTGGGATTCACCCGCTTTAGGGTATGGAAGCCTATTTAAGAAGTGGTGCTTGTTTGCATGGATAATGGTAATTTGATAAAACAGTGACAAAAGGAATTGTTAGTAGTTGGAAACTATTGTATTCATGATGAAAAAGATGTTTCAAAGTTTAGGATAAGGTATAGAAGGTAGTGTATGTTGTTTTTAATGATTTAGGTATGGTGAATCTAATATGCATGAATGATAACTTGACTTCAAAAAGGAAAGTAAGTTGGAATGGACAGAGTTGTGAAGTAGATGATTGATTGTTTCTTTCAAAACATGATGAACCTATTTTCTTGAAGGTCTGATAATTGGTTATAGTGAGACAGTATAGATGGTTGTTAATGTGCCTTGGTGATTTGGTATAGGTGTTTGATTATTTTTCCTTGAAGGGATACAATTGCAATGCAGATTGATATGATGTAAAGTAGAGGATGTGAATGGTTCTCTAATTAGGTTTTGATGTTGTAAAGTAGAGAATTTGAATGGTTCTCTAATCAGGTTTTTGATGCAATGACATACAAAAGGAACGACGTTGAGAGAACAAATGCAAGAAAACAAATCATAGAGCAAGAGTCATAGAGCATGAAGTTTTTTGTGGAAAGACTTGTGCCATGAAATTTTTGTGGAAAAACTTGGAGGCATGAAGCATATGAGGACATGAGTCGTAGGTTTTACATGCTAAATTTCAAGACATGGAAATCGATCATAGATATCAATTTGTAAACAATCCAAAAGACTATCCTGTGCCCTTAGCAAAGGTTATGACTGTGATGTATTTTCAATGGTTTTATGTACTATAAGTCTCTAATGGATTGGTAGACTGTGGTTTATCCTCCATAGGTCTTTATGAAATATGTTTACCATTAGTAATGTATTAATGACTATTATCCTTTTTGTCAAGACAAATATTAATGGTTGAGATTGAAGCATTATGACAGTGTGCTAGTTATGGTTGTGGCTTAACAAGGGTATATAGTAAGTTGAATTAATGCAAGTATAGAAATTTTTGCATACTTGCAGATGGTACAAAATTTCATGGTTAAGTTGAAGCCTCCCATCAATAGCAAGATCCAAATATCTGTGTATCTATCTCAATTGAGCCTCTAAACCCTTCAGAGCTGTCAATTTTTCCACTAACCTATTATGCACAAAAGTCAAATTTAGAGTTATGTCACCACTAAAAACAAAAGAAATAGAGCTTTGAAACCAAATCCACACACAAGACAATGTGGTATTCATACAAAGCCATACAAAAAAACTAAACTCAGAACATTGGAATGGAAACAACTTCAAATTATGATGCAGAGCATGGATTCAGTTTACTCAATTGGAGGCACATTTCACAATAATGAGTTCTTCATCTAAATTTTTTTTACGAGGTTCCAATAGTAAAGATATTGATAAAGATAGAGGAATTAAAAATATACTTGGATGTAGTTGGATTGAAGGCCATAAACTGGTACATATTTTTTGTGTAGGAGTCATATCACATCCACAAACATGACAGAGCTATGCAAAGCAGGAGAATTTGGCTTGGAAAATGAAGGAATCAGGGTATAAAGAATCATTTTTCTACCACCATAGTGAAAAGTTAGCACTTTCTTTCATCTTTACATATTGGTTTGATGCTTCAAATGATGCATTTCTTATATTGAAAAGTGCATTACCTTATTGAGCTTCTCTTTGTTTCGAGAATAGTTTAATATTCTCTACTTAACAGGGCCAACCACATGATGGTGGAATCTCATTTGGCCCCTCCCCCTCTCACATCACTCTCAATTCCTGATACCCAATCATATAACATTAATCATTCATTCATCCATTATGTATATAACATTCATTCATTCATCCATTAATAACATATAATATTCATTCATTAAAATATAACATTCATTCTTTTGGATTTTTACATATTATCAAAAATATGGTTGTCATAATATGATTACAATCACTTTTTTTTTGTTTCTTTTTTGAAGCTAAAAAAAGCTGAAGTGGAGTATCGTTTTCTAAATCATTTTTCCCCCCTTCAATTGTTATGCCCTCTGATCATGATCTTAATGTACATCTATTTGTGTATTGATCATGACATGGAGGCCGCTATAAGGGGGGGTCTGTTGCAATAACAAAGAAATGCTAAATTGATATGTTTTATTATTATTGTTACAAGTATTTCATTAATTAAAAGAATATTAGAGTGGTTCTCTTTACCTAATGGGGCCACATCATGTTCCTAATCTTGTCTTATAGCCTCATGCTCAACATGTTGAACACCCTCTAAATCCTGATCTAGAGTTGAAACACGAAAGGTTACATTAATTAATACACCAATTGCAATTAAATATGTTTAAAAGACCATTAGAGTGGTCCTCTTTACCTGATGGGGCCACATCATGTTCTTGATCTTCTCTAGCCTGATCATGCTCAACATGTTACATGCTCTACATGCTCTAAATTTGAAGCACAAAAGGTTACATTAATTAATTCACCAATTGCAATTAAAGATGTTTAATTGTATTAATCCATACTGCATTTTGTATAGCACATGAATACATCTAGTACCGAGATGCACACCATGACCTTAATTTGTAGGTTGTGCTCCACCCTCACCAGGTTGCATTCCAATGTCATGTGTAGTATTATCATTGCTTTTCTGTTTTAAAAAAAAAAGAACAAAATTACTTTATGGTGGAAATTAATATTGAATAGATCACACAAGTATTCAATTTTAAATAAACTTCATTTAGTTTATTTACCTGCATGTCAAATGTAGTGGAAGATTGTGTTTGCCTAGTCAAGACTAGTAGGAATTCAACCACAACTCCATAGCCTTCCTGGAAGGAAATATTTAGGTCCTCTTCTGTGGGTGCTCTGTTGAATTCAAAGCCTTGCATTTTTGCATAAGATCATGAATTTTTCTTCTATGGTGTGATAAAACCAAAATTGTTTGCAATTTATTATTTGGATGCAATATTTCATTTATTGATACTTACAATTTGTGCGACTAATTTCATATATTACCAACAGAGCCAAGTTTGTACTGCCCGTGTTTTTCTAGTCTTTCCTTTGTTTCCTTTGATGTGTCGATCAACCTATGAAAATTTTGAAATACATTAGATTATGTAAAAAGAAAGAGTAATCAGTATATAATTACATTTTTTAGTATGACATACCTTCCTTGGCCCGTTGGTGTCTTTCCTTTTTTATTTTTAGCCTTCTCCTTTCCATCTGACACTAGGTCCTTCCACTCCCTCTCTGGAATCATGGGGGGACGCTCGTACTTTTTATTCTTCTCTAAATGTGACCTATATTGGTCCCTCACATAATTTAGAGAGGTACCAAATTTCTTAAGGACCTTGGTTCGGTTGAATGTTTTATCACTGAACAACACAACTAAATGGTTAATGAGTTGATCTTTTAAATCTTGATTTTAGGCATTCCACCGTGTACGTATGGTGGGCCCGAAAAGCTCCAATGTAATATCACTTAGATGTTTATAAAAAACATCATTTCCTACAAAATGATCATGGGATCATTAGTCTAAATAGAGTGATCAATAAGTAAATTTCAATTGGATAATATATATTAATAATTAAAACATTTTAAAGTACCTGGGACCTTCTCTATCTTTATGGGAATGAAATCCTCGGTCACAACAAATGTGGCCGGCAATGTTACCATACTAGTAACACAAGAAGATCTAGGAAATGCTGCTAAAGCATCACCAATACTAGTGGCCTCTACATCCCTCGGTACATGTCCTGATGCATGTTCTAGCATGTGTTCACTACCAGAGGGTGCACTACCTAATGCCTGCATGCTATGTGTTGCTGAAATTTTAGTCGACAATATAGGCACGAATGATGGGGTCGGAAAATGTGATGTATGTGTAGGAAGATTAGGATGGACACTTGTACCAACCCCTACTCCACGGGAAACACCTGCAGTACCCTGATCATGGCCATCAACATCATGAGGACACAAAAAATATTGTAAAAACAACACATATTTTAGTTCATGACATAAAAGAGTACAAAATATAAAACCATGAATGAAATTATGTTATAATTAAAGACCTCATGATAGCTTACTTACAAGTTTTTTTCTCTCTCAGTCAATATTTTAACCCTCTCTCTTATCTCATCTGTTTGATGCACTATGAATAACAATTGAAGGATTTTTGCATTGCATTTTTTTTGTCTTCCTTATTATATCGAGAGGGTTTGCTGAATATGCAATTTCATCATCATATAACAGTGACTGCATCTCCCTATGGATGCTCTCCTCTACTGCTGGTACCTTTCCCTGATCAGCCGACCATAACAAGAATATTAAAAACATTATCGAAATTAACCCAATAAACTTATAAAAAAAACATAATAATAAAACATTTTGCTCGTATCTAATTTGTACAATTACAATGAGGTAAACCTATTGGGTAGAAGTGCCTAAAGATGCATCATGATCTATGGTCTAGGCTAGAGCCTTCCCCGTATGATCAATGTTCCATTGTGATAAAAATTAAATATAAAAAAAACATTACCGAAATGAAACTAATAGACTTACGAAAAAAACATAATAATAAAATGGTATATTGGAGTCATTAATTAGAGATTGGGTAAAATGGTATATAGTACATACCACCCCCATCATAAATGTTTCTATATCTAAGCTATTCAAATTGTAATTGATTAGCAACTCTTCCCCTGCAGTTATTGATTTTATCACACATACAAATACACAGTTTCCCTCGCACGCCTCGAATATGCAATTGGGTTGCTTATTTTTTGACCCAGGTCATGTACTGTTTATAAACCCTATAATATTCCTTGATTCTTTTGGCCTTCCGTCAATGTACATAGCCACTCCTTTATTTTGATCCTTATCTTTTAGTTGTATATAATTTGTTGACAGTGCATACCTATGCATACTTCGTGTATATCGAACCAGCTGCATCAAATCTTTGTAACTGTAATAGGGTTTGACATATCCCATCAATTCAGTAACTTTTTCATAACAAACCTTTATGTCATCTATGTAAAATAGGCCCAAACCATTTAATGACGATGGTGCTATGCGATATATCCTCTCGTTGACTCAAAAATCAGTGTTTATTGGAGGAAGTTTCTTGGGTACCCATTGTTTCCGTAGATGTTTGTACCTCAAGGGAACCTCAATGTCGCCTATGCTCTTATCATCATAAGAACATGACCCCCCTTCAGCAAGAAAAAATTCCATGCATTTATGGAATTTTATTCTAATCTTTTGACCTCTAGTTGATATCCCTCTTTTAGACCTACTACATGTCTTGCTTTCCTCTTCTCTTCCTAAATTTCCCTCGCTCGAGGAAGACAGATCTGAAAAATACCTATTTGGTGGTACTTGCACTCATAAGGATGTTGGATGAAGTACTTTCATGGTGATGTGATCCCAAGGTGACATTATGATTAATCTATTATTTCATCGCTAGAATTTGATAGGTTATAAGGTAATCAAGTCTTGATACATTGCAAGTTATTGTTACTATTGTCCAAATGTGTCCATCACAAATCAAATCAATGTATGAAGGAGACTGTCTCTTGGAATTAATGACTTTAAAATGCCATTATTTTACAACCTAACACAAATATGGAGTTTGAGAGATGCAGTTCACAATAGTTGATACTATGGAAGCCTTAAAAACCTAGACTCAGTGATGATTTTTCCTGCATGAACAATGTATGGAAATGTTCTAAGGATTTTTGCATGACAATTGAGGGGAAAAGGTAATGAATGATAATCATTATCAGTCTCACAATCTCACAGTCTTAATCCAAGTTATTTGATTTACTAGACTTCTACTTAGTGTTTTAACTCCCAAACTTTGTAACAAGTGTTAAATATGACTATGGTCCACCAGTTACACAACCAAGGCCTCAAATGTATTGTGTAGAAAATGGTTTCACCATACATAATATTTTGGTTTAAGTTGTCTTGAAAAAGATGAATTAGAACACTAATAGACATAAATCAGGTGCATGTGTGAGGTGGTTCAGTTGTCCACTAATAAACTCCATATGTCTAAGTGGTTAATGAGGAGGGAGTGTGTACTAGGACTGGTTAAGTCATCAGAAGTTTATGCTTTGGCAATAAAAATTGTTTAAGTCATCTTAAACCTTCCTATGTCTAATTGCTAGGAGACTTTTGGTATGTTTTAAGGTAGGATGAGTGGTTGCATCAATGTTATAGTTCTCTATGACAAGGTTTCAACATCTTCAAATAGTGAAAGTTAGTGCTCATAGTCATTTGAAACAACAACATTTTGATTATGTATGATGGTAGGATTTGATAACTTAAAAGAATTGGCTACCCAACAAACTTAAAGTTAAAAGAAACTTTTTTAGTTTAAGGGGTTAGAACTTTCTTTCATCTTTGCATATTGGTTTGATGCTTCAAATGATGCATTTCTTATCCCACTTCTATCATATTATATTCCCATCCCATTGCAATTGTTGACATTAAAAGTTTTCAAAATTGCAATTTTGCAAAATAATGGGTTGTTAAGTGTTTGTAAGTTAGTCATGGACATTGGTTGAGGGTAGTTGGGGTATGAGATGATTTAAAAATCCTTCCAAGGCCTGAGAAATGGTTGTTGGAGGAGTTGATACCAAAATTTAATATCAAATACCATGTTCTTGAAGCAATTTTTTGTGTTTTTACTATTTTTTTGAAGTTCTTTTGTGTTGTATGGATCTGTACAAGCTTGAAATGCTTTGAGATAATTGGTGTAGATAAATATGTGTTCCCTTTCATTTGCATTTGTTTTGAAGTGATAAATCATTGTTATGTGGGAGAAAACAATCAAATACATGGACTACCCTATTTTTCTTGTGTAAGGGTTTGAGGGCTAAATAGAAATGACATCCACCAATCCATCCACTGGCTTGGAATTGTAACTCAGTGGATTGGTGTGCAACATGGTATGATAGAGGTTCATTGCATTTAGAGGTCTGTTAAAGCAAGAAACTTGGCATTGAAGTGATGCCCTAGGGCTGACAGGGGAAATTTTCTTGTGAATTTGTGGTTGTTAAGTCAGGGTTTGTCAATTTGATGGATATCTTGGTAGAGTCATGGTGAAATTATCTGATGGTCCAATCTCTACTTTGAAACAAAAATATCTCTAACAACTCTAAGAGATATAATGGGATGGAATTAAAGGAACCTTCATATGAAGGATCTTCTAATGAAGGATCTTTGAATTAAGGTCTTGATTTGAAGGTCCTTCATGCAAAGGTTCCTTTTATAAAACATTTTGGACATGAAATATTTAAAATAAAAAATACCTACATTTGAAAGTCTTGACATGGTATCATTTTTGAATGAAGCTTCTTCATTCAAAGGCCATAAAAGGACATTTGATGCAATCATATGCCTTGTTAAAGTTTTAACTTAATAGTAAGGGCATCATGAGTATTTTGTTGGGCCCATTCAACAATCTTTGATGCAAGGATTGCATTTTCTAGAATGTATCTACTATCAAGAAAGCCAATTTGTTTACTTGTATGACTATATCTCAAGCAATAGGTTTAATTGTGATGGAAATGATATTGACAAATATTTTTTAATCTAGGTGTTGAGAAGCATAATTGGCCACCATCATAGGAAAGATTCTTCATTCTCACTTTTAGGTGTTAAAATTTAACAATACCTTGATTTATGAAAGAGCCCAAAGAGCCTTTCTAAATGGTATCCAAGTACACATAGCAGTGGTCTTCTCTTATATGGTTGGACATGATTTAAAGAACTTAGCTAGGAATTATTCATTTAACCTAATGTTTTCTCATAATGCCATCATCGGAAAAGTATGATCAAATTCTTCTATTATGAAGAATTGGTCTATGTGCCTCTAGTAATCACTATAAATGTTTGTAAGGATAAAATGACTAATTACATTGAAGGTAGGAGAGAATCAACTTTGAGTTCTTCAAAGATTATATTCCTCTATTCATAATTTTTAAGGGTTGTGTGTGGAGGAGGTTATCACTACCAAGAAGGGAGGAGACCTTTCCTTGCATATGTTTGTGGTGGAGGTATTAAAAAAGAATTGTATGCCTCTATTTCCATTCATTAGATCTAGCTTAGCCTAGCATATACTCGAGATCCTTTTCCCCTATAAACTTCCATATGTTTGAGTTTATGTTACGTAAGCATAATTCCATGCTATGTTGAAATATAAAAGGTGGAGGAGGCCAAAAGGAAATACCCCCCTTTTAGTTGTACCTTCAAATTTTTTCTCATTGTTTTATGTTTTTAGCAACTTTGTGGACATAAGATTTGAGGTAGGTCATACAAAAAAGAATAACATGTTCCCACCAACAAATTGAACGTTGAAAGTTAGTGGGACTTAATTATGAGTTATAGATGAGAATGATGACAATGCCAATCTTTTTGGAGGAGGTGGGAGGCATTAAGCTTAACGTGGAGGATGTTGGGGGTAATGAGGTGGTCAACAAGCTAGATTGACATCTGCACATGAATGATCAATAAGAAAAGGCAACTATAAGCTCAAGTTGTGCAAGATAATTGAAAGGGGAGGGACAAACATAAAGATTGGAGAAAAAATAAAGATAAAGTGGTCAAATTCACTAAGCTTGTAGAGGGGGCTTAGTCTACAATTGCTTCAGACTCATGTGATTTAGGCTATGTGTGATGAAATCCTAGACCTTAACCAAGATGTGGGTAGATTATGGGAGTTTTTCCAAGACTTGAGGCTGGTCGATAAAAATGTGAAAGACTAAGCTATTTTATTTTTTCTATCTTATCTTATACCATTTTATGAGAATGGGGGTGCCAATGTACGAGAAGATCTTTAAAAGCTAGGCATGAAAAATATAGGTTAAAGAGAATGGGGGTGTCAAACTTATAGTACTCATTGTCCCTTGGTCATACATTTTCCCTGAGCACCCTCAACCTCATCCTCGGTGCTGGTATTGACCTTGTTTTCACTCCTCCAAACTCTTCCTCAACATTGGTATTGACCTTGTTTTCACTCCTCCAAACTCTTCGTCGACACTGGTATTGACCTTGTTCTAACTCCAAACTCTTCCTTGGCATTGGTATTGACCTTTTTTTCACTCCTCAAAACTCTTCCTCGGCACTGGTATAGACCTTTCACTTCTCCAATTTGACGAGCTACAACATGGTTTCATTAGGTTTTAAAGTATGTTAATTAAATTGAAATTTATGGTGCCATTTAGCTAGGTTTTAATATTCTACACTATAGTTAAGTATATATTAGCTATATTTTACATAATAAATAATATAATTATTTGACTTATTATAATTATATATTATATTCTTTAACAAAATTATTAAATACATTAAAATTATTATAATTAATAATTAATAATAAGTATATTTTTATATAATACAAAATATAATTAATATAATATATTAGTTTAAATTATATATAATATAATTATATTTATTATTATATAATAGTATATATAGGCTTTTACCTGATATTTTAGAGGATTTTACCATTACACTACAACTAGTTTACCATTAAATGGCAGTTGAAACTTGTTTTCCAACGACACAATAGTGGTTTCTAGACATGAGATTTGTTTCAATCTCAAATCTCACAATATATGTAGCCTATTAGCTAATACAAAGAGAGATAGAAACTAAAAAAATAGAGAATGAGAGAAAGAGATGAACTTAGATATATAGGAGAGAGAGAGAGAGAGAGCATGGGAGAGATAAATATAAGAGATACAAAGGAAAAGAGAGAGGGAAAAGAGAAACTAAATTTTGATTGGTTGTTTCATGCAAAAATCCAAGGATGGCATGTGTCCTTGGGGAGTTATGCTCAAGGTAGCATTCCATATGATTAAAGATATGATAATTATCCTTTAAGACCTCTTCAATTTACCCATTGGACACTTAAGGAGACAAAGATAAATAGAGGGAAGAAAATATAGAGAGAGAGGGAGATAATGAGAAACATACAAATAGAAAGGGAGACAAAGAAATAGAGAGAGGTAGAGAGATAAAGAGATAAGGATGAATAGATAGAGATATGGGGAGGGTGATTGATATATCTCTACCTATCACTCTCTATCTCTCTATATCTCCCACTATCTATGTCACTCCCTCTTCCCCCCTCTATCTATTGAGATATCTCTCTCTCCCCCCTTTCTCTCTCATTCACTCCATCTCTCCCTCCATCTCTCCTACTCTATATCTCTATCTCTATTTCTCTTTTTATCTCCCTCTCACTCCTCTCTCTATCTCTTTCTATCCATATCTTTCTCTACCTCTATCATGATCTCTCTATCTCTTTCACCATCCCCTCTATCTCTCTATATCACCCCCTTTCTATGTCTCTCCCTCTCTCCCCTATCTTATTCTCTCTCTCCCTTTCTACATATCGCTCTCCCTCTCCCCCTTTTCTTTCTCTCCATTTTCTACCTATCTATCTCCCTCTCTTCTCTCTCTTCCTCTTCAACCTATCTCTCCCTCTCTCCCACTCTTCTCTATCTCTCCTCATATACCTATCTATATCCCTTTCTCTCCCTCCCCCTCTCTATCTCCCCCTCTCTATCTCTCCCTCCCTATCCCCTCTATCCATCGACTCTCTATCTCCACCTCTCTTCCTTTCTCTTCCCATATATCTCCATCTCTCTTTATCTTCCCATATATCCCTATCTCTCTCTCTTTCACCATCCCCCTCTATCTCTCTAATCACCCCCTTTCTATGTCTCTCCCTCTCCCTCTATATATATTGAGTTATATCTCCCTCTCTCCCCTATCTTCTTCTCTCTCTCCCTTTCTACATATGGGTGGCCCTATGAAACTCATGTAAAATATCTAAAAGTAACACTTATCTTTCTAATGTCAAGCCTTCTAAAAATAGTGTTTTATTAAACTATAAGTATATTATTGTCACCACTCTTCATTCCACATGAAATGCCAAATGTAGCAATTTTTTTGTTGCTTTTGTCAAGTTTCATTAACCAAGCTATTTAGTGGGTTGAATAAAGTTGTGTTATGAACCTTGGTCTCTTTAAAATAATTAGACAATATTAGGGAGATCAGGAAGGAGAGAAAACTAAACTCCTTCAAAATAGGGGTAGTTGTGGGTTTGTTAGTTTTTTTTGTATACTATATACTTAGTTCCTCTAGGATAAATAAGTCACTGTATAAATGAAAGATGTTTGATTATCTACCTAATATTGTTTGTGTTTTTGAAATGGAAGAGATCTACAACTCTATATAAATTGTTATATGCTAATGGTCAAATTATTAGACTATTTAGATCATTTTCTTAGTTGTATATCCTAACTAATATAGAGTAAGCTTTTTCATTTTAATTGACTACTACATAATAGTTTATGTGTTGAAAGAATTGTTTCCATTCTTTGTTGTTTTTACATTGGAATACAAATCATATTTAATTTCATGCCAATATACTTCTTTCATAAATCATATTTGTTTAATATCTTAAAGTTAAATTGGCAAAGTTGTTTGATCTAAAAATATTCAACACTTTAGATAAATTCAATTAGATATAGTTAAATTGGAGGTGTCATTTGAGTTAATAATTAAATAATGTAATAATCAATTAAAGCAAGGGACATAATTTTGGATGTGTTTGAATTTAATAAATTACAAATTAAAATAGACATAGATTACTTGAAATATGTGCTTCATAACCCATCTAATCAAATCATAACCTATCAAAAAGGCAATATGAATTTTCTAAAGAAAAGAACATTTGACCCAATCATAAGTGTATGGCCTTCACAGAAAGGAGTGATCCACATTAGCAATAACAACTACCCCATCCAAAATTTGCTCACATTACACAAAGCCACAATGTTCCTCCAAGATAAGCCAATCAAATCCTACCTTATGTGTCCTAGTAATCAAATTGGAGATGATCCTAAAAATGACATTGCAAAGGGTGATTGGTTTAAAAAATCTAAACGACTTTGCAATTATTTCACTACTATGATCAATGTGTCATCTTTCATGAAATTTCTCGAAACACTATTCATTATGATCATATGGAAATTTCAAGGAGAGCTACAATAGTTGTAACATCATGAATTAAAATTAAACATTAAAAATTACATCATGAATTAATTATGTAATGGCATAAAAATTTAAAAAATCATGAATTAATTATGTAACCACATAAGTCAAATATAATTCTATCAAGAAATTAATATCAAATAGATAATATAATCGCATAACTCATACATTTCAATGTCATTGATCTTCTTCTTCATCCAACTCTTTTTATGTATCATCCGATCCAGATTTGACATTGTAAGGATTGGTTATATCATCATCATTAATATCAGTTTCGATAATGTCATCATCCAAATGGATATCATCATCATGATCTAGTTCTTCTTCTTCGACATCTTCCTTAGGCACATCATCAACTAATTGTTGATCCTGATCATCATCTACATCATTTTCTAGTTCTTCGATATCTTCTTCTTCCACCACATTATACTTTATCGGCCTTCCTCTTGGATCATCTCTAACAACAAATGACCAACCTGGTTTACCTGGAACGTTTAAGTAAAATACCTACTCACATTGGCTTGGAAGAACATGGGGCTCATTTCTAGCTTGCTTGATCGACCTTGTATTAACCATGGTAAATCCATTATCATGTTCAATAACAGTTCTCTCGGGATCATTTTAATTCAATCATAGTCTGTACCATAGGAAGATGAACAAAACTAATTTGAAGGACTTAAATTCACACTCAAGTATATCATCCAAAATCCCACAGTATTGATTTTCTAAGACTTCTAGATGTATGTCTCTTCTAGATGAAACATTAATCACTTGAAAGACTACAGTTATCCCAGAATCACAAGTTTTCTTCATGTCATCCAAATTTTTGATTCAAAATTTACGACCATTGCACCACATAGCCTTGTGGTGTTTCACCTGCAATATGTCAAACATGTAAAAATTATTGCAATATCATAAGTTGATAAACATATTTATTCTTGGCCGAATGTATGCAAAGAAAAAAATCTCAACATATATATACACCAATATAATTGAAAATAATTAAATAATATGGGTGATTAATATATTTATACGTACCTATTTATCTCTTAAACCATATGCTAAATCAATTTCCCTTGGTGTAACATTGGAATCTTCATTACGATGAGCTTTTTTAACCAATGAAGCCACACCTTCCCATGTTAATGTGCAACCAGATTGTTTACATTGTTCAATCCATACTGCCATCCAATCAAGATTGTTTGTGACGTACAAATGTAGTGCATCCCACTCTCAACCAACTGTATCAAAAAAAATTGAAATTCACAAGTGACGTATAATTAGTGGTGCAAGAGCACCTATACCTCATTCTCAACTTGTGATTATTTGAAAGTGGACAGACGGTCAATAGGTAGAGTGAGTCTTTTGGATGTTTTCATCTTGATTAATGTCAATTAAGACCATTAGACATGTTCTAGATGAATTTTTGAGTTATGAGTTTGAGTCTTGCACTAAAGAGTTTTGTAGCCTTTTTAAGGAAAATTGGAGAATTTACATGTAAAAGGGTTCAAGGTTAGTGTCATGTCAATAATAAGGCTATTATCAAGCCACTAGCATAGTCGTAGAGGTGTCCTAGGAGTTTCAATACATTTGAAAGTTCAAAAAATTAAAATATTTCAATAGTGATGTTAACAACCTTGAAATTAGTGTGTTTTATGTTTCATGTGATCATAAAAGATTTAAAAGTCAGTTGTAGAGGTTGTTGTTCAGTATTTGAGGTTTAAAGGCCTTTAAAAGGCATAAAGTGTTCATTGTAAAGGTTTTTGATGGTTGAGGATTCAAAATACAAGATCTTGACATTCAAAAATCTGTGTTTTTCTTAATTTTTTTTGTATTTTTCCTGTTTTGCAGCACTGTACAGTCACATACAACCATATTTTGATGTGAAATCAATTCCATGTCATGAATATATGTGTTAGATTTTATTTTAATCTGATTTGAGGAATTAAGGAATTGGTTTGAGTTAGAAAGCTTCATTACTTTGCATACAACCTAGTTACCCTGTTTTTTAGGGTTTTGTAGTCCAAACATGATATAATGGGGCTCTTACACTTTTTGCGATTACTGTAGCTTGTGTAAGAGGCCCCATGGATACTGTTGTAATTTTATGATGCATGAATAGGGTGTAGGATGAGAAATAAAGAAGGTATAGCTATTGTCCTCAAGAGTTTTGTGAAGAAAAACATGTGAAATGAGAGGTTCAAGGCTAGGTTTCAACAAAATATGTATGAGAGATCTTATTTTATGAATTTTTATCCATGTGAAAATCTAATGGGTTGTGTCTGAGTTGGTTTTTAGGTCTGGAAGATCATGGAAGTAGGAGATTCAATAAACCCTCATGATTTTGGCCTAAAACAAGGGTTTTTGGGTTTGGAAAGAATCTGGCCATACAAGTGGAATCCTTTTATGGATTTGGAGGTTTTGAGGCATAAAAATTTCTGCCCCAAGACTTCATGGGCATATGAAAAGTTTAAAGACTAGTTGCTTTGTAAAATAGGCCTAATCAGCCTAATCAACACAACCTAGAAAGGGTGATTTTGGTGATTTGGTCTAAAGGACTTGTACTTGACCTTAAAGTATGTTTAATAACACCAAAATGGGTGTCTAAAAAAATCAAGGGTTTTTCTAGTGTTTTGGGAAAGTTTTGAGTTATTGAGAAAAACTAGGTTTGCACTACTTCAAGGATTCAAGGAGTCAAAGTGTGAAATATGACTTATGTTGTTTGTTAGGATTTGAGAGTTGTTTGGGTTGTTTAAAGTGGTCATTATAAAATTGTTGGAAGCCTCTTAAAGGCAGGTTGATAGGTTGGTTGAGTTGAGCCTCCCAGGTCTACATCAATTAGTTAATTACCACAGTATACGACCTTAATTTATAATTGATGTATATTGAAGATTAATAATTAAATAAGTACAATATACATAAAAACAAAATATAAAATTTAGTATAATTAATATCCATGAGCATCTTATAATTACTTCCCAGTTTCCTCAATCTACCTTTCCTCATCAGGTACTCCCCTTTGATTTTCTTAATGGAGTTGGGATCCCAAATGTGATCTACATGGATCTTTGTTGCAAACTTAGGAAGATATTTAGTAATGTACACCATGGTATGGTATACCATATATCCCTCCACCATAGAACCCTTAGGATGTGCTCTTTGTCTAACCAAAGCCTTCAAAAATTTCAAGTGCCTCTCAACCATCCACATTGACCTTGTGTGTATAGGTCCACACAATTCAATCTCCTCAACTTGGTGTATGAGGTAGTGTTCTTGTGCATTGAAAAATGTTGAAGGTGGACACTTTTTCATTTCACACATTAGACGAGGAATTTTTCTCTTCCAATAATTTATATCTTCTTTATGGATTTGTTTAGATGACAACCATCTACAAGTGATTCAATGCACAAATATATTAACGAGATTTAACAAAAAAATACAATATATTACATACCAAGTAAAACAAATGGAAATTATAAGAGATCTATACAACAAATTAAACAAATATTGCTACTTCATTTATTTTCTAAGATCATATATAGCCTGTTTGACATTGTTGTCGAAGTTGTCTAAGAGAGATAGAGGTAAAACGTACTGCAACAATTATAAAATGATCTTTTCATTATTTTTCCAAAAGTAGTAAACATAATACACTGAAAAGTACATGCAATATACAAATGTATATATAATATACCAGAATAATTACCTTAATGAAGGTATGCCAATCATACATTTTTATCCCTGACCCAAATTCACCTTTCTTTGTTATGATATTGTTTATGTTCGCAACAAATCTTGTGGGAAATCAAATTTTCGTATGACTTCTTTTATAGCATTGCTTTTCTGCTCCGTTAATAACCAAGGAAGGGAACTTATATTAATTTGATCTCCATCGCTATTTAATTGAATGACCTTTTTCATTGCATGATTGACTTCCTGAATGTCACTACAAATTTTGACAATTTTTTCTTTGTCATGCCTTCCATCCAATATTTTCCATAACGTTTATGTTATATTCTTTCTGATATGCATTGTATCAAACAAATGCAGAATTTGTAGTTGCTCATAGTAGGGAAACCTACTAAATTGTCTAGGATAACTTTTCATTCCCTATGGAAGCCGACCATTAATGCCTTGACGACCTTCATGGAGCATATAAGTTAAACAAATTAACAACGACAATCATTGTCAATTATAGCATGAGTAAAAAAAACACAATATAAAAATATAAATTCCAAACATATCATATATGATAGATAAACAATTTGATCTTATGTATAACCTTGATGATTAACTCTATTATATTCCAACTTCCATAGGTGAGGTGTCATTCTTTGTGGTTTTGATGTAGTCTCTTCTTTCCCATTGAAAATATGTTTTTTCAGTAGTTCAATACTTATGATTTCTGTGGAAGAAGTGCCTATACTCATCAAACACCTGCTTTCCTATACTTGTTAAACAACGATATTTCTCTTTGGACCACAAATCAGACATGCAAATTTTCCCTTTGTTTGAAGACCTACAATATCATATATAATTGGATTAAATATGAAATTTTTTATAATTATATATAATGAATATATTATTTAAAAAACATGCATGATATCTACTTCATAAAATTAAATATCGTTAAAGTGCAGTCAAACATTATAACATACCACAAAAATGTGTTAGCCCTGGGGCATCATGAGTTGTTCATACAAGCATTGCATGGAATTGAAATTTTCTTTGTCCTATTGGTCTAGAGACGTCATACATAGTGATGTCATTCCATAGCTTTAGTAACTCATTGATAAGAGGCATGATATATACATTCATATCTTTAATTTGGTACTTACCTAGTTGAATAAACATAAACATTACATAATTAATATAACCATTTTACTGCAATATATATAAATTAATGTACATGACTATTAAATGAAAAAAATATAAGTCATTATGCAACAAATAAGACAAATGAGATGCTACTACCCTAAAAAAAATTGATGTAAGCAAATACCTGGAACAATCATTGCCAACATTATGTTCTCCCCCTTTATTGACATCCATGGAGGAATGTTATTGTTGATAACAAAAACAGGCCACATCGAGTGAATAGATCTCAGCGCTCCAAATGGATTAACACTGTCTGCTACCAATGAAAGCCTAAGATAATGAGTTTCTTCTTTAAAGTGTGGCCATTTTTCCTCCATGTCCCTAAATGCAGAACCATCTACAGACATTCGAAGAATGTCATCTCCACTTCTATTTTGTGCATGGTAATCCATAAATTGTGCTAAGCTTTCGCACCTAAATATTCATTGCATACATGGAATAATGAGAATATAATGAAGAACCTTGTGAGAAGCCTTTTTTTTTAGTTGATTTGTTCAATATCTATTGATATGACATTCCAGACATTTTGTTGCAAATTCATGTTGTTTATGATATATAATATGATCATTGGGACATGCATCTATTTCTTGATACTCCATTCCAATATCTTTCATAGTGGCATATAAATCTCGGTATGAGTGAGGTAAAATATTAGATGGAAGTAACAAAAATTCACCTATCAATCTACAACAAAAAATAATTTGTTAATATAAATAATATTAATGGTACATATTTCATCCTTTATTTACTAGTAATGATCTAACAACAATTAAAATAGATGAAAAAAGATGACATATATGACATACCTTAACATCTGTGAGATCGCTATGTTGGATAAACTATTCATAACCTTCAAGTCCACTAGCAACAATACAACAGAGAGAAAAGTTGTTTCCAAGCCTTCATAAAGGGGCTCGTGTGCATTCTCAAGTATAGGTAAATCATGGACATCATCAAAATCATCTCGATCATCATGATCAGCTATTCCACTAATTGTGTCATCGATCAATGTATTTGTATCATCATCTTCAATTGTTTTTTTGTAGCGCATGATCATCTTCTTCCATAGGATCATCATCTTCAATATTCATAGCTCCATGTTCCTCTGCTTGCAAAACCACATTATTTGGGGCATGATAATCCATATCTTGTGCCCTAGGGCACCCCGCCTTTATAATAATGATCGACACAAATAAACCATGATCATGATCAAGTGATTTTTTATATATATATAAAATGTTAAAATGATATAAACATTTACAAATTCAATCAATATAAAGACATATAATGAACAACTTACCAATGGACCATAATCATGCCCCCCTTCAATGTGACCATGTTGCAACTACAATGTTTCTCAGCTGTTGTGATTAAAAGTCTTCTCATCTTTAAGCCCTTGCAATTATTGCAAGGACAATAACATTTCTCATCACCCTTTCTTTTCAATCTAGCCCACAATCTAGCAAGTGTCTGTTCATTTTGTTCTACACTAATATTATCTAACATGATTTTTCTTTACCAAGATTGAATATTTAGATCTTCAAAAAATATCAAACTCAAACTCCAATAATTTTTAATCATAGACAAGTAACAAAATTTAATAATTCTAATATTTTTCACCCAAAAAAATTGGCATGCAACCACCTACAAAAGAGAAGATAGTTTGAAGTTAATGAGCCCAAAAAACACTTTGAAATGCTAATTCCAGAACTTATTAAATTCTAATTTTACTATGATTTCCAACTGTTAGACTCCTAAAATCAGAATATTGAACTTGCACAACAAAATCTGGAAATGAAATTATGAAACTGCACAAGTCTAAAAATGAAATCTATTGAGATGTTGCTTTAAAATATGATTTTCAAACTTGGAAGTACAAATCTGACTTCACAAATGAATTATGGAAAAAGACAATGAGTACCCTCAACCTGGTGATATCTTCTTGAATTTTTTTGGATTTTTCCCAAGAAAATAGTCCTTAGTTCTCCACAAATTGTCTCAAGTATAGCAAATTCGCAAGTAGAGAAAATTCGCAAGTATAGCAAAACATTGTCACAATAAATAGGTGAACTCACTTTTATTTATGTCGGCCACAATTTTTTTTTTTTTGATTTTGCATGTTGACAAAAAATCTTCATCGAAGTTTCAACAAAAACTGAGGTTCGTCAAAATTTCGACGAACATCAGGGATAAATTTTTAAAAAAATGAAAATTACACATTAAATATCACAAGTACTCGACAATACATCAAATTATACATCTTTCTTCAAAAAAATTCATCATATTTTGTAGTCAAATGAGTTAGTGCCTCCCTCCTCTTCTCTCCTTCTCTCTATCTCACTTCTCCCTCCATCTCTTCCTCCCTCTATCCCTCCCTCTCTACCCTATTCCCTCAAACCTAAACCCTCAATCCTTAAACCCTTAAACACTCAACCCTAAACCCTAAACCCTCAACCATCAGCCCTTAAACCCTAAACCCTTAAGCCATCTACCATCTACCCTCAACCAAGTGCCCTCTACCTCAACCCTAACCCTTCAAACCTAATCTCTCAACCCTCAACCCTTAAACCCTAAACCATCAACCCCTATACCCTCTACCTTGTACATTGGACACTCAACCTAATCATTCAACCATATACCCTCAAACCTATACCATAAACTCTCTACCCTCAACCCTAAACCCTCAACCCTAAACCCTTTAATCCTAACCCTTAAACCTTCTACCCTATACCCTCAACCCAATACCCTCTACCCTCAACCCTAATCCATCAACCCTATACCCTCAACGTAATACCCTAAACCATCAACCCTTAGGTCCTCCACCATAATCCATCAACCCTATACCCTCAACCCCTATCCCTTTATCTTTATCTAGACATCTCACCTCTCTCCTACCATCTCTAATTTTCTCTATCTACCCTCTCCTTGTTTCTATGTACCTCTCACTCAATCAATCCCTATCACTCTTTGTCACTCCCTCTATATATCTATCTCTATCTCCCTCCCACTGCCTCTCCATCACTCCCTCTCTCTCCCACTCCCTCTCTCTCCATATCTCTCATGTATCTCCTTCGCACCACCCCTCTATCTTAGGTCTCTCCCTCTAGCACCCTACCTAGGTAAATCTCTTTCTCTCTCCCCCCTCTCTCTATCTATCCCTCCCATCCTACCTAGATAAGTCCCTCTCGCTCCACCCCCTCTCTCTCTCCCTCTCTCTTAGGTCACTCCATCCCGCACCCTTTCCCTCTCTCATGTCTCACTCTCACACTCCCTCTCTCTCACTCCCTCTCTCTCACACTCCCTCTCTCTCTCTCACTCCCTCTCACTACCTATCTCTCAAATATCTCTCTCACCCCCCTCACACTCTCAAGTCTCTCTCTAGCACCCTACCTACATAACTCTCTCTCTCTCTCTCCCTCCCACCGTACCTAGCTAAGTCCCTCTCACTCCAATCCCTTCTCTCCCACTCCCCTCTCTTAGTCTCCCTTCCACCCCCTCTCCCTCTCTCAAGCTCTCTCTCTCTCTCTCTCTCTCTCTCTCTCTCTCTCTCTCTCTCTCTCTCTCTCTCTCTCTCTCTCTCTCTCTCTCTCTCTCTCTCTCTCTCTTAAAATTCCCCCTCCCTCTAAAGACATACATAAATACATACATACAAGCATAATACATATGTACATACAATCCTACATACATACAAGCATACATGTACATATGTAGATAAAATATTACATACATGTAGGAATACATACATATATGCATTGATACATACATACATACAAGAATACATACATACAAGCATTCATGCATACATACATACATACATGAAATATACAAGAATACATGTACATACAAACATACAAATATATAAACATGCATTCAATAGAGTAGCATTTAACATAACACAAGACATAATGCGCTTGGATTATGTCTTGCTAGACATGTCCCAGAAAAACACAAAAACCATGTCAAAACTAAGATATAACACGAGCACACTATAACATGAGCGTGTTATAACATGATCACATTATATCTTGCTTTGGGAATCCCTGAGCCTTGGGATTGGTATTTTCCTTTGAATACCAACCCAAAGGCTTGGAGGGCCTTCCCAATGACCAGAGACGTGGTTTTGAAAATTCTACAATATTTCACATAATCGAGTTCGTTCTCACTGTCAAGATTGCATGTGTTTCAATGTCAAACAAATTGAATAGCTAGGTAATGTTAGGCTCTCTCTTAGCTATCCTGTTAGTGTAATTAAAAGTTTTGTACCTTGTCCTAGGTCATAATTACACCTTAGTTAAGTTTACTTAGGGACCGCATAGGAGGTTGTTGGAGATTTTCCACTTTTAGTGGACTTGACATGTCATTACTTTATCACTTCCACCTTTTGTGGACACATCATGTGATTATCTCTCCACCTTTTGTGGGTGATCCACCATTTTGGGTGATTATCACATTATCACTTCTCCACTTTAGATGGAGTGATAACTTCTCATAGTTGTCTCATGTCATAAGATTACGACACTTGTCATAATCTTATGCCCTTCTATGTTCTCACCTTGGCTATAACCAAGGGGTCTCCTATGTCAAGCTCATTCCATCATATTTGCATTATTGGTAGAATATAGTCTATTCTTGTCATCTTGTTTCTATCTCTCTTATGCTTGTGCTTTCTATTAGGCCTTTGAATCTTGGGTGGCTACCTTCATAGCCAATTCTTACATATCCTACGATATATTTTTTTTCACTTTTTGACAATAGTAAGCCTTTGATCTATAATTTCTTTTGTTTGTGTGTCTCTTTTTTGGAAAAAAGGTAGTGTTTGGTGTTTTTTCATTATAAATTAACCGTTCATCAAAATTTCAAATAAATTACATTTTTCAGAAACTAGACCACATTCTACAAATATTTAAAAAAAAAATCCAAATAGTTTTGATCTAATTAGGATCTAGACTAATTGCATTTGAATGCTTAATGTTTACAAATCATGAAATCCAAATTACATAAACAAAATTAACACATTAACATGTGAATTAAGCGGAAATATAATTCATGCATACATTATTGAAATTATGCATTAAAAACTAAAGGTGAAAAATAGAATTGAGAGAGAAGAAGATAGAAAGTGCAAACGATTTGATAGCGAAGTTCGCCACAAACGTGACTACGTCTCCGGGTCCACTCCAACAGAGTGAGACCGATCCGATTAATCTCCAAAAATAGTTACAAATGCACCAAGAGCACTTCGAAAGCATGACAAGACTCTGACTTACAAAAAGGCTCAAAATAATCTCCTTAGAAGATCTCCCTGTTTCTCTAATTCACAACTTCACCCCTTAGACTTGAAAATTCTCCCTTTTATACATAAAATATTCCCAAATTGGTGAAAAACCAATTGATTTGGGAATTTCAACTTAATCCCCCTTACATAGTAAATATTTTGAAAAATCCCCCTTATCAAAACAAATCCCCTAAAAAAACAATTAAATGGTTTCTATGCCCAGTCACATATTACATTCGGGCTTTTCCTGTTTCCATAAGTTACAACTAATCCTTTAAAAAGGATTATTGTTTTACAACTTGGAGGGAATTTATTAAATTAAGGAGTATTTCATCTCCAAATTTCCACAAAACCATACAATGCCACTTGTATTTTAAAGCCATACAATATACAATGTTGGTTTGAAATTCTCATTTAAAATAAGGGACGAGTTTGGTTACGGGCTATTTACATCCCTTAAAAATAGGGATCAATTTGTTTTCCCTAAAAAAACATAGCCTAAAAAATAGCATGATTTTTTTAAAAAATAATGGTGATCCCCTTTTATAGGGAGGGCCACGTTTTTTTCTTAAGGAAGTGATTTAATTATTAAAATGGAGGGCATGGCTGTTATTAATTTATTTGTTTTATATATATATATATATATATATATATTTTAAATAAAGCCATGTCCAACAAATTTCTGCCACATGTAACTTCGGGAAGCCACCATGTTTCACCTCACGATTCATCCATGTCAGCATGATGACATCATGCTGACGTCATCTTGTACCTTCAAGTCAACCTAGTCAACCACGAGCTTTGACCTTCCATATGTTGCACATACGAGCTCTGATTTGCACAAAATGAACACCGTCATAAAGCTCTTGCCAAGCTCTTCGCGTTGACATCAATTTTGACCACTTTTGGTGACATAAAATTTTGACCTTTTTTTCTTGCCTTGGGCCCTGAGTTGACCAGTTGTTGACTAAACTTTGATCGGCAATAACTTGGGCTTCGTAGCTCTGTTTGACTCCATTCAAGTTGCGCTAGAATCAGGACATCGAGCTCTTTCTAATGGTGCTGAATTCTGGAGTATTGGAGACTCTTCAATTTTTAGTGAAAATATCCACTAGATCAGGCCTCCCCACTGGAGAACTTTTGGACCTCCAAAAGTGGCATTTATTCAAACATCAAGTGAGGACTTGGCCTCCCCACTTGTCATGTATCCTCTGTACATTTGTATACCTGACTCACAATCACAAAAAATACTGCAACAACATTGTTGATCATAAACATCATTCTATCACTTCCATAAGCATCTACATCAACTGTCATAGCCACTAACCAAAAAATATTGACTAGCATCAAGTTGAACAATAATGTAGAGATGAAAGAGAATAAGTCAAAAACATATCGATCCTTCACAACATAAACATTTTTACCCAAGGATCCATCAATGCTTTCAATCTCCATTCCCTCATGGTGTACCATGGGTGCATCCTGCGACATCTGACCTTGGTTAGCTACTCCAAGTTCTTGTCTAGAACCACCTGTGCTGACAAACATAAGAGTTAAATCTTTACTTGCATTAATCACCTTCTTTAATTTCCCCTTGTTTGTAAAATAACGGTCAGTCTTAATCCTGTGAGAATGTACAATATACTGAATGTCATCTTTAAACAAATGATAATGATTCTTTTCCCTGTAGAAAATAGCTTTCTGATCATAAAGACAAGGGCTACCCAGAACTATCCCACAGATATCTAGTGGAACCACATCAAATTGTACTTCATCCACAAACTTACTAGTGATTGTGAATCTCAAAGTGCATTGTCTTGTGACTTGCAATTTATCATTCTCGCAAATCCAGCCTAGTGGATAAGGTTTCCTATGTAGTGTAGTTTTCAATCCCAAGTTTCTTACAACATCTTTAGAAATTAAGTTAACTTGAGAACCACTGTCTATGAGTGCATCAATCTTAATGTTCTTAGCAACAACCCTTAAATGAAAAAGCTCATTCCTTTTCTTATCTTCGGAGACATCATTAACTTTAGAAGTAGAAGCACAACTATCAAAGGAAACATTGGAATTAGGAGCTTTACCTTTCATACCCATAGCTGTTATCTTAGTTTCATCATCAGAATCGGAACCAAGATCCATAACAACATTTGTGGCTTTCTCCTTACCCTTCTATTTTTGATTCTATCTTTGAGCCCACTTAGGCTTCAATTCAGGATGCAACTTCCAACAGTGATCTTCATCATGACCCTTCCTGTCACAATGAGAGCAAGAAAGTTTGTCATCCTTCTTGACTGTAGCTGTCTTCTTTCCTTTCCCTATCTCTGCATTCTTAGAATATTTCTTTACAAAGTTATCATTATCAATGAAAGAACCCTTTCCCCTTGACTCTAAGTGTGTAGCTTGAATAGACACTTCATCCAAATTACAAGGGTTCAAAACCAAAATGGAATGTCTAAGATATGAATGAAGACCTCCTATGTACTTTAACAAAGTATCCTAGGTGTACAAAGATACATTTAATGCAATAGCCTTCTTTCTAAATTCATGGGTGTACTCTTGGACAGTTTGATCTTTCCCTTGTTTAAACACTTTCCAATTCATCATTAATTGTTGTATGTGACCTAAGGGATAGAATTTATTTTTAAGAGAATTAATAAATTCTAACCAAGATAAATTGACTCTACCATGCTGTGAAATTTTTGCTCTAGTCCTACTCTCCCACCAGGTGAGAGCTGAACCTGCCAACCGAAGAGTGGCCAACTGGATCCTAGAAGCATCATCAAAAAGATTTAGAACTCTACAATAAATTTCTACTTGTTGAATCCAGTCATCTAGTTTTTCAGCATCTAATTCACCACAATACTTAGGTAGTTCAAATTTTACATCCAATTTAATCTAAGGCTTATTTACACCCTTAAAAGGATTACCAGAAAGAGAATGTGTAGAAGAAGAAGGAGGAGGAGAAGAAGGAGGAGTAGACGAAGGAGATTTTGGGGGGGTTCACCACCACCTCCTGATTGCTTCTTCTTTCTTTTACTGTCTCCATGATCTTCTTCATGTTTCAGGTGTTCTTCCCTTTCTTTGAGTAGCATCTCCAACGCAGCTTTCATCTGCCAAAAAGCTCTTCGAAACTCCTGCTCACTGAGTTCTTCGGGTACCTCCATTCCAGACACAGACATCTTCAGAAAAGATCTTCATTTTCCGATCTCAGGATTAAATTCTTCAAGCTTTCCTTCACCCTTCTGAATCCTGGATCGTGTTAGCATTCAAAACTAACTACAATAATAGTCACCAATAGCTCTGTTACCACTTGATCTGATTAGGATCTAGACTAATTGCATTTGAATGCTTAATGTTTACAAATCATGAAATCCAAATTACATAAACAAAATTAACACATTAACATGTGAATTAAGCGGAAATATAATTCATGCATACATTATTGAAATTATGCATTAAAAACTGAAGGTGAAAAATAGAATTGAGAGAGAAGAAGATAGAAAGTGCAAACAATCTGATAATGGAGTTTGCCATAAATGTGACTACGTCTCCAGGTCCGCTCCAACAGAGTGAGACCGATCCGATTAATCTCCAAAAATTAGTTACAAATGCACCAAGAGCACTTCAACAGCATGACAAGACTCCGACTTACAACAAGGCTCAAAATAATCTCCTTAGAAGATCTCCCTGTTTCTCTAATTCACAGCTTCACCCCTTAGACTTGAAAATTCTCCCTTTTTATACATAAAATATTCCCAAATTGGTGAAAAACCAATTGATTTGGGAATTTCAACTTAATCCCCCTTACATAGTAAATATTTTGAAAAATCCCCCTTATCAAAACAAATCCCCTAAAAAAACAATTAAATGGTTTCTATGCCCTATCACATATTACATTCGGGGTTTTCCTGTTTCCATAAGTTACAACTAATCCTTTAAAAAGGATTATTGTTTTACAACTTGGAGGGAATTTATTAAATTAAGGAGTATTTTTTCTCCAAATTTCCACAAAACCATCCAATGCCACTTGTATTTTAAAGCCATACAATATCCAATGTTGGTTTGAAATTCTCATTAAAAATAGGGGATGAGTTTGGTTACGGGCTATTTACATCCCTTAAAAATAGGGATCAATTTGTTTTCCCTAAAAAAATGTAGCCTAAAAAATAGCATGAATTTAAAAAAAAATAATGGTGATCCCCTTTTATAGGGAGGGCCACACTTTTTTCTTAAGGAAGTGATTTAATTATTAAAATGGAGGGCATGGCTGTTATTAATTTATTTGTTTTATATATATATTTTTTAAATAAAGCCATGTCCAACAAATTGCTGCCACGTGTAACTTTGGGAAGCCACCATGTGTCACCTCATGATTCATCCATGTCAGCATGATGATGTCATGCTGACGTCATCTTGTACCTTCAAGTCAACCTAGTCAACCACAAGCTTTGACCTTCCATATCTTGCACATACGAGCTCCAATTTGCACAAAACGAACATCGTCGAAAAGCTCTTTCCAATCTCTTCGCGTTGACATCAATTTTGACCTTTTTTTCTTGCCTTGGGCCCTGAGTTGAACATTTGTTGACTGAACTTTGACCGGCAATAACTTGGGCTTCGTAGCTCTGTTTGACTCCATTCAAGTTGCGCTGGAATCAGGACATTGAGCTCTTTCTAATGGTGTTGAATTCTGGAGTACTGGAGACTCTTCAATTTTCAATTAAAATATCTGCCGAATCAAGTTTCCAAAATTTGTAGGGGTAGCATGGCCGAAATTATATTTTTTTAGGAAGTGTCCACTTTGAAAATTAGTAAAAAATAAAAATTCATTAAAAAATTATCAAAAAATCATGTATCAACTACATACTATTAGCTAATTTCTCACCGAAGTGATTTTAAAAATACTAAAAAAAATTCACCGCACTATGTTCCCACAAAATTTGTGTTATATTTTTTTGACAAAAACAATACCAATTTTTGTGGGCCCCTCTTTTGAACCCCTTAATCTCAACCATTTTCAAAATAAATTAGTTGTTTAGAAAGTAGAATTGAAGCACTATGATCCTTGTTTTTGTTGCATCTCAAAATTTTGAGTGAAAATATACTCAATTTCACACCCAAGGTCAATATTTCCTGATTTAGAAAAAAAAGTGGCCACTTAAGCCCCCTATTTGGCCCTCCATCTTTTTGCAGTTACCCTATAGAGGTGTGAGGAATTGTGAGGTTCTTTTAAAGGTTATTCATCCATAATGGATAGGTCATATTCACTTGAACCATAAATAGAAGTAATGACATATGAACCTAGCCAGTTTGGACTAAACTTAACTTTAAGACCATTAATCACATTAGTTTTATGTTATTTTTTATGAGAAAAATATTGCCAACTTGAAAGGACCAAGGGAGGATGTGTTGGTTATAAAATATATGGAGATATTTTCAATAGGATCAAGTATGTTCCAAAGCATGTACATTTTTCTCATAAAAAATCTCCAAAATGTTAAATCAAGAAAGGACATGTCAATCAATTCTATTACATGATAATTATTGAATAACAAACTACCAATTCTAAACCATAACTATAAGCTCCAAAAAGTATTAGATAACCATTATTTATCAAGACGTGTTTATATATCAAGATCAAATATAGTTTATTATTATACAAAAAATTAATATTATCCATGAAACTTAGCTATCAAGTTTATCTAGAGACTAACCCTTTTTAACTCTCAAAATTCTAAATCAAATTATTTTTATCTCAAAATTGTATTACAAGATCTAGGTTATAAATCTTGTAATTTATTGAAAGGTTGAGTATGCTCTTCTCTTACATCAAATGAGAATGTATGATGGATCCTGGAAAACAAGGCATGGTGAAGTACCCATGCACAAATAAAAGATCTCTCAAAATTGGAGAAAAAGATAAAACCACATGGGAAAAACTCCTCCAAAAGAGAGAGGTGAATAAATGACTGAAAAATCCTCCAAATAAAATTGAATGACTAAGAAGCTTCCAACTAAAATAATATCATGAAAAAGAGAAACATGTAGAGCATCGTTGAAGCACAAAGAAGTTGTAGACTGCTGTCAAAAGATGACTAATATAGTGCTGAAATGAAGAACCTCCCTTGAAACAAATGATGATCTAGATCAAGATAAAAAGAATGCAAGAGTGTCTGTATGATAAATGATCCATGTCATCGAAATGCATGGGTAACCAGCCACTGATGTACCTTAAATCAGACTAGTACATAGGAACAAGAACTAGATAGATAGATCACTCCAAACCAAAACAAAGGAAGCATTAGCACCAATAGTAGAAACCCCCCCATAATGCTAAAAAGGGAGAGTAAAGACAAGTACACTGAAAATGTGTGAATCCAAGAAATGTGTGTAGGAGAAACAACTTGCAAATAAAAGGGTGTGAAAACTAAGGCACGCATGCATGAGGAAAGAATCACGGGTATTCACTGCTATTGTGGAAGGGACACTCACTTGACAAAGGTGTGATGAAAAACCAAAGTAAAACATCAACCCCCCATGGCACTTTATATCATAGTGCGAGTACAAAAGGAACAATAGGATGTGAAAAAATCCCAAAAAGTATACAACAAAATGAAACTTTATCTCAGTGCATCTACAAAAGTGAATGTGTTGAATGCACACAACATCTGGGAAGGGGGTGAATCAGTTGTACATGAAAACATATCCAAACCGCACAAACATTTCTTCAAGCATGAAGAAATGCAAAGCAAAACACTAAACAATATTTTGTCACACTAAACACTCTTCACCACATTGTTTCCTCTTTTATTCAAACATTCTCAAAAGAACCTAGAAAGCAAGCACCAAAAACTCAAACTCATCATTTGAAACACTTCTACAACATCTCAACCACATAAGATATTTAACATCACCAACACATGCTCATCAAATCAACACTAGAGGTTGACATTAGTGAAACTAATAATGACAACATAATGCAACCAATCAAAGAATCTCCATAGACTTCTAGCAATCTCCCCATAGACCTATTGGCATCAATAAAACAACAAATATTTGTTAACATAAATGAAAACAAAAACTTCCAACAATATCCCCCTTTGTCATTGATGGAAACACATGGAAAAACCATTAACAAAAAAAACAACTCTAATCACTAACTCATATACTACACCACTGTGCACACTGCTCCCCCTTACACAAGCATTTATACTTTCTTTCACATGACTTCTCTCCTCCTTATTGCATATGATTTTTTAGATAACTCTATCTCCCCCTTTGACATTAATGGCAAATGAACGTGGCACACTTGAATCTCTCTTCTTTTGAAATCAAACATACATACTTTCTCTCCCCTAGAGACAACACCTATAAGGGACAACAACTACTCTACAACTACCTTTTCTTTTACTACACTCTATTTTCTTCTCACCTTTTCTGCACACCCCCCCTTAGGAATACACAACATACCACATTAACCAACAACTACTGCTCATATCCTTTGACATAGCTAACAAAGAACACCTATATACCACACAATGACAATACTTACTCCCCTTGACCACAACAACCAAAAATGCTACTACCTACTCCCCCTGAGAGGTAGCCACCAACATCACTCAAATTATTTCAGTTGTTCAATGTAAACCTCTTCTTCTAACTCGCCATTTAAAAATGCAAACTTCACATCCATCTGATAAACTCCAAAATCCTTATGTATTGCAAAAGCTAAAAAAATCCTAATAGATTTCATTCTTGGGCCACCAAAAAAAATGTCTCCTCAAAATATATTCCTTCCACTTGTGGGTAGCCTTTACACACAAGTCTTTGCTTGTTTCTTACTACTTCTCCACTCTCATTCACTTTTTTCCAGAATACCCACTTAGTTCCAATCAAATTCTTGTTTGTTAGTCTTGGGACAAGTTTCCAAGTCTGATTCTTCTCAATTTGCATTAATTCTTCTTCCATAGCCTTGATCTAATAGTCATCTTTGCATGCCTCAATGACTATTTTAGGTTCAACTTTAGAGTGTAAACATAAGTTTACTTGTTCTTCTATTATAATAGCCTTTCTTCTTGTCAACACACCTCTACTCTTGCAACTAATGATCTGATATTTTGAATGATTCTTCTACACATACTTATGGGTCTTAGTGATATTTTCTAGAGCTTCTTCCTTTTCAACCTGCACTTCATTTTCCTTACCTTCATTTCTCTTCTTCTCTCCAAGAGGATTCATTTGATTCATATCCATCTATCGTCACTAAAATTTTATGTAAATCTTCATCCACTTTGACATTTTCACTTTCAACTATGTTTTTCAGCCTCTTGTTGTAGCACTGGTAAGCCTTGCTTCTTGTAGAATATCCAAGGAAGGTTCCTTCATTAGATCTTTCACAAAACTTTCCTATGTTTTCTTCATCTCTTATGATATATAATTTTCTTCTAAACACTTTGAAATATTGCACAGTAGGGGTTCTTCCATACCATAACTCGTAGGGAGTCTTTGAACTATCTGTCCTTGTTTATGCTCTGTTAATTATGTAAACTACAGCATGAATTGCTTCTCTCCAGTAGACATCTTATAGATTTTCTTCCTTCATCATTGTCCTTGCTACCTCCTAAATAGTCCTATTCTTCCTTTCCACAACTCCACTCTTTTGAGGAGTCTTGGGAGTTGAAAATGCATATTTATTCCATGATCTTAACATAAGTGTTAAACTCATTGGAGGTGAACTCTTCACCTTTGTCAAATCTCAAATATTTGATCTTCATATCCATTTCATTCTCTACCATAGCTTTGAATGTCTTAAACTTATCTATGGATTTTGTTTTTTCTTTGAGAAAAGTAACCCAACTCAATCTAGAATAATCATTAATTAATAGCATGAAATACCTGTCATATTGAATTTTTTTTATTATTGTAGGTCCAAAAATATTTGTATTCACCAACTCTAAATGATCGATAGTAGATTGCTCTTTGAATTTGAAACTTTTTCTAGCTTGCTTTCTAATATAACAATACTTCCAAACAACATTGATGAGCTTTGTAATCTTCAACAAATCTTTCACAACTTGATTTGAATTGATCCTTACTAGGCTATGAAAATTTGTGTGACACATTCTCCTATTCCATAGCCAACTTTCATTAATTTGAGTCATAAAGCATTGACCATTTGCACCCTTAAGTTGATAAACATTTCCATCTATCCTTCTTCTTGGTACAACCACTATTCCAGAGCCTTTTTTGATCTCACAATCATTGTCTTGTAGCACAATATTATATCCTTTACTACACATTTTTCCTACACTCAAAATCTTATGCCATAGACCCTTAACATAAAGTGTAATGCCCTGCCACAAACCCTAGAGGACAACACTCTAACAACATAAACAATTTTTTTTTTTCAAGAGTGCATTTAACACACGATTGCAAATGACACACTTAACACTAATCTAATCTAGGTCCTCTAGGATCCATGACTATGTTACATAGTTCCCATTACCAAAATTAACAAAACCAATAAATCATCATATTAAAAAATTCTAACATCAACTACGAATCACATCTACTCATTTCATACAATCAAGAGATCCATGAGAAACAATCATAACATGAGTATGTAGAGATTAATTGATTCAATTCATTCCATTTACATGCATAATAACAACTGATACATAATCCATCTCATAATAGAGTTCACATCAATTTACTGTTGGAATTGACTAATTCAATTCACAACTCCCATGAAACACCTGCAAGCGATTACCTATCACAATAGAGAAGATCAACAAGCGAGATTGCGCTAAATAACCTAAGAATTGTATTGATGCAAATAACCTAGATTATGTGAACAACTATCGGCTGAATATGTTGTCGTAGAGAATTGATATATAATTACAATCAATCAATCCTTATTGAAAGGATGAAAGCTAACCCTAGATTAGGGTTAGATTAGAAGATGACAAGTGTCCTCATAAGAATGAATAAGACAACATGTTCTAATATTAGAAGCTATAATCATGCAAAATGCAACTAATTAATAAAAGAAAATAATGAATTAAAAGCACTCATAAGTTTAGCTTAAGTGTAATAAAGCATAAAGTGACCCAATTACTTGATGATTAATTAATTAATTAGGTGATGAATTTATTACTCCAAAACCCCCCCTTAAGATGAACTAGGGAGAAACTAAACTATGATAAAGAAATACTTGAATGGATGCATGAATGGGTCTCACCCTAATGGTTGATGAGGTACCCATGTACAATAAGCTAATCTCTCATAACTGGAGAAAAGGAGAAAACCACATGGGAATAAAACTCCCCTCCAAAAGAGAGAAAATAAAAGAATGTAATGCACTAATAGAAGAAGGATAGAAGGTGGATTACATGATACCCCCCAAAAGACAACTTCTATCACATAAGTACATATACAATGGTCTCCATAGGAGAGATAGAAAGAGACTAGAAGGTCTCCCCACAATGAAGAAACTCTTGCCGCAATGGTGGATGCCTGATGTAGAATCCAGAAAGAGATCTTGAAGTGTCAAATAACATCCCCCCCTTGGGAAGAAATGGATCCAAAGGATGATGTCAAAGAAACCCTGTGAAAAGTGATGAACCAATATGTCTCAAGATGTGTTCCTCTAAAAAGTGCTCATGTATCCACATGTCAGAAAACGATGATGGCGATCCAAGATCTTGTGAAGACTGATGTAGAACAAGCTACAAAGGTGATGAAGATGGTGGGCCAATAACAGTGATGTGGCTGTTAACAAAGAGGAGATGAATTTCCTCAAAGTAATCCTCCAAATCTACAATATAGGACTCTACAAACAAGGATGATATGTCAGTGAGATACCAATCCCAAGTAGCTATGTCTTGAAGATGTATGATGTCCTATTACACTGAATCAATAGGAGCCAAGGATGTGGCAATGTCAAATTGATCAAGAACAATAGGAGATGATGATGTAGTCTTGATCTGAAGAGTGGGAACATGAATGCAAGTCTCTAAACCATCAGAAGATGCAAGACCTGTGATATACTCAAGCTCCTCTAAAGTATTATAATCAAAGGGTATGCAATTTGTATCTGTAAGAGGGATCAGACAATCTACAGAAGGATCCTCTGGGTATGGAGAGATATGAGGGTCTCCATGGATCTCCCAAAGTCATGTCCAAAGTATATGGGGACATTTAATGTCTGATACAACATATATAGTGTCAAGATCGACACTAGAACATATGACCCATATCATATGATCTACTATGTTGCCCCATGCTGAAAAACTCCCTAGTGTGTCTGGTGTAAGTATGAGTCTATATAGATAAGGAAAAATATCGAGCCACCTAAGATGTGTCAAGATGCCATTTTTCCAAGAATCATAGTTATCCTTATCCAAGTTGATCATAGAAGGATGAATAGAAAACCCATGATACTCACTCAAAAGAAAAAATTAGAGACTAAAACCCTTAGTACTGATAAAGGAATTCAAATAATGTCATCTCACGCAAACAAATCCTTTCCAGGTGCCAAGACATCCTAGTAATTAAGAAAAGTTTGAAAAAAAAAATATTGAATAAAATGTACTTGGGACTGATTCTAGAAAAATTGCATGAATAGATCTGAAGAGCTCTAAAATACCTTTCCAACACTGCTTGGATTGCGATAATCAAGGATACAAGAAAAAAGTTATGAGCTCGGAAGCGCAAAATGAAGACCTTACTTTGACTGAGAATAACAAGAACCACTAGAAAAATTTGATGATGAGACCTGTACCACTAGAAATTTCATGGAACCAAATTTTCGACGATATCTCGTGTGTCGAATTTCAACACCATATGCTCAACTTATGCCAAAAATTAAAAAAAAATTGCTTCTTTAGCGAAAATTAGGGTTAGGAGGGGGGTTGAGTGGTCATACGGTCGGTGACGTCAACACTTCATAGTATTAAATTTGATGGCCTGGAGACCGTCACCGCAAAAAAAAACTCCATGTTGCCAAAATTTTTCCCAGTCGCCTGAGAAAAAAAAATCTGATACCCAAAAATCAGAATATTCTTTTTGGGGGGAATATTCCCTAGTTGGTTGAATTCTCTGTCATGTGGATTTTTTGTTGGAATCTACAGGGACTGGTCGGTGTTGAATGTTGGATTTTGATTTGGAGGCAGAATATGCTAAGGAATCTTTTAAGATTTTGATCCTTTGTATCACCATTGGGTTCTTTTTAGCAGACTGGCTGGAATGTTTGAGCATCGACATAATTATTGTGAAGCACTCGGTTTGAATTTGGTTGGGCCCGCGATAGAGGTAGGCTGACTGTCGTACCCTACATGCATGGCAGGGGTACGACTCCCTGCGTAGGAATTTATTCCTGCTTTTTTTTGCTTTTCAAAAAAACTTTTGAATCTTTTTTTTTATTCACTTTGTTTTTTTGAAATTTGATTTTTTTCAAAAAAAACTAATGTATATTTTTTTGAAAATGAGGATAAAAAATATAAGAAAAACCTAGAATATTTTTTTGATCAATGGAAAATTTGAAAAACCAGAAATTGAAACCCTGATTGTACCTGCCCATAATTCGAGGTAGATCAGGCACAAATTTGTATAGATTTGTGTGTCCATAATTTTTTTTTTCCTTTCATTGCAACTGCTCAGAAATTGACAAAACAATAGGCTATCTTAAGGTTTTTGGCTGCTCTGGACCCTATGGTGCTATCCGTTTTGCTCTAGGATGCACTAAAAAATTGCTCAAGGTAAGATCCTTTCAGAAATTGAATAGGGGGATGCAGATCTGGGCTTTGATACCATGTTGGAATTAATTGATTCAATCCACATCTCCCATGAAACACCTGCAAGCGATTACCTATCACAATAGAGAAGATCAACAAGTGAGATTGTGCTCAATAACCTGAGAATTGTATTGATGCAAATAACCTAGACTATGTGAACAACTGCTGGCTAAATATGCTACCGTAGAGAATTGATATATAATTACAATGAATCAATTCTTATGAAAAGGATGAAAGCTAACCCTAGATTAGGGTTAGATTAGAACATTACAAATGTTCTCATAGGAATGAATGAGACAACATGTTCTAATATTATAAGCTATAATCATGCAAAATGCAACTAATTAATAAAAGAAAATAATGAATTAAAAGCACTCCTAAGTTTAGCTTAAGTGTAATAAAGCATAAAGTGACCCAATTAATTAATGATTAATTAATTAATTAGGTGATGACTTTATTACTCCAACATTTACATCATTAAATTTACATTTTGAATGGTAATATCTCCTCATTTACATTTGAGGAGTGTACATCAAGCATGGTACATGATACATCAATTGTGATACAATGCAAATATAAGGATAACAAATCCCCAAGGGTAGGTACAATGCAGAAGTCTTTGGATCAAGAGAAGCCACCACAACACAAACAAGGAGAGGGAACCCAATGGAGAACAACGCACTTTCCACCCAACCATGTGGAACTCGAAGGTCCACCCCCCGTGCTAGGAGATAGCAAAATAGATTCTAGAATGGGTTACAAGGAACTCATTTCATGTTATCTTATTAATCAATTAAAATGGTACTTTCTTTTAGAATACACTAATTTCCACTTATCTAACTATAATTATATCAATCTTGACTAGAATGAAATTATTTCCATTTTCACATAAGTTCCATCCATAAATACATAGCAATAAGATAACAATATTTCCTATATATATATGTGTGTGTGTGTGTGTGTACACACACACACACATATCTAATTATCTTGAAAAAAAATCTTAATTTACAAATTACAGAACCAGACGCACTACACATTGTTTTCAATAGAAATAATACAATCAACAAAAGGTATGCATGGTGCCTCTATATATATATATATATATGTCAATTGTTACAAATCGAGATTCACTTAACTTTAGTTCATATCTCATTTATACACCTTTGATATAGAAAGACTACCAAATAATGTGTAAGTTTAAGCTTTTAGCATGAACAGACAGTCATTATATGCATTATTAACTCTGCCAGCATAGATGTGCAAGTTTGAGCTTTTAACATAAATGAATTCACAGGTCTAAGGGATTAGCATGTATCTCAAATAACTAACAGGTTTTTGGTGTAAACCTGACTCACTACTAAAGGAATCAAACTAAGCTTATACCAACCTGGTGATGTAACAAATGGACTCAGCTTACTTGGAGAAAACCACAGTGCTCAATGAGGTAATTTTCAAAGGACAGGATGGTAGTCTGAATCGTCCTAGGTTAGTGTATAAAGTGATTAATGTATGCAATAAGAGCAAGGAAATGGCCTTCATTGCAGGAGAAACTTGCTATAGTTTAAAGATTTCGAAACACCAAAAGAAAATAAGGATCACGACATAAGGGAATGAATTCTAGATAAATAAATTGAATTGAGCAGGAAGGACACCCCTTTTATAAGCTTCAAAGTACTTTATGATAAAAAAAACACCCATTTCAAACATAGTTACACATGTATACCCGGCCCTTAGAGCTATACCAACTTAACAGAATGATGAATTACAATTTGGGGGAAAACAACTTGAAGAATCAATAGAAGATGACTCCAATAGAAAGAGGGATTCGATCAAGAATCAACTAAAATCCATTGATTGCATTATATTGAAGATAGGGAAAAGGTTCTAGAAGAATTAAGAATCTCAGAGTATGGTTACAGAGATCTAAAGAATGGCCAATAACCATATAAAGATCAAAGGCAATATGAGGAATTTTTTTTTTACTTAATATCATTTGGTTTTCTAGAGAATTACTTCAAACATAATTTATCACTAAATAGCTTTGACTTCAAAAACACTATGCTTCAAATACATGGAATGCAAAACTACAGAGAGCTGATTGCAATTCCTAAAATTTTCTTTTAATTCAAAAGTAAATAATCAAAGAATCAATGATTTCCAACAGGAACATAGTATATATTGGAAGAAAATGGTGGAACCTGGAATGATTCGCACAGTCGAGCTAGACATTGTTTCTGGATTCAAACCCCAAGATGTAGCCCCAGTTTCTTCCAAAGCTTCAATTTACAAATTTGCAGCTCCAAACACACTAAATCCCACATCCTCTATAGCAAAACCCCCAAATCCAAAACTTCCAAGAATTTTTTTTCAAGAAATTCCACAAGAATGTTCATGGCAAGAAGTTTTTGAATTAGTTTTGTCCCCGGAGAAAAATACTCCAATTGCCCCTCTCTTGTTAACTCCAATACCTTTTTTATTTATTATTTTCCTATAACTGCATTCCACTCCTAAACTAATTAATTTCTTTTCTTTTATTTTCCTCCCACTTAATATTTACACAAAGGTTTATTAATTTTAATCAAGCATATAGTTTATTTGTATAACCACATAGTTTAATATATTTGTTAAATATTTCATTTAAACAAGAGATTTCAATTTATTAAAAATTAAATAAATAATTTCATAATATTTTATTTAATTTACTTCTTTGATTTAACAAAGGCTTTTAATTTAATAACTTTTAATTAACAGCATAATCGAACAAAACACTAATCACAAGCATAACTTAATGAACATACAGACAAGCAGTACCAACCAAAAGAGAAATGAAAGAAAAATGAAAACAATGGAGATGGACCTACACAAACTAACCTTACAGACGAAATGTGACATCAGACACTCATCCTCGATGAGGACGCTGGCTCAATGTGGGGGACCCGATGCTATCTCTGAATCAACAACCTCCATTGGGCTTTAAGGCATGCTCAAACCTGGAAATCCAAGTGGAGTTGATGCCTGGTACCTGTAGCCTAGAACAAACCACATGGTCAAACATGTGCATAGGAAAACAGTCAATCATACCGCGAAGGGAAAATCGTAGAGTCGCAAGGCGCTCACAAGTGAGTGATGTGACACTATTCCCCTTCACCAATACATTGACACACAATAACTGATATCAAATCATGATCTAGAATATGCATATAGTAAACAGATAATCTTCATATCAATGATAACTCACATAAACAATTAAACTAGTCTACTAACCATAATATAAGCATGATATCATCATAATAGAGCATCAAAAGTGTCATCAAATGTCATCATACTAAACATCAAAGTGTCATAGTATCCAAATGTCATCAAGCAAGTATCATCAAGTCCAAATACATCATGTAAGTACCAAACAAAATAAAACTAAGGGGCACTACATCCTCCCCCACTAGGACTAGGATTACTCCTAGAAGCCTATGAATGGATACAGATAAAGCTCTCTCATCCTGGAAGCATCCTCCTTGGTAGCATAAGACTCATCATTTGGATCCCACTAGACTCTAACGTACTCAATGTCTCATCCCCTAAGTGTGAGTCTCCTATGGTGAATGATGCCCATGAGCTCCAAAGCCAACTGCCTGTCCTCTACCTGTAATGCATTCCAATCAAGCACATGAGATATATTGGGATAATAGGGTCTAAGAACTGATACATGAAGCACATCATGAATGCATGAGAGACTGGGCAGAAAATCAAGATGATTTGCTACAAGACCAATCCTCTCCAAAATATCAAAAGGCCCAACAAATCGTGGTGTGAGCTTAGAGCATCTTCCATAATGGATCAAACTCTTTCGTGGATGCACCTGCAAAAAAACCTGGTCACCAACTAAGAACTGACGATCCACCCTGTGAGCATCGACATATTTCTTTTGTTTATCTTGGGCTTCCACCAAATGATCTCTAATGCAAACCACCCGCTGCTCCATCTCCTAAAGCATCTCCAGAGCCAAAAGAACCCTATCCTCCAAATGATCCCAACTCAACGGGGTCCGGCATGGATGTCCATATAACGCCTGAAAAGTAGGCATGTCAATAGAACTATGATAGTTGTTATTGTTTGCAAATTCTACCAAATATAGGTAGTCCTCCCACCATGACTGATAATCCATGATGTAGATCTGAAGCATATCCTCGAGGATCTGATTGACCCTCTTGGTCTTCCCATTAGTCTCTAGATAATAAGTTGAACTAAAGTTTAGATGGGTTCCCAATGTATGTTGTAGGGACATCAAAAGAGCTGAAGTAAACATTGGATCCATGTCTAAAATAATTTGGCAAGGAATACCATGTGTTGGTGTAATTAAATATCTTGTACCTTGTCCTAGGTCATAATTACACCTTAGTTAAGTTTACTTAGGGACCACATAGGAGGTTGTTGGAGAATCTCCACTTTTGGTGGACTTGACATCTCATCACCTCATCATTTCCACCTTTTGTGGACACATCATGTGATTATCTCTCCATCTTTGGTGGAGTGATAACTCTTACTAGTTGTCTCATGTCATAAGATTCTGACACTTGTCATAATCTTATGCCCTTCTATGTTCTCACCTTGGCTATTTAACCAAGGGGTCTTTCTCATTTGTAATCAATCATAATCATTATTATATTAATGACATTGAATACAGTTTATTCTTGTCATTATCTTTCTCTCTCTTCTTGTGCTTTCTATTTGGTCCATAGATCTTGGGTGGCGTCCTTAGCCAATTCTAACATGGTATCAGAGCATGTTTGGAGCCATTGGAGAGTCTTTTTCTGAAGAGAGATTCTAGATCTGAGGAGGTTCCGTTCGTGGCTCTTTGTTGCAGGTTCAAATCCGAGCTTGCTGGTGCAAATCTGAGCTCACCATTGCGTCCGGAAGGTTCGAGATAGTCGATTTTTCCTTTTGTTTCGTCCAAATCGGAGTTACGAGGCCAAATCTATGAGGGTTTGAAGCTGAGGAGTGGTTGCTAGATCCAGAAGGTACCTGCAATTTTGGAGCATTTTGGGTCAAATCCGACCCTGCCATCGCGTCCAGAAGGGCTAAAAACCCTAAGATCGACTGTCAAATCGTCCGATTCGGAGCAAGTCATCCGGTGAGGCAAAAAAAAATTTCCCGAGAGCCGTATGGCCCCCAGGGCGTCATAAATTCGTTGGTACGATTTCTGAAAATAAAAAATTTCGGTTAAATGTTTTGAAATTTTTTTATGAAAAATTCTATTGTATTTTCTTTGAAAAGATTTTATTGTAAAAGTTTTTTCAAAATCAAAAATAAAAATAAAAAGCAAAAAAAAGGGGGGCTTTTCTGCGGATCGTACCCTGCTGCGCAGGGTACCCTGTACACAGCAGGGTACCGTCACCCGCACGGAGGCCACGTGGCCTTCAGCCGTGGCCCCCGCCGCCGTCACATCCTCCGGCCAGGGCCCTCATAACCGACGCTTCAAAAATTCTCACCGGCGGGCTCCACTTCACATTTCCAGCGGCGTTTTAAACCAAAAATCAACTCCGGCGACAACAAAAACCGGCGCTGTTCGAAATTTCCGGCATTAAATTCCGGATACGCGAATATTCCGTCGAAAGATTCTCAGAATATTCCGTTTCATACCGGCAGGGCGCGTTTTGGCGTGACGGGAACGGGAACGGGAACGTCAAATTTAAGCCATTAAAATGATGACGTGAACACACATCAGCATGACGTCAGCAGCCTTTTGAAAATTTTCACCCCTTCACCATTTGCAATTTTGTTTTTGCAGTCTAACTTTGAAGCTCAATAACTCGGTCAATTTAAGTCCTTTTTTCGAGCAATTTTTTTTGATTTGAGCTAGAATTTCGTGCTCTACGCACTGGTGCAATCAGTTTTTGGTTTTGGTGCCTGGTTTTTCTAGAATTTTCAGATTCTCACAGGTGTGGCTGCTTCGTCCTCATTTTGGGAACTTCGGGAGCTCATATCTTGCTCCTACGGTAACATTTTTGTGTGCAATTTTTTTTAAAGTGCATGATTTTTTGTGTACTTCTCAGTGGTATGATCAGATTGATCTCATTTTGTACCAAAAATTGTATTTGATACTATGGCCTATTTTGGCATTTGTAAGCACTAAGATCAAGTCTAGCTTGCTGTTCTTGGCATCTAGCAACTGTAAACGCACTAAATATAAAGTGCCAAATCATATATTGCTTGGGGGGTTTCTTGATTGAGTGATTTGGGGGGGGGGTCTCTTGGTGCATTGCTTTGATTTGTTTGCTTTGCTCTTTCATTCTCATGGATCATTCTAAGGTTCCTTTGATCACATCATATAATTATTCAACATGGCATCAAAATGCATGGAATATACTAATGACAGAAGGTCACTCTCTATATGTTGAAAATAAGGTACCTCAACCTACAGATGATGAGAAAAAGTTAAAATGGATGATCAAACATGCCAAAGCTCTTGGGTGTCTTCGTAGACTAGTTTCTCAAGATTTGTTTTTTCAGATTGAATCATGTACAAATTCTCATGAAGCTTGGGAAAAGTTGAAAACATTGTATGGTACTAAAGATGAAGTAAGAGGCTATCAAATTGATAATGATTTGATGAATCTTGATCCTAAGAACTTTGACAACATCCAAGACTACATCACTAAGGTTAATGATCTAAAAGAGCAATGTAAAGCATGTGGAATTGATAAGAAGGACATCCAGTTGGTGTACAATACAATGAACAAACTTGGTCCTGATTATGCTTCCTTTGTTTCTAGCTTTCATACTCATAGATTGACTATGGGGTCTACATACACTATACCTTCATTTACAACATTTTCTGAGATGTTGATACATGAGCAACAAAAGCTTATCTCAATGGGTCTCATCAATAGTTCTAAATCTCAGGCATTGTTAGTTAATCAGGTGAAAGAATCAGAATCAGATAAGAAACCAAAGAAAGCAAAGAATAATCAACATTCAGATCAAGTAAAACCACATTCAGATCAAGAAAAGAAAAAATCTTCTTCAAAAGGAGAATCATCTAAGAAGGAGAGGCCTTTTTGTGCATATTGCAAGAAGGATGGACATGAAGAACACTATTGTTATAAGAAGGACATTGATGAGTTGAAAAATCTTCTAAAAAAGAATCACATTGATTTTCCTTCTAGAATGTCTGAATCTTCTTCTCCTTCTACTTCAAAACAGTCTAAAAAGGACAAAGGTCAAACATCGGGATATAAAGGACAAGCTCTTTGTGCTCATTCAAGTCCAGGATCAGGGAGATGGATTCTAGATTCAGGAGCATCACATCATATGGCATCTTCACAAACTATCTTCTCTTCATTTCAAGCTTGTTCTATGTCTCCTATCTTGATGGGAAACAACACATACATGAGTGTAACAGGGAAGGGATCTATTAGCATTGGGGAAAACACTTTTCAGGATGTCTTGTGTGTTCCTCATTTGACGAACAATCTACTTTCCATTTATCAGATCACACATGGTGGAGATGGGAGAACTATGGAGTTCACTCCTGATTTTGTTATCATTCATGACTTGGAGACTAGAGAGATCATTGCTACTGGGGTGGTTGATCATTCATCTCGGTTGTATTCCTTTGCACAGTTTTCTTCTGATGATGACGATGTTCCTTCGACTGTTGATCAAAACTATGATTCTGAGGAGACATTTGGCTTTTTGAACTTGGGCATACTCACATCAGATCCAGTACTTGAGCCTTGCACTTCATCTCCTCCATCTACTGTTGTACTTGATGATACTTGTGTTGCTACAGTTTTGGCTCCTAGTGATTCAGTGCAGCAGAATTCTGATTGTCTTCCAGATATGGCTACTTTGGATGATTTCCTAACAGGTATTTCAGACTTGTTTGTGGAGTCTCATATTTCTGATTTGGAGGACACCATTGATGGTATACATCTTCTCTTTGATGAAGATGAACCTTCTTCAGTTGTTGTGAGGGAACACTTTGACCCTCTTGTTCATTCTCTACATGATCATTCTTCTCAGACTGGCGTGAGTGTGGATTCTTTTGGACAGCACTTGGAGGAGGCTTCTTTGTCTTCAGAGGGGATATTTTTGTCTTTGGATAGTGCTCTACATTCATCTCTACTAGATGTTGGGTTTTCCTCTTCAGCAGTGTGGCCTAGAACGCCTGATTGGAGTCGTTCAACTTTCAGCATCGACATGGAGACACTTGGGCATGCTTCCGAGACATCATCACACATCATCCATCTTCATGATATCCTGCATACATCCTTGGTTTTGTTTCTTCCTAAGGGGAGAAATGTTGTTTGGCGAGATTGGATCATCTTCAGCATTCAATGTCGAGCTTCTACCATTCTTGTAGGAGACTCATCTTATGACAGGAGACAACTAGTAAGAGTTATCACTCCACCAAAGATGGAGAGATAATCACATGATGTGTCCACAAAAGGTGGAAATGATGAGGTGATGAGATGTCAAGTCCACCAAAAGTGGAGATTCTCCAACAACCTCCTATGTGGTCCCTAAGTAAACTTAACTAAGGTGTAATTATGACCTAGGACCTTCTATGTTCTCACCTTGGCTATTTAACCAAGGGGTCTTTCTCATTTGTAATCAATCATAATCATTATTATATTAATGACATTGAATACAGTTTATTCTTGTCATTATCTTTCTCGCTCTTCTTGTGCTTTCTATTTGGTCCATAGATCTTGGGTGGCGTCCTTAGCCAATTCTAACACCATGTAAACTGACAATGTCCTCCATGAAAACTTTGGCCACTGATGCAACATTGTATGAGGAATGGACAAGAGATAAGTGTGTTACCTTCGTCAACCTGTCCACAATGACCATAATGGAATCATGCCAATGGGAAGAAACAGGCAAACCAACAATAAAATCTAATGATATAATGTCCCATTCCCACTCTGGAATTAGATGAGGCTGCAAAAGTCCTACAGGATGCTAGTGTTCTGCCTTCACTCTCTGACACTCTAGAAATCTTGACACAAAATTAGCAATATCTCTCCTCATACCGGCCCAAAAGTACAGTTGTCGAAGATCTGTGTGCATATTTTTGACACCAGGATGAGCTGAATATGGTGCCCAATGTGCCTCTACCATGATCAAATTACAAAGATCTCCAAAGGAAGGTACATAAATACGACCCAAATGTCGTAACAAACCATCTAACTTAAGGGAGTATCCTACAAATCTGACCTCTAAAGCTCTACTTGACTCCACCTTAGTCCTCGCCTCCTAATACCAACTATTTAAATGAAGTGCAGAAAGGATCTAGCTCCTCAAGTCCACACTAAGAGTCATCGCCGATAGCTTGTGTCTCTGCCTACTAAGTGCATCTGCAACCACATTCTCCTTTCCCTAAATGAATTTCACCTCAAAATCATATTCACATAAGAACTCCATCCATCATCTAGATGTCTTGCATTTAGATTATGTTGCAAGAAAATATACTGCAAACTACGATGATCACTATGCAACTGAAATCAATTCCCCAATAAAAAGTTCCTTTATCTCATCAAGGTATGAACCACAACAACTAACTCAAGATCATGTGTAGGATAGTTCAACTCATGATCCTTGAGTTTTCAAGACTCATAGGAAATCACACAACCATCTTGCATCAACACAACTCTTAAACCCTCCAAGGAAGCATCTATACAAACCACAAAATGCCCAATTGAATCAGGAACAACTAAGATAGGTGCACTGGTCAATCTCTCCTTAAGGGTTTGGAATGCTACCTGGCACTACTCTAACCAAATAAATTTCTTTCCTTTCCTTTGAAGAGAAGTGATGGGATGGGCTATCCTTAAAAACTCTTGTACAAACCATCAGTAGTAACCTACCAACCCCATGAAACTACGAACCTTTGCAACATTACTGGGTGCATGCCAATCAATGATAGCTTGGATCTTTGAAGGATCCACGACAATTCCCTCACTAGAAATAACATGACCTAGATATTTCACCTGTGTCTTGAAGAAATCACACTTCAAAAAGTTAGCATACAACTGGTTCTTTCTCAAACACTGTAACACCTATCTAAAATGTTCCTCATGCTCCTCCATGGTTCTCAAATAGATCAAAATGTCATCTAAGAACACCAGGATAAACTTGCTGAGATAAGTGAGAAACAAACCATTCATCAAGATCATGAACACTGAGGGCGTATTTGTTAACCCAAACGAAACCACTGTGAACTCGTAGTGTCTATATCAAGTACGAAATGTGGTCTTATGAATATCTACCTCGAAGATGCGCAACTGGCGATACCCTGATTTAAGATCAATATTCAAAAATACTCTAGCACCCTTGATCTGATCAAATAGATCATTGATCCTCGGCAATGGATACTTGTTCCTTATTGTCACCTTGTTCAACTATAGGTAATTAATGCACAATCAAAGGGACTCGTCCTTCTTTTTCACAAATATCACTAGTGCTCCCCAAGGAGAGACACTAGGATGAATAAACCCCTTTGCTAACAACTCCTCAAGCTGTAACTGGAGCTAATTAAGCTTCTGAGTGGTCATCTAGTAAGGAGCTCCTGAAATGGACTAAGATCTAGGTACAAGGTCTATCTTAAATTCAATGTCACACTTAGGTGGCATCCCTAGGATCTCACTAGGAAAAACATCTACATACCGCCTAAGGATGGGATGACTATCAAGTGATACCTCCTCCTATCTCTCTCCTAAGTCCAAATCATTAACTATCACTACAAATAACTAACAGCCCTATCACATACACCTCCTCAACTACATAGCTAAGATCATTCTCAAGGAAATAGGTCTCTAAATGCCAACTACCTCAACCTCACTGCTAAAGTCATCTACACACTATACCAACTTACAATGATAATCTATGACTGCTTTGTGAGCCTCTAAGCAATCCATGCCCAATACAATATCATAAGACCAAGGCGAATAATACGAAGATCAACTATGGTGTCAAGAGACCCAATCCTTAAACTACAACCACAAACAAGAGACTCAACTGTGACCTTAACATCGGAAGCTAACTCAACCTGCCACCTATCATCTTGCTTCATTGCCACTAGTCCACATTGTGCTACTACAGAAGGAGAAATAAAGGAGTTTGAAGCACCTGAATCAAAGAGAATAGAAACTCTACTACCCTATAACACACCTGATGTCTCAACCACTGTACCCTAGTGGTCAGCCTGACAGTTATCAACTCCAGTAAAAACTTTGTGTGATCTACTTGCAACCCCTACTATCGGCTCTGAAGCCATTGGTATCTAAGTAAATCCAGATGTGACCTTTTGAGGACACTATCTTGCAATATGACCCTATTGATCACATGAGAAGCATCATGTACCTTTTCCAAAACCTCTACCACCTAGAGGTGCACTAGACTATTGATCACTTCCCCTGTTAACTATAGATTGTGAGCTCTGGGCTTGTTGATCAGAGCGATAATGCTTGATTCGCCTCTAATTCTTGTCTCTCCTGGACTGAAACCTATCATCCTAATGAGACTGAGAGTTCTTATGTTTTGTCTGAGAGGGTTTTTGTTGCTACTGTTGGCCACCTTAGAGGGTGCCTACTAACTCCTAGATGGACCTGTTGACTGAGTATGACCACCACAAGAACTAAACCCTGTCAGAGGTGCACTACCAATCTAAACCCCCATCTAACCACCTAGAGCCAAAGATAAATTCTCCTCAACAATCTAAGCCTTCTCCATAGCTACTTCCATGGTTTTTGGCTCAAACTCTCGAACACCACCACTAATACGAGCATTTAAGCCCCTAATAAAGTGTTGTACTAACATACCCTCATCATCTCCAATGCCAACATACTGCTTAAGCTCATAGAATCTTCGTTAATAATGTTCCACTAACATTTCCATCTGTCTTAGCTCATGAAAATTATCTGCATGACATTGTTGCCAATGGTCAGACAAGAACCAAGCTCTAAATCTCTCTAAGAACATCTCCCATGATACTGAATCTATATCTAGATGGAGCTTCTACTCCTCAAGATGCCACCATGTGGAAGCAAAACCTTGGAGATGCATAATAGCGCACCTGGCCTTGGTATTGCTACCATATGGATGCATAGAAAAACACTGGTTCATATCAATTAACTAGGTCTCTACCTCTAAACCACTGCTGGTCCCATTAAATGTTAGAGGACGTGCTTGAAGAAGGTCCCTAATATGACTAGCTAATATGGCATCCTACTCAATTGCTACTCTCTCCTCCTGGAAGACCTCTCTTTCTCCTGAATCACTAACTGCTCACCCTTGCGCCTCAGACCAAGACATGAAATAAACTCCTCTAGTAAGTGATGCAACTATGCGCCCTCCAACCTTGGCTGATCCAGATTTTATCCTCCACCTCCATGATTGTTCTATGAACCTTGTTGTTCCTCACGATCTGACTCATGAGAAATCTGGGGAGGGGAGTCCTGGTGATTGGTCCCACGACCACCACCATGACCTTTGCCATGCCCTCAACCTCTACCCCTACCTCTAGGCATAATCCTACATAGACACCATCAAAGACAAGTTCAGGGTGTTAGATGGGGTCAACAAGGGAATACTTAAATTTCAAAATCTACGCAACTAATACAACTTAATGGGCTCTTATATATACCCAAAGCACCTACTGTTTGAACTTGGGCTCTGATACCATGTGTAACGCCCTCCCACAGACCCTAGAGGACAACACTCTAACAACATAAACAAAACAATTTTTTTAAAAAAAGAGTCCATTTAACACACGATTGTAAATGAAACACTTAACACTAATCTAATCTAGGTCCTCTAGGATCTGTGACTATGTTACATAGTTCCCATTACCAAAATTAACAAAAACTATAAATCATCATATTAACAAATTCTAACATCAACTAGGAATCACATCTACTCATTTCATATAATCAAAAGATCCATGAGAAACAACCATAACATAAGTACATAGAGATTAATTGATTCAATTCATTCCATTTATATACACAATAGCATTTGATACATAATCCATTTCATAATAAAGTTCACATCAATTTACATCATTACATTTACATTCTAAACAGTAATATCTCCTCATTTACATGTGAGGAGTGTAGATCAAGCATGATACATGGTACATCAATTGTGATACAATGCAAATACAAGGATATCAAATCCCCAAGGGAAGGTACAATGCAGAAGTCTTTAGATCAAGAGAAGTCACCACAACACGAACAAGGAGAGGGAGCCCAATGGAGAACAATGCACTTTCTACCCAACCATGTGGAACTCGAAGGTCTACCCCCCATGCTAGGAGATAGCAAAATAGATTCTAGAATGGGTTACAAGGAATTCATTTCGTGTTATCTCATTAATTAATTAAAATGGTACTTTCTTTCAGAATACACTAATTTCCACTTATCTAATTATAATTATATCAATCTTGACTAGAATGAAATTATTTCCGTTTTCACATAAGTTCCAGCCATAAATACATAGCAATAAGATAGCAATATTTCCCATACGTACATATATATATATATATATATATATATTGTATACACACACACACACACATATATATATACATATATAACATATATAACACACACACACATATATATATATCCAATTATCTTAAAAATATATCTTAATTTACAAATTACAGAACCAAACACACTATGCATTGTTTTCAATACAAATAATACAATCAACAAAAGGTATGCATGGTTCCTCTCTCTCTCTCTCTCTATATATATATATATATATATATGTCAATTGTTACAAATCGAGATTCACTTAACTTTAGTTCATATCTCATTTGCACATCTTCGATATAGAAATCCTACCAAATAATGTGTAAGTTTAAGCTTTTAGCATGAATGGATAGTCATTATATGCACTATTAACTCTGCTAGCATAGATGTGTAAGTCTAAGCTTTTAACATAAATGGATTCACAAGTCTAAGGGATAAGCATGTATCTCAAATAACTAATAGTTTTCTGGTGTAAACCTAACTCACTACTAAAGGAATTGAACTAAGCTCATACCAACCTGGTGATGTAATGAATGGACTTGGCGTACTTGGAGAAAACCACAATGCTCAATGAGGTAATTTTCAAAGGACAAGGTGGTGGCTTGAATCGGCCCAAGTTAGTGTATAAAAGTGATTATTGTATGCAATAAGAAAATGCAAGAATTGATCAATAAGAGCAAGGTGATGACCTTCATTGTAGGAGAAACTTGCTATAATTTAGAAATTTTGAAACACCAAAAGAAAATAAGGATTGTGGCATAAGGGAATGAATTCTAGATAAGAAAATTGAATGGAACAGGAGCAACGCCCCTTTTATAAGCTTCAAAGTATCTTATGATAAAATAAACGCCTATTTCAAACATAGTTACACACGTATACTCGGCCCTTAGAGCTATATACCAACTTAACATAATGATGATTTACAATTTGGGGAAAAATGACTTGAAGAATCAATGGAAGATGACTCCAATAGAAAGAGGGATTCGATCAAGAATCAACTAAAATCCATTGATTGCATTAAATTAAAGATAGGAAAATGGCTCTATAAAAATTAAGAATCTCAGAGTATGGTTACAAAAAATTGAAGAATGGCCAATAACCATATAAAGATTGAAGGCAATATGAGGAGAAATTTTTTGACTTAATATCATTTGGTTTTTTGGAGAATTACTTCAAACATAATTTATCACTCAATAGCTATGACTTAAAAAAAACTATGGTTTGAATACATGGAATACAAAACTACAAAGAGCTGACTGCAATTCCTAAAATTTATAACCACATAGCTTAATATATTTGCTAAATATTTCATTTAAACAATAGATTTCAATTTATTAAAAATTAAATAAATACTTTCATAATATTTTATTTTATTTACTTCTTTGATTTAACAAAGGATTTTAATTTAATAACTTTTAATTAAAGACATAATTGAACAAAACACTAATCATGATCATAACTCAATGAAAATACAGACAAGAAGTACCAACCAAAAGTGAAACGAAAGAAAAATGACAACAACGGAGACGAACCTACACAAACTGACCTTACAAACGAAATGTGACATTAGAAACTCATCCTCGATGAGGACATTGGCTCAATGTGGGGGACCCGATGCTACCTTTGAATCAACAACCTCCATTGGGCTTTAAGGTACACTCAAACCTGGAAATCTAGGTGGAGTCGATGCTTGGCACCTACAGCCTACAACAAACCACACGGTCGAATATGTGCATAGGAAAATAGTCAATCACACCATGAAGGGAAAATTGCAAAGTTGCAAGGAGCTCACAAGTGAGTGATGTGACACTGTTCCCCTTCACCAATACATCAACACACAATAACTGATATCAAATCATGATCTAGAATATGCATACAATAAGTAGATAATCTTCATATCCATGATAACTGACATAAACAATTAAACTAGTATGCTAACCATAATATAAGCATGATATCATCATAACATTAATATAAAAGTGTCATCATAATAGAGTGTCAAAAGTGTCATCAAATATCATCATACTAAACATCAAAGTGTCACAGTATCCAAATGTCATCAGGGTATGTGTAGGATCATGATGGGCCAAAAAGTGGCGATATGATGGGTATGTGGTTGGAAACTTTTTTTTAACCCAAAATTGATGAAACGAAAAGGATTTTTAAAGGAGATTCTTAGCTTTCCACCAATATAAATTATGCTTTACTTTTAATTTAATAAATAATTATTATTTATTTTCTATTTGAATTATGACTAAAGTCTTGATTAATAGGTTGATTGAAAAACATCTATAGCTTTCAAATGGTGTCACATTTTTTGAATCCAAAACATGTGTCACATTCTATGCTTCACATACTATAGGATTAAAAACAAATGAATTTCATGAATTTTTGACCAAGTTAAGGTGGTCAGACATATGAGTTTTTATATTTTAAAAAAATTGTAATAAAAAATTCATAATTAATTATTTACTTGGAAAAAAAATACAAAAGAATATGCATCACATTGGGACATGATTCCTCTACTTATATCGAAAATATTTTTTAAAAATATTGTCATTTTATTGTGGTTAGGGTGGTCAGATAGACACCTACGTCTTATTTTTTCCTTGAAATTTAAGTGCTATTGCATTGAAATTTCAAATTTTCACCATATAGATTTTTTTTTAATAGACCTAGTAGTTTAGAAACTACATTCAATTTTCTATAGATTCTAATCTTACATATTTTTGAAATAATATAGATAACTTATTCAAATTTTTACATCAACTGCCAACTCTCATTTTTTTGAATTTTATCGCCACTTAAGGGCCTATTTTTTCCATGATGATCCTGCACATACCCATCAAGCAAGTATCATCAAGTCCAAATGCATCTATGTAACTACCAGAAACAAAAGCAAACTGAGGGGCACTACATAAAGAACATCATTTGTATTATGCTCGCCACCAAAACTGATTGAACCTTTTCCACATATCTTATAAAATGTATCATCTCCAAACTTGACTAAACCACCTTCAAACTTCTCAAGCTTAATAAACTTACTCATATCACCTATCATGTGATTTGAGCTTCCATTGTCAATGATCCAATTGTTCTTCTGTTCTCTAGCATGAAAAGTAGTCACCATTTCTCCTTCAATGTTATAATCTTCTTTCGAAGCACTTCCCTTCATACATCTCTTAGATTTAGTTGAATTAGCTCCAACATTTAGAACTATAAACAAGCATTCATTATCTTCATCATCAAGGTAATTAGATTCATCATAAGATATATTGGAAAATTCTTTAACATAATAAATTCTCCTAATTGATTTCCCTTTAGTCTCCTTAGGTCTATCTCTTGAAGCTTTGATAGGACATCTTGAAGCATAATCACCAATATTTCCATAGTTAAAGCATTTGAAAGGTAACTTACCTCTATATTTTCTAGTTCCCTTTCTCAATTTCCTCACAAATTTTTCTTGTAACTCATCAAATTCATCTAGATCAGATTCCTCATTCTTCTCTTTTTTTCCAACTTTAAAAGAAGTCTCCTTTTTCACATCACTTGCACCAATCTCTCTCAATTCAAAAGTAGTTAATGCACCAAACAACTGATCTCTAGAATAATTGTTCGAATTCTAAATTTCCTCAATAGAAAAAACCTTATGACTATAAGCTTTAGTAAGAGTTCTTAGTACCTTCTTTACCACCTCATCTTCATCAAGTTTTCTACAAAGACCTCTAAAGGAATTGACAACTTCACCCACCCTATAGATGTAGCTTGTAATATCTTCATCTTCTGTCATCCTTGGGTTTTCAAACTTGACCTTTAGATTTTTCATCTTTGCTTGCATGACCTTATCATCTCCTTCATAGATACTTTCCAACTTTTTCTAGATTTCACTACCAGTTTTAAGACTCAAAAGAGCATACCTTTCTTTTCCATTATTCTCATATTCCTCGATCTCATCATCAATACTCTCACTATTTGTAGGAATTGTATATCTAGTTTCAACATATTTCCAAACTCCAAACCCTAGAGAAATAAGGAAACATTCCATCCTTGTCTTCTAGAATGCATAATTGGATCCATCAAACAAAGGATCCTCCTTCTTGTGTGCTATCTCAGATCTACCTCAAACGGTCAAGCTTTCTTCTAAGGAAGCTTGCTTTGATACCAATTATTGAATGCATACGAAAATTGAGAGGGGGGTGAATTAGTTGTACATCAAAACAACAAAAACCTCATTAACCTTAAGATTTGCATTAGTCCTTAAACCCTTAACTATTAAAACCTTATCATGCATTAAAGGAATGAGAAACAGTAATGCAAACACATCTAAACACATGAGAACACTAGATTTACATGGAATCCACAAGAATGGAAAAATTATAGTGAGGATTAGCTCACAATATAAAGTAATTGCAATACCAAATAAAATAGGCTCACTTCCTAAAGATAAAAGAAGGGATCACTGCCAATGGATCACTACCAAATTAGAAAGAAGAAGAAAAAATATTGTTACAATGAGAAATCCATCTCAAAGAAAAAATAGTTCCACCATTGCTTCACCAAAATATCCTCACTCTCTCTATAGAATGTACACACCTTTTTCTCACTTCTTCTAGTAGTCTTAGTCATTAAGGATCATACTCCACTTCACACTTTCACACTCTACATCACAATTCACATCACACCCACTTCATACACACCATCCTCCATCAACTCAACACACATATATATCATCTTCAACCTTGAAAATATTCACAAGGTCATCTATGCACCTTAAATGTGCAAATTTAAATTAGGTCGACACTAAAACATTCTCACGATCGCAAAGAATGAAGGTGGACCACAACATACCTTCACTTGGACCCAAATACACACATGCACTCCACTCCACATTTCCACAAACACCGAAGAATATACACAATTTGTGTAAACACCCAAGGTCAGTCGAACTTGTGTTAACACCATTAAACAATTAAGTACATGCTTCTTTTGATCCAAAGATTACTCGTAGAACACATATAACACTTAAAAAAATCTAGAATATTCCATCAACACCCTGAAATCCAAAATATCCTTCACAACATCATACACTAGAAGAACATGTATTCTTTCTACACAACCAACTAACCTTCTACACATTGCAACACCTAAGTCCAACCTTGCAGAGCACCAAAAAACAAACAACTCAGAAAAAAAATAGATATGAGTAATATAAGCATACCCTCAGATCTGCACAACCAAAAACCAAACTGTAGAGAAATGTGAAACTAAACCATTTATCCCAGACAACATTTCTTTCAAATTTCAGACACCGGTGAACACAAATTTCTCTACACAATGATCCATAACTTGAAACTTTGGATATAACACCTGTAACTAACATATCTAAACAACATGTAGATAGAACTTCAACCCTAAAGAAATGTGGAGCAAAACACTAAAAACTATTATGTCACACTAAACACTCTTCACAACATTGTTTCCTCTTTTATTCAAATTTTCTCAAAAGAACTTGGAAACCAAGCACCACAAACTCAAATTCATCATCTAAAACACTTCTACAACATCTCAAGCACATAAGAGATTGAACATCACCAACACATGCTCATAAAAGAAAAACTAGAGGTTGACATCAGTGGTACTACTAATGACAATATAATGCAACCAATCAAAGCATCTCCATAGACTTCCAATAGCTTCCCCATAGACCTATTGACATTAATGCAACAACAAAGATCTATTGACATAAATGAAAACACAAACTTCCAACAAAATATGCATGAAAAAGATGTCTAAAATTCTCAAATAGAATAGAATATTGGAAATACATATGGAACAACAAAAAATGAGTCATCTCATGGAGACAAATTTTTTTATAGGAGCTAAGATGTCCAATTAATTCACTAGAATGTGAAAACACAAAAAATTGAATAAAATGTACCTTGAGAGAAATCTAAAAAATGTACATGGATGGATATGATGAGCTTTGAAAGACCGTCTCAATGCCATTAGAATCATGAAAAAATGGAGAAATGGATCAAAACTTATAAGCTTTGGACTAAAAACAACATCTCTGATTTCAATAGGTTGTAGAATGCACCATCAAGAGAAAAAAATGATGAGACCCACACCACTAGAAATTTGGTGAAACAAGCTTGTTGATGATATCTTGTTTGCCCAATTTCAATATTGTACACCCAAGTTATGGAAAAAAGAAAGAATGCTCCCTTAGGGCTAAAAGAGGGGACTTGGGGGCCCCTTCCTTAGTCTATACCGTTGATGTCATGCTGATGTCAATATGATGCCATGATGACATCAGTAGAATATTCCAAGAAATATTCCTTTTCATTGAAAAAAATCAACCCCTGAGAAAAATATTCAACAAAATATTCTCCTAGCATATAAAGGAATATACCTATTGCTTGACCAGAAAAGAAGACGTTTCCAAGAAAAAAAATTCAGACTACCAAGAATAATTGTCGAGAACATTGGAAAATTTTATAGGATCGGGAAAAATATTATTTTTTCTTTTGGGTGGTTATTTTGTGCCATGTCGACCGGCTTAACCATTGCTAGTAGGAAAAAGGCCCCCGACTGATAGTTATATAAACCTCACTATGCCTCCAATAAAAATAAACCTACAGATTTTCAATATATATTTTTTTAATTTCAAAAAAATAAAATTTTAAAAAAAATCACTAACCTTATATATTTTTTTCTTCCTTTTTTTCAAACACGTGCATAGGGGTTGTACAAAGGTTGTACAACCCCTAGGGAAAGTTTTTTTTGCCTCAAAAGCTCCTAATGGTGAAATAGGTTGAATTTATAGTCAAAATTTGTTGAATTAGCCTCTTGGACTCAACTGTGAGACCCTTTTCACCTCAAAATAGACTTAAATCATAGCTACCCTCTAGATCTAAAAAAAAAACTCCTTTAAACCCTTATAGATCTAACCCCGGGAATCCAAATCAGGCTAAATGAAATGCAAATTTGACTTTCTCAATAGCTTTGAATCTAATGGAAGACTCTATTTTGGTTCAAGATGTACCAAAATTTTTTGCACCTCCAAATTTTACAAAAAATAAAGAAAAGGGGATTCCAAATATGAAGCCTATAACCCTTGAAAGCTTAAGTCCATGAAAATAAATTAGACTAATAAATATTTAAATATTAATTAATTATTAGCTAATGCATGATTACTCTAACAAAGATTAGTTCCACCGTAGTACTATAGAGTAAAGAAATATATTACACAAATATGAAATTAGACATGAAATTATGATACACATAATATATGACAGTCCAAAAGAGGCATGAGGAGGGGCATCAAAGGGCATGAAGAGGGAAGCAAAGGGCATGAGGAAGGGAAACAAAGAGTATGAAACTAAGGAAATTTTTATTTATTCTCAAGTTTGTGCATTAAGAGGGAAACAAAGGGCTTGAGGAGGGGTAGGAAGGAATATGAAACTAAGGCAATTTTTATTGATTATAAAGTTTGTGCATGAAAAGGGTTCCAAAGATCATGAGGAGGGACAACTTGTAATGACTTAACATTCATAATGAGCCTATAACTATCCTACATTCATTAGGACTACCATTTAATGAGTCCATTTTATAAATCCAAAAGGATTTCCACTTTAATATATTAGTTAAGGATTAATGATGAAGCTATAGAAGATAAGACGATTGTTGAGAATATCCTTAGGATTTTTCCTATAATATTTGACCCAATAGTCATTGAAATAGAAGACGATAAAGAACTCTTAAAGATGATAATATATGAATTGATGATTTCACTTCAAACCCACAAGTAATGCCTAAATAGGGTTAGCCCTTCTTCCCCAAAGATCAAACCAACATAAGAGGTGTGAACATTGATAAAGTTTGGTGCCTAGATAGTGGATTTCATAATCATATGAGTGGAAATGAAACTTATTTGCATTCATTATAAATTTATTTAGTTTGATCAAAATAGGGAACAATAATATTATGGTCTATACATAAAACATAATTTCTTAAGTGTTGGACTACTAGTTCGAAAAGGCTAGAAAGTATTGACAAAAAACAAAAAACTACATTATCTTTGAAAACGGGGAGGAAAAAAGTGCATTCTAGGCTCTAACATTTATGGTATTCAAATTTAAGTTATTTTGGGCTTATTATTTTATCCAAGAAGGATATGGTTAGGGGTTACCAACTATAGCAGGTTCTAAGAGAAAATATAAAGCTTGTATTTTAGGTAAACAACATAGACAACCCTTTCAATGAAGGAATTCTACAATAAAAAAGTAGCATTGGATTTGATGCATTTAAATAACCCTCAACCCTTAAAACCTTAATCCATCAACCCTAAACCCTCAAATGTAAACCCTCTACCTATACATTAGAACCTCAACCCTATACCTTAAACCCTCAAACTCTAATCCCTTAAACCATGAACCCTTAAACCCTTAACCCTTAACCCTTAAACCCTAAACCCTTAAACCCTCAACCCTCAACCCTCAAACCTCAACCCTAATCCATCAACCCTCAACCCTTAAACCATAAACCCTCAATTTCTAAACCATAAACCCTCAACCCTCAAACCTCAAACCCTCAACCCTCAACCTTAAACCCTAATCCCTCAACCCTAAACCCTAATTCGTATCCCTAAACCTTGAACCTTGAACCCTAAACCCACAACCCTTAAACTCTTAAACCATCAACCCTTAACCCTCAACCCTAATCCCTCAACCCTATACCCTCAAACCTTAAACCCTTAAACCCTAAACCCTTAAACCCTCAACCCTCAACTCTCAACCCTATACATTAAACCCTCAACCCTAATCCCTAAACCCTATACCTTAAACTCTTAATCCATCAACCTGTAACCCTTAAACCCTCAACCCTTAAACCCTTAATCCCTCAACCATGCACCCTCAACTATAAACTCTCTACCCTATACATTATACCCTCAACCCTATACCTTAACCCCTAAACCCTCAACTCTCAACCCTAATCCCTCAAAATTCAACCCTTAAGCCCTTAACCCTTAAACCCTAATCCCTCAACCCTTAACCCTCTATCTTCTACCCCATACATTAAACACCCAACCCAAAATCCCTTGACCCTATACCTTAAACCCTTAATCCCTCAAACCTCAACCCTTAAACTCTCAACCATTAAAACCTTAGTCCCTCAACCCTAAACCCTTAATTGTAAACCCTCTACCTTATACATTAGACCCTCAACCCTATACCTTAAAACCTAAACCCTCAATCTTTGACTCTAATCCCTCAACCCTCAACCGTTAAACCCTAATCCATCAACCCTCAACTCTTAAACCCTCAACCCTATACTATATACCCTCAACCTTATGCCTTATATCCTTAATCCATCAACCCTTCACTCTATGCCTTATGGTCCTCAATCCCTCGACCCTATACACTATACCCTATACCTTAATGATATACCCTATACCCTCAACACTTAACACTAGACCCTATACCTTAACCCTATACCCTAAACCTATACCTTAAACCCTAAACCCTACAACCTCAACTCTCATCCCTAAACCCTACAACTTCAACCCTCATCCCCATACCATAAAATCTCAACCCTTATCCCTCAACCCTATACCTCAAGCCCTTAATCCATCAACCCTCAACCCTTAAAACCTTAATCCCTCAACCCTGAATCCTCAACTGTAATCCCTCTACCCTATACATTAGACCCTCAACCATATACCTTCAACCCTAAGCCCTTAACCCTCGACCCTAATCTCTCAACCCTCAACCCTCAACCCTTAAACCTTGAACCCTTAAACCCTAATCCATCAACCCTCAACCCTTAAACCCTTAATCCTCAACCATATACCCTATACATTAAACCTTGAACCCTAATCCCTCAACCCTATACCCTCAAACCTATACCCTAATCCCTCAACCCTAAATCATGAACCCTCTACCCTATACATTAAACCTTAAACCCTAATCCCTCAACCCTATACCTTAAACTCTAATCTCTTAACCCTCAACCCTTAGACTCTAATTGCTTAAACCCTCAACCCTTAAATCTTAAACCCTCAACCCTCAACCCTTAAACCCTCAACCCTCAAATCTCAACCCTATTCCCTATACATTAAACCCTCAACCCTCAAATCTCAACCCTATACCCTATACATGTTTCAACCCTATACCCTAAATGTTGAACCCTGAACCCTAAACCCTCTACCCTATACATTAAACCCTCAACCTTAGTCCATCAACCCTATACCTTAAACTCTAATCTATTAACCCTCAAACCTTAAACCCTCAACCCTTAAACTCTAATCCCTTAAACCCTCAACCCTTAAACCGTAAACCCTAAACCCTTAAACCCTAATCCTTTAACCCTCAACCTTAAATCCCATCCCTAAACCCTTAATCCTCAACCCTAAACCTTAAAACCTAAACCCTATCCCTAAATCCTAAACCCTTGACCCTATACTTTAAACCCTATTCCCTCAACCCTCAACCCCTAAACACTTAAAGTTCCCCAACCCTCAACCCTTAAACCCTCAACCCTCAAACCCTTATCCCTTAAACCCTCAACCCTAAACCCTCATCCCTTAAACCCTTAACCCTCAACCCTAATCCATCATCCCTCAACTCTTAAACCCTAAAATCTCAACCCTTTAGCCCTAAACCCTCGACCCTCAACCCTTAAACCCTAAACCCTACAACCTCAACCCTCAACCCTATACTTAAGCCCTAATCTGTCAACCCAATATCTTAAACCCTAATGTACCTATACCATATACACTTAACCTTGGAAACTCAACCATGAATATTATCCTTCAACCCTCAAAAGTCTATCATATACCCTATACCCTCAACCCTATACTTATGCCTTGATCCCTCAACCCTCATCCTTATGCCTTATACCCTCAACCTTAAACCTTGAACCCTATACTTATGCCCTAATACCTCAACCCTCATCCTTATGCCTTATACCCTCAACCTTAAACCCTGAACCCTATACTTTAGACACTCAACCTTGAACATTATCCACTTTCAAAATTAGTAAAAAATTATATATTCATTAAAAAATAATTAGAAAAATCGGGCATAAACTACATGATGCTAGTTAATTTCTCATTGAAGCGATTTTAAAAATACTAAAAATGTGCAATGCTAATGTCAGGTCATAATACTTTGATGCTCATAGATGCTTTTCAAGTGTCCTCCTGGATCCTAGATTTCTTTCAATTGGACTCAAATAATTTAAGAATTGTCCTTTTATATAAGAATCTAGTGTTCAATTTGAAATTTTTTGTGTTTTAGTTTGTTAATATTGATTTGTTTGAAATGGGGAGAATAGACCCAATTTAAAAATTCAAGGGTCATTTTTGCACCCATGAACCTAACCTAAATCTATTGTGTACCCATCGATAAGTCTCAAGACAATGAACACATAAAATGAGATGCAATTATGGTCCTTGGGGATGTGTGAAAATGGAATTGGGTTGTGATTGATTTATTTTTTAACTTCCACACAAGAACATGTCATTTTGCATGATGATAATTGCACTAGGAACAACCTTATCAAAATGAACCAAAATGAGAGAGAAAATTGTAGAGTATGTATTTTTTACAATATAAACATATAAACTTGTATTGATAAATATATTCAAATAGCAACATAACTGATAACTTGCAAAGAGAAATAAACTTTGACACGACCATTTTAAATATTTTTTTATGAAAATTATCTAGCAAAATATTATCATAATTTATCACACGACCCTTGGTAAGTTAATATAATTGAATGGCTAACCAAAAAAATAGTCCAGATATATGTATTGGCCCCATGCAAAATAAATAGAAACTAAATGTATATTCTGCCCCATCTTTTTTTAGTTTATTGGTCGTTTATCCAAATTTTCACCTTGTATGCAATTTTTTTGATTGTATTGGGGAGAGGGGCCCATAGTGAAGCACCCTAACTTCGCGTTTCTCAAAATCCTATGTGGAAATTTCAAATCACTCCCAATTTTGTACAATAGTTTATTTGGCAACTCACATGCTTCTATATTTCATTTTAGGGTCACGTCATCAAATATGATGCCACATCAACATGCTTTTTGTTGAGGTATCCAAAAAGGACCAAAAAAAAAGTGAGACCGATAGTGGTGCACTAAGTCACGTTTTATTGGTGTGCTGATGTGGCATCACATGATTTGTCGATTTATGTACTTTATGGATAAAAAGTGTTTTGGAATTGGATATTAAGGTGTTCCACTATGGTGCCCACTAAGGACTACTTTTATCCCCACTATTAGACCCCGCTCCACTATAGGCCCCTCTCCCCTATACTCAAACGCTAATCCTCCACTCCTCCGGTTATCAAGTGCTGACAAGATTGTATATACTGATAGACGTTGATATTTTTTTGGCTTGAGAGATGGACTGTTGTGACGTTGCTAAAGCGTGTTTATGTAATCTGACAACCTATTTATAGTAAACTGCCCTTTCTCCATTCTGTTTCTTTAATAGTGAAAACAAGATGATGTTTTCAATTCTAAAATAAATCCAAACTGTCAATTAACAATTACCTATCGATTGTGTTGGAAAGCAAGTTTATTGTGTGAGGTTGATACCACAAGAATTTGGTTTCAATTATGGAAACTTCAATTTACATGTTACAGTGTTTCCATAAATGCATTTCAGTGTTACTGGGTGGAAGGTTGAAGAGCAATCAACCCAGTTTTCTCTGCTTTCTAGGAAAAAATTCGCGTACAAATCTTTAACCTTTCTACCCTTTTGTTTCTTTGGGGAAAATTTCCAACTATTTTATTCTTAACAAGTTCCAAGGAATGAAAATGGAGTTCTTGCGTTTTCTAAACATTACCACACAATTTTGACTCATCTGCTAGATGTTTTATAGCAGTGGATTCATTGACAGTGACATCATAGCAGGGACAGCAGCACAAATAATTCAGTTTCGTGTCCAAGGACCACTCTGCCACCCAATTTCCTCCACCGAAATGCCATCCCTTTGCTTATCATTTTTGTCATATTCTTGAAGAAGAATTTCAGAGTGAATTGATAATCTGCACAACCCACTGGCTTCTAGAAGAAGACCAAAGAAAGATATACAACATGAACACAGCTCTTATTTCCATCATACAATCCAAGTTCATTTGGGCATATGAATACACTAGACACTCATTAGAGTAGATAGAGACTGTAATTAACACATTTTTTATTGATTCCAATATTTTTGGCTTACAAGTTAATGGAGAAGGAGATGGATTTCTGCAACAGTTTTAGTTTATATGAAAAAATCATACATAAATCAATACTGTATAGAGCTTATTCATGCATTCACTTGGTGATTTTGTTGGTTTTTCTAGGCTATAGATTAGTGCACTCTAGTGCTGAATTCAATGGACTTTGGATGATGGCTTTTCTCTGTGAGCTCTGTTTTTCATTCCATTGGATTCTCGATCAGAATGTGAAATGGCAGCCTATTGAATATAAAGCCTACCCAGAGAGACTTACAAAGAGGTGAAAATCATAGTACTACATAAAGTGAGGCGTGGTAGATTTAGTATTGCTTTAGGAGTGTTAGAATTTGAAATATTGTACATTCCTAATAGATTTTTCTGGTGATTATTTGTGTTGCAGATATGGTGGAGAATCTGCTTCCAAGCTTCCTTCTGTCGACATAATTATCACTACAACAGACCCTTTCAAGGAGCCTGCTATAATGACTGCCAATACTGTTCTTTCAGTGCTTGCACTTGATTACCCAGTAGAAAGATTTGCATGTTATGTCTCAGATGATGGTGCCTCTGCCATTACATTTTACTCTCTGGTGGAAACTCTAAATTTTGCCAAAAGATGGGCGCCCTTCTGCATAAAGTTCAATATAGAGACAAGGGCTCCATTTATGTATTTCTCTAAACAAAACAAGCCTTCTGATCCAAAGTTTCTCAGAGAATGGCAGGATATGAAGGTAGTGGAGCATGAAAATTCTCTTTAACTTTTTTCCAGAAGTCAACTGACTGAGTATAACAAAACTTTGCCCCTATAATGCATTAAAAATACTGCGTTTAGAATTTAAGGTTGTGAAGTGTCTTGTAGGGTGAATATGAAAGTCTGGAGAAAAATATTACCAAAGCTTTGCAGACAGGACTAGTTCCGTTAGATTCAGTGTCTCAGAATAGTATCCAAGGTTTTGTGCACGGAAACTCAGACATAAGAAACCACTCTAGTATTGTACAGGTGATAATCAGCTACCTATTTGCTTTTGCAATAGTATTCTTTTTGTCAAATTAGCATCATCTCTATTGGAACTGTTAGATTGTGTATAAAACTTGAATCCTTTTTCCCTTAAAGTAAAACTTGTTATTTATATGTATCCAGGTTATTCATGAAAACAAAAGGGATGAAGGAAATGAAAGTGATGTTCTGCCCCACCTTATATATGTTGCAAGAGAAAAACGTCCCTATGTTGGTCATCATTACAAAGCTGGTGCCATGAATGTTATGGTAATTCAATTTCGTATGGTCCACTGTTTGTGGGGTTTGTTTTGAAGTTTAGTTTCTCAGCAAAATAATTCATATTTAGAGAATGAGCTTACTGTTTGTAATGATAATTCAAATAGCCTATGAACAGTGCCTTTTATTTTTTGAAGTCAAAATTTTGTGATGACCATAGCAAGTTCTAGATAACATTATTTGCTGGATTCTCAGGCAAGGGTATCTGGAATAATGACAAATGCTCCTTATATTCTTAATTTGGACTGTGATATGCATGTAAGCAATCCAAAAGCCATACATGAAGCTATGTGTTTCTTCCTGGACTGCCCATCTGAAAGAGAATGTGGCTTTGTCCAATTTCCACAATTATTTTACGGGGGGCTCAAGGATGACCCCTTTGCAAATCAGCACAAAATATTTTTGAAAGTAAGTATATTACAAGTTAGTAATGTATCTGTGGGAGGATCATATTGCCTATGGGGTATGTTTGCTTAATTAGCACCATGTATATTAGCATTTAAGATGAAAAGGAAAAAATTAAATTGTATGCAGACAACAGCTAAAGGAATGAATGGAACCCAAGGTCCCCTGTATTTTGGAACATGCTGCTTCCATAGAAGAAAAGGATTGTATGGAGTACCACCTGCAACAAACAAAGAAGATAGACAAGGGAAAGGCATGGATAGAGTAAATTTGGTATTCTTTCAATTATTATCAACCGGGATATGTTTACATATAACACCTTTTTCCATTGCCTTTTAGCAGGCTCTCACCGTTATTCATCCTCTAGTTCCAAGAAGTCTTTCAGAAGTACATTTGGAGAATCTTCTGCCCTGGTGGCATCTGCTCAGACTATTATCGAAGATGGTGGATTCCAGAAGAATTCTTCACCGTCATTCCTTGTAGAGGAGGCCTTGAAGGTGGCTAGTTGCAGGTATGAAGCCAAAACTGCATGGGGCAAAGAGGTAGGTTTACCCTTTCATTTAGATACAAACAGATGATGAAAAGTGTTATTTTCAGTTATTAAGTATATAGGATCCGAGGACTTATGGATTTGGAGAGAATATATATATTATTTTTTAGGACTGGACAACAACTTATTATTATAAAATTATAAAAGGCATTCTTTTAAAAATTAAAAACTTAAAAATTAAAAAGATGATGATTGTCATCATAATTATTTATTTATTTTTAATTTGCTAATGTAATGTTAATAGTCATCTCCTACAATCTTCAACCATGCTCTAAATTTTAAAGAAGATTTATTGTCCCCAAATCCTCATCTCACTCTCTAGATTTTTTTATCCTAAAAATTTAGAGAAACTCTAATGTGAAATAATAATTTCTAAAGTAAATAGATTAATTCATCTTTAAATAGAAATCAACACCAAAACATTGAAGTGGAGTGGTTATTGAGACATTTGCAAATTTTCAATTTCTTATAGCTGCTGTCATGCAAAGGTTGTTAAAATTGCTTTCCATAGAACAACATTTTTTTGAAATTGATTTAAATCCACACCAAAATGTATGCACATAGTATTTTTTTAACTTATTGTAGTCTATTCCCAATAGAAGTTTTCAAAAAATGGCAGTTCTAATATATGAACTTAAAGAAAGATGATCAAAAAAATTATTTTAAAATTGGATACTATTTAATGAATTTAAATAAGTAAACAATATATGATTCATCTAAATGAGGTCTTGGACCCTATTTGCTTCTCAGTGTAATTTTACAAGGAATGTTGGGTGTTTTTGGAAGAAGACATATGAAAGTTGTTGGATGAATAGAAAAGCTTGAAAAAAGTGCTTAATGATTTTGAGAACTTTTTTATTGCACTCTTACTCATGTGTCAAATAACCATCAACTTTTACTGATTTCAAACCAATCTCATTAAGAATTGTTATATATAATCTCACCACCAAGGTTATGATGAATAGAATGAAAAAATTTCTCTAAAAATCATATAAAAAAAGTAGACTAGCTTCATTACCATACAATCAACTACTAATGGAATTATAATTACACATGAAACTATAAAGTTTATAGAAAACACTAGATTGAAGAGCATGATCATAAAACTAGACATCAACAAAGCATAAGACAATGTTAATTGGAGATTTCTAATGAAAATAATAAAAAAAAAGGTTTCTACTCATAATAAACATAACGATTTTTCAGTTCCAATTTGTGACCTAGATATTTAACAGTTGTCAATTTAAATCCATAATTTATTTGAACCAATGAAGCATCTTTAGTAAGGATATAATCTCCTTCCATTTCTAATGATTATCCTTACCACAACGCTTAGCAAATCAATCAAGGTTGTAACCAAAGTGAGAACATGGAAATACATAATGATATGATATTATTTAGAAGGACCAATCAAAAAAAATCTAAAGTATCATACAACTTTATTATTTAGAAGTGATAATGATATGATATGATTTTATTAAATTTTTAATAAAGTATTAGGGAAGTATCATACAACTTTAGGATAATAAACAAACTAGTAAAAATCTAAAGTTCTCTTCTTTGATACAAATGTTGCCAAACAAAAAGCTATAGTACACTTACTAGGCTTCAAAACTATCAGTCCCCAAAGATGTTTAAGGGTCCCTTTATTCAAAGGTGATGGCTACACATGCCACTATAAAAAACTTCTTGCTGCTAGTAAATCCAAAATGGATGCTTGGAAAGGAAAAAAATATATATTGGTAAGGCATGTCACCACACTAAAATATATGACCATTTCTACACTCATCTACTTAATGTCTTATTTACAAATTCCAAGAAAAATTACTAAGGAAATGGAGAGAATAATGAATAAACTCATTTGGTAGGGTTCAAAGGAGTGGAAGCATATCCCAAGTTAGTTGGATATAATTCAAACTATTAGCAAAAATACATAGGAGGAACTAGAATATGTAATTGAAAAATATAAAACAAGGCATTAGGGACAAATAGACATGGAAAACATATGGTGATCCCTCTTCCAAATAGTGTGAGGTTCTAAAATAAAATTGGACATAGAGGATCCTATTCACATTTTCATGTTGGTGCATCCCCTAAAATTTTCACATATATGAGATTTCATTGGAGCTTGTAGGCTAGTATTCATTGGTCAATTATCTTGTGTAATAAGTAATGGTGAGATTGTACATTTTTTAGAATATTTATGGAATGAACACTTCCCTCTTGATCAAGTAGGAGAACTTAATATGTTGCCACAAGTTTTGTTCCTTACATGGGGTACTAAGGTCCAAGACTATCTCACTTTCCAATACATGAATGAAGGTGAAATATGGAAATGATAATGATTGAGAGAGAGTGGATTACCTACAAGCTTAATTCAATTTATAAAGGTAAAATTGAAAAAGAGAAAGATCTTCATTGGTGAGGAGCATAAGATTATATGGTTTTCCAACAAATTGGGTTTAATACTTTGTCAAATTTGGGTACTCTATAGTTACTACCCTACCTAAAATAAACTATCACTCAACCAAATTTTGAAGCAAGCTTTACCTATCAAAAGATAGATCTTTCAATTGGACATCTTTACACAAAATAAAATAAAATTGAATATTGAAAGAATCTTAAAAATTATAGTAATGAAGGAATTGAGCATGGTGTGTAATATGCAAACAAGTAGATGAGATAGTTGATCATCTTCTTGTTAACTTCCCCTTTGCAAAAATATCTTGAAAATTTACTTTGTGTTAGGCTCGATTGGGTTGTATCTTTTCCCAAAAATGTTATCAATTTTTTAAAGGTTGGCATATGATTCAACCAAAATCTATTTTCTCTTTCGTATGGAATATTAGCCCATTAATGGTGATGTAGCACATTTGCAAGGAATGTAACTAAAATTACTTCAAGAACAAGTTCTTATGAATGATATTTTGCTTCTAAACTAGAAAAAGTCATTAGTGAGTTGGTGATCCTTATAGTCATGAATAGTCCCAAAATTGAAACTCTTCAAGAAATGGGATGGTAAAATTATGGAAACGTGGAAACATCTCAATCTCCCTAGTGCACGAGTCTTTTGGTTCCAACCAAAGGAAAAAGAAACACCAACACACAAGATGGATCCCCCTATCGAAAGGGAAGCTTAAGATGAGCTTTGATGGATCTGTCCATGATAATCTAGGTGTGTTCAATATAGGGTGTAAACTAAGGGATTGGAAAGGGAAGGTAGTCTAAAATTCTTCAAGAAAACCCATTGAAGGGATCAAAAGTGATGTAGAAGCTCAGGCATTGCTCCTTGGACTAAAAGTTTGCATAGAGAAAGAGATAAGTAACATTTCCATAGAAGAAAACTCCATGGTGATCATAAATGTAGTAAGAAAACAAACTTACCACAAGAAAGGGGAATGAAATATCATGGAAGAGGTCTAGAACAAATTAAATGTGATGAAATCATATTCTATTTAATATGTGTTTTTTGGAAAATAAAAAATAGTAGGATATGATAGGAAACTATGTGAACGACAATTTAGAAGATGAAATTATTAATGAAGATTTCTAGGTGAAATAAAATCAATGAAGAACATTGGGAACAAAAATGAGGGATGTGTTTCCTCAAATTTTTGAAGGGAATATGTCTATATCCTTTGCAAGATCTTGGTTTTCTCTTTGTGGAACATGTGCAAGTTAATTGCATCAACTAAAATATTGTGTAATAACTTGGCTTCTCTTTATTTACAGTTGCATCTTCTATAATTTTTCTTAGCAAGTCGCATAACTCAATAACCTCATGGGTTCCTTTGTTAGCTCAAATTTTTTAGCATCCTTTCAATAGAAGTTCTAGTGTATTTGTATCTTGTTATGTTCCTCAATTTATGAATCTAAAGCACATTTATTTTGTTCAAATTTATATATTTATTAAAACAAAAGTGGGCTCTCATCCCACACTTTAACTAATAAAAGAATGCTGGAAGGATTATCATTACAAGTGTAACAAAATGTGTTTTTCTTTTTCAAAAATCATCCAATAATTCATTTTAATTATTTTTACAATCATCCCCCACAATCCTATTGTCCTTAAAATGTCAAAAAGATAAATTGCTATTCCCAAATTATCCTTACTTCATACATCTTCCCATCCCAACAATTCAAAGAACATTTATTTAAAATAATATTTTTTATTAAATATATAACTAAATTCAACTATAAATAAAAAAATTATTAATTTTAAATTTATTATAACCTCTCTCAAAATAAATCTTTTTTCATAGAACATCCTTTTTAATTTAAATTTAAATCTAAGACAAGCTGTACAGTCCTAAAAACACTCAGGATTCTTTTATTTGTTGTAGCCGAGCTCTCACATGGAGGCGTTCAATGTTTTCTAGCCATAACACGAAAAATAAAGACAAGCTAAGAATTCGTGTTAAAATTGAATACCATATAATTAGTTTAAAATAGGTAAATGATACATGTTTGGGGAGAGAGATTTAATGGGGTTATCTTGACCAAAAATTGCAGGTGGGATGGATGTATGGAGCTACAGCTGAGGATGTTCTTACTGGGTTGAATGTTCAAAGTTTAGGATGGCATTCCATATATTGCACACCTGAAAAGCCAGCTTTCACGGGATGTACACCAGGAAATGGTATAGACACTCTTATACAACAGAAGAGGTGGGGCACAGGATTACTAGAGGTTTTTGTAAGCAAGTTATGTCCTTTTATGGGTATCAACAGACACTTGTCACTACGCCAGAGGATGGTTTATGCCTATTTCACTTTATGGGCAACATGGTCTGTGCCAACCTTATGTTATGCAATCCTACCTGCCTTCAGTCTGTTAAGTGGCAAATCGTTCTTGCCCAAGGTAAGATAAAATCACTCGGCAGTTTATTTTGATGTATAGATACATTTTTAGGTCATTTGAAGCAAGACACCAATATGGTGTATGAGACCCCTTGAAAAAGAAGCCTAACCCAGTAGTTAAGTTGAACTTGTCAACCCCACTACACCTGAGGACAAAGCTTTAGTAGTGCCCACTTATATAAGAACATATTTTCCAGATGCAAGTATATTAGGACATCCAATATCTAACATGTGCATTTCTATTCATGCAGATTCAGGAACCTGTTTTCTCAATTGTTGTCGCTCTTTTCCTCTCAGTATATGGGCGCAGGCTTTTCGAATATGTTGTGAATGGTTGTTCTGCTAGAGAATGGTGGAATAATCAAAGGATGTGGTTGATAGTGTGCATCTCCTCGTGGTTGTTTGCAGTGTTTGATGTTGCAATGAAGATGGTGGGATTGTCTGAAACAGTTTTTGTTGTAACTCCAAAAGGGTCTGGAGAGGAGGAGCAGAGTAAGGAAGGTGAATTCACATTTAATTCATCTGCTTTGTTCATTCCGCCAACTACAGTCTTGTTGATAAACTTGGCAGCCGTTTGTCAGAGCACCCTGAGGTTTGCGGTTGGTGGATATGAGATTAAGAACAAGCCATTAGCAGAGTATTTTTGCAGTGTTTGGGTAGTGATTAATCTGCTCCCATTCTTAAAAGGACTGGTTAAAAATGGAAAGAGTGGTCTTCCTTGGAGTGTAATTATACGATCATGTGCTTTGGCCATGTTTCTATGGACTACAATTGCGAAATATGGATGTTAAAAAGCCCCACATATGTGACATTGGGTTTACATAATTCAGTGTTCGAATAAATAAATATTTTTATTATAATATATGGATATTATTGTTATTTTAAATAGTGCAAGGATGAAACATTATTACAATGTTATGTATTAATGTAATAGTGAAATTTGTATATTTATATTATTTTTTTCAGTTTTGTGTCTATTTTAAAAGTATGGCTTCATATTTATATGTTGATAAATGCTGTAATTTTTTGTGAAGTCAGAATCTTTCTCCCATGTTGTTATCCATCAACTTATATAGTTATGTCTCACTTTATCCATATACATATAGCTTCTAGCACAATCACCTTCATAATGCAAGTACTATGCCTATTTATAGACCCATCTTCATACATTTGTTAACCACCTTCATTTTAGCTTTCCCATTACTAGGGCCATGTCTATGAGTGTAGGATCAATCCCACACACTTGGATTTGATCCCTAAAATTTTAAAAATCAAATTTATATTTTGATTGATTTCTACCCTTTCCTATCCTACCTAGAGCCAACTAAAGTCACATTTTGTAGATTTATTGCTATGACCTTGTATTTAAACACATTCAATTGAATGTATTATGTCATTTGATTATCATTCACATCATTCACATTCAACGAGAATACTAAAGACACATGCATTGGTGCATGAAAATGAATCTAGATTTGTATCACATCATTTTAGAGCATTTTGCATGGCTTAAGTTTGTTTTCTTTAGTCATGGGATGATCATAGAGTTAGTCCATTACCTAGGGTTGACCTAGAAGAACTTGTGTCATATCAATCCAATAGCTCTTTAAAGGAATTCATTAATACCACTAGTCTAGATGGTAGAGAAAGAGGCAACACATCAACGTGAAACAAGAATCAAGACTATGTATTATACTAGATCATTTTCATAGCCAAAGATTAGGTCTATGCCCATAGAGATGACACCTATATACTTAACCATTCACATAATTTCAACTAACTATTTAAATCCCAAGAGAGATTATAAATAAAGGCCTTCCATTTCTAATCTTGAGAACACCCTCAACAGTAATCAATTGAATCAATTGTAGCAAATTAAACCTTCAAAACCCTCAATAGTAATTACATCCACATGCATTCATTAAACCTTTATTTTTTCAATATGATTAAACATGAAATGCAGATAACATAAAATGAAATCACAACACCATGTACACAAGAGAACACTAGATTTACATGGAAAACCCAATGAGGGAAAAAACACAATGAGAATTATCTCACAATAAAAGTAATAGAAAAACTGGTACAAGGGCTCACTACTAGAATAGGACACACTGTCCAAAAAGACTCATAGGAAAAGCTCAGTGCCATAGAAAGAAATGCAAGAAGATAGAAGAGAGATGTTACATAGAGAATTCTTCTCAATGCAACAAGGAATCCACCACAATTTCTCACACACTTTCATAGTCTTGTATGAAAGATTTTGGATGCCTTTAGCTCATTGCCTTTAGGAAACCTAACACTAAAATTCACATTGCTTTGCTAAAATTCGCACCATACACATTTTGATGGTGTTTTTTAGCACTACAACAACACAAACACAATACAAGTATCCTATCTCTCTTGAAAGGTGATTCTTATTAGTAAACTTCAAGAAACAACCCCAAGGTCTCTAATGTCAAGTATTGACAATGCAAAAACAACTTAGTGATGTGATTTTCCAGTAATCACAAGGGGCATTTATGGTAAAACAAAAGTTGAAACTCTTAAGTCAACAATAAAGGTTTTGCAAGATCTAAAAATGAATTTAAACCCAACAATTTTCCCAGATCTATGATCTAAAAATAATTCTTTCATCAAATGTAATAATTCAATGATGCTTTCAATCCTATTCTAACAATAATCTCATTTGAAGAAGTATCAAAAGACAAGGGTTTTAGAGAGATCTCCAATCTAAATCCTAAGTGCAATCATGAGAACAATGCAGCATTCAAGGTGGACCAATCTTCACTAACCCATTCTTGCTTAACCATGATAAGATCTACAGTATAACAAAAGTAATACAGTCTCCAATGGTATGAAAGATTTCCAAACTATGAAGCATTCAAACATTCACCCAAAATAGCATGAAATGCATAAACACTCACAATTTAACTATTACAATAAGAGTAGGCCCATGCTAACTATACATAGTAACTTCCAATCAGCAAGCCACCAATAGTATGGACTGAAGATTCCTCAAACACCTCAAATACTTTATCATCAACATGAAAGAACTGAACTAAATCCAAAAACTTAATCACTTAAAAAAAAATTGAAACATAGAAACCATGCACATAGATGAAATAACATGTAAGAGATCACCAAGCCAATATCTTCTTTTGTATTCACTTCACCAAAAATTTGCAATAATTCCAGAATGAGTCTTTTTCAATGAGTAAAGACCTCATATATATAGTTTACATCACATATGTTGGCCTAAACAAAATTAAATTAGGGCGCCTAACATAGGCCGACCAAGATAGGTTAGCCTAATATAGTTTAATTGCCCATTTAATTTTAAAACAAAGCATTTAAAATGATACATCAATTTTAAATTAAATGCCTTGACACTATTCTCTAGATGGCAGACTCGTTTCTCCAGCTGGCTGATGAGGTGATGCAGGAGCATCCGGGCTCACAAGAAATCTTGCATATATATTTTATTTATTTAACCCATTTGTTTGTCTTGTAGGTTTCTAATCAATTTGGAGTAAATAAAATAAATATTTTAATTCTACTACACTCCAAGGAAAAGACAATGCTAATTACATATGGACAAAATCCTAATCAACCTACATGCTAGAAGACAAAGATTGGACAATGAAGAGTCTTCAAAGCACCCAAGTCATGAAGGAGAGAAACAAAGGAAGCCTAAGAATCATCTTTCTCCAAGTTGGATGCCACCAAGTAAGAAGAAGAATACCAAGAGTCATTGAAGCCTAAAAGAGGAAGACAAAACTTGGCAAAGGAGATATTATAAGTAGATGGAAGTTTGGCTCCTAAGAGGATTGAAAAAGAAGAGAAGAGCCCAAGTCTATTTCTGATTTTTTCAGGTCAACAAGAGGACGTCCATAGGTGATAGTGAAGATAATTCTCCAAGGTAACTACATCAATTTTGTTGAGGTAAAGAAAGTGGACGTTCATGGTGACTTGTTAGGTGAAAAATTTCTGAATTTTGTAAGTTTGTAAATTTCTGAATTTTGTTTGTTGGAAAGTTTGTAAGAGATATTTCCTAGTTGGATCTGTGGAGGTTATGTATGTGTGTTACCATCTTGATTGGCAGCAATAAAACATTTGGGTTGTGAGTATTTTCTACTGTATATGTTTTATGAAATGCTCAAGTTATAATGTTACTTCATAGTTGAAAAACTGTTGCTACAACATTCACAAAATATATTCATTTAAGGGCTGAAAGTTGAAGAGGTTAATCTTCATTTATTTTGTTGCAACTAAAGGAATCAAAGGGATAAATGACAATATTTAAGATTTGGAATTTATGAAAGTTAATTTGCATCTAAGAGAAGAGGAGTAATCTTGACAAATAACAATCTTAAGGCTGAAATTTAACAAGGATATGTTGGCATAATTTGAAGGCATGAATACTGTTGTTATCACAATGCACATAAGTGAAGTTGATTGCTCTGCATCAAATTGGTATCAGAGCTAGAACATCTTGAGAGTTGAAGGTATGCACCAGGACAAGAGACTTGTGAGAGAAAGTTTGATGCAGGCGTGAAAGAGAGTTTGTAGCTGGTATCCTCTAGTAGAGATGAAGTTGGGTAGAAGGTGTAGAATTTCTCCATTAAGAGAAGGTGAGTAGAGGAAGCATCTTCCAAAATATTTGTTGGGTAGAGGATAGTTGTGGGATTTGGTAGATATGGAAGTGTGTGATATTGTGAGACAAGATTGTGCAAGTTTTGTGGTTAATGTGTATGTGTGTGTAGGAAATGTCTTCAAAAAAGAGGAATGAGGTTAGATGCATAATGTAAGGACAAGTTGCAAAAAAATTGCAGAGAGGAAAGACCTACACTCAAGTGGGCACTTGAGTTTTTTTTTTTTCCCTTGGGTGTATGATGCAGGAGCATTCAGGCTCACAAGAAATCTTGCATATATATTTTATTTATTTAACCCATTTTTTTTTCTTATAGGTTTCTAATCAAATTTGGAGTCAATAAAATAAATATTTTAATTCTCCTACACTCCAAGGAAAAGACAAGGCAAATTGCATATGGAAAAAATCCTAGTCACCTACATGCTAGAAGACAAATATTGGACAATGAAGAGTCTTCAAAGCACCCAAGTCATGAAGGAAAGAAACAAAGGAAGCCCAAGAGTCATATTTCTCCAAGTTGGACACCACTAAGCAAGAAGAAGAATACCAAGAGTCATTGAAGCCTAAAAGAGGAAGATGAAACTTGGCAAAGGAGATATTATAATTAGATGGAAGTTTGGATCCTAAGAGGATTGAAAAAGAAGAGAAGATCCCAAGTCTATTTCTGATTTTTTCAAGTCATCAAGAGGACATCCATAGGTGATAGTGAAGATAATTCTCCTAGGGAACTACATCAACCTTGTTGAGACAAAGAAAGTGGACATTAATGGTGACTTGTTAGGTGAAAATTTTCTGAATTTTGTAAGTTTGTAAAGGTGGATAGTTGGAAAGTTTCTAAGAGATACTTCCTAGTTGGATTTGTGGAGGTTATGAATGTGTGTTACCACCTTGATTGGCAGCAATAAAATATTTGGGTTGTGATTATTTTTTGTTGTGTATGTTTTATGAAATGCTCAAGATATAATGTTACTTCATAGCTGAAATAGTTGCTACAACATTCACAAAATATACTCATTTAAGGGCTACAAGTTTAAGAGGTTAATTCACATTTATTTTGCTGCAACTAAAGGAATCAAAGGAATCAAAGGAATAAATGATAATATTTAAGAGTTGGAATTTATGAAAGTTAATTTTCATCTAAGAGAAGAGGAGTAATCTTGACAAATAACAATCTTAAGGCTGAAATTTAACAAGGATATGTTGGCACATACAACTAGTTACAATATTTGAAGTTTTGAGAAAAATTTTATAAGAATTTGAAGGCATGAATATTTTTGTTATCACAATGCACATAAGTGAATTTGATTTATCTGCATCAGATTTTTTGGTGTAATTAATATTTAATTACACATTAGCATAAGTTTACTTAGGCATATTTAATTCCTAAGTTTTAGGCTTTATCTTTATCTTATCGAGCTATCTTGTTGCTCAATATAAGATTAGGTTTGCATCTTTGCTTTTATAAAGCAAATCATATCTTGTAATTATTTGAATTCTCGAATAATTAGTGTTGTACATCTTTTTGCAATAGCTCTTGCTTTTTTGATTTTCTCTTCTATGGAAGGTTATTCTAGTTTGCAAGTCTGATCGTGGGTTTCTAACATGGTATCAGAGCCTTGATTTGTAGTCTCTTCTCAGATTTTTGAGAAATCATTGCAAGGTTCGTTTGGGATTCCTCGAGGACATCATGCCTTGAGTTCATTCATGAGGTGTTTTGGATCGGGCTTCACCATTGGATTCAAAGCGCTGGAAAATGTCAGAATTGACTTTTACTTTGCAAATTTTGGCCATCATTTGCCAGATCTGTGAGGGTTTTAGGCTAGAAGATTTTTTACAAGTTCTGAAGGTAGCCAAATTTTTGGAGCAGTTTGGGCACAAATGGAGGTCACCATCGTGTCCGGAGCGGCCAAAAACCTAAAGATCAACTGTAAACTCGCCTATATTTGGTTCAGTCGATTTCTGAGGCAAATTTTTTTTACTTGTACCACCCTTGTACCGTCCATGCACGCAGTTCGAGGTAAAAAAAATTGTCAAAAAAAAAAATTCTTTTTTCTGTAATAAAAATTTCGCAGTTTTTTTCAAATTGTTAAAAAAAAATTAAAAAACTTTAATTTTTGAAAAGTTTTTTCAAAAAAGTCTTTGTTTTCAAAAAAAGAAAAAAGAAAAAGTATGGAGGGTACGCACAAGGTACTGTGTAGGTACTGACCTGCACAGACCTGTGCAGGCATACCTTCCCATAGGCCTTTTTTATGATTTTTTGTTTTAAAAATCAAAGTTGTTTTTATGATTTTTTTTTAAAAAAAATCAAAACTTTTCATTGTAATTTTTTTAATGTTTTTTTTAAAAAAAAAAACATTGTTTTTTAAGCCCATTTGTGCAAATCCGCCGACGGCCATTTGGCTATCAAATTTAGGCCATGATTTTTGCTGCGACGGTCGTATGACAGTCAAATTTAATGGAGCACTAGTTTTTTCCCCTTATGGAGCAGTTTTTCACTAAATCGGGTGTAATTTTTGCGTACGATGTCCGTTTTTCGCAAACAAGATACCGTTGGAAAGCTGATTCCAATGCTGATCCAGTGGTTCTAGTGTTTTTATCAGATTCTGCTCCAGATTTATTTTGTAGGCCTTTGAACTCAGATCTTGTGTTTTTCACTCCAGAGGGCATATCTTTTGATTCGGTGCTCCGTTTTTCGTTATTCTTGCAGCGTTGGAAAGCTGATTCTGTCCTCTACACAGATCTAACATCAATTTCTATTTTTTGTTTATGCATGTTTATATTCTCTCCTTTTACAATCGTCGGGTTATTGTAATAAACGAACTATGATAAAGTTCCATTTGGAGGGGGTTTCTTGCATAATAAATCTGATTAGAGTGTAGTTTTCACTTTGATCACCATATTTCATTTTGTTTTGATGGAAACTCGCATGGGTTATCTAGTCTCCTAGTTTCTTTTGGCCACATTTTTTGCTATAACTTGACACATATCAGATTCATTGATTCACACTTTAGTTGGGAGATTACGTTTCTTGATCCTCATTGGTTCAGATTCTTCTCAGTTTAAGGGCCATGTTTTTGTGGTTATTGTTCCAGAGTCTATTTTTGGTACTCCTTTCCATGGAAGAGTTTCAGTCACAGTTTGGCATCGGCATCGAGATACATGGTTTCCAGATTATGTCATCATCTCATCTCCTGTTGCTTCACAGATTCCAAGGTTGTTCCAGTTTGTGAGTTTTCAAGTGTTTCGTGGCATCGGGTCTATTGTCACATTATCATGATTCCAGTTTTGGTTTCAGTTGTAGACAAAGGTATCTTTCCTTGCTTGTCAGATTGCGGTTCCAGTGTTACTCCACAGTGTTCTTCCAGTGCTTCTTGCAGCAGTCATCTCATTGTAGGGGGGTTTTGTCCCACTGGGTTTTCCTTCTCTACTCCATTATTGCATTTGTACTTAGGTACCTGATCAGGCCTTGTTTCCGGGACCCATTCATGCTTTCTTGCATTCATCTTAGTTTTAGGTGCATGCTTTATTTGCTTCTCCCTAAGTTGCACTTATGGGGGGGTGTTGGTGTAATTAATATTTAATTACACATTAGCATAAGTTTACTTAAAGGCATATTTAATTCCTAAGTTTTAGGCTTTATCTTTATCTTATCGAGCTATCTTGTTGCTCAAGATAAGATTAGGTTTGCATCTTTGCTTTTATAAAGCAAATCATATCTTGTAATTATTTGAATTCTCGAATAATTAATGTTGCACATCTTTTTGCAATAGCTCTTACTTTTTTGATTTTCTCTTCTGTGGAAGGTTATTCTGGTTTGCAAGTCTGATCATGGGTTTCTAACAAGATTGGTATCAAAGCTAGAAGGTCCTGAGAGTGCAAGGTATGCACCAGGACAAGAGACTTGTGAGAGAAAGTTTGTTGCAGGCATGAAAGAGAGTCTATAACTGTTATCCTCCAATAGAGATGAAGTTAGGTAGAAGGTGTAGAGTTCCTCCACTAAGATAAGGTGGGTAGAGGAAGCATCTTCTAGAATCTTTGTTGGGTAGAGGATAGTTGTGGGATTTGGTAGATATGGAAGTGTGATATTGTGAGACAAGATTGTGCAAGTATTTTGGTTAATGTGTGTGTGTAGGAAATGTCTTCAAAAAAGAGGGAGAGTATGAGGTTAGCCTTGAGTAAAGCTTTTAAAAAAAAAAATTATTGAAAGAATTGAAAGGAGGTTAGATGTAAAACATAAGGACAAGTTATAGAAAAATTGCTAAGATGAAAGACCTACACTCAAGTGGACTTGAGTTTCTTTTTCCCTTGGGTGTATGATGCAGGAGCATCCAGGCTCACAAGAAATCTTCCATATGTATTTTATTTATTTAACCCATTTTTTTGTCTTGTAGGTTTCTAATCAAATTTGGAGTAAATAAAATACATATTTTAATTCTCCTACACTCCAAGGAAAAGACAAGGAAAATTGCATATGGACAAAATCCTAGTCACCTACATGCTAGAAGACAAAGATTGGACAATGAAGAGTCTTCAAAGCACCCAAGTCATGAAGGAAAGAATCAAAGGAAGCCTAAGAATCATCTTTCTCCAAGTTGGATGCCACCAAGCAAGAAGAAGAATACCAAGAGTCATTGAAGCCTAAAAGAGGAAGATGAAACTTGGAAAAGGAGATATTATAAGTAGATGGAAGTTTGGCTCTTAAGAAGATTGGAAAAGAAGAGAAAATCCCAAGTCTATTTCTGATTTATGTATGTCATCAAGAGGATGTCCATAGGTGATATTGAAGATAATTATTCAAGGGAACTACATCAATTTTTTTGAGGCAAAGAAAGTGGACGTTCATGGTGACTTGTTAGGTGAAAATTTTCTGAATTTTGTTAGTTGGAAAGTTTGTAAGAGATACTTCATAGTTGGATTTGTGGAGGTTATGTATGTGTGTTACCACTTTTATTGGCAGCAATAAAATATTTGGGTTGTGAGTATTTTCTATTGTGTATGTTTTATGAAATGCTCAAGATATAATGTTACTTCATAGCTGAAATTGTTGCTACAACAATCACAAAAAATATTCATTTAAGGGCTGCAAGTTTAAGAGGTTAATCCACATTTATTTTGCTGCAACCAAAGGAATAAAAGGGATAAATGACATTCTTTAACAGTTTGAATTTATCAAAGTTAATTTGCATCTAATATAAGAGGAGTAATCTTGACAAATAACAATCTTAAGGCTGAAATTTAACAAGGATATGTTGGCACATACAACTTGTTACAATAGTTGAAGTTTTGAGCAAATTTTTATAAGAATTTGAAGGCATGAATATTGTTGTTATCACAATGAACATAAGTGAAGTTGATTGTTCTACATCATGAGGTATGCACATGTTGGTTAACAGATTTGTCCTTTGAAACTAAATGTAGAAAATGACTCAAGATGCCCAAAAAGAAGAACAAACGAAACCAATAGTTGGAGAAGTTGCCATTGAATTGACAACTTTCCTCTAAATTTTAGAGGTATAGCTCCCTCTTATGATATATAGTGAATAGAAATATGGGGTATGCTTTTCATTGGAAAGCAGAAAAGGAAAACCAACACCTACCCATAACCATGAAAGTATATGCGAAAACTTGATTTAAAATGCAGTAATTATGAACAAATAACACAAAGTTCATTTATCCCACTTATGGATGATATCCAGGAAAGGAAAGAACAAAATACCACTTTCAAAAGATGAATTTTTCCAAATTCAAAGTTACAGAAATAACCACACACACACACAATTTTCATATAGTGGAATAGACACTGAAGAACGATTATAGAGATTCAAAGTTCATTTGTAGTCAAAAGAAAACATTAATGAATTCAAAGATTAAAATCATCTTCTTTATTTCCTTCAGTATCAAAAATGAGTTCACAGACTCAGTATTCCAGTACTAAAAACTATGTGGGGAGCCCACTCCTTTCTTTCCCCCCACCTTTTTGATTCTTTAAAGTCAATATATATATACAAAAAGATAACTCTTGGTTTCTGAAAATAATGGTCTTTGAGAGTGACCGATATCAAGAAAGGGTTTTGAAACATAAATGGTTTCTTTATGCAAAATTCATGGTTACCATCATCAACTATAAAGATTCCATGCAAAACAAGAGAAAATAAAATATTTTCTGGTGGAGGACCATTCTCCACCACTAGTCGCAATTCCATAAAGAGTTTGTGCAACTTAGTGCATTCTTCTTCCTCCTCTAGAATGAAGATCACCCCGCGATATTGGGTGTAGCTGGTCTTCTCCTTCCACAAAATTGTATGCAATTAAGAGATAATATAAATTTATTCTTCTTCAGGCCAAACTAAGTCGGGTTGCATGACGGGCATAGGCTCTCCATCCTAGGTCTCACTAGTTGCAGGAAGCCCCGTTTTTGAAATTCCTAATTTGATGGAAAAACTAAGCTTAGAAATACCATCACCTTTCTATGTGAACATGCTTATTTAATTATGTCAATAGATAATGATGCATTTTAACCTACTAATAGTGTGCCACCACCTTCATTACACTTGTCATTTAAGAGGCTAATTAATGCATCATGGATTTTATGTCTTGAGAAAAGAGCCTTAAGATTGAGTTTGTATTTCAAAACACCTGAAAAGACATTCTCATGATATGTCATACAAAAAATTAAATAGGTTGGTGGCATTTTGAAAACTAAGAAATTTGCAGTAGAGTCACGAGATCGTGAAAAGATAGAACCAATGAGCCACATGTCAAGATTTTTGAGGTTTCAAATTTTTTTGACATACCAATCACTTAAAATACCCTTGGTTGAGGTTGGGAAGAGAGATGGATTGGGCAATCAGGTGGTTATAAAAATTTCAAACTCTGCAACATTGGTTAGAAAACAAAGGGGTCGGCGAAAAAGGTTATGAATCTTGTGAGAGTTGTGACTTCAAACCATTATCTAAGGCATGGGATGGGAGCCATTTGAACTAAGAAATAAAAATTTTGTGGTTCAAAATTAGAGGGTAACAACACAAAACATGGGGTAGTTGTCCTAGTCACCCTTCCTTTCCATTTGCTACTTTTTGGAAGACTCCTGAACTTTTTGAAATACCATGTTGAGGTCGAGTTGATTTGGAATGGGAATAAATTTTAATCTCAAATTTATTGACTTTAATTCATCTCTATATTTCTCCAAAGATTTATCCCAATCAATCTTCATCTCTTGGTACTTATGCAAAATAGTGATGTACATGGCCACATCTTCCAAATTATTTTCAATGATGGATCCATCCTCAACTTTGGAATACGCCTCTCTTCAAAATTGTTTCAATTGGTCAATCTTCAAATACTCCTTTTTGATTTTCCTTCCAATCATGATATCCAAAAATAAAATACAACCAGCAAGAATATCATCTAATTTACTCAGCACTTCTAAAATTAGTTCCATTGCCTTATCCATGATCTCTCTTTTGAATTTAAAATCCTCAATCCATTCTTTAGGCTTATCTATGTCCTTAGAGGCTAAAATATCTTTTTTGACCAAAATTTCTTTAGGAATTTCAATTATCTTTACCAACCTTGTCATGGATTTATCATATTTTCCTTTACATTATGTTGCTAGTTGTTGTACAATATCCTAGAAAGAAGAAGTATTTTCATGCAAATGTAAAATTTCCTTAATCAAAAAAATTCCCTTTTGATAAACTCCATTCATCCATTGTTGGGTCACCTATATAGATGTCTTCATCTATTCTACTTCATTGATAGCATCCTTGGATAATATGTTGGCTAGAGTAGATGTACCTTTCTGATCTTGAGTATACAAAGGCTTAACAAAATGTTGAATGTACTTCTACAATTCCTCTACCTATTTCTACAACTTTTCCTTTTCTTGTACCTCCTTTTCCTACCTTTTTAGGACTACATCTATAGAATCCTTCAATTCTTCAATCTCTTTCTTCTTGGTAGATGGTCCTAAATTGATGGTCTGTAAATTGTAGTCCATAGGGGTGGCTTCATCTTTACTCTTTTCAGATGTGAGAGTAGAAATGTGTAATACCCTATTTTTGGATTCATCTCTCACAATTCTGGAAACTACCTTCGCCTTCTTTTTCTCCTTAGTTCTTCCTAAACCTGCCAGAAAATTGTCTCGATGTAGAACTATCTCTTTAATCACCACTGGCTTAAGTTTTAGGCTCTCTTTTAGCCAATATAGGGTAGTAGACTCTTCTAATTTTGTCTCAATATGAGGACTATTTTATCCATGGAGGTCTTCTAACTTAACAACTTCAACATTCTTTGATTGCATTTTCTCTCATTCACATCTTCTTTATCTGATTGTTGTGATTGCTCTTCTCTTAGTGATTCAAAAGGAACCTCTTATGTATTTTTAGGATTCTTCTCTTCTTTATTCTCTACTTTAGAGACATTATTCTCCAACTACTCTCCAAGGTTGCTAAGGAATCCATCTTTTGGATTTTTTAGCTCCTCTTCTAATTCTTGTTCTTTCGAATCCTCTTCTATATTCTCTATTATCTCTCCTTCTTTATATCAGAGTGATGAGGTGACTTAGGAGGAATATTTTCTATATTATCTTCTTTTATGGCTTCCTCCTTATAAGATGGTGGCTAATTTTTAGCTTTCTCTAATTCTTCAGTCACCTTTTCTGAGCCTTCCACATTTGGGAGTGGTACTCTAGTCCTAGGAGAATTCTTTCTAGTATATACTTGAGTTTTGTCTCCAGAACTCTCAATTTCAATTGCTTCTTCGTTAGTCTCCCCCTCTACATCATGTACATTTTCTTCACTATCTTTACTTTCTTTGATCCTTTTGAAGCAGAGGCACCCTTATTTCCTCCTTTGACCAATTTCCTTCTCTTGGAGGGTTGAGCTTATGTTGTTTCCTGAGGGATTTCCTTAGTGAGCTTCCTTTTCTTTGGTATTGGTTGTCTTTTAGGTTCACCAACCTTACCCTTTTCCTTGGACTAACCTTTGGTTCTTCTCTTGATGATGAGAGGCTGCTCTTCCTTAGATTCTTCCTCTTCTTGAGCACCCATGGCATCCTCTTTTTTTTCTCTGAATCATCCTTTGAGGAAGACTGAGACTCCAAGTCTCCCATTAGCTAATCTATTGGTTTAATCCCATTAGCTTCAATTTCTAATGTTTTATGCTTCACCCATTTCTTTGAATACTTGGTAATGGAGGCAACACACCCAACAATTGAGGGTTTCAATAGAACACACCCAAAAATCTTAAATTAATATTAGGGTAATCAAATCAATTAGTGATAATACTTCAAACACAATTCAAGGATACCCTAGTTTGTATCAATCAAACCAAAAATCAACAAAGTGCATTAAATCAACAAAAAAACATAAACCCTAGTTCATCACCAATGCCCTAAACTCAAATTCACATTTTGAATGCAAATGAAGAAGCAAATAAAAGCAATTTCAAAACATAAATTAAATTGAAATCGAGTTGAATATTATACACCATATAGAATCAAAGTGCAAATCACAATAAAATGGGTTCTGGAGGCAAAAATCAAGTATATACACACCCAACAACCCTGGGTTTCATTAGATCTTGGGCATTTTCTGCATCATCTTGTGCCTTATCATTCATATAATTTTCCTCATCTTCCATGGAAAAATTAGGTTCCTCCATATAAGAATCATAATCCTTGTGGTCCTTATCCTCCTTTTTCTTCTTTTCCTTCTTCTATTTCTTCTCAGACTGGCCAGCCTCATCATTGTCATCATCCCTATCCTTATGCTTACTCTTCCATTATTCCTTCACACGTTCAAATTGCTCCTCTTGTTGCATCACCCACCAAAGTTCTTCCTCTTGCTTTCTTTGTTCCATCTAAATCCTTCACTCTTCATCAGCTTTTCGTTTTGCTTCATCAGCCAAGACAAGTTGGCATGCTACTTTAATTATTTCTTTTTCTTTAATCTAGTCATCTATTTTTAGTTCCATGTTTCCAATCATACATAAAGCATTTGATGAGTTTTTATCCACCTTAAGTGCATCCCCAATCAATTCTAGGCTTGGTGCATTGTAGAAATAGATTCCAAGAGAAGATGAAGCATACAATGATGATGGACAAGCTACCTCAAAATTTTAGTCAATCAAATATGCTTTGTTCCTTCCAAATCCATTAGACATAGCTAAATGAGATCTTATCAAAAACCTCAAATGAACCATTTGTATGTTATCTTTCCATTTCTCCTCTTTCTTGTTTTTATGGGAAACCTATTTTAGCCTTTATTTTAGAACATTTTATGTGTCCTTCAATGTATTATACTTTATCTTCCTATAAAATTCTAGATTAAAAGAACCTATAATTAAAAATAGGTTAATTCATCTATTTTTATTTTACAATCCCAAATAGGTGGATTAAATTATTTTGTTGTTGAAAAAATCTTGTACAATTTAATGTCCCCTTTTCGAAATGAAACCAAGTTGAAACTCAAATGCTCATCATTCATTTCCCATGGGCCTTGGGAATTGTTCTCTTGGAAAATAGGAGTATAATAATAACTCAAGAGGATCTTAATGTCATAAAAGGGGCCACTTAAGTGTTGGCACATAGACCAAGAAATTTTTATGTTGCAAATGGGATAGCCGTTGTGCTAGTTGAAAGGGGTCAATTTGATATTGCAAAGGAAATTTTTACGCAAGTACAAGAAGCTACTGTAGGAAACATCTTTTTTCAAATGTGTGATGCATGGGTAAATCTAGCACATGTTTACTTTGCACAAGGACAATTTGCACTTGCAATAAAAATGTTTATGCTACAAATGAGGCAACCATTGTGCTAGCTGAAAGGGGTCAATTTGATATTGCAAAGGAAATCTTTACACAGGTACAAGAAGTTGCTGCAAGAAACATCTTTGTTTAGATGCTTGATGTGTGGGTAAATCTAGCACATGTTTACTTTGCACAAGGACAGTTTGCGCTTGCAATGAAAATGTATTAAAATTGTTTGAGGAAATTCTATTTTAGCAATAACACCCAAATTTTATTATATTTAGCTCAAACACATTATGAAGCAGAAAAGTGGCAAGATTGTAAGAGAACATTATTAAGAGCAGTAAATTGTAATGAGCATTTCAAATTTATGTTTAATGTAATGAGGGTTTTGAATTACTTTTGAATTTTCTATAGAGGGTGTCCCCAAATCCAACTTCACTAAAGAGGGCCTCAGAGACTTCAAATTCATTGCAACAAACTCTAAATTCCTTGCTTTCCCTTTTAGAGGTCTCTAGGTCCTCTCCAAATCTTTATCGCCTATACAAGTAGCTGTTATAAGTGATCAAAATGCCTCAATGCCAACCTAACGAATGAAGTGAGGTCTACAATGAACGTGAATAATCGCGCACCAACACATCACATCAATAATTGGCCGAATTTTAAAAAAATAAAATTGTCTAATTTGTATTTGATGACTAACTATTTAGTCATTTTTGTTTTTGTGACTAAATAATTTATAGTTGAGTTGCAAAAAATTAGTAGAATTTAGTCATTTTTAGTTATTGTGACTAAAAGTTTCACCTAGTCATTTATTTTCCAAATTCTACAAGTGATAGGAGACATAGTAAAAGGCTAAAAAGAAGATAATATAGACTGTGAAGATGCCATATGATGAGGTGCTCTTGAATCTAGAAGCCATCTCCTTGCTTAGTGCAGGGGCATCAGGAGCCTCATAAGCTTAATTTTGTCATTTTTTGGTTTTTAGGTTGATGGTGTTTTTTGGTATTAATAAGGTCATTTATGACCATTTGGAATCATATTAATCCATTTTTGAAGTGTTTTGGGTCATGGGTTAAAAAAGTTGTCAATATTGTTGAAAGTTGTCATAAAGTTGCTAAAAATGTCATGTAATTTTGGGCAAGGTGGAAAAAATCAAGAAATTGGTTACATGTGAGCAATAAATGGTTTAAAACCATTGAAATTGATTTTAAATGCATAAATACATCTTCCAAAGTCAAATATTGGAGGGGAGAATTGATTTTTGGAATGGGGTGAATGAAAAACAAACTTTTTTTTGTGTTTCTATTGTTGCAATCATATTCTTTCACTGTGTACAGCATGTACAACCCATTTAATGATCTGAAAAATTGTTGTAATGTGTGTTCATGTACTAAATCCTTTTTTTTTTGTGCCATTGAATTTCATTGAGTTTTGTGGAAGATATGACCATTTTGGTGAAGGTTGCCCTATTCTAACAACGTTTTCCAAAATTTGCAGTATGAAAACATGTTAGTATAGGAATTCATGGTATAGTATGGACTTGAAATCAATTCTAAAATTTGAAGGCATGAGTCTATTTTCATATGATTTTGGTTTGAGAAAATTTTATTAAGTTTTGAATGATTTATACCATTTTTGGTGAGAGCGGGTTTGTGGCTGCCTAGGGTTTGCAGTTTGAGGAAAAATGCCATAACTTTATTTTCCACTGTTGGATCTTTATGAAAATTGGAGGAAAATTATATAATTAGGTTATCTTCAATCCCATTGAAGCAATTTTCTTCATTATTTTTTTTGAAATTTATTAATGACCATTCCTTTTATTTTACAGTGAGGTAGCCTATGGGTTTGATCAATGAACACCTTGTTTTTTCCTATTCTGCGCAAAACAGCCCTACTTCATTTTAACATATATTTAGTAAGGGACAAAAGGGTATCCAAAAGAAATTTCATATTCCTTTTAACAAGTACCTAAAGGAAATTATGACCAATTTGTTTTGAATTGCTACTCCACCTTTTGGGTTTGAGAACTCATTGTCTAGGATGAATAAAATGCATAATTGCAGCCTTAATTTTTGAAGTCTTGTTTGAAGGTGATAGGAAAGTTTTTTGAGGTATTTCTCCTTTCTCTACATCATTTTGGTATTAGATCCCAAAGATCTGGGAGCTTTGGAATTTTGTGTGTTGTTGTTGATAGGTTGAAGTGAAGAACTTGGATGCCAAAAGACTAGGTAGAGAGGAAAAGGAAAGGAAACCTAGGTGAGGTATCACAAGAAGAATCCAAGAAAAGAGAAGAGATAGCAAGATACAACAACAAGATAAGAAATAAGACCTCAAAAAGGACAAAATGAAAGACAATTGGGTAAGCCTAGTTGCAGAGTTCAAATGATAGAAGAATAGAAGAGTTTTAAAATCGTGTTGGGCTAGTATTACAACAGTGTCTTGAGAAAGCATAACCAGAAAATGTTTGGCATTGGCCAATGAGAAAGAAGGTGAAGTGTCCTCTTAAGAAAATGATGGAAAAGAGAAGGAAGCAACAGGAAGCTAGAATATCGAGGAGATAGTTGAAAGTACTTGACAAGCCATCCAAGGAAAGAGATGTGGAGGCAAGTAAGTATCATTGTTTTGAAATTAATGAAATCTTTGAGTGTGTAAATGTAGGAATAATAGTACATGAAGAAGAAATCCTAAGTGAAGAAGATGGAATACTATGTCATCCTGAGGAAGGTGAGATACTTGGTGAATTCATACTGCATTATGTTTTTGATAGTGAAAGGTTGATGAATAAAAAATATGTTTTTGATGACATGCGTGATGAATTGGATGCTTTATTATTGGAAGAAATGGATGTGAATGATAAGTTGTTTGTAGCAATAGAAAAAACTAAAAAGTTAAAAGATGAATGCATCCCTAAAGTGTAGTAGGAAGTATTCAGTCCACATACAAAGATTGATTACATCCTTTGGAAGGAGATAGTAGGTTTGGAAAAGGAGGAACACTACTTTGTGTATGAAAGTCAAGAACAATTAACAACTAAGATGGAAATATTAGATGTTATTTATCAAAGGGGACCCTTGGAGGACAAGTTCAGTCCTAAGTCAACAATAGCACACATGGAGGATCTCTTGGGTGTTGAAGTGGAGTGTATGGTACAAGGAGACAAGGAGGAGACCTCAAGGTCTAAATATTTTATTTCTAATCTTTCATTGGACTATGTATTTGCAGGTTTGTTAGACAAGGAGATACAAATCATTGAGAAGTATACTCTTGAATGAGATCAAGTTTAGAGGAGGATGCCAAAAAAAAGAATACATTTCAAGGAAGAAAGAAGAGAAGGAGTTGAGAAGACAACCTAGAGAAAACAAGTGGAAGACACAAAGACAAAGCCAAGAAGACATCAAAGAAATAGTGCATACGAATTGGAAGACCATGAAGAAAAATAAATACCTGCACTTAGGTGGACTTGAGTATTTTTTTCCTCCCCTTGGGTGTATGGTGCAAGGGCGTTAGGAGCCTCATAAGCTTAATTTTGTCATTTTTTGGTTTTTAGGTTGATGGTGTGTTTTAATGTTTAATAAGGTCATTTATGACCATTTGGAATCATATTAGTCTATTTTTTAAGTGTTTTGGGTCGTGGGTTAAAACAATTGTCAATATTGTTGAAAGTTGTCAAAAAGTTGCTAAAAATGTCATGTAATTTTGGGAAAGGTGGAAAAAATCAAGAAAGTGGTTACATGCAAGAAATAAATGGTTACAAACCATTGAAATTGATTGTAAATTCATAAATACATCTTCCAAAGTCGAATATTGGAGGGAAGAATTGATTTTTGGAATGAGGTGAATCAAAAACAAGCTTTTTATGAGTTTCTATCAAGTTGCAGTCCTTTTCTTTCACTGTGTACAATCTGTACGACCTATTTAATGATCTAAAAATGGTTGGAATGTGTCGGAATGTGAATCCTCTTTCTTTTTTGTTTCTTTTTCATTTAATTTCATTGAGTTTTGTGGAGGATATGGCCATTTTGGTGAAGGTTTCCCTATTCTAACATTTTTTCTGGAATTTGCAGTTTGAAAATGTGCTCTAGTACGGCCATGCATGGTACATTATGGGCCTAGAATCAATTCTAAAATTTTAATTCATGAGTCTAGTTTCATATATTTTTGCTTTGAGAAAATTTTATTAAGTTTTGAATGAGTTATGCGATTTTTGGTGAGAG
>VDFB02292527.1:13315850-13482150 GCA_007258455.2 Sequoia sempervirens | reverse complement strand
ATGGGATACAAGGGAAAAAAGGTCTATGAGCTGGAAAAGGAGGAACAATAAGACTTTGAGTAGGGATTGGGATCTAGTGATACTTAATGCAAGAAGGACCGGGAATAAGGATTTATAGATACTTGATTTAAGGAGAAGCGATCAAGATTTGATGATACCAATGTAGGTAGGATGGTGGATTGGGATTCAAAGATACTTGATGCAAGAAGGAGTAAAGATCAATATTTGGAGATACTTGATGTAGGAAGTAAGGATTATGATTTGGGAGAACGAGATACTAAGTGCCATTTAGAAGCAAGGAATGGAAAGGTTTAAGGGTCTATGACCAAAAAGAGGGTAGAAGACGAGGATCAAAGTTTTGGCATATCCAATATTAGTGGGGATCAAGGATGTAGCATACCCAATAATAAAGTGATGAAAGAAGGAAAAAATTGAGAGTCCAATAAGGTAGTAGGGTTCAGGGTTTTAGGATATCAAGTACCCTTTAGGTATGCCAACAAGGAAAAGTTTGGGCACTTGCGATGTATTAGATGTTACAACTTGGGGATACTTGATACCACATGGATTGAGGTAATTGCTTCACTTAGAGGGAGTGTAAGGAGGGGAATACAACTTAGAAAGCTTGCATGATAAAATGTATTGGGGTTGTGGGGATCAAGGGACAAAGGCAAGGCATGCTTACAAAGGAAAGTTTGAAGGTTCAAAACATGAGGAATTAAAGAATTAGGGACTTGAAGGAAATGAGGGAAAATGGGTAATAGCATGGGAGAGTTTGGAATTTTTATGTTTAGACTAAGTAGGCGTTTAGGTAATGGGAAACTAAGGGAAAGGGTAATAAGGTAACAAAAATTATAGAAACCCATATAAGGAAAATGCTAAAAAATCTAGGGTTGCAAGGGATGAAATAAAGGCATGATAACATGAGAAAGCTTGGAATTTTTCCAAGCTAGAAAATGACCCAAACACTTCCATAATTATATTAAGTAAAAAGGGGGCATTATAGGAAATTGAAATATTAAATGCTAATTACAAAAATTATATGCAAAGGAGAAAGGTACTTAGCTCTATATTTGAAGATGAATAATTTTCATATGGCACTAAAATTTGAATGCCTCACAACTAAAAAATGATCCTCCTTGTTAGTACTCTCCCTAGGATTTGAAATAGTCTATATCCTTTGAGGCAAGTCAAGGTTGCATGCCTGGGTCATTTTTTTGGAACATATTTGATCTTTGGTTATGAATTTGAGTTGGTATAGTGCACACTCCTATTTCTAGTTCAACTAATTCATTGTTTACTTATCCACTATGAGGATTAGCAATATTTGAGAATAACTTAAAAGGGTTGCTAGATCACTAGGGTACATGTTCTCCTAGGTCAACCCTTAGAAAAAAATGATTTATTGTCATATAAAGAATTGAGAACAACCTTCAAACATGTAGATGCTTCTAAGATGAGTATAAAAGTTTTAATTTGTTTCAATGCACCAATGCAAGTTTTCCTAGCACACTCCTTCCTTAAATGCAAATGATTTTTCCTTAACACTCCATGTTGATGAATAAATGCAATGGAATGCCTTTAAATACAAGTACATAATAAGTAATTGAGTAAGTATGTGTTTAGTTTACTATAGGCAAGAAGCAAATAGATAAGAGTTGGCCATAATTTGAATATAAATTTTAGAAAATTAGAGGTAGATCCATATGTGAGATAGATCTTGTTGATGCAATACATAAGGTTTCAAAAATTGAAGTGGATGTATTGAGATGGGTGCAACAATGTGTAGGCGAGAGGGGCTAGTAGTTGTGTAGGGTCCAATAATCGTGTAGTCAATTGTGATTATTCATATTAGTACTAGAATGAATTAATATTATATCTTGTATATATTCATTTCACATATTAATCAAAACATTATCAAATATGTGACATTATGGGATCAATGGTTGTTCACTTTAGAACTTATAATCCTCAAGTAAAAAAACATAAACACATTCATGAATAGGTAAGTGGAATAAATATTTTTTTGTCTCAAATCAAATATCATAACTATCCATTTTAAGTGTCATTTATAAAATTAAATTCTTATTTAATAATATAAGACACTCATTTAAACAAGTACTGTTATCATAGTGAAAAAAAATTATTCTTATGTGTACAACTATTGGGATAGCAATGCACAAGCATTGAAGTATTTCATATTAATAGTTTGTCCTATCACAAATATAAAAGGCGTGCACAATAAATACCATGTATTTTTTCATTAAATGTGAAGGATTTTCAAAAAGTTTTAATGTTCAATTATTGGTCCATTTTTGTTTGATATAAGTTGTATCTTAAATAATTATGTGTTGTTTTTATAACAACAAATAGTTTTCATGTGTTCAACTATTGGTCCATTTGTATTGAATATAAAAGCTAAAGATAACAAAGATTTATGGTTAGCAATAGGTATTTGGTTCATTTAGGTTGCATATAAGTTTTGTTTTAAATATAAATATGTTATTCTCCAAGCAACAAATGATATTTTTTTGTTCAACTACTAGGGGTACCATGATTAAGTTTCGGTCGAATTTTTTGAAAGTCAAATTTTGGACACTTCTCAATAGATGTGTTGATGTGGCGAGTTGCATTATGAGTCACAACTCCAAAACTTAGTTATAGATAGATAAGAGGCCAGTCCACATTTCACAAAAAAATGAAGGTCCTACGATGTTCTAGTCAATCGCTACATGCTACAAAGTTAACCCGCATGACTAGTGACCCCTCTCCCTTATTATAAATGAGAGATGTATGAAAATATGTACAACTAAAATATGAATAAGAGACATGTTAGTGTATAAATAAATGAATAACAATATAGAAAAATGAGACCAATTTTTCAGAAAATTCACCATTTTTAAATATATATAAATATATTATTCTTTTCTCTCGAAATAAACATAAAACTAAATATTCAACCCTAATAAAGACTCTATTCCCTATTAAAAAAATCTAACGCCCTCCAATTAATCAACATAAACTTTGGATAGTCCATATTCGATATAGAATCGAAAGTGGGTATCCACATGTTCCCGCTCTAACCACTGTAGAAGATGCCACACTACCCATTCAAAATTTCATCGCAAATGAATGGTCCTTGTGGGAGTGGAAGATCAATCACCACCAGGCCTCGTAAGACAATTTTATAAACCAACACCATGATAAGGCGATTTTTCCTAAGTTTTCACCCCAAGAGAATCTGCTTTTCCTTAAACTTTTCACCCCGAGAGAATCTACTTTTCACTAGTAAAAGATGAACCAAGTCGAAGATCCCAGACGCTTAGACAGGTCCTTTGGTTTGATTGTCCTTTTGGTTCGACGTGTCCCAAAAGAGAGGACCATCACAAAGCTTTAAGGGCAACCATGTCTCAGACACAATACTATGACAAAGATGTACGTGGTGCTCCTCTTGTAGAAGAATGAAAGTTGTTACACAAGAACAACAGGGCTAACATGTGAAGTGACTGGTCACGAACAGCTCTGACATGATTCTAGGGGTGTAATCTGCAATTTATGATTAACCTAGACCCATTCAAGATAACAAATTCAAAAAGACCGATGGCTTGAAGGGTATAATCCTCCCATGTGAGTACCAACCAATTCTCTTTCGGAGCATAAGAGACAAGAAATAGATTAGAGGACACCTAATAGTTCACTTTTAAGTCCATATCTTTCTTGTATTTTGAATGCTGTACATGCTCATACCTGTTCATTATTCTGACAGATTTGTCCTCTAGTACATTTGCAATTTGTTCCAAAATATGATATTTTATACCATAGACTAATGAAAGTAGGAATGCATAATAATGCGGACATTTTTTAACTATCATCAAATGAAGAGTTAAGTAAAACTAGTAAATATAAAAACACTTTATGCTTTGATTATGGTGGGCTTAGGTGTTCTACATGTGACTCTTAATATGACAGTCAAGGAGTAGGAAACCGTTTTGGATGACACGAGTAGTGTATGCTTTGGGCGTGTGGGTCTGGAGTCCATTTGTGACTTCTGAGAATGTGGGCATGTAGATCATGAGAAACCCACTTCATAAAGACAGAAAAAGAACCATTTCATGGCCTGTGGAAAATGTTTAATATTGGATTCATTTGACGTTCTTGTTGTTGTAATGGGAGTGAGTTAAAGGCAGGTTGAGTAGAGGAGGAGCATTAGATCAGAGAAGGAATTATAACCTGACTGCATGGGGAGAACACTCAATTTTTTTGACTTCAGTGGTGGGAGAAGACACTCCAGTACTAATGGTGAGACACCCACATGCTCAAAATGCATTTTAATTTACACTTGGGGGTGTTCTTCAAATTCTGTTTTTTTTTGGGTAAGTTTGAATATGTATTGTTGTCTTGTTAATCTTTCAGAAGAAAGCTTTCCCCCTGCAATGTTAAGAGAACTGCATCTTAGCAGTGGGGGGCTTGAACAGTTACATTGGCGACGAATCTAAGCAATAATGGGATAGATCATATTATAATAGGTAAATCCTAGCAGTGCTGTGCTAAACATATTGTGACAAGGTAAATCCTAGCAATGCTGGGCTAAAACATGTTAAGACAAGGTAAATCCTGGCAATACTGTGCTAAGTCATCTCATAAAAAGGTAAATCCTAGAAATGTGCGTTAAATCCTGCTACTTCAACAGTCAAGGCAAATTTCAGTACTGACATCTCCACAGACTGTAATGTTAAGGTACTTGCCTTATTACTTAAGTAAATTTCAGTTCTAGTGTGTTCACAGACTTCTGTGCTACGTTAAGGTTCTGGCTGTGAAGTTTAGGTAAATCCCACTTCTTGCGCTTCTTCAGATGGCAATGTTATGTTAAGGTATTAGTGCTGTTCTAAGATGAATCGCAGTACTTGCGTGTCCACAAATTGTTATGTTCTGTTAGGACACTGCCCTGTTATGTTAAGGCAATCTCAGTACTAGTATGCCCACAGACTCTGTTAAGGTACTGACTTTTATTCTAACAATTACAGTGTTTGTCTGACTTGAGCATTATTTGTGGATAGTTTTTAATTTTACCTTAACCCGTCCCTGTTCTTGAGAAATGATATTAAAGAATTAAACCATTGTGGCTCATTGCAATGTTTGAAGAAGGTATCGTCATCCGGCAACGCATTTTGTTCTATGGTGGATTCCTGTAGCTGGTTATTTGGAGTTAGTGTGTCCATTATTGCTGAATTTGTACTGCATGCAGTAACATATGAACAGGCGTTTCAATCGATAGAACTAGTTATCTTGAGTTCAATTTCAGTAACAGTGTGAAAATAAAGCTGGACTTGAGCGGCTGTGAAATTTGTAAACCACATGGTTATGGTATCTAATTGTTTAGTACTCTATGGATCTCTGTATCCCTGTTCAAGTAATGCCTTGCTAGAGGTATGGAAGAACCAAATGTGAGGCTGCTTTAACCTTCCAGTCTGTGGAGTGTTTGCAGTTCCCGTGGGTATGTTTGCCCAGGAAAGCATAGGCTATCTGCTGATCTATTTAGTTGTTTCACTTCTGACATCTATTCAACTCTCTGTCTTAAGAGAGAGGCTCAATATGATTTATCTGCAATAATGATGATATTTGGTTCAGAGGATTCCTGTAATAAACTTTTGGGTGTGGCTTCAGTCAATCGACTGTCAAAATCTGTTTGCTTTTCTCCTTGACAAATGTCATTTTGACTCCAACCCTGAGGTGTTAGTCGATTCTACTGGCAAGGTGTAATGCACAATGCATCTTTGTGTCACGAGTCAAATTTGCAATCATCACATCTTTGGTATGACTGAGCACACCAGAAGAGTAGTTTATCGGGTGAATGTGGATGGGATTTCATTTTTGACAGCTTCAAACTTCTGGTGATTTTGTTCTATTAAAATTTTCCTTAACAATTGTAATATGCACGTATCTATGTCCTATCATGGCACTGTGAGTGCTTAATTCTTTTTTCACCCTCTTCACATGATCTTTTTAAGCAAAACCAATAGTGGTCATGGCCTTAAAGATCTGGGTAGCTCAGTAGGTACATACTGTACGGTCATCGTGTAGTTGACTGTAACATGATGAAAGCCTATCTACGGGGTGTCTGAATGTTCTAACTTTAATTATTTGTAGTCTTTAAGATTCTGTAACCTATTGGTCCATCTAGGGGTGGTACTAGATCTTTCCCAGCAATTGTTGCTGAGAGTCGAGACAATATGGGAATCTTTTACACTAATCTGGTCCCATGCAGTTCATGAAATTTCTTTATTATTGTTGATGAGAAAATCAGAAAGCTTTACAGGAAGTTATGGGGAACAAAAGATTACAAAAAAAAGGAATTTAAATAACCAAGGTCACTTGGAAAAAGAGATTAAAAGGATGTGGTCCCATGGTAGGGGCTCTGGCTTCTAAATTCATGAAGAGATGGGTTCCATTTTATTTAGAAACAATGTCTGTGGGGTTAAATGGAATCTCTTCCTGTAAAATTGGAGCCTTGATTCTTTTGCCTGCAGATTTTGAGTGGCTGTTTTGGGGGTGGGCTAAAACTTTGCCCCACCAGTTAAGCAGTTTGTATGTCCACATGGCAACATTGCAAGGGTTCGGCATATTGTAGGATTTTTGTGAGTAGTTTTTGGTTAACTTTTGGATAGCCGAAGAGTTCATAGAACCAGCAACTTCCTGTAATTTGAAATTTCTCATCTAAACTTTCTCAGAAGTAATTATTCAAAAATTAAAATGATTACAAAATCCATGATGCCGCCTGACTTGAAAAGGAGCCATAAATTTTCTCAGCAGCACTTGTTGAGAAATTTTAGGTGGCCCTCCTCCATGGAGCCATAACTTAAGTTGGCTAGGGAAAGCTTCAGCCCCTTCTCCAAAGGCTGCTACTTTGTTTGCGGCTAAAAATTTGGCCCCCCTCTCTGTTTATCTTGAGACTTTTTTCTTCTCTATATTTGTTTTCAGCAGCTATCATGGGGTCGGCTGTTTAGAACTAGGAGTATCAGCCCTTTATGTGTCATTTTTTCATTTGTTTTGTTAAAGGATTTGTGATTCTTGGATGGAATAGTATTTGTTTAGTTTGCTATTTGAGTCTTTCTGGTTTGTTGAGGAGTCAAAGACCAAATAGTGTCTCTTTACCGTTGAACCTATCACCTGGTCTCTGTTCCATCAGAGATGATGGACAGTGGTCAAACCTGTAAGAAAAATTTGGTCGGGGCCAAATTTGTCACCGATACCTGGTCTTGCAACATCCAGAGGTCATAAATTTTGAACAGACACTCAAAATTAGGTGCCATTTCTATTTTTTTGCAATTGCATAATTTTTCAAGAGGAACCAAAGATGTTAAAATATCATGCTTTAGATAACCCACTGTAAATGTTAAACAAATCTGAGTCAAAAATCAGAAAGGGATCCTATAGAACTAAGAATAAACTAAGCCAGAGATTTCTGAGAAATAAATTTCTAAGAGATTTATGAGAAATAAATTTCTAAGACAAAACGTTTTTCTGAAGACTTCTATTATTGCCGAATGTACTGAATGCAGAACATTAATGATTTCTATGTTTGCATATTCAGATTTGAATCATCTAATATATGATAGAAGACTCGCTTCCAAGAGATGCGTCTCTTGAGAAGACGTGTCTCCACACGTGGAGGCACGTCTGCTCAAGAGACGTGTTCTTTTAGAGTGCGGGTTCTTCTCTCAACAAATGTTAATTCGGATTAACAAACAGACATACCTTTACGCAAGGCAGATGTGTTAAAATACTCCCGAATTTAAACAATGCAATTTCAGAATATCATTTAGATATATACGATTTTTATACATGCTTTATAAAATTCGTCTGATTACTTATTTCCAGAAAAATATGAAAGGTATTAGGTCTTATACAAGCGATGATGATGCTTAAGCAATCATCGTTTATATCTTATCTAAGCTACCATTCATTAACACTCCCTCTTAGCTTAGGGAAGATATTTCAAATCAAATAAGTATGGATATCACCTTTACACGTGATATCGAAGATAAGGAATGTTTTCTCAAAGTTGTCAAGTCACATGACATTCTTCATAACTCATCTTCATTATGGTATGTGCACTGACATCAAGTCACATGATGTCTACCATAATTCATGGCATATCCACGGATATAAATATCCACCATGATTATCTCTTAAAGATCACAATGATCTTCAGATGATATCAAGTCCATGATATCCATCAAAGTGTCTAAGAGATACCATCATGACATATTCACAGATATCAAGTCACATGATATCTATCATGATAGTTTATCATTGTAGAGTCGTCACTTTACAATGTCAAATACAAGTGTTCATTATTAGAAAGATCGTCACCTTTCAATAATGTACACAGGATAGTAGGCCCAAAAAAATCATGGAGTCACACACATGACAAAAGAGTTTACACAATTAAACATCTTTATATATTAGTACAATTTGATAAACAATTTGAATTTCAAACATAAATAACAAATTACATTTCAACCATACCAAGTTTCTTCCTGAAGTGCTCCACCTTGATTCGGGAGAGGGGCTTGGTGAGAATGCCTGCAGTTTGATCATTTGTACTAATATACTCCAACTGAATTACTTTCCTTTCCACCATATCTCTTACATAATGATATGGGATCTCAGTGTGCTTAGATCTATCATGAAAACTCCCTCTTAATCTCAGAATTCAAAAATTCCTTGTCTTACACCTAAGGTTAGAGCTTTCTTCAAAGTTGAGTTCTTAGGCCATGCCAAAACTTTCCCATCCATAAAGGTAACCCTATATCCATTGTCTTCAAGAGCTGAGATGGATATTAGATTCCTCTTTATTCCAGGTACGAATAAAACTCCAATGAGTTGAAGGGAGAGACCAAATTTCAATGTGATGGAGCAAGTTCCAACCCCTTTTTACCGGATGTGCTGAATCATCCCCAATTGTTACTTCTTCATCAAACTCTTCAGTCATAGTGTCTAAGTGTTCTCTAAACCCTGTGATGTGCCTTGAAGAACCACTATCAATCACCCAGTTGTTGATATTGATAGATACATGACTTGATAAGGCAGATTAAAATACAAGTTTCTCAGAATCATAATCAGAAGTTGACTTTTCTGTTTTAGCATATGATGCTTGTTGTTTTAATCTGTCAGGGCACTTCATTGCATAGTGTCCATATTTATCACACCTAAAACATTGAACTTGGGAGATGTCCTTTCTTTTCTTGGAGTTTTTCTTCTTACTTTTCTGAAGAGAATTTGTGTTTAAAACTTGAATATCCTCATCTATAGGTTTCTGCTTATTTTCCTTTGACAAGAGTCTAGTTTCTTCTTGTAAACAGTCAGATCTTAACCTATCAAATTTGGGGAGTTTAGATCTCGCACTTATCCCTTGAACAAATGACTCCCAAGAGTTTGGTAGGCCTCCTAGTGCAATTAATGCTAATTCTTTGCTATCAATCTGATATCCAATTGTAGATAATTGATCCCTTAGTTCAATGATCCTCATGAAGTCTGCATTAATAGTTTCTCCTTCGTTTATTTGGATATTGTTGATTTGCCTCTTCAATGCAAGGGTCCTACTGGTGTTGTTTATCTCATAGGTGTTCTCAAGGGATTTGAACATATGGTATGCAGTTTCATGTTTTGCTAGGATGAGCACTATGTGATCCCTAACTGCATCTACAAGGATTTTCATGGCCTTTTCATTGTTTTCTACCCATTGAGTTTTCTCAGGTTCAGACTTAGGTTGCTCCAAATTTTCTCTCACAAGTGAGTCTACCTTATGTTCCTGAAGGATCATCATGATTCTAAATTTCCATGATGTGAAATTTTCTGCTCTTGCAAGGCGATCTTCAAATCTGATCACACTTGACATTATGAAGAATGTGAGTAAATTCGATTTTAGAAAATACGAATTTTCAGGAGCAAACTGATATTAGATTTGTTTGGGATTTGCACAACGTGGCTCTGATACCATGTAAATGTTAAACAAATCCGAGTCAAAAAATCAGAAAGGGATCCTATAGAACTAAGAATAAACTAAGCCAGAGATTTCTGAGAAATAAATTTCTAAGAGATTTCTGAGAAATAAATTTCTAAGACAAAACGTTTTTCTGAAGACTTCTATTATTGCCGAATGTACTGAATGCAGAACATTAATGATTTCTATGTTTGCATATTCAGATTTGAATCATCTAATATATGATAGAAGACTCGCTTCCAAGAGATGCGTCTCTTGAGAAGACGTGTCTCCACACGTGGAGGCACGTCTGCTCAAGAGACGTGTTCTTTTAGAGTGCGGGTTCTTCTCTCAACAAATGTTAATTCGGATTAACAAACAGACATACCTTTACGCAAGGCAGATGTGTTAAAATACTCCCGAATTTAAACAATGCAATTTCAGAATATCATTTAGATATATACGATTTTTATACATGCTTTATAAAATTCGTCTGATTACTTATTTCCAGAAAAATATGAAAGGTATTAGGTCTTATACAAGCGATGATGATGCTTAAGCAATCATCGTTTATATCTTATCTAAGCTACCATTCATTAACACCCACTTCCGTTGATTTTGATCCTGCAACAAAAACTGCATTTTGCTCTCAGCAGTACAACAGTATTTGAGTGTTTTCTAATTTTTTTGGATTGCTAGTTTTAGCTAATTCTGATTGTTTTAATATTTTTTGAATTGCAGACAGGTTGCAACTTTACAGTTGCAAGTTTTTGTAATTAGTATTGTGTAAATTATTAGACAATTTATTTTTGTTGGACTTCCTAAGACAACTTTAATGTTTAATGAATTAGCTGTTCCAGAATATCTGTAATTTGAAAGACAAGAGTGAGAGAAATTTTGTATCTATTGTAATTCATTTCATTGAAACTAGTTGTTCTGTTCTTGTAAGATCTATTTTCCTATGCTCCACACTAGTTTCTGATAATTCAAATGGGTATTGTATCTTCCAGTTAGCATGATTAATTGAGAAATTTTGATTCAAAAAGGCCGCTAAAATGGGATGGTTGCTTTCTGAATAGTAAGGGTCATGTTCAATAACAAGCCAAAAATAGGAGTTAAATTCTTGTGATTGTCAAGATGAATTCCAATTCTGTGCATTTGAGTTGATTGTAATAGACATTTTGGCTCTGGTGTTTCTCAGTTTGCTGGAGGATTATAAGCACGATCTACATGTTTTTTTGAAGGTTGAATTGCTCTTGTGCAAGTTGCACTGATCAAGAGATTTGAACTGCCAATTAACTAAATTACCTTGTTTCCATATCTCTCTCTCTCTCTCTACCCATGGTTTGTGGAAATAATAACATAATTGATAGTGATGAAAATAATTAATAATTCAATGTCAAATGTCAAATCAATACAAAAGTACAATCAATAATTTTCATATTGCTCATTATTGAGAACATCAATGTTATCACTTAGTTTGATTGTCATTGAACCACAAGCAGCCATTGTGTACTCTCTCTAGCTCCACTATGCAAAAGTTCTGTGTAGGAGTCTCCTCGTTCTCCAAAGAGATTGTGGAAATCTGTGCAATAGAAGCATCCATGCCAACACATTTAATTGCTACATCCCAAATTTTCATTGTCCCCTTCTTGTACTTGACTTGTTTATGTGACAAGAGGAACAAGTTGGAATGCACATAGACCAACCCTTAACCTATTTCGCAGCCAACTGGTTGCACTTAATTGAATGGATAAAGGAATATGTACTGCAATTCTGCTCAGCTGAAGAAGAACTTGCAATTTGTTGAGATTGGAGTCACAGTCAATACAACATTTGCAATTATAAATATAATTATAATAAATAGCTATCAAAGAAAAGTAAGAAAGTTAGAAAATTAAACCTATGATAAAACTTTGATTGCAAGAGGCTGCAGGCAAAAGACAAAAACTTGTTACAAGTTTTCTTTTCCATTGGTCAAAGACTCCCGCTTTAATATGCTATTTTGAAAGAAAACAGCATAAGAGTATATCACAAAACCATGTAAATATTCATGGTGCTTGATAAAACAAAGTAGATTTCAGAAAAGAAAAAACTAGAACTGATTATTTGTTGAAATCAAAAAATTTAATTCATGGTATCTGATAGGGTGTCATGGTTTTCTCAGTAGAACAGTCCTCATAGTTCCATCTCATGCATTGGACTTGCATCTGATACCTCATGCAAAGGGAAGAGAAATGTGAGGTTGAAAAGAAAAAATCTCTGAAGCACACTTGGTGAACTGCATAGATTCTCTACCTTGGTGAATGTTCCATCATACCCCATAGGACAATCAAAAAAATATTTTTTGTTGTGAATGACAATGAATCCTTCCATATTTTTTTATTTGTTTGTGATTCTTGAAGGGATGATCAATAAAGTCACGTGATACTGACTTGCATAATGCTACCAACCTGGTTGCTTTAGTTCGTAATTGTTATGTTGAAGATCTGAAACTACAGAACATTGTCACTTTCTATATATATATATAGATATTGAGAGAGAGATTCCAGATGGATCCTTAGGAGACATAGATATTGAGAGAGACATAGTTACCTGGTGACTACTCAAATTAAGTAAGTTAATAGTTTAGATAGGCAGCTTTAACTTTGCATTTTCTAAACTTTGGGTTTATTTTGGATTTTAAATTGAATACCAATTCAAGTGTAGGTTCCATTTAAAAATCAATGTGGATGCTCTGCTTAGAGATAAATTATATTGTTTTTGTGGGATTTTAGTTGTGTGGAGTATTTAATAATCGATTATCTTTCAGTGACAATTTCTGACTGTTTCTCATGAATAGTCATTTCTTCTGTTACCTTTCAGTCATGTAAATTTGTAAGTCACGATGCTATGGGATTTACTTGTTATTAGGTAATTCTAAATCAATTCATTCAGGTCTGACCATTGATCACTATGAGGTAGGAAGTTTAGTTGAACTGAGATTTGAATGCTATTTTAATAATGGAAGCTTTTTTGAATTGTCATGTTCTCACATTTATGTCAAGAATCTTTGTATTGATAGTTTTCTTTGCACAGTTCATTTCCATCATGCTTGAATTTGAGTGCTGGTATTGATAATTATCAGTTTTTTTTTTTTATGGTTTGGTTGGAAAGAACCTTGTCATTTGGGGATTACAATAATATAGAGTTGAAATTGCTTTGGAATTTTTGTATTGTGGTTCAATTCTTTGAGTTCCAAAGAGGCTTGTTATATGTTCAATTGTATTGGAGGATTACAAATTTGTGATTCTATCTACATGACATTTTGCTCCTGCAGTTTATCTATCATTTGAATTTCTAATAGAGAGGGATGACAATTGTATTCTGACCTTTTCTGTTGTGTATTGAATTGTAGACTTGAAGGTTCCCAAAAATTGTTTGGATGTCTCAAATGAGACATCCGAAGGACATATGAGCAGTGACATCGGCAGGCAAGAGAAACAAGTAAGCATATTCATCATGCTTTTGGTATCTTTTACAATTATGCATCCAACAGAAAAGACAAGAAAAAAGAACAAGGAAAGTTAGCAAAACAAGATATTCATGTTGAATTCACACTTTGTTTTATAGTCTAGAATGATGCATGTTAAAGCATGCTTGAAAGAATCGAGTTACTGGGTCAGATAATATATAGTAAATAATATAGGATTTTCAATTCATCCAATTTTCCAGTGGTAATATTAGCCTAGCCTCTTTGTAGAGAATTAAGTACTTCTAAAATTTGGATCTCATGTATGTAATAGTGGTTTGCAGACTCCATGTTAGTATGCATATGTAAAATAGCAATGCCTAGAATGTACAAAATTTGGATCTCATGTATGTAATAGTGGTTTGCAGACTCCATGTTAGTATGCATATGTAAAATAGCAATGCCTAGAATGTACAAGTATCTTTACCAGTAAATTTTGTTTCTTACATCCACGGGAATGGTAATTCTATTTTTATTTAGAGATTATGCAAATTTTGACTATTGTGCTTGGAATATTCAGTTTACATACGAAATGACGAAGGCCTCTGCTGCAAAGAAGAAAGCTGTTGGCATGCCCATGAAAACATTGATAGCTCAAGAAATGTCAAAAAAAGAGACAGATTCTAAAAGCCGTACACCCAGTGTTATTGCTCGTCTTATGGGACTCGATGCATTGCCAACAGAGTCACTTTTAACAAATCAAACAAAAGAAGCAGAAAATCATGCAAAAAAGAAGCAATCCTGGAAGCAGCAACAAAAGTCTAAGTCAACAGTGGATATTAGAGATTCTTTCCAGAAAGCAAGAGATTTCGAAAGAAAACCTAATCAGCATATTTCTTCTGCCAGACCTCAGCAATGTGCTGTTGATAAACCAGATGGTGAAATGGTTCCCCAAGATAATCCTTATTTGTATACTTCACACAAAATGCAACAACAAAAATTCAAGAAAGATTTTGAAACTTGGCAAGCCTCAAAGTTTCGAGATAATCCAGTATCCATTGAAACAGAAAAACTAAGTATGCAGACAGCTGGCAACCAAATGCTCAAGTATGAAAAATTGAATGAGGAAAAGATGGCCCTTGTACGTAAAAAGTTTATGGATGCCAAGCGTCTTGCAACTGATGTGAATCTTCAGAAGTCCAAAGAGTTTCTTGATGCAGTAGAAATATTGCAATCAAACAAAGATGCATTTCTGGAATTTCTTGAACAACCAAATGCATTGTTGGCAAAGCAAGTTAGAGATTCAGAGTTCACTTCACAGTCTCAATCCCAATTAAAACAAATTACTGTATTGAAGTCATCTAATGCAGTAAGAACAAGCCAATGGTTGAAGGAGGATAATAATAGGGAAAGGTCTCTCAAGAAAGGGGCACAAAATGAGAAGCATCTCAGAAAACAGAAGGGGCAAAGGGAATTTAGTGAAAAAAAGGAAACACGCGAAGTACGGGGCTTAGCACCATCAAGACCTGCATCAATGTGCTCGCTACCTGATCAATATAAGCAGTTGCATTCAAATGATAGAAACAGTTCTGGATCCTTGCCAACTAGGATAGTTGTCTTAAAGCCTGGTCCTGGAAGGGTACAAAATGTTCAATCTGATTCAACTCCAAGCTACTCTCCACAGTATCAAACTTGCACCAGAGATCCAAAAGAAATGGAAAGAACTAAAACCCAAGATTATCTGCAAGGAGTCCGTATATGCCTTGAAATGGAGATCAGAAAGAATAGTAAGGATAAATCTAAGAATATCAAGAAGGATGCTGAGAAACAATTTTGCAATGAATCCATATATCATAGGGAAATTGCTTCAGATATTACGCGACATCTGAGGCAAAGTTTAACCAGAGATGTGATGAATGATGCACCTGCAGAAGTCTTAACGTCATTGACTGATTCTTCTGGAAATATTTCACGGAGCAGATCAGAAAGTGGCTATGAAGATGTGGATCTAGAGGTTTATACACCTGTCTCAAAGCTTTCATGGGACTCTTCAGATAGATTCAGTCTTCCGTCACCTTCTGTTAGTGCGCTGTCTGATTCTTCTGAATCTACTGTTAACAGAGAGGCTAAGAGGCGGCTATTAGAGAGGTGGAAGTCAACACATAGGAATGTAGAGGAGCAGCAGGAGCAGCAGCAACGAGTTTCAAGCACATTAGCAGAAATGCTTGCTCTTCCAGAACGAAAGAATCAGGTATCAGGTTCAAAAAGCCTCAAAGAAAATGGCAAAGCTATTATGTCTGCCAAAGAATGTGAAGTACATGATATGCTCAAATTAGAAAGAAAAAACAAAAAATCAGCGAGACATGAAGGAGCTGCAGAATGGGAAGGCTCATTGGTTCAAAGGGATGAAGATGATAATGGTAATGTGTCTTCCAGGAATTTCCAGAGATCAAGGTCAGTTCCAGTATCATCTACAACTTATGATGGAGGCATCATTGAGATGCAATGGAAGGCACCAATTCTTGATGCAAGAAATACACATGCCATTGATCATGACAGATCAAGCAGCAGTCTTTCTGCAGAATCAATTAAGTCCAAGAATGATAAATCCATTTCCAAGGAAAAAGTTTCCAGTATAAAATGCAACTTTTTAATGAGAGGGAAATGGTCAAACAACAGAAAACCTAACTCTCTGGACTTTGTGCAACCTAGTCCTAATCTCCAGTTGCAATCAGATAAGGAGCTTTCCATTTCCATGCAGCAAAGGGCAGAGGAATCGGACCAATATAAAGAGATAATGGGACCTTTTAGCTCTCTGGTGCAACAGGAATCTTGTGAAGTCTTGAGAGATGCTCCAGAAGAGATTACTGAAACAGATGATTGTTCAGTAGGTGCCGTAAGTGAGAACTCGGGCTTAGATGAAGATGGTTATAAACAACCTATTTTTGAATCATCTGTCAAGGACACCATTCCTTTTGAACACAAAGAAATGTTGTCTTGCATTGATGCTGATTACAATACAGGGGTAGGTGTAATTTTGTTTCTTACTCGTATCTAATTTTAAATGAAAGTTTCATTCACCTTTCTAGGTTTGCATGTATGTTTTCAGAATTCACTAGAATGGTCTTACATGAACATTCTTATTCATGTTCATTTTCTGTGGTTTCTGATATTAGCCCATTGAATTGGTTTAATGTGATTCTAGGCAATTTCATCAGTAGTGCAACCAGAATTTCCTTCACCTTGCAGTCCAATAAAGAAATTGCCTGTATTTGAGAACCATGTTCCAGAAATCAATATTGATAAAGGTGAACATCCAAGTCCAGTGTCCGTTCTTGATTGTCCTTTCCAAGAAGAATTTTCCAGCCCAAAGGAGTTCAAGGAAATAAGCTCAAATCTTCATGGTATGTGAGATTTTGTCATAAGCTTAATGATTTTCCATTGAAATCTAGAGCATGTCTCATGTAATGTACACATTTTGAATTGATATATTCAGCAGTTCTGATTCCTATGCTTATGTTTCAGAACTGCGTTTACAACTTCATCTACTCAAGTGTGAGGGGTCGGAAAGGCCTGTGCATAGATCTGAAAATCTCTTACATGGGGATATCTTACATTTCAAAGATCATAGAATAGGAGACGAGGATATTGTAAGGGAAAATAATTGCAACACGCCATCAGAGGCTGAAACGCCCCATACATCCAAGAGTATGTTTTCCTCAATTGGAAAGTTCAATATTGATTCTCTAAGAATGGATGGTATTTGGTGTTCGGAGGAGCAGTTGCCTGATCTACTATATGTCAGAGATGTACTTGTTGCTTCTGGTTTCATTGGGGATTGTAATACAATTTTTGCAAGATGGCATTCCCCAAGCAATCCATTGGATCCCCATTTGTTTGGCAAATTAGAAGACTTGTATAAGGACAACACACAATCTGGAAGAAACTTCAGTGACTTTGAATTGGCTGAGGCAAGTGCATCCATTGGAATAAAGGCTCACAGAAGCAAGTCAGAACGGCATCTCCTATATGACTGCATAAATGACGTACTGTTGGAAATATTAGGATCATTCCTTAATCGCCATTCCTGGGTGAGACCAACAAAAATAAACCTTAAGCCTATGGCTGCTGGTAAGCAGCTATTGAAAGAGACATGGGCAAGAATTTGTCATTACCTTTATCCACAGGCAGAAGTTCGCTACACTTTAGAAAACCTTGTAACAAATGATTTGTCTAAAGAAACTGTATGGATGGAATTGAAAGGCGACATGGAATTCATAGGACATGAAATAGAGAGGGCAATATTTGATGACTTGATTGAAGGTATTCTTTGTGATCTTGTATCATAGGGAATGTGCTGTAGTTGTGACTTATAATGTCTATATTGTATTTTTCTTTATATTGTGATATAATTGACCAATTTATTCAATGAGGCCTTTATCCTCGATGTTGTATAAAAAGAGATTAAAAAAAATGATGTCATAGCAGCTAGCCTGCACGCATCTGAGTATGATTAGAGGGTCTTCTTATTTCTTAAATGAGATATTTTGAACAAAGGCTTAAGAGTTGTGAGTCACTGAATAAAATGAATCAGTTGGATGATTTAAAGCAACAGTTTTGCTATTTCGAACTTACCTTATTTTTAGGTTGATGAGCTTTGAACATATGCAATTAGCTGGGGTAAATAAATGTGTTTTTGCCTTCGCAACTGTTGCCTGTTAGCCCCATATTTTGACACATGTCTACTCAAAGCAACCTGTTATTTACATTGGATAGGATGATAAACTGTTAATTGTAACACTCTTTTTGTATATACTAAGTTGCCGAAGAGTTATAACATTCACATAGTTCACAGGTCTGTCTTTGAGATGCACTTAAAAAATAATCATTTATTTTGCTGTAAACTACAAGCCTACCTGCTACTAAAGACAGTTATTATACCTTAGGTGTCGAATGATTTTATTGCGATAGTGATTCTTGCAAATAACTGATCATGCACATACCTTATTGATATGTGCAACCTTTTCAAATTGTGGTGTTATTAAAGCCTGGAAACGTAAGCAAGGGTAGTTAATTTTGTTAGCGTGTAATTCCCCAAAATGGAGCAATGCTCTACACTAAATTAATCATTTTGTTTGATTGGTAGTTACTTTCTTTCAATTTATTGTTTATGATGAAACTAATCTTCTTTATAGTATAATTTGTGTTGAACAAGATATTTTATGTTGAAGCAAACTCAAAGATTTCCTTTCTTTTAAATGCATGAAATTTCCAGTCCATGATAAATTAGCTAGAGAAGAGTAATGATGGATCATGGAGTATGATCTGAAACGTTGATGGAAAAATTGTAACATGATCAAATCCAGAAACTAACAAAGCTAATTTACTTTTTCAATGTAGAACTCTTCGACATTCCAAAATGGTATTTGGACACGAATTCGGGATTGCACCATCACAATAATTCAAGGGGCAGTTTATCTGTATTGATTCAAAATCTTTGACCAACCACAGTTACAGTTAGTTTCTGTTTGCTGGGAACAGCCTAACGTGTTATTAATTTAATGCACATACAAGATAGACTGCCCGATACTTGCTATTGTTTAGGATGGAACAATATCCAAGGTCACTTGTACAGGGGCATATCAACTAGCAACAAGCTGCAGGTGAGGCTACTATTAGAACCCAATTTGGATCGAAGTCTATATAGATCACACATCAAATTTTCTGTTAAAACTTAACCTATACTTTCTCTGAACACTCAGTCTACTCTCTTGTTATTATACTCTTCTTTCTGTCTAGTTTGTTTTATGTGCAACCTTAAGTTTATCTTGGACAGTTTCTTTCTTATTATCTACAACTTTCTCAGTGGTTATTCTTCTGGTAACCACGCAGTTTTTGTAAAAGTTTTCTACATTATTATAATTATCTTTTATCAAAAAAGAAAACTTTCTGTTAAAGACAAATGAGGCAAAGCTTATATAACCTTCAAACTGCCATCAACCAAGATTACCGAAGATTGCACCCTCAGTCAACAAGAAAGGAAGACTATAATTATATAGGTTCAACGGAAGCAGTTCCTAGCTTCTGTTCTCAGGTACACAGGAATTGTGGCCGAAAAAACCTCCCACTAAACAGCATCTCTCCAAAACCAAGCAATTTTGGCAAAATTTTGCTTTAAAATGTTGAACTCGTAAGATAAGTTGACAATTATACTCATCATATGTTGCTTTGCATCGTTTCTTTTGGAGGAGCGCAATGGCAGAAATTTTATTGAATGCCATTTCTCATTGCAAATATTTTTTTTTGCCAAAAGGTGCGAGCGCCTATAATATATTAATAATATAATAAAGACGATTTAAAAAAAAGGTTCTGAGGATAGTCAAATAGGACATATGGAAACCCATAAGACATCAGAGGAACAAAAAGATGGCATTACATAGAGGGGCAACAGGAAGGCCAAACAGAGATCATCTATACTAACAAAATGTAAGCCAGTACCGAAGAGACGTATTTAGAAGTCTTGACCTGGCTCATTTATATTTATACCAGCTTGAGGCTGGTTTTCAGTCAGAACATCGAACGAAGCACGAGGAGGACACGGATTAGGATGGTACGACAGCAGATATAATAGCTTGTCGATTTCTGAGAAGTGAGAGCATAGAGAATTGACACAACTGTGATGGTGTAGTCGTTGCGCAGCCCGTGCTTGATAGCATTATAGACACAGTTCACCTTTTGGAGATTTTTCAATTTCATTGTGTTTGAACAACCCTCCAACCAAGTCACGCTGCTTAATAGCATTATACTCAGTTCACCATTGAAGATTTTTCAATTTCATTGTGTTTGAACAACCCTCCGACCAAGGCACGCTCGTTAAACAGGTCGTAGTTTTCCAAAGCAGAGTTGAAAGAGACTTAAGAAATCATATGATCTTGAACAAAATCAAAACCCATTCCCTTACCCATGGTTGCATCTTGTATCAGGTCCATCGCATTCGAAACAAAAGTAGAGATTACTAGAGATGGGTAGAGAATCCGAGGGAAGTTCGAAAGATCTCGTCCAATTACCTCTTGCACCGCACCTCGCCGTCAATTTTAAAGACCTCTCACAGCTTGATAGAATCAAAACCACCCTGCATAGGAAATTCCCATTTATTGATTGGGAAAAGCATGCGTTTGTTGATCTGTAATTCTATGGCTACCGTTGCTTGTGAGAGAGAAATGGAGATGACGTCAAGCTATAAAGTGGATCGACTGCGAGACAGAAATGAAGATGCTCCCAAGCTATAAAAGAGGAATTGCACGCATGGAATTTATTACCCTATCCTTCATAGTATGATACATTGTTTGGGAAATTCTATGTATCCAATTCATAATGGCCGAGCAGGCTGGCGAGATATTCCTTGATCACACAAGTGCCGATAAGAATTCGCACATTTGGTCAGCATATGTGGCAGCTTATCTCCATCACGCTGATGCTAATCTGAACTCACTCGGCGCACAATGATAGCAAGGAAAGAGCCCTTATGAATAAGGGTTGTACTTAGATGATGTTTGTGCAACATAATTTTCAAAATGCTGGGGAAAATATGGATATTATTGTTGCCAACTTCCACCACCATCATAGTTTGATCACATGCCATCTTTGCGAGGGCATCTACAAGCTTATTACCTTCTCTGTAGCAACGAGTGCTTTCAAAGTATTCAAACTGATCTAGCAGTTCTCAAACACAAACTAGGATGTTTCTGATACGCCAGTTGTATGTAGTTCTCTTCTTTAAATCATTCATAATTTTATGAGTCTCCTATTATGATTCTTTTGCATTTGTTTTTGAGAGCCATGTTTAGGCCATATAGCAAGGCCTGGGCCTTAGCTGCATTGTTGGTACCATCTAAAAGTTTAACCGCCATTGTTGATATAATCATTTCTGTATTATTATCTCTAATAATACAACCCAACCCCTGATTTTCTTGGATAGCCTCTTGATGCTCTATCAAAGTTTTTTGTTTTCAAGAAATTCCTATCACGAGGTCTCCAACATATTTGTTCTTTGTTGATTACTTTATTAGTTGGCTTATAAAGGGGTATGGGCGGTTGAAAATACAACTAAAGCTTTAAAATTAAGGAGTCGTAGGAGGACATGCCATTCCTGTTCAAAACTTGAGACATTACAACCTCTAATATTAATTTTTCTATTTTGAAGGTTACCTCTTTGAATTACGCAAACTATTGTCTAAAGCTTTATCTGTTCCTTTCTAACCAGATGTTCCAAATCATGATGGAAGGAGCCACTTGCCAAATGGGGACTGAGATGTTAAAGATAAATACCTTTCTTTGGCCAAATACAAGCTTGATTTAGGAGACTGAATATTTATTCACGCACCGCTCTTTTGATTCGTGGTCCTTCTTTCCTTCGCAGCTTTGCCTTTTGTTTTAGTACCACTCGTAGCTTTCCGGCTGCCGCCACGTGGCGTCCTATCGGAGCTTCCCTTCAAGACGCTTCTTTTTCCTTTTGCTGGGCTCCGATTGTTTGACATGTCGCCTCCGCTTGCTTTATGTTCAGATGGGGCCCACACCGCAATTACTTTTGTCGGGAGCTTTTTGCGTGGTGATTGTTCGGGCATCTGTTGTTTTTGTTCGATGGTTGTTGCAACTGTTTCCGTTTTGTTGCCGTGTGTCCCTTCCTTTTGCTGCTGCGTGGCCCATCTCTCCTCGGAATGTCCCTGTTGGCATGCTACCTTTCCTTCTTTCTGTTGGTGCCTGCGCTTGGGAATTTTTCTTGTTGGGGAATTTGCTGGAGCATCTTTCTTGTTGGAGCCTCCAGGCGGTGGGCTGGCTTATTTAAGCAACCCTTTCTTCATTTTGTGGTTGTTGTTAGATGAACAAAATTTTCCTAGTGCTGAGAATTAGCCTTTGTAGTGTTTGATATTAAATCTGAACTTGCAGATTGTGCCATTCTGTTCAGCCTCTCTGTTTTCAAGCATTTGATAGGACATTAGATTGTGCTTCCATTTTCTAAAATATATGAACATTTGTTTCAAGCTTTTATAATCTTTACGTGGCTTAGAATATAGATCATGTTGCTACTCTTTTGTGTTACCTTATGCTGTATGGGTTATATTATGCAAATGGTTTGATGTTCTTATGTTTGCAGTGCTGGGAATTGTTTATTTAATATACGCTAATTACTACTTGAGCCTTTGTTTCTGCAATATGCTTACTTATCTCATTATTGATCTGGCGCATCGCCTTAGCTTATATTTGTTTATTTTATGTTTGTCTTCGTTCCCTTTTCTTCCCTCCTATTAAAAAATGAAGAGCCGACTTCGATAAAATCCCGGAGGTCACTTAGCTATGCACACAAGTCCCCCCAATAGCTAAGTTTCCCATAAGGCTGCTGTCTGCAAACTTTTGCATCAACAGTTCTTTTTTTGGCACGCCCCGGTGGGACGAACTAAAACGTTTGCAATCCAAAAGAGTGTATGAGTCATAGGTCCATCACTAGGTCTCAAACTGCAAGAATCCCTGGCCTGCTCGTACCACCACTAGTTTCAATCAAGGCGAGAAGTCAGTAGGGTAACACATCTCCTCTGACTTCTCCTCCGTCCCTTGTATAGATGGCTAAAAATTTTGAAGCTTGGGATGCTGGTAGCCCTTTGATAGCCCTTGTACCACTCGCAGTGTGGGCTCCAATCCCAACTTCCGCTTTAAAGACTGCCCCAAAGTTCACTGGGGACGATTCAAAAACTCTAGTGGAGCACTTGCAAGATGTGGCTGATGTATGTTTGGTTCATGGCATTACTAACCAAAATATGGCTTTGTGGTTGTTCGCAACCTCTTTTAGAGGGAAGGTGTTGGACTGGTATTGTAATCTTCCAGCTAATACAATTTGCATTTGGGATTAGCTCGAAGATCCTTTCTACGAGCGCTCCTCAAATAATGGTGACAAATCTTCGCTATATCACCAACTGGCTAATATAAAGCGGGCTCCTCATGAAGCTTTGGCCGATTTCAATGCTTGGTTTCATTCAACTTGGTAGAGGGTCCCTATCGGCAGTTGGCCACCTTTGGATCTGGCGTTCATGTTTTATCTAAAGTCTATAAATGCTAATATTTCTGTGATGTTGCAATCTCTCGGCGGAAATACCTTACCCGATGCATATAGCCTTGCCGTCATTGCGAAGAACAATTTTATTGCTGCCGGAAAGTTGGCATCGCAACCTATCATGCCATTGTTCCCAAAATCGATTGCAACTGAACTAGAGGTAGCTTCAACCAATGTTCCCGTGCCCCCCAGTCTATGTATGTGTACCCGGGAACGATGCCGAGCTTGGCTCCAGTGCCTAATCCCCTGGCGGTTGAGGTGAGCGACATGAGGGAGCAGTTGCGAACCGTGACAAATGAGTTAACCAGTATGAAGCGGCAACAATATGCCTACTAGAAGCCTACTTACCAAAACTACCAAGGCGGGAAACCTTCTTTTTAGCATAATCAATGGCAGGATAGATTGTGTAGTAATACCCAAGCTCAACAGAGTAATTAGGTTGTGCCCGTGACTATGCCAATGTAGACTGTCTATCCTAGTTTGAGTAAAGAGCTGGTAGCGGGACAAAATAATCTTTTTGAGGAGATTAATCCATGGTGCTTCCCTTGCAATGATGCACACATGCCTTGAAATTGCCCGCGAGGGAATTTACAAAAGAAGATAGCAGAGCAACGTAGTCAAGGCATCATGCCCGATTCTGGAGGTCATGCATATGCCTCTCAACAAATGGAGAACACAGTTCTCACTGCTCAAATGCAAGGAATGTCTATAGAGAAGGAGCTAGAGATAGCTCCAGACCAAACACTCTTTTCTTGGATGGAGGAAGAGGAGTTAGCATACCCAAACGACATTCTGACCACCCAGGCATTGCAAGTATAGTTGGATTACAATACCCATTCCAAGTGGAGGTTCACTGGAGAATTCACGTCCTTGTAAACTAAAGGGTCACCTAATCCAACGTCCAGTCCATCAACAACTGTCATCCGTTCCGTAGCAATCTAGGGCCACTGTTCTAGGTTCCAAGAATCCACCTCCGAAAGAAAAAGCTCCCATGGTCACCTTGGCAGTTGCCAAACAATCAGATGTACCAACTGCAAGGCAGAAGGAGCCAACTACCATAGCTCATTAGTCACGTATGCCATTCAACGTGGTGGAACAACTAAATAAATCTTTTGCTAATGTTTCCTTGTGGGATATCCTGGCCATCCTGGATCAAAACCTGCTATTACAGAAGGCATTATCGGGAGAAGAGGGCATGAAGATGCTTGAGCAGCCCTCAAAAGATAAGACAGCCAATCCAGGCCCAGACAAAGTTTTGGCAAATCAATTAGTGGAAAATTAGGTCGGAAAAGAGGGTAAGCCTAAACCCAAGCCTTTCTTTCTAACACTTATCATTTGTAAAAAACTATTGCATAATTGTATGGTTGACTCTAGTGCTAGCACCACCGTCATGCCCAAGCAAGTAGCTAAAGCTCTGGGACTCGAATACGAGCCTCTTAAGAAGGGAGTTATGCAACTCAACAGGAACAAGGTTGAAACCGTCGGAGTAATCAAAGGATTGCCTATGACATTGTTTGCTTGCCCCAACATTACTGTGAATCAAGATACTTTGCTCATTGACGTCCCTCCTATGTTCGGGATATGTTTGTATCGATAATTTACTGCAAACCTTTGTATCATAGTGAAACTACACTTGCAAGAGCATAGACTTTGCACATTGTATTGTAATAACATTTTACCAAAAATACAATTGATCTATGCTTTGGTGTGTGGGTTTTTTCCCAAAAGGTTTTTCCCACATAAATTCTTTGTTATGTGTTTCATTGTTTAAATTTGAAAATAATTAATTGTAGGTGCATTCTTATGCTAATTATAAAATTTAAAGATTTTGAAACAAAGTTTGCAACCTCTTCCTTGATTGATTTGCATTAGGGAAGCGTTTTCCCACTCAAATTTTCTTTCATTTTCATCCTTTGTTCCATCAATATATTTATTTTAGTGCCTTTAATTTTGTACATTCATATTTTATACCTTTTTGTATTTGTTAACTCATACAAAGTATTTTGTGTTTTTTCTTATGTCAACTCCAATTTTCTATATGTACAAGACTCCAATGTGGCCATGTTGTTATCTGATAGTTGTGCTATCATTTGGGACATAGAGCTCGTCAAGTTGTCCAAGAGACCTTTATGCCTTGTTCTATCAGTTTCTGATGTCTGAAAATTTTAAGTAATTTATATACTTCATTAAATTTCATATCTTTCTATCGCCAATTCACTTAAGCCATGTCAACTAAGGTAAGGGAGAGACAATTTTATCCTTGAGATCTTGTTATCTTGAGGGCGACAAATTCCCTCTACAAATATGTTTTTTGATGCACTACAATTTAGATGTCTTAAGATTAGAAATGAAAGATCTTTGTTAGTAATTTCCCTCAAGATTTGAATAGACACTCAATTCTGTATGGGCATGGATCTAATGCTTGGCTACAAAAATGATCTAGGACAATGCCTAGTCTTTATTCTTATTTTTCCTAACACATTGCCTCTCTATCACTGAGACACTTATGGATACCTTTAGATGGCTCCTAGATCACTATGATATAAATTCTCCTATGTGAACCCCTAGGTAAAGAACCAAATTTTGGTCATTCCATGATTGGAGAAAACAAGTTTAAGCTATGCAAAACGCTCTAAATAATGTGATGCATATCTACATTTAGTTTAGTACACCAATGAATGCGTTTCTATCATGCTCCTTGAATGTGAATGATGTTGTGACTGATAATCAAATGACATAATGAATATAACTGAATAATTTTAAATACAAAAAGATAGTAATAAAATTTTAAAACATCTACTTAGTTGGTTCTAGGTAGGAAAAGAAAGGGTAGGATTCAAATAAAATTTGAATCTAAATAATAAATAAATAGTGATCAAATTCCTTCTTCCACTCACAAAAATGACCCTAGACACAAGAATGCTAAAAATAAGGTGGATAATAAATGTGTTAGGATGAGCATATAATTAGGGTGACTATATTAGAACATATATGTATATGGATAAGGTGGGAGATAAATGTGGAGGTGTGTGAATACAAAAATAAGTTACAATCCAAAAAAAATTCAAAATGTGTGAGAGCAGGAGCATTGCTAGTGATGCCCAACAGGGAATATTGTGAACAACACTACGTGTGTCGAGGCTGCGTATGGGTTCAACTTTCTTGGGTGGTCACTAGACGTGGTTCCTGACGCGGTTGGGGTTTGCGTGGATGAGAAATGCTCTGTCCTATGACGAACTGTGAATGACGTCGATGCTCTGGGCTTGGGCACAACTTCTGCTAGGGTCAGTCGAGTGGATTGTGATGACGCTTCTCCTATGGTGGATGGCGATCTTTCCAGCTTCTGTCCTGCCAAGGCTTCTCTACGGGTGAATGGTGACTGTGCTGATGATACATTGCTTGGGTTGGATGCGACTCCCTCTACTCTTGTTCTCTTTGTGGTGCCGCCTGTTGCTCTTGCTTTTGGTGGTCTTCCTGTTGGTGGTCCTTCGGCTGGCTTTAGGGCCACTTCAAGCTACCATGGGATATCTTTTTCTGAGGCTATTGCAAGGGATTATGCTAGATCTATTCCTACTTTGACTAGGTTTAGACCTTTGCCCTGTGCCCATGCTTCCCTTGTTCTGGTTTGTGGACTTGAAGTTGATGAAAATGAGGACTACTATTTGAAACAGGGTGTGGTTTGTAGGTTTAATGGCTTGTGGCCAGGTCCCTTCCTGATCTCCATGATTGGGTTGCTAGTTCTTGGAAGCCTATTGTCTCTGGGTAGATTGAGCTCTACCCCAATGCTAGGGGGTTTTTCTTTTCCACCTTTGCCTCTTCTGCAGAGCGGGATTGTGTTGGACAAGGGGTGGATGTGGGGTATTCATTCGCTATCCATCAGGGCTTGGTCTTGCTCTTTCAATCCTCTTATTGAGCCACTGAATATCAAATCAATTTGGGTCCGTTTTTCGAATCTCCCTCTCCAGTTTTGGGAAAATTCTTGTTATGAAGCTATGGGAAATGCCATTGGTTGCTTTCTGAAGGTGGAATCTACAACTCGGGATCATGGCATTGATACATTTGACACCAAATTTCGATGAAAGTTCGTTGGAATTTCGACAAACTTTCGTCAGAATTATTTCGTCAAAATTTTGACAAACTTTGAAATGTCGAAATTCCGACGAAGCATCGTCAACTTCATCAGAATTTCGACATTTCAAAGTTCGTCAAAATTTTGACATTTCAAAGTTTGTCAAAATTCTGACGAAATAATTCCGACGAAAGTTTGTCGAAATTCCGACAAACTTTCGTCGAAATTTGGTGTCAAATTTATCAGTGAGGGCATACTACAGTGGCTTGTATTTTAGTTGATCTGGACATCTCCAAACCTCTCCATGGTGATGTGGTCTTAATGGTGGAGGACAGACCTTAGTCGTAGTTGCTGGACTATGAGGGCCTCCCCTTTCGGTGCTGGAGGTGTTTTTCCACTGGTCATTTGGCCTTTGGTTTCCCTCTTGCTCGCCACAAGGGCGTTGCTACTTGGTGGAAGAATGATCTCTCAGACCATCTCACGGTTGGTTCTCCCTCTTTGGATGGTTCCTTTGAGGAGGGAAACCCTCCCTTAATGGATGCTTCTCCCATGGTTACTGAGTCTTTCCAAGCTCCTCTTCCGGCTATCCCTAGTGTGGAACTTGCATTGCTTCGATATGTTGTCGCTATTTAGGCGGAACCTGCACACCCATTGTTGAATGATTTGTTGGTGTTGGTATGTGGTGATTGATCATGCTATACTGTACACTCTTCATGTATCCTCACCGGGGTCCGGGGCTGGGCTGGGCCCTGGGCAGGGGTTCGGGGCGGCAACCCTCAAGGAATTTTTTTCCCATTTTCTCGCTTCGTCACCGAAAAAGGAAAAATCATCGAAAATAAAAAAAAAACTAACTTTTTAGAACCCTAATCTGGAAGCTTCTAAGCTTGTTATTGTTGGAAGATGGTCAGTGCTCCCCTCGGGATTTGTGACATGGACTAACCACCTCCTGTGGATCCGTTAACTATGGTAGTTGTATCGGACATTAGCAGGTTGATTTTTTGGTGCAACGACAACTGTAGGCCAACAATTGGTATCAAAGCCAAAGGTGTCGGGTCCGAATCCCCTCGGGTAATGCTGAGGGGGAGTTTGTTGGCAGATGGTCAGCGCTCCCCTTGGGATTTGTAACATGGACCAACCACCTCTCGTGGATCCGTTAACTCTAGCAATTGTATCAGACATTAACAAGTCGATCTTTTGGTGCAACGACAACTATGGGCCAATAATTATAAGGGGTTGGGATGTGAGTTATAGTATGTGAAAAAGACGATTAATTGCGATATTGTAATAAGTTTTGTACTGGATAATAAAATCATTGGATGGTTGTGGTTTTGTGGAGCCTGGATTGGGTGAACCACGCTAAATTCTCCGTGTTGTCTTGTTTCTGCTATAATTTTTTATGTGTTTTATTTCTTTGTTTTATTGATCAAATTTGCATTTAACTGTTAGATATTTTCCTTCTAACCCTAACAGCTGGTCCTTTGATCACTCTTGTCTCCTCTTCTACACTGTCAGCTCCCTCGCGGCGTGGTGGCTCATTGCCCGGTGTGGCTGTTGAGGATCCGATCCTCTCACCTCGCTTGGTTGATTTCGATTCTGAGTCTTCCTAGTCTCTTGTGCAGAGGAAGAAGAAGGGACTCCCTAAATTTGTTTCTTCTTCGTGACCTAGGGTTAAGGGAGTCAGATTAGTCACCTCAAGTTTCTGGGGTTGTCTAGTCTTTGTTTGTTGTTCAACAACTGTTTGTCAGCTGTTTCTGTCATGGCCTGTTTGATCTGTTTTGTTGGGGCCTTGTGGCTCCTGTTTGTTTTTCTCCTAGTTCATGTTTTGTTTTGAACTAGCTTCCTTTTGGCCCTATGGGCTTTCTGTGTGAAGGGTACAACACCATGTAAATGCTGCTTACCTTATCAAAAACATAAATACAAAAAATTCACCATTTAATCACATGTACAACACTATTTTAAAATAAAAATAATTATATTGATAATAAAAAAAATTGTTTGTAATTTCACTCATTATTTGAATAGGTACTCAATTTTGTGGAGGATTAAGTCCATAGAGTTCTCTCATTTGTATGGACATGGATCTAATCTTTGGCTACAAAAATGATCTAGTATAATGCCTAGTCTTGATTCTTGTTTGGCCTAATGCATTTCCTCTCTCTACCATCTAGGCTAGTGGTACTCACAAATACCTTTAGATGATGCCTAGATCACTATGGTACACGTTCTCTTAGGTCAACCCTTGGGAAAAGGACTTAATTTATGATTGAAGAAAACAAACTTAAGTTATGCAAAATGCTAAAAAATGATGTGATGCAAACCTAGATTCATTTTAGTACACCAATGGATGCATTTCTAGTATGCCCCTTTAATGTGAATGATGTTGTGAATGATAATCAAATGACATAATGAATACAATTGAATGATTTTAAATACAAGAACATAACAATAAATCTTAAAAAGTGTGTTTAGTTGGCTCTAGGTAGGAAAAGGATAGGAGTCAAACAAGATTCAAATTTGAACATTAAAATTTTAGCGGTTAAATTCTTTCCTACACCTGTAAAAATGATCTTAGATACAAAATACTAAAAATAAGGTGGAATAAGTATATAATTAGGGTGACTATATTAGAACATATATGTATATGAATAAGGTGAGAGATAAATGTGGAAGTGTGTGAAAGTGAATAAATAATGACAAGGGAGGAGGATCCTAAGGTCACAAAAAATCATACCATTTGTCAATATACAAATATATTAAACTATTATCTTAAGATAAACATAAAACTAGACAAAAAATAACATAAATATACAAATTATCATTTCACTACTACATAAGATCATAATAATGTTTGGATCATTCAGTCACATATACAACACTATTTTAAAAATAAAAATAATAATTATATTGATAATTGAAAACTTTTATTTATTCAAAGACCCAATTAAGTAAACCTAATGTGCCATGAGTGGGGCAATTTAACATCCATGTTACACAATTGTAGTCCATAGAAACATAGCCAAAGCACTAGATTCTATGATTACAGTCCAAGGAACACCACCCTTGCCCTTTCTAAACAGTCCTTTTAAAAACGGCAGCAGATTAATCACTACCCAAACACTGCAAAAATACTCTGCAAATGGGTTCTTAATCTCATACCCACCAACCACAAACCTCATGGTGCTCTGGCAAATAGCTGCTAAGTTGATCAATACGCAAGTAGTTGGCGGCATGAACAAAGCAGATGAATTAAATGTGAATTCACCTTCCTTAATCTGCTCCTCCTCTCCAGACCCTTTTGGAGTTACAACAGAAACTGTTTCAGAAAATCCCACCATCTTCATTGCAACATCAAACAATGCAAACAGCCATGAGGAGATGCACACTATCAACCACATCCTTTGGTTATTCCACCATTCTCTACCAGAACAACCATTCAAAGGATATTCCAAAAGTCTCAGCCCATATACTGAGAGGAAAAGAGAGACAACAATTGACAAAACAGGTTCCTGAATCTGCATGAATAGAAATACACATGTTAGATGTTGGATGTCCTAATATACTTGCATCTGGAAAATATGTTCTTATATAAGTAGGCACTACTATGCTCTGTCCTCGGGTGTAGTGGGTTTGACAAGTTTAGGCCAGGCTTTTTTTAAATGGGTCTCATAAATCATAAATCATATTGGTGTCTTGTTTCAATGGTTATAAAAATCTATCTATTGGGTTAGATTTCTTTTATAAGAGGTCTCATCATATTATGTCTGTTTCTATTACACAAATAAATCTATCTGTATAAAAATCTATCTATTGGGTTAGGTTTTTTTTTTTTTTTGAGATCTTCATACATTATATTGGTTTTTGCTTTGATGACCTTAAAAATTTATTTGTACATAAATTTATCTATTGAACTAGGCTTCTTTTTAAGGAGTATCATACATCATATCGGTGTCTTGCTTTGATGACCTAAAAATCTCTCTGTACATTAATCTATTTATTGGGTTAGGCTTCTTTTTTAAGGGATCTCATACATCATATTGATGTCTTCCTTCAATGACTTCAAAAATCTATCTATTAGGTAATGTTATTTTTTAAAGTATAGATAGATAGATAGATAGATAGATAGAGAGAGAGAGAGAGATAGAGAGACAGAGAGACAGAGAGTAGATAGGTAGATAGGTAGATAGATAGATAGATAGATAGATAGATAGAGAGACAGACAGAGAGAGAGACAGAGAGACAGACAAATAGATAGTAGATAGGTAGATAGGTAGATAGATAGATAGATAGATAGATAGATAGACAGAGAGAGAGAGAGACAGATAGACAGAGAGAGAGACAGAGAGAGAGACAGAGAGACAGAGAGACAGACATATAGTAGATAGGTAGATAGATAGATAGATAGATACTATAGATAGATAGATAGACAGAGACAGAGAGAGAGACAGAGAGAGACAGAGAGAGAGACAGAGAGACAGAGAGATAGGAGAGAGAGAGAGAGAGAGATAGATAGATAGATAGACAGAGAGACAGAGAGAGAGACAGAGAGAGAGACAGAGAGAAAAACAGAGAGACAGAGAGACAGAGAGACAAATAGTAGATAGGTAGATAGATAGATAGATAGATAGATAGATAGATTATTAGTTTGAGAGAGAGAGAGAGAGAGAGAGAGAGAGAGAGAGATAGATATAGTAGATAGGTAGATAGGTAGATAGATAGATAGATAGACAGATAGATAGATAGACAGAGAGAGACAGAGACAGAGAGACAGATAGACAGACAGACAGACAGATAGGTAGATAGGTAGATAGTATCAATAATAGCCTGAGCAAATGCGTTGAAGGCAGAAGATTCTCCAAATGCACTTCTTAAAGCCTTGTTGGAACTATAGGATGGATAACGGCGAGAGTCTGCTAAAAGGCAATGGAAAAATGTGTCATATGTATACATATCCCAGTTGATACTAATTGAAAGAATACCAAATTTACTCTATCCATTCCTTTCCCTTGTCTATTTTCTTTGTTTGCTGCAGGTGGTACTCCATACAATCCTTTTCTTCTATGGAAGTAGCATGTTCCAAAATACAAGGGACCTTGGATTCCGTTCATTCCTTTGGTTGTTCTCTGTATACGATTTAAAAAAATTAGAATCATCCTAAAATATACAGAAAGTGCAGATAAAGCAAATATACCCCATAAGCAAAATGGTCCCACAGATACATTACTAATTTGTAATATACTTACTTTAAAAAATACTTGGTGCTGATTTGCAAAGGGGTCATCCTTGAGACCTCCGTAAAATAATTGTGGAAATTGTTCAAAGCCACACTCTCTTTCCGATGGGCAGTCAAGGCAGAAACACATAGCTTCCTGCATGGCTTTTGGATTGCTTACATGCATATCACAGTCCAAATTAAGAATATAAGGAGCATTTGTCATTATTCCAGATACCCTTGCCTGAAAATCCAGTAAATAATGTTATGCAGAACTTGGAAGTATCAATACAAAACTTTCATTCTAAAAAATTAAAAAGATTATTTTTATAATGATAAATGGGTTTGAACTCTTATATTAAGTAGTGAAAACAAAGATGACAAATTCACCTCAAGGAAAATTCACTACCAGCAATTCCCCGTCATGGAAAATTCATCCCATTAAAAGGTGGTGAATTTTCTGTGGGTGAATTAATGACGGTCAATTTGCTGGATGCCAAATCAAACCATTCAACCAGAAAAAGAAAAGAGTGAGGTGCAACTTCAACCAAGCTGCCGAAAAAAACTACAAACAAAAGATAAAACTGGGACTTCCGGGGTCCTACTTAGACAATACTAGACCTTGCACAAACTAGCTTATCACCCAACAACTTTATCATGAATTTGAGATAAAAATTTAGAAAGACCTTTCTTCCTCTAGATTCTCAGAACAAGGAAGAAGCAGGGGATTCTCCCTGGGCCAACAAAATGAGGCAAAATAAAAAGCACTGTTCATAAGCTGTTTGAATTATCATTACAAACAAGAACTTCATTCACTAATTTTCAAGTTCAGGACCATTCTCTAAATATGAATAATTTTTGCATGAAATTGAACTTCAAAAAGCATATGAAATTGGATTACCATAACATTCATGGCACCAGCTTTGTAATGATGATCAACATTGGGACGTTTTTCTCTTGCAACATATATAAGTTTGGTCAGACCATCACTTTTATTGCCTTCATGAATAACCTGGATATATATAAATAACAAGTTTAACTCTTATAAAATATGGATTCACGTTTCAGACAAAATCCAACAGTTCCAATAGGGATGATGCTAATTTGACAAAAATAATATTATTTCAAAAGCTGATATGTAGCTGATTATCACCTGCACCACATTCGAGTGGTTTCTTATGTCTGAGTTTCTATGCACAAAACCTTGGATACTATCCTGATACACTGAATCTAATGGGACTAGTCCTGTCTCCAATTTTCTCTCCAGACTTTCATATTCACCCTACAAGACACTTCACAATTTTAAATTCTAAAGACATTGTTTTTAATGCATTACAGTGTCAAAGTCTTGTTATATTCAGTCAGTTGAGTTCTGGCAAAAAGTTAAAATAAAATTTTCGTACTCTACTACCTTCATATCCTGCCATTCTCTGAGAAATTTTGAATCAGAAGGCTTGTTTTGTTTGGAGAAATACATAAATGGAGCCCTTGTCTCTATATTAAACTTTTTACAGAAGGGGACCCATCTTTTGGCAAAGCTTAGAGTTTCTAACAGAGAGTAAAAGGTAATGGGAGAGGCACTATCATCTGAGACATAACATGCAATTCTTTCTACTGGGTAATCAACTGCAAGCACTGAAAGAACAGTGTTGGCAGTTATTATAGCAGGCTCCTTGAAAGGGTCTGTTGTGGTGATAATTATGTCCACGGAAGGAAGCTTGGAAGCAGATTCTCCACCATATCTCTAACACAAATAATAATCAAAACAAATTATTTCACCATGTTGGTTTTCAGGAATGTAAAAGATTTCAAGTTATAACACTCTACGCTAAAACAAAATCTAAAAGGTCTCACTATATGTAGTACCATGATTTTCACCTGTTTGTAAGTCTCTGTGGGTAAGCTTTATATTGAACGTGCTGCCATTTCACATTCTGATCAAGAATCCAATAGAATGAAAAACAGAGCTCACAGACAAAAGCTACCACCCAAAGTCCATTAAATTCAGAACCAGCATGCACTAATCTATAGCTTAGAAAAACCAACAAAAGCACCAAGTGAATGCATGCATAAGTTCTATATGGTTTTGATGTATGAACGATTTTTTCATATAAACTGTTGCAGAAATCCATCTCCTTCTCCATTAACTCGTAATCCCAAAAGATTGTAATCGATATAAAACATATGTTAGTTGGTTTCTATATACTCTGATGAGTATCTAGTGTATTCACAATGTCCAAATGCACTTCGAATGCATGATTAAAATGATTAAGATAAATCTTGTGATCATGTTGTAACGATTGTTTTTCATTAAGGTAAGTAAGATTTTGTACATTAAACAATAAAAATAACAAGCTAACAAAAAGACAACCAGATTAATACAAAACCTTACATATAATTTTTTTTCCATATAATACTTCTAGAAGTTATTACTTGTTATGATTGTATGTAGCATCTGATTGTTTCTTAATTAGAGCCTCATCTTTCTATGGTCGATATAATGCTTCTAGAAGTTGGGAATCGCTATGATTTTATGTTGTATATGACAAAATGATAAACAAAGGGATGGAATTTCAGTGGAGGAGATTGAGAGGCAGAGTGGTGATGGGACACGAAAGTGAAATATTTGTGATGTTCTCCCTGATATGATGTCGCTGTTAATAAAATTATATAAAAACTTCTCGCAAATGGGGTGAATTTGTGTGGTAATGTTTAGAGACTAAAGAAGCCCATTTTCATTTCTAGGAAGTTTAAAATCTGTGTCCTTAAAATACTCCAATCCAAAGTTTTGTCTTTCTCGAAGATATACGAAAAATCACTTTCTAGCCAATCAATGATTTTGTTTGGACGAACTATGAATCAAAACAAAGTTCTAATTGCAAGAGATATTTCTAGACTAGTCAAGTAAAATAAATTTTAATCGAACTTCTTTATAGTGGTTCAAAAATTGCCTTGCCATCTAGATCTTCAATCAAGTTTGTTCTTTTATCTCCATTGACATTGGTGAAGATATGCAGTCTTGTATTTTGAATTGTGTAAGAATTTCTTTAGTGTATTTTATTTGAGAGAGAAATATCTTTATAAGTGTGTGTTACAGTTCAATTCCAATAAAGTATTGAAGTAATTCAAGATTTGGCATTTCAAAATTAGTTTTCACATCTTTCACTTCATCTATAAGTGATTGATCATTTCTAGTAATGAAAAAAACATTGACATACAACACAATGAATAACAACTTTTGATGAAAAACTTTAAGGCATAATTTTAAATTAAAATAAAAAAATTGAAAAGTCATTTGAAGAAAGTTGACACCTAAAATTGACTAATGCATCTTCATTTGTCATTTTATTGTTATCCTCATCAATTCTTCTGCCTATACTAATTAAGCTAATATCCTCTCTTTATATCCATAATAATTATAACTTTTAATTATTGAATTATCTTAATCTTTTTATCATATCTATATCAACACACAAAAATGCAAACAACAAACTTATCTAGTTACCAAGGTTATAAAAATATTCTTTTTTATTTTATATCCCTCACAACAACACCATTCTATTAGGTCTCAAAATCATTGCTCCATTTCATAGAACTAGATTTTACCCACAAGATTACACTTGTCAATAAATGAATGAAATTAGTTCATCAACACAACTATAAAAGACTCTAAGTTGACTCAATGAGAGTGGGTTATATCTCACACTTCAAACTCAACTTAGAACCAGGAGGGTATTCTCAACAATCTACCTCAATAGGTATTATAATCACATAAAAAATACAATCAATAAACAATTACAACCATACCCAACTTGATGTCTTGGTCCCAAAGAATGTCACTAGACCAAGAACAACTGTTGTACATGACCCATTTTATAAGCTAGTAAGAATGTGCAAGCATGATCCACATAAAATATATCTACTAAATTTTCACTTAAGAATGGTTCTTTGGTTATATCGACAGTCATGGGTGCACTTGAAAGATCACCCAAACTAGAATACTAATTAAAACATATTGATTTAGATGATTTGAGATTGGTGCATGGTTCCAAACTAGGGCCTATCCATTGGGAAACATAATCACGTTCATTGAGAATCTGAGAAAAAAAAAGAAGAATAACATGCAAATGTGGATTTACATACAACAATTAATGTAAAACCTTGCTACAAAGCATATTGAGTAATCTAGAAACAAATGCATATATTAAAACATAAATAAATAAAAAACATTATAAGCCTTGCAATGTTTTTAGAATTCCATTACATTCATCTAGCTCAACATTGCATTCATGCCAACAAGTGTTGCAAGGGAAAATCCCTATTTGCATCTAAGAAACCCTCCTAAATACATACATAGTTCCATGGAGACATTCTACAATTTACAAAGTCCCATTACAATACCAACCTTCTTTGATTATGTAGGTTTGCAATCTCTCAACAAATTGGACTATCACGTTAATGGAAGCCCTACAATATTTCTTAGCATCTAGAGACCACACAGTGACCAAACCTTCTCAATCATAACCTTTTACCTTAAATAATTTTGGGTGTCAACTCTAATTACTATACATTGTAGCGTCTCCATTGTTGGGAAAATATGTCTCAACCTTGCAATTACATAAGGTACCGTTGTCAGTGACGAGTTTGAGATATGATGTTCGATATTTTGTTGGCTTGACTTGCCCTAGAAGGAAACCCTATTTTATGAGGGTGTTGTATTACGACTATGTATTGTGATGTATTTTGAGAGTTTGATAGTGGTCGTGTTGCCTCTAGATCTTTGGTTGGTGATACTCCTATGAGAAGCTTGCTCTGCAAGTATATTATAATCTTTGTGATTTTAGAATAATATATTGGGCAGATTTTAGAGTGTGGAGTTATTATCCTAAAAGGGTTTTCCCCATGTAAATCACTGTGTTGTGGTGTGCATGATATTTACGTTTATTTTTGTTTGATTTTCTGTAACTGTTGTAAAGATCTGCAAAGTTTTGCATTATCCTCTCAAGATTAGTGTAGGAAGTTGTTCCACTACCTTAGCTTCCTTACATCAATATCCATGGCTCTAGATCAATCTTTCCCAAAATGGGTGCTCCAGGTCAAAGGGATAAAAATGTAATTAATTTTGGTAGATGAGTAGGCATCACCATTAATACTAGTAGGAATAGTAGGTGAGCAATAAAACATGCTATTGAGCTCCAAAAACCAATTAAAAAATCATCGTACACCAAAAGAAGCCACATGAAGAAATGACATTAAAAAATTAGACCCGGGCAACAAAAGGAATTGTCGAGGGTTGGGCCACAATCCTAATGCTTATTGCATTTGAAATGAACCTAAAAAGAAAACAAGAACAATAGAGAGACCCCATCGAAAAAATCACCATCGGGCATCGACCTTCAAACTTACCACTTACCATTGCACATAGGTCCTAAAGGAAAAATGACTCAATCATTGACACCCCAAAAATTATCCCTATCGGACATAAGGTGTTGTTATTGACTCATATCTCATGTTGAAAAAGGGAAGTGGAAAGTGGAATGCAAAAAGTTCGATGCTCGATTTAGACTTAAGCATTTATGAACATTTTTTATTTTGACGAGTGGAGCGAAACATGAAACTTGTCAGGGGATCCCATGGTTCCAAAAACCATGGGAAACTCTAACACAAAAATCTACCTTCCCCTTCTTTCATCATTCTTTTTCTTCTTTATAATTTAGTTGATGGTCAGTAGTTCACTAGGAACCAAGAATTGATAGACAATTCTAAGAACCACCAAAAGCTCTAATGTCAAAACTTAATTTTTTTCTCTTCATTGGTGCTTCCATTGAGGATTGAAATAAACATCACTAGAAATTGGCTAAGGAATGAAGGGTTTCGGTGGTTGGAAGTAGGAAAGGTATTGGGAAACTATTGGTGGTCTTGACGGTTCTTGGAAGAACTATTGTTGCCAAAGAAGGTTCCAGGAACAAACAAAACCTCCAACCAATCATAACTTGCATGTTTTAAGTCCAAATTTCCCCAAATTTGAAGCATAGGTACCCACTAGGTTTCTCTACAACATAGAATGCTAAAACCAAACCTAGACTTAGGAAAATTTATATTTTTGAATATTGGGATAATGTCTAAGGAAAAGGGGAAGGGAAAACATAGGCAGTGACAATTTAACATGATGACCTTTGTAGACTATGTTAGATTGATTATCTATGAAGAATCATAGAATGGAAACACACACATGAAGGGACTTAATCCAAAAAAGTTATGACATGATTGAGCCCCAATAGGACCGAAGGTGATTCTCATTGAAAGTATTTCTAATTATCTAGGTCTTTCAGAAAAGAGAACCTCATCAACAAAAATGAGCAATAAATAGAGTTTGAATAAATTAAAATTTAACATGATATATAATATGATCAATATAGAGTTTTAGTGTAGGTGATCAATAGATATAACAAGATGAAAATTCTGTCACATCAAAATCAAAGATATATAAAAAGATCCTACTTTGCTCGGCTAGGATTAAAAAATAGGGCATAATGAAATTGCTTTATTAGTGTATATAGTTATATACTCAAAGAAATATTTACATTTGCATTGATATGTAGTGAAGAGTAGTTTAGCTTCCATATAAAGGAAAGATAATGAAATTAAAAAATTGAATGGGTTAATTTGATCAACTTGTAAAGATAATATTTACATTCTCCTTCTTAATTTGAAGGGTTTATGGTTAAACCAAGTAGATCTTTGAACTATCAAATTTCTCTCGACCAAGAATTTTAGTGAGAATATTTTCTAACTAATTTTAAGCTTCTTTAAAAAAAGATGGTTATGAATCTATAATTACATTGATGTCATAAATAGGTCTACTCAAATGAACTTGATTGGATTGAGCTAGTTTCCTTGAGAGATCTCAAATTTTCAATTAGACTGAACCTATTACCTAAATAGGCCTCAATTTATGGTTTGCATTGAGTCTATTACTTTTACATGTCTAAATTTGGACTTGTCTTGCCCATTTTTATGCTCTTGTATTTGTTTTGTCCTCTTTTTGTGGAACTTGTTTTGTCCATTTTTTGTATTGTTGGACTTGTTTTTTCCATTTATTTTGAAGAGCTAGGTTGAATTATTTTTTGTTCATGTCTTGTTAGTTTCATTAGGTCTCTTGATGTACCTCAAATATGATGACTTAGACTCTTTTTGAATGCAACAAGTTCATAATAAAATTAACATTTAAAAACAATATTTAGAATTCTTATTCTAAACATAGGTAAACTTAATATTTATTTGGATTTGTTCTTTCTTCGACAAAGGATTGAGAATGATCAATTATTGTGCAAGCTCTTTGGTAGCATGAATTAGATATTTAGAAATGGATAAGAGACTATTCATCTAGAGCTATAGAATTATTGGAAGGGATAGTGGATTTATAGTTATTTAGGTAAAAAATGAAAGATCAATTATTGATTTAATTAATCTAAAGAGATAAATATTATAATTAGAGCTAACTAGTTTGATTGACTAGTTAATTTGATTGATTAGTCAACTAACTTGATTGACTAGTTAACTAGTTGTATTGATCAGTTATTTGACTTGATTATTTAGTTAGCTAATTTGAATTATAGTTAGCAAAATTAATTGATTACTTAACTAATTTGATTAAAGAGTAAGAGATGGAATGACTAAATTGATAGGAGTGAAATGTGAGATTGACTTATATAGTTAATTGTCTTTGATGGATGAGTTAAATATGAACAAGGATAATCAAGATTATTTATTTAAACTGAATGTATGTGCATGAATTAATTAAGAGTTAGTTAGTTAATTAATAAACATTAATTAATTAATGATACATGGGGTGATAAAGGGGGAATGAGATTAATTAATTATAATAATATAATCAACTAATTAACAAAGTGAATCAACATGATGAAGTTGATAAATCAATGATATGAAGATACACTTAAGATAATAGAATTAGTTGATTGACAAATGAAAATAGAATTGATTGGTTGGAATGATGGAATTAATTGCTTAGGATGAAAAATTCAATTGACCAAGGTGAAAAAATCTACGAAGTGGCATGGTGGTTAGAGAGATTCTCCCTTGAGAGGGGATGTGGAAATGAAAGAGACAAATGAACTTGAAGTAAATAAAGAACTTGGGATATAATGAATTTGTTAAAATAAAAGGAAGGGATAGAATGATTGTTAGTTTTATGAAGAAATGAAGGTGAGTGTGGACGATGACATGATGAATGATGAAAAGGCTGAATGAAATTTCAAATATTTGAGTATCTTAAAGACTTAATTTATTATAAAAAATAATAGAATGCACCATGATATGGATGGCTAAGATTATATTGTTGCTATGTGTTGTACAAGAAAAACATCCAAGTAGACAAATGACAAGATGCACCATGATAAAGAAGACCATAATAATTTTTCTTGCAATGAAATACCACAAGGATTGACACAAATACAAAGAAAAACAAGAATGAATACAAACAAACAAGCATATGATAAAAAATAAATAAATAATATTTTTCCCCTAGTCAAGCTAAAAATTGAAGATAATTAATGATGATAATATAATTATTGATTTGGGAACAATTTATCTTGAGAAAAATGTAAGAATTAGGAGTACTATATACAATAATGGTGTAATGATTAAACATGTGTTGTAGAAAAGTTGGGAACATGTAACCTATGCATTTATATGTGTGTTAGATTACTTGGCTACCTCTAGTTATATTTTTCTACTTTTCTACTATGTTTGGATGGCTAGGAGGACTGGGTTTGGACTATTTACATGGATTTTATTTGTGAAAATACAATTTAAAAACTATTTTAGCACCAAGGGGAGGGTTTTGGATGGATGAAATGATTTGGGAAACTCAAGATGACAATGATCTTGCATCTTGCTTGCTTGATTTCTTGAATTTCTTGGAAACCTACAACAAGGGTTAGCCTTTAGAAACAATGAATATACATAACTCACATAGGATTTGACATGATGCTTGGATCTTGAATTGCTATAATAAATCTTTGAAATGCTTCTCTTAACTTGCTTGATAATGCTCTTGATAACAATTTTCACCTCTTGCTTCTTAGTGTTAGATTTAAAATGATGCAATAACTAAGTTTTTATAGCTATTTATGCTAATTTCCTGAAATGAAATCCCAATAGCCGACATTTAGAACTTGAATTTTAAAAGTTAAAATGTTGACACCAACATATTCTTATTTGGATCCCAGCAAAGTAGGGGACTTAGATGCCCAAGGGCATCCCAGTCTTTACCCTATTTTCCAGGAAATAAAATTGACCTCAGAATGTATAATTTAGGAAATTAGGGGGTTAATTAGGCTCAATAATTTATGGGGAGCAAAAAATAGTGTGAAATTGTCAAGGGTTACAATTTATAACACTACAATTGTTTATTGGGAATGAAAAAAACATGATTTCATATTTGAAGTCTCAGTTGTCAACATAGTTTGAGATGAAAGATATGGGTGCAGTGAGGTATATTTTGGAGATTGAGATTAGGAGAGATAGAGCTAACAAAAAGATTTGGTTAAGCCATATCAAGTATGTGATCTTTGTGTTGGAGAGATTCAACATGACTTAGATTGAAAATAGTTAGTTGTTCCTATTACGTAGGGGATGAAGATTTCTATGGAGGATTGTCCAAAATATCCTACCAAGATGAGGACATGGTCAGAGTTCCTTATGTGAGTGTTGTTGACAACTTAATGTATGCTATGGTTTGTACGAGGCCAAACATTTCCAAGTAGTGGGAGTCCTTAGCTGGTTTATGGCTAATCCTGGGTGAGTGTATTGGGATGTGTAAAGAGAGTGTTTAGGTACTTGTGGGGTAATTCTGAGTATGCCCTATGTTTTCATGGTTATCCTACTAGACCTTGACATTCAGTGATCTCATTCATGGATATGTGGATTCTTATTGGATGGGTGAAATTGAGAGTAGAAGATCCACCAGTGGATATTTTTTTATGATATTTGGTGGTGCTATTAGTTGGATGAGCAAGTGGCAGGATGTAGTCACTTTGTCCACTACTAAATTAGAGTACATGGAAGCTACTCATGCTTGTAAAGAAGCCATTTTGCTTAAGAGACTATGTTCAAATGTTGGTTTTGATGCAAGATAGATCACTATTTTTTGTGACAATCAAAGTTCTATATGTTTAGTGAAATATCCTACTTTCCATGCCAAAACAAAGCAAATTGATGTGCAATTTCATTTTGCTCGTGATATGGTGGAAGATGGAAAGATTAACTTGGAAAATTTGGAAACTTTGGTGAATGTTGTAGATGCACTGATGAATCCAATGAGCATAGAGAAGTCCACATGGTGTGCTGATTCAATGAGACTTGTAGCTTAAGCAATGATACAAAGAATCTTGAAGGTATTTGACAAGTGGGAGAATGTTGGGATTAAGGTATCTCAACCTTAGTGAGTCCGATAATTATTTAATTAATTATTTTCCCCTAAGTTGCTAAATATGTTTTTTAAATGCAATAATAATTATTTCCAAATTCCTAAGTTGCTTTGTGGGACCCAACAGGGAGTTGACATCCTACATGCAAGGTATGAAGTGCGAGTTTGTGACACATGTCACATGGGTGCTCAAATATGAAGGAATCAAGCATTAAAACCTCTAGAATGGGTGCCATGTTGACATGTGGTAGTTGGTTTGGAAACAAGCATTGGTGAGATCCACTTGTGTAGTTGCTTATCTCTTTGAAAAAGAAGAGGCAAGGGAAGGTGATACTTGTGACCTAGGTGCTCATTTGAGCATTGTAAATTGTAAGAACCTCTAGGAGGTGTTCCTGAATGCCATGTGACATTTTCTTGACTTGTTGACAAAAGCTCAGAGAGGAAAATTTCTTAAAGGAGACTAAGTTGTCACTCAGAGTGATGAGGAGTTGTCTAGGTGAGTTTTCAAAAATTAAATCTGAAAGATAATTAATTGAATGTGCATTCTTAAGTTAATTATGAAAGTTAAAGATTTGAAACAAAGTTATACAACCTCTTCCCTGATTGATTTGCATTAGGGAGGCATTTTCGAACTTGGATTTCCCTTCATTTTCATCTTGCTTTCCTTCAAAACATTTATTTCAATGCCTATAATTTTGTACATCCATATTTTATACCTTTTTGCATTTGTAAACTCATACAAAGTATTTTGTGTTTTCTGGTGTCAACTCCAATTTTTTTATCCGCACGGGACTCCAACATGAACACAATATTATTTGATAGCTGCACTATCATCCTGGACAAAGAGCTTGTCAAGCTGTCCAAGAGATCTTTATACCTTGTTCTATTAGTTTCTGATGTCTGAAAGTTCTAAGTAATTTATATACTTCATTAAATTTCATATCCTTCTATCTCCAGTTCACTTGATGGGCATGGATCTAATATTTGGTTACAAAAATGACATGGGACAATGCCTAGTCTTGATTCTTATTTTTCCTAATGCATTGCCTTTCTATCATCGAGACACTTATGAATAACTTTATATGGCTCCTCGATCACTGCGATACAAGTTCTCCTATGTCATCCCCTAGGTAAAGAACCAAATTTTAGTCATTCCATGATTGAAGAAAACGAGTTTAAATTATGCAAAATGCTCTAAATAATGTGATACATATCTACATTTAGTTTAGTACACCAATGAATGTGTTTCTAGCATGCTCCTTGAATGTGAATGATGTTGTGATGGATAATCAAATGACATAATGAATGTAATTGTGTTATCCTCGAATCCAACTATACTTGATTCATGAGATAACTCCTTGCGAAACTTGTTCGTTACATAGTCTCGTGCACTCTAAGCATGCAAAATGAGGAAAATTTCAATCTGCTTCTATGCATGGTCTTGAGCCTCGAATCATCCCCTTGAGCACTTGCTTCTTCCTATTTCTTGAAAAGCTTCAAAATGAATATTTTGTCACTTTTCAGTTTTCTTGAGTTAGAAATTTTTTTGCCCATGCATGGGCGTTCTTTTTCAACACTCCTACATGAGATGATAGAATTTTTGTTAAGGTGTAGTGGTGTTTTTTTTCAGCACCACTACATATTTCAAACTTTTTTGAAAAATGCATGTGCAAACTTTTTCACCGCCCATGCACTTTCTCGCCCTCACACGTGTGAAATTAAAGAACTTTTAGTTCATTAATGCAACTTCATTAGGCACTTTTTAGTGACTTTTTAAGTCATTTTTACCTCATTTTATGATTGTTTGGTTTCATTTTCTCCTCTCTACCTTGCATGATTTGGTGCCAAACCTCCTTCACCTTTCAAGTGAAGATTTTGTTGATGGATTTCTGCCACATTTCTAGTCTAGGGTTTCCATTTCTTCACTTAGATACGTTTTGTTGTTTCTTCTCTTTTTTTGACTATTTAGGTTTCTTTATCATTTCCATGATCATTTATATTTGTACAAATGATTTTCACATCATTTTCATTTGTAGATATACATTTATTTATTTATTTGTTCATAGGGTTTGTTTGTATTGCATTTCTTTGTATAGTCTTTTCCATCTGCATTTTTATCTAACTAGGTTGAAGTTTCTTTCAAGTTAAACCTAGTTAGTTTTCCCTATGTGTTTTGGGTTCCTTGGAAATTCTTTTGTTTTCTGCAAAACTCTTGTTCACTACCCAAATTTTACATTCTCCAAACTTATGTGTTTTTAACTATCAAACTTCCTTGACATGTAGTGGCCGTAAAAAATTATGCCAATACATGTCTACTGACCAAAACAAGTCCATTTGTAGTGGTGGGAAAATCCATTGCCACTACATGGTATTCTACCCTTTAGAAATGTAGAGGTGGTAAAATTCACCGCCACTACATTTCTTTTTCTCACAAGTGCGATGGTCTAGAGGTGGTGAATTTTACCACCTCTACAAAGATGAGTCTTTACCCAAGATGCAGGGGTGGTGAAATTTACCGCGTTTGCATGTAACTTATAACTTCCTAAACATACATTGGCATAAAAAAATAACGCTCCTACACTGAATTTTGAAATCAACCATGCAACATGTAAGAGCACTAAGTCACTAAGAACTTCAAAGCAATGTAGGAGCACTAATTTTCAGCACTTATGCATAAAGTGAACTAACAAAGTATGTAAGGGCGCTAAATTTCAACGACCTTGCACAAAATATTGGATTTTGCACTAACTCCCAAAAACCTCCAAAATTGCATTCCAAGCTCCATTTCACTCGTATTTGCTCATTTTTTCTCACTCTGTTTATCATATCTACTCACTCTAAAGTGCTCACTTGGATTTTTGCATTCATGTGCTTCCATAATGCTTATTCTTCTGATATAAAAAAAAATCCTTTGTTTCTTTGCAGTTGAAATCCATCTCCTTTCAAGCATTCATCAAGATATCAATGTTCTTGGTGTGTTCGATGACAACTGAAGAGTCACCGTCATCAAGCAGGAAGGAAAAAATAAAATACAAGTATCAAGGCATTTATTCACCAATAGTGGTCACATCCGAGATTGGCGGGATCAAGGATACAAAAATTGGACATCTTGATATGAAGGAATTTGTTAAAAGAACAAAGAAGTAGCCTTTGGAAAAGGATGTAGAGGTAATTCTTCATAGTAACCTTCATCAGGTTGCCTAATTCCAAGTGTTAGCTCATTGTCCATAGTTCATTTTACAAGTTGCTTCACACTACATCAAATATGGCAGTAGTCTTAGAGACTCTTCAGGATATGTAATGATGAGGTTGGGTGTTGATTTCTTCGACGTGGTTTTCCAAGTCCCAACCATGGAGAAATATACATACATGACTATTTAGCATGACTAGGTGGCTTACGATAAAAATAAAAATGAATCCATGTAGTTGATTAACATGAAATGGTTGAAGAACCAAATGCCTATCATTGCAAGGTGGCCTAAAATCCTTCCTCGCAGTGAATTCAAGGAAGATGTGTGTGATATGATTACTCTTCTAAGTAGAGTAAAAGCATTTCCAGCTTCATCAACTTTCCAAGAATGGATGTATGAGTACATCAGGATAATTAAGAAAAGGAAGAGTCATTAACTGGGGTGCCCAAATCAGTGATGAAATCCATGAATAATTCATCAATGTGCATTATACTTTGAAGTTCTATATGAATTCATACTTGGTGTACACTGAAACAACAATGAGGAAATATCCTGGTCTAACAATGGAAGGAGATAGAAGGTATGTGCAAATGTACAAGTAATATTCCCAAATCACCCTTTGAGACAACATCAAACACTTTAGAAGGGTAAATGGTGCTTTCTTTGCACTCTTGCTACATATGTTTGATCCATCCTTAGAGAAGAAAAGGGTTTCAAATGAAGCATGGAACGTTGTGAATAAATTCAAATGTATCTTCTTGAAATTTCCTACCTTCACCTACCTAAGGGAAGGTTTCTACATGGGGTATCCCTACATGTTACCAAGGTATCCTTTTGACAAGTGGGTCTTAATGGAATTTTGTAGATAGGTTATCTTAATGCATAATGAATACCAAGCCATTCATAAGCCAGGTATTAAGTTTCCAATCACCATTGGTAGATATTCTATACAAATTGTGCCCAAGGCCAAAGTTTTAGCACTAGAGATGCACATTATGACTCTAAGGACTTACAAATGTAGAGTTTATTTTGATTATAAAGGGATGAAAAGAAAAATAAAAAAGATTCACATACATGTTTATCAGTTTGAGGATATTTGGGAAGATTATAGAGATGAAGAGGATATCAAGAAAATGGATTATTGCAGGCTTAGTGTAGAACAAATCTTAGATCTTGGCTTGGCGGACCTTCCGAAGAACATCAAAGATCCTGGTGATATTATAAATGCCGACTATGATGAGAAGGAGATAGCAAGAAAACCCTTGCCTCTTATTCAATGGTCTCGAAAAGAGAATACTTCCATCTGACAAAGGCTTACTTCCATTTTGAGTAATACCAGTGAATGGTTGCAAAGGTAAGGAATTCAACTGAAGCCTTTCAAGAAATATTCTAAGAGTGAAGTATCTAAAGGAGAAGCCAGTAGACAATAAGAACTTAGGACCAAGAATAAGGCAAGTGTTGCTCCTTCTTCCTCAGTGTGCAAAGGGCCTACGATTACACTCACTTGTGGGAAGGGTACAATGTTAGTGACTAAAGAAGAAGAACCAGAAAGAGAAGAGCAACCTCAAGATGAAGAATTGAATGGGGAAGAAAAAGGGAATGAAAAGGATGAACAATCAGAGGGAGAACAAGAATATGAGGAAGATGAATAACAAGAAGAAAGGAAATATGAAGGAATACAAACATCTTCATAGGAGAATGTCATTCAAGATCCTTTGCATACATCATCACCCATTGCTGCCACAACACCTCATACTCCTCCTATTCCTACCTCTCATCCACCTCCTCTTCCAACTTCACCTCCACCTTCCACAGTTCTACATGCACTTAAAGTAAAAATACCTCCAATGGTACATTCAATTCATTCTACTCCTTCTGTAGGTCATTTATGCAGCTCGTGTTGATGTTACCTTCAGTTCACAATCATCTATTCCAATTTTTTCATCTCCATCATTTGACATATCTTCACAAGCTAAATTTGATGAATTCATGAATAAATTGCTGCTAGATACATCAAATTTGTAGCTTCCAAGTGCATTAATGACCGAGAGAACACCTATTGTAACTACCACGTTTGTTCCCACAAATACTAGTGTGACTTAGGAATTAGCAGCAAGGCCTGGAGGTGATGTTTCTTTCTTTCCTCCATGGTTGGATTCATAGGAATCCAAATGAAAAAATAAAGTGGTCTCTCCCAATGATTTGGATCTTGAGGAGTTGGCACCACAAAATCCTAAGGGTAAAAAGAGCCAAAAGTTCACTGAAGGTTGCATATGGACAAATCAGGGTACAAGTATGTGGACATAGCAGCACCACCTCAAGGTAGAAGCCATGAAGAGATTAGCATGGAGGAATACACCATCACAAGGGTTGAGTGATGCAAAGAAGGGAGGGAAACCTTCCAACAATCACAATTTTATTAGGTTCTAACAATTTTTCAATCACAAAGTCTTCAACTTAGTGTTCAACTCACCATTCACTCGCAATTCCTTGTAGTATTCCAATTGGAGTAAAATGGGAATATATTTCAAAAATATTCCTCGATCCCACTATAGGATTTTCATTTCGGACACCTATTATGGTAGTCTTCAACATATTTTAAAATCTCTTAGGGTCACTTTGGACCACCAACCCCAAATCATTGCTGCTATGCTACCCGAAGGCCAAATTAGGCCACTTTTACAAAGCATCACCAACCTAAACGCTCTTCCAACCCAAAATATCCATGGAAAGACCTTTACCAAATTATAAAAAATCATAATCAACAACTTTTGATCAATGAAGCACTCATTAATGCATCAAAACATAAAACCCTTGTTCTAGGCCATTTCAAGCTTGTGCAATGAGGGTTTATTGAAACTATATTCTCCAAGCCCTATTTTACCCTATAAAAACCTCAGACACATAAATATAAGCCCTCCCAAGCTTATTCCATCAATTCCCAACCTTTAGCATTGTCTTTTCACCAAACTTCAACTCTTACCCATCATTTTCAAGCCAAAATTCATGAAAATATCACCTAGGGAAATATAAAAAATACTCCAAACGGCCTTCCCTACTCAAAAAAACCACATAAAAATCTAAACCTATCCTAATTCACCCATTCCACCAAGTTACAAGCTATATACTAATGGTGGAATGGGTGATTAATGCATTTTTAGTGCCCTCAAACCCTCCAAATAGAGTTACAAACCTGCCTACAGAAAAATACCAATAAAACTCTTAAAAATTTATGAAATTCAATCAAAGAAGAACCAAAATGATGCTACTTCATGCTTCCATTGAATTCAACCACTTTCAAACTGATATTCTTTTGTACGAGAAATTATAGAGGTTTGCAACAACAAATTACCAGTAATTTATGAGAAAATATGGTTTTATTTATGGTTTCAACTTCAATACAAGACTCCAAAACCCTTACATAAAGTTTTAAAATCCTATTTAACCTTTTCCCATCAAGACACATCGGTTATAACTAAGTTTTGAACCACTTGATCGTTGGTGTAAACGATGATTTTGGTTTTGACCCCTCACAATGCTTTGCTCCTCCTAGGGTTTTTCACCTAAAAGGAGAGGGGATTGGATGGGGAATGAGAAATGCAAGGGTTTACACTCAAGACTAATGCTAATGAGATTTATTATTCCTAGTTAAGATGCCCTAATGCTCTGATCTGAAATTGAAGTGATCTAATGATGCAAAACTATGAAAATGTGAAGTGCTAGAAAACACAATGTGATATGTAGAAATGCCTAAGAATGTAACTAAATACTGAAATGACAAAAAAAAATGAAAGAGATGCACCTGGGATCAAAATTTTGATGTTGGAAGATTATGGAATCCTGAAAAATTTATTGGAATGTTGACTGAGACACTTAGGCCAATCTGGGCTACTTAGTCCCAGTTTCAAGAAACTTTGTTAGAACGAGAATTTGTCAAATGGGTATCTAGAAATGTCAAAATCAGTTTTCAGGCCTGGAAGCAGGACTAATTCGCCCCTGGTGGTAACTTAGTCCTCCTACAAATTTTAGGCAATTTGGGACAAAATCTTGTAGTCTTAGGTTTGCAAGTTTTCTTTTCTGATAGGTGTCTGTACTTGATTCTAAAAAAAATGGGGCAAAAAGTCTCTCCAAACTTGAAATAAGGTGATGTTGACTTGATTGACTTTGTACACTTTTTGACCACTTTTCAACACCTATTTCTTGACAAATCTTCATACAAAAGCCACATGGAAAAGGGGAAAAATGGTTGAGGGTTAGAGAATAGGGTTTTTCCTTGGTCAAACCCCACTTTGGTAATCGAAACCTAAACAATGAAATGAGATGAAAAGAGAGTGATAAATATATAACATGAAAATGCAAATACATCATAAACTTACCACACCATTGATGCTCAAATCTGAAGATGTGCAATGAAGAACTCCAATAGCTTGACTTGATAATGCTTGATTTGCTTGAATGCTTAATGAGTGCAAGAGATTGTATGTGATTTGGAGATAGATGATTGTAGGAGATAGGAGATGTAAAATGAGGTGAAAAACCCTTATTTATACTTGATTTTAGTACAATTTCCTGAAAGCAACACATCATAGGCTAACCTCAAGGGTTAGAGGAGAAAATCTTGCTAGAAATTTAAAATTATTTTGAGTTTTGTGCCAAAAAGGACTAAGTCGCCCCTATGGGCGAATTGGTCCCACTTAAGCAAATTAAGTATGTGTTGTGAATTTCGGGGAATTAAAATTTTTCCAATGGGAATATCCTTAACAACACACTTGAAAACAAATGGAAAGTGTATTAAGGGGTGATTTAGACATGATAAAGGGTTGAATTAGTAAAATTAAGCCTAGAAAAGCGTTAAATCTTGTTACAAGACTTTACAACACTTCAAAATAGGACTTAATAAGTGATAAAAATGTGATTTTTAGGTGAATTGTAATGAATAGAGTCTAGAAAAGTGTAGAATTTTTTTACAACACCTTCACAAGACACCATAATTTGAATGTTTAAGCCCTAATGTGAATGTTTTGACCACATTACAACATTATACCTAGGAAAAATCAAGCTAAAGCCCATTAGAAAGACTCAAGTGAGCATAATAATTTGTCATCAAGAAAAAAATCACCGCATAAAGCTGTAAATAAGCATTGACATGGTTAATAGGGTCTCCTTTGCCTTCATATTTCTCAAACCTAGGAATCAATTCATTATGGCATATGATTGCTTAAGATTTCAAGGGATAATGGACTACTATGAACATGATATGTAGGTGGAGCATTTTGACTTTGGCTAATGGTGAAGATTTGTTTTTGCATGGATGAAATAGTATTAAAGAGTTGTGTAATGATGGGATTGGTGAAACTGGTATGAGGTGGAAGGGAAAATGGTGATGGGGTGTATGTAATGTTAGGGGAAGTGAAAAGGACACTAAGAGGGGTGAATGTGGAAGAAGGAATATTCGATGCCACAAAAGAACTAGGAATGCTAGTTGGATTTGTGAAAGAAGGAGCCACATGACTAACCTGTTGCATAGTTATTTTAACCTAAGGAGGGGTATAAGTTGGTATGGATGCTATGGTTGAAGGAGGAGGAATGTGAGATCCTCCTTGACTTACAACAATGTTTGCTGGTTGGGATGTGGAAGGAATATGTTTTTTGTATATCTTAGAAATTATCTTCATAACCTATAAGTTGCCATCACTTTCAATCAGTCAATGAAGGTTTTCTATGGCTGGTATGGTAGTGGTGGAATTTTTTTCAAGGGACAAGTCTTGTTGTAAGTGAGAAAAATCCTCATGAATACTAATGACTTTGTCTTGCAGTTTGGAATTGTTTTGTGTGTCAAAATTCATTGGATGGAAAGGTGAAGGAATAGAGGTAGTATTGTCCATGCCTAATGCACCATTTTCCATACTAGGAGTAGGATCTCTTGAGATCCCAAGGTCTGCTACAAAAATGTTATCGCGGGAAGCCATGAGTCTAGAACTTCATCTCACTAAAGTATTATCAATGGGGCACCAAACACTCATACAAGTACCACAAGAGATAGGGTGGATGTAAATGCAATGCAATCTAGGGAAAATAAAATGAAAAAAATCAATAATTTTGTAAATTGAAATAGAGATGTAGTACTAGAAAACAAAAGTACAGAAAATACCTAGAAATTGCCAGAAAATGTAGTGCAAAATATGCAAAAGGACTAAGTCGCCCAAGGTGGTGATTTAGTCCCACTGATGATTTTTTTGTGTTTTTTCAAAATTTTTAAATGCAATTTTGTGTCTTTCAGATGCACAAATGCAACTATAGTACGTAAATGCAAAGTTTTTGCGTTTTTTAATGCAAAAAGGATGCAAGAGTGTAAGTTAATATGAACTTTTTTACTAATGTAATTAAAAAATATAGGATGCACTTTAACCGTTGCAAGATGAAACCTCAGATGCAATTTAAAATTAGAAAGGAGTAATGTTCAGAAGATGCAGGTTCACCAAAATGTAAACAGTGATTTTGGTTTTGACCCCTCACAATGCTTTGCTCCTCCTAGGGTTTTTCACCTATAAGGAGCAAGGGGATTGGATGGGGAACCAAAATGCAAGGGTTTACACTCAAGACTAATGTTAATGAGATGTATTATGCCTAATTAAGATGTCCTTATGCTCTAATATGAAATTGAAGTGATCTAATGATGCAAAACTATGAAAATGTGAAGTGCTAGAAAACACAACGTGATATGCAAAAATGCCTAAGAATGTAACTAAATACTGAAATGATAGAACAAAATGAAAGAGATGCACCTAGAATCAGAAGTTTGATGTTGGAAGATTTTGGAATCCTGAAAAATTGACTGGAATGTTGACTGAGACACTTAAGCCAGTCTGGGCGACTTAGTCCCAATTTCAGGAAACTTTTCCAGAATGAGAATCTATCTTTAATGGGTATCTAGAAATGTCAAAATCAGTTTTCAGGGTCAGAAGCGGGATTAATTCGCCCCTAGTGGAAACTTAGTCCTCTTGCAGATTTCAAGAAATTTGGGACAAAATCTTGTAGTCTCAGGTCTGCACTTGCTTTTCTGACAAGTGTCCGTACTTCAAGATTATGTAAAAAACGAGGCAACAAGTCTCTCAAAACTTGAAATAAGGTGATGTTGACTTGATTGGCTTTACACACTTTGATAAATAGATAACATGCAAATGCAAATGTCATAAAATTACCACACCATTGATCCTCAAATCTGAAGATGTGCAATGAAGAACTCCAATAGCTTGACTTGATAATGCTTGATTTGCTTGAATGCTTAATGAGTGCAAGATATTGTATGTGATTTGGAGATAGATGATTGTAGGAGATAGGAGATGTAAAATGAGGTGAAAAACCCTTATTTATACTTGATTTTACTAAAATTTTCTGAAAGTAACACATCACAGGTTGGTCTCAAGGGTTAGAGGAGAAAATCCTGTTAGAAATTTAAAATTATTTTGAGTTTTGTGCCAAAAAGGACTAAGTCGCTCCTATGGGTGACTTGGTCCCACTTAAGCAAATTAAGTGGGTGTTAGGAATTTCGGGGCATTAAAAGTTGTCCAATGGGAATATCCTTAGAAACACACTTGAAAATGGCCAGAAAGTGTATTAAGGGGTGATTTAGACATGAGAAAGGGTTGAATTAGTAAAATTAAGCCTAGAAAAGTGTGAAATCTTGTTACAAGACTTTAGAACACTTCAAAATAGGACTTAATAAGTGATAAAAGGGTGATTTTTAAGTGAATTGTAATGAATAGAGTCTAGAAAAGTGTAGAAATGTTTTACAACACTTCACAACACCTTGACAAGACACAATAATTTGAATGTTTAAGCCCTAATGTGAATGCTTTGACCACATTACAACATTATACCTAGGAAAAATCAAGCCAAAGCCCATTAGAAAGACTCAAGTGAGCATAAAAATGTCAACTATACATTTTTTGGCGACACAGTTGGTATTCCAACTTGCATTTTTTGCATTTTTGTATGACAACAATTTGACAATATCGCAAAATATGACAATATGAATTCAAACCGACCAAACATAACTCAATACATAATAGATGGTCTATTATGACCTTATTAGACTCAAATAAGACTCAACACACCAAAACCAACTTAAGACCATATCTACAAAAATGGACCAACATGGTGCCCTGCACCATACACCCAACTAGAAAAAAATCTCAAGTCCCTTGAGAATTGTATTGTAGCTTGTCCAACTTGATCACTTCAGCTCCTCCACCTAGTAATCCCTTCCACTGGATCAGGTACTTAAGATTTTCACTATTCTTTGCATTGATAGGCTCCTTTCCACCTAGAAATTGCTTCATCTTCACCAACTGACCTGTTGTATGTCCTCTCACCTTCCTCTCATTTGAAACTGATGCAAAACTTTCTTGAACAACTGCAAACTTACCTTTTCCAACTTTGTCTTGCCCTGTCCTTTCCTTCACTCTTGAAGCATACTTGTACTTACCCCTTTGACCTTGCCACTCACCTTGATTCATCCCATCTTTTCCTCTTACCTCTTTCACCAGATTCTCGGCCCAAATAATCTCTGTATCATCAGGTTTATTAACCTTTGTCTTGATAGAATTTAACTATCCCCTAGTCTCTGTTACAATCACTGAACAAGGCACTATTCCTACCATAATCTCATCTTGCCGTTCTAATTCACTTCCACAACTAATTCATTCTTGACCTTCCCTTGATCTGTTTTTGTCACCAATTCACCTTCTTTTCCAACCATTGAATCAATTTCCACATCTACTTTCCTAGCATCTTCAAGCCTTGAAGTGGCTACAATCTCTTCATGTTTGTCTTCCTCTATCCTTATATAATCCTTCTTGCCTAACATAATCACCTTTTCTGCCTTGGTTTGTTCCTTAGCATCTTCCACCAATGGAGTTAATGTAAAAGTGCTTCCATCTTTCTCAATCTGATATGTATTGTTCCTTCCATCATATATGAGATGTCTATCAAACTACCATGGTCTTCCAAGCAATAAATGACAAAAATCCATAGGAAAAAAATCACAAATTATCCTATCCTTATATCCACCAATATTAAACTCAACCAAAGCTTTTTCATTCACCAAAAATGATTGATCATCATTTAACCAAGAAAATTTGTAGGGTTTTTCGTGAGGAATATTTTCTAACTTCAGTTTATCAACCATTTCTATTGACACCATATTATCAGTACTCCTAGAGTCTATCACTACCTTACATGCATTTCCTTCGCATTTGCAGGTGGTCTTAAAAAGTGTTCTCCTTTGAGTCATCTCCTTCTCTTTTGATGCTTTAAGTAATGTTCTTCTCACCATCAATGATTCCCCAACTTTTGGAGCAACAAGCTAATTAAGAGAATGAATGCTTTCACAATCTTCCTCTTGCACCAATTGTACTCTTTTATCACCACCGCTTGAAGTAGAACCTTGTTTCTATGGACTCTTCCATGCTTGATTCCCAAAATGATTGCAATGATAACATCTTCTTGAAAATGAGCTTGAACTTCTACCTCCACCAAATCTTCCTTTGAAACCTCTAAAGCCACCTCTTTGATCAACCACTTCATTTTTGTTTTTTCTTGTATCTTCTTGGTCTTCATAGGTTTGCCTTGTACCTCTTCCTCTACTAGTGCTGCCTCTACCTCTTCCTTGTCTTTCTTGCCTTCTTTTTAGTTTCTCTTCTACCCTAGCAGCCAACTGAAAATATTCCTCAACTGATCTAGGTGTAGCCAAACTCAATTCATCTTGAATTTGATACCTCAATCGACACATATACCTTGCTATCTTCTCATCTTCATTTTTAACATGACCAACCCTAATAATCAAATTGTGAAATTCTTCTATATATGCCATGACATCTTTATCCTTCTGTTTTAAACTTTTGAACTTCTTGAATGTTTGTATAGCATGATCACTTGGCAAAAAATGAATTTTGATCTTTGACACCATCCTATCCCATGAATTGATTTTTGTTTTCCCCTTCTTCACTCTCCTCTTGAACATAATTCCACCATGTAAGAGCAGGACCTTTCGACTTAGTCTTTGCAAAATTTACCTTCTATTCTTCAACAACCTCCTTGTACTCAAAGCAATTGTCTAGTGCATCTATTCAATCCAATACCTCTTTAGCATCCAACTTTCCACTATACATTGGCACATCTATTTTATCACTAGAAGAATATCCTCTAATATCCTTGAGCATCTTCACCATCCTTCTCTCATCTGGATCCAAATCATCACCTTGGAATCTTCCACTTGGAGGGTTTTCATCATCTCCCTCTTCCTCTTCCTCTCGGTCACTTTCCTCTTCAGTGGCCTTTCCTCTTCTTTGACTTGTCTCTAATTCTACAAATCTGGCTAAGATTGCTTCTTGTGACTCCTTTAACAACTTAATCTCTCTTGCAAGTACTACACTAACTTTAGGAGGCATCTTGTCCTACAACTTTCAACCTTTCTCTTCTTCAATCTTCAAATTTTCACCTTCAAATGATATAACACCTATGATCTGATACCAATTGATGCAAAGTAGGTAGGATAACCTTCCAACAATCACAATTTGATTAGGTTCTAACAAAATTTCAATCACAAAGTCTTCAACTTAGTGTTCAACTCACCATTCACTTGCAATTCCTTGTAGTATTCCAACTAGAGTAAAATAGGCATATCTTTCAAAATATTCCTCAAACCAACTAGAGGATTTCCATTTCAGACACCCATTATGGTATTCTTCAACATATTTCAAAATATTTTAGGGTCACTCTGGACCATCAACCCAAAATCACTGCTGCTATGCTACAACAAGGAAAAATTAGGCCACTTTTACAAAGCATCACCAACCTAAATGCTCCTCGAAGCCAAAATATCCATTGAAGGACCTTTACCAAATTAAAAAAAACTCAGAATCAACAACTTTTGATCAATGAAGTACTCATTAATGCATCAAAACATAAAACCCTTGTTCTAGGCCATTTCAAGCTTGTGCAATGACGGTTTATTGAAACTATATTCTCCAGGTCCTATTTCACCCTATCAACACCTCAGAAACATCAATCTAAGCCTTCCCAAGCTTATTCCATCAACTCCAAACCTTTAAAATTTTCTTTTCACCAAACTTCAACTCTTACCCATCATTTTCAAGCCAAAATTCATGAAAATATCACCTAGGGAAGCATAAAAATTCCTCCAAACAACCTTCCCTTCTTAAAAAAACCCCATAAACATCTAAAAATATCATAATGCACCCATTGCACCAAGTTACAAGCTATACTAATGATGGAATTGGTGATTAATGCTTTTTTAGTGTCCTCAAACCCTCCAAACAGAGTTACAGACCCACCTACAGAAAAATATCAATAAAATTTTTAAACCTTTATGAAATTCAATCAAACAAGAAAAAAAATGATGATAATTCATGCCTCCATTGAGTTCAACCAATTTTAAACCAATATTCTTTTGTACAGGTAAGTACAAAGGTCTGCAACATCGAATTACCAGTAATTTATGAGAAAACGGGGTTTTATTTATGGTTTTAACTTCAATACAAGACTCCAAAACCATTACATCAAGTTTTCAAAGCCTGTTTAACCTTGTCCCATCAAGACACATCAGTTCTAACTGATTTTTGAACCATTTGATTTTTGGTATTCCAACTTCTTGCATTTTTTGCATTTTTGTATGATAACAATTTGATAATATTGCAAAATACGACAATATGAACTCAAATTGACCAAACATAACTCAATACAAAATAGATGGTATATTATGACATTATTAGACTCAAATAAGACTCATCACACCAAAACCAACTTAAGACCATATCTACAAAAATGGACTAACATGGTGGCTCTGCACCATTGAGCTTGGAAATATCACAAGAAAGTGCCAAGGATGATGCTCAAGCATCTTTCACTGCTTTGATGGAAAAGTTTGATAAAATGAGAGAAACCAAAGACATGTACAAGGAAAAGTCTAAGCAGCCATCCTCAGTGCTAAGGAGAATCATAGATTCTTCAGAGAATGTGTTACTTGTTGCAATGAGTATTGAGGAGCCTATGGTTCAAAAAGTTGAAAAATATTACTCTAAAGGAAAAATCATATATGAATTTGTTGATAGAATAATTGAAATAGGTTCACAATACATGACTATTGTAGTGGAGAGGATTGCCCAGATATCCAAGATAAATCTAGAGCTGGAAAAGACAGTGAGTACACTTTTTGCTAAGTAGAAGGAAATGGAGTGAAATCTTGAGTCGTGGATTCAGTTGAAGAGAGAGAAGTTGAGCAAGTTAGAAGGAGTTGGAATTTTTCCCAAGGAAAAGTATGTGAAAATTAAAGAATTTATCAAAAAATGCATACAAGTCATCAAGACTCTAATCAAGGATGTAAAATAGGTGCAAGAGGATGTTGAAGGACATCATGTTGTCATGGTGAACAAAATTGAAGAGTTGTCAGGGAGACTTCTTGATGATGACCACACATTTCTTTCGGCAAGTGAGATTATCCAAGTTTTCAAGGAAGCTATTCAAAAACACGTGGAAGATGAACATTTTCATTGGCTTCAATGGATACTTTGTGTGATGTATAGTTGACCTTGGACAATCTCAAAACACATTTGCATAGATGTAATAAAGTTTGTTCAGTTGCAAAGAAGTCCATCACAAAGGTTCACACTATTATTGATTACACTTCTATACCAGATAAGATAGTGATGCAGGGGATTTTAAAGAAGTATGGAGATTTACAAGCACAAAGTGAGGAACCATAAATCTTTTTACATTTCCAAAGATAGTTAGATTTCATGATTTTATCATGATTTATGTAAATAGGTTTTGGAATTTTCACATGTCTCATGCAATCACATGTAAAAATGGAGATGTCATCCTACAATCATGGACATCACATTTGAATAAGTCAAAGTTAGTTAGGGTTTTTCCTAGAATAGCTCATAGCTCTCACCTCTAAATAAGAGAGAGTTGTATTGTATTATTGATCATTTTTCTATTGCAACAAAGTGTTGCTCATTTGTAAAGCAATTTTGAGACTTTGAGTTCATATTGTAATACTATTTTCAATCAATAAAGAAGGCTATATTGCATACCAAACTTTATGTTGGATTAATTTCAACGAATGTGAATGTTCTCATGTCTTTCACATTAGTTTATCTTATTATTCAATTGGATTAGCAGTATTTTTTTAATCAAGATTGGAGATCTTTCAAGTTGATTCATCTAGAATTTGTGCTACACCATTTTCTTGGAATTGTGTACTTGCTGATAATATTGGTGAATGATCTTCAATACTTTGTGCTTAAAATTACTCATTGATCAATACATAGATCTTTGTGTGGAATGTATTGGATGACTTTGTGCCCCAATATAAATTATTGGTATTGTGGAACTCATCTTTGAAGACTACGGAATGACTTTGTGCTTTTGTGAGCCTTCTTGTTACGTATCTTTTATTATATGGTACTCCTAGATTATGTTTTTACAAGATAGTAGTATTTGAAATTACTACTTAGGTTTTATTTAAAGTTGTAAGGCATCAAGAAATAAAAACTATGGAACATTGTAAACATATTCTTTGAAAGAAGAGAGAATCATGAATGCAACACACCCCCACGATTAGAATAGTGTAAATGTTGTTAAATTTAGAATAGTTTACTTTCATTCCTATAAGCAATAAGAAGGGAGCCTGCCCTTTTTGAGAGGAGATATTTTATCTCATATAATTGTGGCTGGAATTCAAGTTTTGTAATTTGTAAAGAGATTATAGAATTTTCACCCAACAAATTTTTGGCGACTCCGCTAGGGAACAAAGCACACAATCAAAGCCTCACGCTTTTGATTGAAGTGGACGAGTACTCCAGTGTATTATTGTGAGCTTGTGTATATTTTTGTTACTAATTTCTCTTTTGTTTCAAAGTCTTTATACTAGGTGACATAAGTTATACATGAGGTTTAAGGGAACAAGGTGTGGGTGATCCATTTTTTGAGTTGTTGCAATGTCATAACATTCCCCCTTCTCCTTTGTGAGCAAGACCACCACTACAACGTTACACTAAAAGTTATCCTCTACTAAGATTAAGATCACCGCTTCCCAATGAATCTTCTATTTTTTATAGAGTTCCAGTTCAAGTACTTGTTATTCAAAACCTTATGGATAAACCTCAACCAACACCTCCTAGTCCTTGGGGTAATGCATTTGGTCCTCTCAACTTGGAGAATCCTTTACATGAGCTTCCATGTGTTTCACAAAAGAACATCCTGAAATTCTACGATGATGGAAAGCAACATCTTGATGAAAAAATTGCTACTTTCTATATTGTTTATGGTTTTCTCGGCATTGAACACAAAGATGCTGTTGTAAGGTTGTTCATTGAAACCTTACAAGGAGTAGCTACTGAGTGGTTCTATACTCTTGGTCCTGGTGCTTTTATCGATTGAAATTCTCTCCATTCTAAGTTTGAAGAAATGTTTAAACCTGCTGAAGATGCACAGGCTTTGTTAGCTCAACTCACAACAATGAGGTAAGAGGAACATGAACCCATGTGTGAGTTCATGGCTAAATTCAACAAGTTGGTAACAAGGATTCCCGTAGAGGATAAATTGACAACCCATAATCTTAAGTGCTTCTTCATCAATACACAACTTCTAGAAGTAAGCTTCTTGTTGTGTAGGGTTTTTATTCTTGATCTTGAAGCTGCTCAACAACTAGCTATAAGCGTTGAAGATGATTTGATACTTGATAGAAAAATAAGAATGAATACAAATAGAAAAGGGAAAGCATCAAATTCTCCATCTTCAAATAACAACTCCAAGTTTGTAGATCCTATGGTTTAAAGGTTGGCGAATGAGTTGTTGGCCTTGAAGAAACAAGTTTCAAATAATTCCTACAAGGATGTTCCTAGAAGGAATTTCCCTAATTATTTTGGAAACAGAAATCAAAATCTTCTTCTTGTGTCACAAGGAAGGCTTGCTCTAGAAGCTCCACCTACCAATGCAGTTGTGGGGTATTATGAAGCAGAGCAAGATGATTACGCACAACTGGAATATCCTATGGAGGAAGATGCTGATTTATTCCAAGATGAGGGAATAGATTTAGTTGGTGACTCAAACATTGGTTATTTGCAAGTAGCAAATGAATCCAATGATGAGGATCTAGTAATTGATACCTATGTTGTTTGCACACGGTGACAAAAAAATGAACTTGATCAAGCTTAAGTTGATGCTACAAAAGCAAAGGACAAGCCACTGATAACTATTGCAAAAAGAGGATCTCCTTTGCCTTGGCAACCGAAAGATACAACAAATAAAAAAGTAAGTGCTCCTCATCCTCATGTAGTTCCTTCAATACCAAAATCCAATATCTAGGTTCCTAAGACTAGTGTCCCTTTTGTCAAACCCATTAATGAAGTAACTCCACCTTCTTTGCAAATTTATTTCCAAGATTTTGACATTATTGATCATGCAAAGAGGAAAAAAATCCAAATATCTGAAGCCGAATACCTCAAGGCTAATCCCGATCAATTTGACAGGCTTGTCAAGTTTGTTAGAGACAAGGGAATTACCCCTAGTAGAGAATCCTGTTCAGATGTTCCTGCTATTCCAAATCCTAAGCTTCCTCATAATAACCTAGTTATTGTTCCTCCAACTACCTCTGGAAGGATTGGCCCATTTTATATTTCCTTGCTTGTCAATGAATTTAAGTTGATCAATTATGTTATAGACTCTGGTGCATCTGACAATGTTATGCCCACCAAGGTAGCTATTTCCTTGGATTTGAATCTCACAAATTTTTTTTGGCCATTGTTTCTCTATGGAGAACAAGCAAGTACCTCTAATTGGGAAGATTAAGGATGTGTAGTTTGTATTTGCTGCATATTCGAAGAAGAAGATCAAGATGAAAGCCTTGGTAGCAGATGTTCCAACTTCCTATGGTATTCTACTTGGACACAATTTCTATAAATATGTAGGAGGAGAACTCAACATGAATATGTTAGAAGCTAGGATACCCGTAAAGGGTGTGATGCAAAAGTTGTTTCTTGAAAGGGAATTCAAATTTTTAGTTACTAAGTATGATGATTCGAGAGCTCAAATTTTATTTGAGTCTTTAGATGTTGGTACTTATTATTTACAAAATGATGAGGATGTTGAATCTTCATCAAGAAATACAAAGCATGAGTCAGAAAGTGTTGGCTCATCTTCTCTGAAAAATGAATAATCTTTGGATGATTTGTCCTTCACAAATGATGAAGTTACAAAATTTGAAATTGTAAGCCTTGGTGATCCAAATGATTTTTGGATAATTGAGTTTGACGATAGTTTTTCTTCTACCAATTCAGGAGCTAGAATTGTCCTTGTCTCTCCAAAAGGGAAATTTTTTCCTTTTGCTTTCAAATTACGGTTTGATTTAATACTAATAACACAACAAAATATGAAGCTTTGTTATTAGGTATGCAAGTTGCAAGTAAGAAAGGAATAAAAAATCTCCATGCTCAAGGTGATGTTGAGCTAGTAGTCTACCAAATAAGGAATTTGTACCAAACTAAGAATGATAGGCTAAGGAATTACTACAATCTCGTTTGGGATTGCATTGAGGAGTTTGATGCCTTCGATATTTTTGTAGTTCCAAGAGAGTATAATGATAGAGCTGATTCCTTAGCAATTTTTGCCACACTCTTGATACCACACAAGGATTTTCATGGTCCTACTTATACCATTGAGTTGGTTTTCCACCCAAGTGTTCCTAACAACTCAAACAATTGGTATATTTTCAATGATGATTATCAGATTGTTGCCTTTTTGGAAAAGGAATTGTTTTTTGATGAGTTGTACTTTGAAGGTAGTGATTCTCCATCCTGAGAATCTATCTCTGAAGTTGATCCTGTCATAGGCGAAGAGTTTCTTCAGGTTAAAGGAAATAAAATTCCTAAGGGGTTGGTATCCCTTAAAATACTTTTTGACAAACATGAATATTATGCCAAAAATCAATTGTCAAATTCTGATTCATCCAATGAAGTGGAGCATAACAATTTGGGAACTGAAGTAGATCCTAAGATGGTGAATATTGAAAAATGTTGCACTGCCAAGGAAAAAAATCAATTTGCTGAATTATTATGACAATACATGGACATGTTGGAATATTCTAATGAAGATTTGAAGTCTTTTCATCCAAAAGAGGCACAACATGAGATTCCACTCAAAGCAAGAGCATTGCCTTACAAGGAGAAACAAAGGAAATATAATCCAAAGATTTATGGAACTATCCTCTCAGAAATATAGAAAATGTTGAATGCACGAATCATATTTCCTATCCACCATTCAATGTGGATAGCCAATATTGTTCATGTTTTTAAAAAGAACAGTGAAATTCCCTTTTTTGTGGATTTCAAAAATCTAAATTAGCTATCACTGAAGGACAACTATCCTCTTCTAGTGATGGATCAAGTTCTGCAAACAATGATCTAGTCTGAGATGATTTCTGTGTTAGATGGCTTCTTCGATTACAACTAGGTAGAGGTCAGTCCGGACGATCAACACAAGACCACCTTCACAACACCATGGGGTACTTTCACGTATTGATGAATGCCTTTCGGTCTTATCAATGCTGGTGCCACATTCCAACATGCAATGGATTTGGCTTTCTGTGATGTAATTGGTAAGTTCATTATAGTTTTACCTAGACGATCTTACAATCTTTTCTAAGAAGCACCAAGAACATTTCTTCTTGAAGCAAATCTTGGAGAGGTGCCAATAACATGGAATATCATTGAATCCAAAAAAGTCAATTTTTGGGGTTACAAAAGGTAAGATTATTGGCCACATTGTGTCCAAGGAAGGTATTAAAATTGATCTTGAAAGGGTCAAGAGTATCCAAGCTCCTACTTTTTTGTCTGGTAAGAAAGCAGTTCATTCCTTCTTTAGGAAGGTAAACTTTCTATGGATATTTGTGCTTGATTTTGCAAAGAAGACTCGCCATATTGTTAATATGATGAAAGGAAATTCCACATTTCATTAGACTATAGAAGGGAAAGTTGCATTTGATGATATCAAAGAGGCTATTCGTCACACACTTGTGTTAGTCTATCCAGACTACACAAAGGAATTTATCATGTACAGTTATGGTTTCGAGTATACACTCTCAACGATCTTGGTGTAGGAGAATAGCGAGGGATTTGAATCCCCAATTGCATTCATGAGTTATCCTTTGAAAGCTCATGAATTGAAATATTCCCAAATTGAGAAACATGCTTTCATTGTAGTTAAGGTAGTAAAGCATTTCATATTTTATATTCTTAACAACCATGTTAGAGTGCTGGTTCCAAATTTAGCTATCAAGTCCATATTGATGCATCAAGAATTTGGTACGAAAAGGGGCAATTGGATGGCCAAGATACACGAATATGACATGGATATTAAGCCTACCAAACTGGTGTGTGGGTGAGGTTTATGTCAACTTATTGCTCATAATAAACCCGATGAAGAAGTTTCAGACGAGGAGGTGATCTCAAATAATTTTCCAATGGTTTTGTTTGTCAGTACTACTAATGAATGTGTTGACGATGATTTTACTCGCATAAAATAGGGTGAATAAATTCTTCACATACAAGACCACAAAGAGCCTATCCTTCTTGAAAGATATGGAACAAAGACAACCTAAGGAGAAATTCTGCATTACAAGGAAAAGATTGGCTTTCATTCAATCCAAATTCTTTGATAACCAGGTCATGGTTGCACTAGGGTTGCTCTCAGGTAATGATGTGATATTGCTATTAATCTCAAAGGGATTATGGTTATTCTTTGAATATTTGAGATATACATTCCAAATTGAAACAATGAGTTCAAACATCATGAAACCAAAAGATTTGAGATAATATTTCATGAATATCACAAATTCTTTGCTATCACTTAAGTAGATTTAGCATTAAGCATTCAACAATCATATGGAAAACAAAGGATATTCAAAAAAATTATTTCCATTCATTTAAATTTTTGGAACATTTTCAAATATTTAAACATTTATTCTAAAACAAAGTATAAAAAATACTGAAAATTAAAAGTTTCTCCTGGTTATTCTCCATGGATGCCCCAAAGAATTAATTAAGACAGAGCAAACCAATTAATACTTCACCAGATTGCTTCACAACTACATATAAAATGGTGCAAGCTTTTAAAGAGAAGGGTTTCATTTATGGACATTGAGTAGGTTCTGTATGCACCCTTAAATGGTGCAACATACAGTCTTGTTCGGCCAAACTAACAAAACCAACTACAAAAGATACTAAGATAGGTAGATATCTAATAAGATTTGATATTAATTAATATCTACGTGCCTACAAAGTTTTATGCTGGAATGGTTCATAAAATAGGAAAAAAAGAACAAAAATTAAAAGTTTATGCTCCTCCAACATCCACAAATTCTGAACTTAAAATAAAAATGAATATCCTCTAGCCTTTTATAGAACACAAGGCTTAGACAGGATAAGAAAAATACATGAGAGGAAATCCAAGGGACCAATCTCATCAAGGCACTTGGAATATTGTGACCAATAGGAGAATTGCAATTGAAGTCAATGGAAGTCAACTCCAATTACTCATTGAAGCTCTTTGGGTTCTACTTTTTCATCTGGAATCTTTGCTAGGATGATACTTCAAATCATGATAATATGTAGGGGCTTCCCATATATTTAGAATCATAATGTGGAATTTTCACCCCCTACACTTCGCTTGGGTCCAATTCGATCACTCTCGGGAATGAGTTATCTCAAAAATTAGCATTTGTTCCCACCGCATGTGAAATACTGAGATCCCCAACATTTCAGTGGACTCAAAGCCATCTACATTATCACCTCCCAAAGTGATTGAATCAGACTGAAAATTATTCCATCCATGATTCAAGTTTTCTTGTCTTTCCATATTCAAACTTTGCATCACAATATGTATCTCCTACAATCACAAATTCCACACATTAAATCACTTTAAAAAAACATTTATAACATCTCATGTAAATAAAACCATTATTCCAATGTTAGTACAAAAATATCATAATTAACATGCCTTTTAAAAGCATATCATAAAACCTCATACATATACCAGATCACTGGGATCATTAGACAAATTTAAAATTTCACATTTTCAATCTACATTACAACCCAGTACCCAGTACCCAGTATTCAACTTTATCGACTTACTTTCCCAGACCTTGGTTATACCAGAACTCCACCATACCGAAATGCTTTATACTAGAACGCTTCATACCATACCAGAGCCTTCCGCTTGAACTTTACATTACCTTTTTCCTTCTTCGTGTTTTCGGTACCCGGTATCTAGTACATACAAAATACTTACAATATGAAATAATTTATTATCAAAGATTTTCTCTTTCACTTCCGATGATCTTCCAATTTTGCTAGCTCCTGCCATAAGAGTTACACATTTTTTACTTGGGGCATGTTGTGAGAATACACAATAGAATGGTACTCGAATAATGCTCATTTTCTTACATACGAAAAATTCCTGGATAACCTCACACCTAAGGAGAAAATATCTATCAAGCTCAAATAAATAAATTATGTCTTATGGTACAATGGTTTGTATAAGCATAGCTTAGATGGTACTTTCTTGCGTTGTGTTGATAAGGAACAACAAGAAAAGTTGTTGAAGTCTTTTCATGACTTAGCATGTGGACACTTTTCAGGACTAGTTATAGCTCAGAATATTTTACGAGCTAAGTATTATTGGCCTACTCTTTTTCAAGATGTGTACTCATGGGTGTGTAAATGTGAACTATGTCAATAGTTCATAAGCAAGCCGAAGTTAGTAGCTCTACCCTTAAAACCAGTATTGAAGAGCCCTTCCAATAGTGGGGCATGTATTTCATTGGCGTAGTGAATCCACCCTCAAGTGTGGGACACATCTATGTCCTCACCACTACAAACTACTTCACCAAATGGGTGGAGGCCATATCGGTAAATCATGCAACTTTAGAGGTAGTATGTAATTTCTTGAAAGGGAACATTATTTCCAGGTTTGGTGTGCCAAACAAGATTGTGTCATATAATGCTTCCACTTTCTCTTCAACTGAAATCATAGAATTTTGTTTTGAGCATAAAATTACATTATCACATTCATCTGACTATTGTTTGCAAGGTAATGGTCAAGCTGAATCTATCAATAAGAATCTGGTGACCATCATTCATAAGCTTGTTGATGAGAATCAATAGTTATGGCATAAAGCATTGTATGATGCTTTGTGGGAAGATAGGATTACCCCAAAGTGGGCGATAAGCATGTCCCCATTTCATCTCCTTTATGGATTGAATGTAGAAATTCCCATCATACTAGAACTACCCGCCCTCAAGTTGGCCAAGGCCATTGAGGATGAGACTTTCAAAAGTTTAGTTGATAAGCGCATCATGTATCTCTTTGAATTGGAAGAGAAACATGTTCAAGTGGAAAATCGTATTACAAAACACTAGGAACAAGTGAAGAAGATATTCAAAAAGAAAGTGAAGTCTCAATATTTCTAGGTTGGAGATCTAGTTCTCTTGTGGGACAAGAGAAGAGAACCAAAAGGTATGCATGAAAAGTTTGATTCATTATGGATGGGCCTGTTCAAGATACATCAGATCCATGGTGAAAATAACTTTCTTCTTGTGTATAAGGATGGCACACCATTTTCTCTTCCACAAAACATAAAACATCTAAAACAGTTTACTCAATGAGGTGACGGATGTATCATGTAAATATTTGTATAGTCTTTGTATCTTTTTATTTTTAAGTCTTTTTAAGTCTTTTTTTTTGTCATTTGACTATGCCCAATGGATGGATGAAGGCACTTAGAGTCTGGAGTTCTTCTCCCTTCGATCATTTCAAAGAATGACCAAAGGAAGCTCCCTAGCTAGAGCTAGTTGTTATCATTTAATCTAGTTGTAGTTGATTCACGAGATAACCCCTTATGAAACTTGTTTGTTTCATAGTCCCATACACTCTAAGCACACAAAATGAGGAAAATTTCAATTTGCTTCTATGCATGGTCCTGAGCCTAGAATCATCCCCTCGAGCGCTCACTTCTTCCTATTTCTTGAGAAGCTTCAAAATGAATATTTTGTCACTTTTTAGTTTTCTAGAGTTCGATTTTTTTTTCCCGTGCATGGGTGTTGTTTTTCAGCGCTCCTACATGAGATGATATAATTTTTTTTAAGGTGTAGCGATGCTGTTTTTCAATGCCACTACACATTTTGAACTTTAAAAAAAAATGAATAGGAAATTTTTTTCACCACCCATGCACTTTTCTACCCTCACATGCGTGAAATTAATGAACTTTTAGTTCATTAATGTAACTTTGTTAGGAACTTTTTAGTGACTTTTAAAGTCATTTTTACCTCATTTTATGATTGTTTGGTTTCATTTTCTCCTCTCTACCTTGCACAATTTGTTGCCGAACCTCCTTCACCTTTCAACTGTGGATTTTGTTGATGAATTTCTAGCACATTTCTAGTCTAGGGTTTCTGTTTCTTTACCCAAGTATGTTTTGTTGTTTCCTCACTTTGTTTGACTGTTTAGGTTTCTTTATCATTTTCATGATGATCATTTATATTTGTACAAATTATTTTCGCATCATTTTCATTTGTAGATATACTTTTATTTCTTTTTTATTTCTGTTCATAGGGTTTGTTTGTATTGCATTTCTTTGTATAGTCTTTTCCATCTATGTTTTTATATAACTAGGTTGAATTTTCTTTCACTAAACCTAGTTAGTTTTCCCTGTACGTTTTGTGTTCCTTAGAAATTCTTTTGTTTTTTGTGAAACCCTTCTTCACTACCCAAATTTTTCATTCTCCAAACTTTACATTTTTAACTATCAAACTTCCTCGACATGTAGTGGTGGTAAATTTTTTTTCCAATTCATGTCTACTTGCCAAAAAAAGTCCATTTTTAGTGACAGGAAAATTCACCACCACAACATGGTATTCTATCCTTTAGAAATGTAGAGGTGGTAAAATGCACTGCCGCTAAATTTTTTTTCTCACAAGTTTGGTGGTGTAGAGGGAGTAATCAACCCAAGATCTTCAATTTGCAACACCAAAGAACCTCCACAAGAGATAGAGAGAAGCAACAATGGAAGATGCTATTCCACCAAACAAGGATTGCAGTATGATACAATATGATCAATGTAATACTATACAATGCTATATGCAATACAATGCTAGAGATGCCTTGCTTATAAAGGCAAGGATGAGAGATAGGATAGGACAAGATCATGACAAGTGTCTTAATCCTATCACATGAGACAACTAACTCATAACTACCTAGGAAAGTGGAAATTCTAGATAAGACAACTAATACTTATCTAGATATGACAACTAATATCCTAAGTAAACTTAACATGTGAATTAAGTCCCCTAAGTCCCTAGTAAAGGAATAAACTAGGTACAAGACTTATTCACACCAACACCCTAACTTAAGTGCAACTTAGGGAGGTACAAACCAATGCATAATGAAAAGATGGGTCCCAACAACTAGGCCTGATGAGGTACCCATGTACAAAACAAAAAACTCTCACAAGCGGAGAAAATGAGAAAAACTCTATGGGAGAAAACTCCTCTCCAAAAGAGAGAAAGGAAACTAATGAAGGAAGGAGGACTCCTCAAGACCTCCCAAGGACAACTTCCTTCACCCCAAACATCGATTGCAACTAAAGATAACAAGGTGATGCCAAAGGTTTAGTGAAGATGTCTGCAACCTGCTGATCTGTAGGCAAATACTCCAAGTTGAGAACACCATCCTGGATGAGTTGCCTGATGAAGTGCATGTGGATCTCAATATGCTTAGTTTGCTGATGCTCCACTAGGTTGTGTGAAATATGAATGGCACTCTGATTGTCACACCAAAGAGTAGTGGGCTGAGTGGAAGGGAATCCAAACTCAGTCATCAACTAACGAAGCCACAAAACCTCCTGACTAGCCAACATGGCACCTCGATACTCAGCCTCTGTTGATGATAATGCAATAGCAGTCTGCTTCTTGCATGACCATGCAATCGGACCAGAACCAAGGCAAAAGACAAAGCCAGAAGTAGACTTCCGATCATTGACATCACTAGCCCAATCTGAGTCAGTGAAGCCCACAATCTGAGATGCACCTGAAGTGTAGTGAATGCCAAAATGAGTAGTGCCCTGAATGTATCTCAAGATACGCTTGGCGGCCTTCCAATGACTCTCATGAGGCTCTTGTGAGAAGCAAGAGACAAGTCCAACCACAAAGGAAATATCAGGATGACTATATGTCAAGTATAAAAGACTGCCAACCAACTGCCGATATAAGGTAGGATCAACTGTAGGAGTAGTGCAACTGGAAGACAGTACAACACATGACTGGAATGGAGTAGGGGCAGGCTTGCAATTAGCCATGCCAAATCTCTGAAGCAAATCAAGAGCATACTTCTACTGGAAAATGAAGATCCCCTCATAAGTCTGATGAATCTGATGACCAAGGAAGTAATACAAAAGACCAAGGTCGGTCATATCAAATCGCTCCATCAATGCTCGCTGTGTACTTTGAATCATGGAAGTAGAAATCCCTGTGAGAATCAAATCATCCACATAGAGTATAAGTAGATCCTCCCCATGTCTCTGTGTATAAATTGTGGGATCGGAATGGCAGCAAGTGTAGCCGGAAGTAAGCAAGAAACTATCCATCTTCTCATACCAAGCCCTAGGGGCTTGTTTGAGACCATACAATGAACGTCGAAGCCTGCAAACAAGTGAAGAGTCTTGCACAAAACCTGGTGGCTGCTCCATATAGATTTCCTCATGAAGATCCCCATGCAGGAAAGCACTCTTCACATCCATCTGATATACTGACCATCCCTGAGATGCAGCTATAGCAAGGACAAGGTGAATAGAATCCATCTTGGCAACAGGAGCAAAGGTCTCAGAATAGTCAATTCCTTCAACCTGAGAAAACCCATTTGCAACAAGACGAGCCTTGTACTTGTTAATGGAACCATCTGCTGCATACTTGGTACGATACACCCACTTGCACCGAACAAACTTTCTTCCCTTAGGAAGAGGCACAAGATCCCAAGTATGATTCTTCATCAAGGAAGAATACTCATCATCCATAGCACTATCCCACTCTGGAATACCTGAAGCATATGAAAACTTCTGAGGATCATCTGAAACTGCATGACTCAAAAGACTAATTTCAGAAGTCTGAGAACGAGTGCGGTGAGTGTTTATGGGATCACCAACAAGAGGACCATTCTCCTAAAGAGTAACACGAGCCCATCATGGCCTAGTGGGTGAATGAGGAAGAGGTTCATCAAGATCATCATCAAAATCTTCCTCAAGTAGCAAAACATCATCATCTGAAGAAGATTGAGTAGGTTGTGATGAAGAAGAAGTTGAAGGAGGATCTGAGTGGGTGAAGGTATCAGAAAACTAAACATCACGTCAGAAATGAACCTCTCGTGTGTCAGGATCAAACAATCTGTATACCTTCACATCCTCACAATAGCCAACAAAGATGTAACGCTGACTCTTCTTCTCCATGGATTTACACCGACCATTCAGAATGAATGCCCAAGCCTCACTACCAAATACTATGAAGAAGGATACATTAGGCTTGCGATGAGACCAAGCCTCCTCAGGGGTCATATTTCGCACTGCCTTGTGGGGCATATGATTTTGAATATAGTTAGCACAATTGACAGCTTCAGCCCAAAAGGCAGGAGCCATGGACCTAGACTGAATCATACAATTGGCAATTTCCCTGAGAGTCCTGTTCTTTCTCTCTGCCACACCATTCTGCTGAGGAGTGTAAGGAACTGTGTGCTGATGAAGAATACCATGCTCATTGCAAAAATCCTAAAATGCCTAATTGACATACTTCCCCCCATTATCTGTGCGTATCTGTCGAAGAGAAAAACCTGACTGCTTCTCCACAAATGTTTTGAAGGTCTTGAAGTTGGTGAGGACTTCACTCTTGAGCTTCAAAAAATAGAACCATGTCCAAAGGGAAAAATCATCAATGAATGTTAGCACATACTTAGCCCTTGAAAAAGGAGTTGGGAATGACATGAGATCACTATGGACCAACTCAAGGGGTGTGGTTGCACGTGCAGCTTGATCCTTAGGAAAAGAATCTTGATGTTGCTTGCCAAGAACACATCCTTGACAAACACCATCTGTGCAAGTTATCTTTGGAAGACCAACCACTAAGTTATGTGCTTGCATTTGCTAAAGATATTTGTAGTTCAAGTGCCCAAATCTCTCATGCCAAATCTTGCTCATTGAATCAGCATGAGCAACAAAACATGAACCCGATGAAGACTCAAATCCATCAAATCGATACAAATGATTCTCATGATCAACTATCCCTGTAGCAACAACCTTCTGATGATCCTGCAACTATCTAATAGTCACATTCTATGGAGTAAAATCAACTGACTTCCCATTTCTAGAATGACAAATCTAATATATGGAAAGTAAATTCACTGAAATATCAAGAACAAGAAGAACATCCTCAATGCACCCATCTAGCATCTGAACGGAGCCTGTCCCCAAAACTGGAATATGTGAAGAGTTCCCAACTACAATCTGAGAAGTAGAAGTATGAACTATGGAATCAAGAAGATCACGTGAATTGGTCATGTGATGTGAAGCACCTGAATCAAGAATCCAACTATCTGAAGGTGAATGCATAGCTCATGCTGAAAGAGCTTTCCCTTTGCCCATGGAAGAAGGCTTAGCCACTGAAATATTGTGCTTCTTCATAGCTTCCTCTAAGGCTTCTAATCTCTTAAAGAAATGAGATGCATCATGCCCAGTTTTTCCACAAAATGAACAAGGATCTCCTTTCTTTTTCTTGGAATTGGAAGAAGAATCTCCAGAGGTAGAAGAAGAAGGAGATTGAGTGGACTTCTGATTGTTCTTCGGCTTCGGTTTGGAGGGATTCTCACTACTAGAAGATGATTCTGCTTTGGGATTCTTCTTGTTCTTTCCTTTACCCTTGGATGATTGAGCCATTAGAGCATGATTCTTAGAATTAGGTAAGGCATCCAACTGAATTAACTTGGCTTCCTCCCTAGTAAGACACTCACAAAATAACTCAAATGTAGGCATTTTATAATCTTTCCCTATTGCATCCATAGTTGAGTAGAAAGTAGAAGAAAAAAATTGATAAGGGCCCTTTAACTTAGATAGAATCAAGAAGATACATTCATCACTAGATACATCATGTCCACATCCTTTCAACTATGACAAAATCATTTTGAATTGTGCAAGGAAATCTTGAATTGAAGGAAATGCATCTGGAGAGAGGGATTGTAGTTCTGCTTGAAGTTGCAAGGTTATGAAATGATTTGTTTTACCATACAATTCTTCAAGTTTATCCCAAACATTCTTAGGTGTTTTGCACTCCGAAATATGAAACAACAAATTATCAGATACATGTAAGGCAATGATCCCTTTTGCTTCATCCATTTTACATCTATGGAAAAACTTTTCATAATCCCTTGTAAATTCAGGTTGTTTTGCATCTAACATTGGCCATAGACCCTTAGATTGTAACAATTGAGTCATTTTTAGCTTTCATGTATGATAATGTGTGGAGTGAGTGGTTCAATTTTCCTTAGATCCGCCATGAACACCAAAAGAAAGAAGACAATGTGGCATTGAAATTGTGCCTTTCACCCCCCCAAAATGTATTAAAACTCAATTTGCAACCCCCCCAGCAAATTACAATGAACAAATTTTGCAATTTTTACAAGTGACAAGCTCAAATCAACCGTTTATAACACATGGTGATTTTTACAATTTTTAGAAAAAAGAGCTTGCAAAAACTGAAAATTGAGGTTACAAATAGATTCCTTGTGATTTTCTGATCAATTTCAAAAAAAGTTTGCCAAATTTCGACTTCGTTTGCAAAAGTTACATCAAGAACAAGCAATAAATGCACTTGTACCTTCAAGCTGAAAAAACTAGCAAAAAATGTCAAAATCTAGAAAAATCACCTGCACCATTGCGAAGTTCGTCAAACCAACTTTCCGACGATATCTCGTTTTCGAAAATCCGATGCCATGGTGAAAAGTTATGCAAAATTGAAAAAAAGGCCTATTTTAAGCACCTTGAACACTAAATAGGAGCAAAGTTGAAGACTATCTGGGCGCAAAAATAGAGCCCCTGGGTGCTGGCCTTCGGTCACTCACGTGACCGCGTGCTGGGTTGCTAAAAAAAATTGAGCGGTTTACTGACTGCCCTCCTGGCGGTTGCGGTTAGCGCCGGTGGTTTGAAGACCCGCCCGCTGGCGATGACTGCAGGGGACTCTTGGCGGTTTGGGGGCCCGCCGGCCTAGCGGTTTCTCCAACCGCTAGGAAACCCTGCGGCCGGTGGTTGGAGGCTACTGGCGAGTTTAAAACCCCACGGATTGAACAACGCTTAAAGCGCTTTATAAATTTTTATATTTTTTTTGAAATTTTTTAAATAAAATAAAAAATACCGACCAAAATTTAATTAATTTTTTTGAAAAATTTTCTGACGACACACGTACCTGTGTAGGGGGGCCGTACGACCTCCTCTGCTAAATTTTTTTTGCCCTGAAAGCAACTTTTTCCGAATATGGGAAAATTATATATCAAAAAAATCGGAAATGGCCACCCGGACGCAATGGAAGGCTTTTTTTTGCCCAAAGTGCTCCTGTAAAAAGTTGTTCACTAGATCTGAGCTCGAAACCCTTCTTTGCCAAAGTTGCAAATGGTGACGAAATTGAGTGAAACAAAAGCCAAATCTGAATTTTTCGAGCCTCCTGGACGCAATGGGATAGCCTAAAATACTGCCACTATAGCCAAAAGCACTGCAATCACCAGATCTCACCAAAATGCAAGCATGCAATATAGATACAAGAAACTCAAAAATCACAATAGAAATTGATGGAAACTCTCTAATAAAGAAATGGAAGGGGCTTGCCAGATTCAAAGCTCTGATACCATGTTGGAGTAATCAACCCAAGATCTTCAATTTGCAACACCAAAGAACCTCCACAAGAGATAGAGAGAAGCAACAATGGAAGATGCTATTCCACCAAACAAGGATTGCAGTATGATACAATATGATCAATGCAATACTATACAATGCTATATGCAATACAATGCTAGAGATGCCTTGCTTATAAAGGCAAGGATGAGAGATAGGATAAGACAAGATCATGACAAGTGTCTTAATCCTATCACATGAGACAACTAACTCATAACTACCTAGGAAAGTGGAAATTCTAGATAAGACAACTAATACTTATCTAGATATGACAACTAATATCCTAAGTAAACTTGACATGTGAATTAAGTCCCCTAAGTCCCTAGTAAAAGAATAAACTAGGTACAAGACTTATTCACACCAACATGAAGTATCTGCAGGAGAAGCCAACAAGAAACAAGAACTTAGGACTAAGAATAAGGCAAGTGTTTCTCCTTCTTCCTCACGCAAAGGTCCTAAGATTACATTCACTTGTGAGAAGGGTACAGTGTTGGCAACTGAAGAAGAACAACTAGAAAGAGAAGATCAACCTAAAGATGAAAAATTGAATGAGGAAGAAGAAGGGAATGAAGAGGATGAGAAATCAGAGGGAGAATAAGAAGATGAGGAAGATGAACAGGAAAAAGAAAGGAAAGATGAAGGAATGCAAACATCTCCATAGGAGAATGTCATTCAAGATCCTCTACATACATCAACACCCATTGCTACCACAAAAACTCATACTCCTATTGCTACCTCTCCTCCACCTCCTCTTCCAACTTCACCTCCACCTTCTATAGTTCTACATGCACTTAAAGTAACAATACCTCCAATGGTACATTCAATTCATTCTACTCCTTCCATAGGGTTAGTTTTGTAGAGTGTTGATGTTACCTTTGGTTCACCATCATCTATTCCAAGTTTGTCATCTCCATCATTTGATATATCTTCACAAGTTGAATTCAATTGTTTCAAGAATGAATCATTGCCAGATACATCAAATTTGCAGTTTTTGGGTGCAATAATGACTGAGACGACATCTATTATAACTACCATGTTTTTTCCCACAAATATTGGTGTGACTTAGGAATTAATAGTAGGGCCTAGAGGTGATGTTTCTTTCCTTCCTCCATGGTTTGCTTCATAGGAATCCAAATGGAAAAAGCAAGTGGTCTCTCTCCTGATGAGTTGGATCTTGAGGAGTTGGCTGCACAAAATCCTAAGGGTAAAAAGAAGCCAAAAGTTCACTCAAGGTTGCATATGGACAAATCGGGGTACAAGTATGTGGACACAACAACACCACCTCAAGGTAGAAGCCATGAAGAAATTAGCATGGAGGACTACACCATCACAAGGGTTGATCTTGGAAAGATCACACATGCAAGTGCCAAGGATGATGCTCAAGCATCTTTGACTGCTTTGATGGAAAAGTTTGATGAACTAAAAGAAGCCAAAGACATGTACAAGGAAAAAGTTGAGCACTCTGCCTTAGTGCTAAGGAGAATCACAGAGTCTTTAGAGAATGTGCAACCTATTGCAATGAGTATTGAGGAACCTATGGTTCAAAAAGTTAAAAAATTTTACTCTAAAGGAAAAATCATATATAAATTTGTTGATAGAATAATTGAACAAGGTTCACAATACATGATTGTTCTAGTGGAGAGAATTGCCCAGATATCCAAGATAAATCTAGAGCTGGACAAGATAGTGAGTACACTTTCTGCTAAGAAGAAGGAAATGGAGTGAAATCTTGAGTCGTGGATTTAGTTGAAGAGAGAGAAGCCGAGCAAGTTAGTGGGAGTTGGGATTATTCTTGACAAGGAAAAGTATGTGGAAATTAAAGAATCTATCAAAAATTGCATACAAGTAATCAAGACTCTAATCAAGGATGTACAACAGGTGCAAGAGGATGTTGAAGGACATCGTGTTGTCATGGTGAACAAAATTGAAGAGTTTCTATGGAAACTTCTTGATGATGACCACACATTTCTTTCGACAAGTGAGATTATCCAAGTTTTCAAGGAAGCTATTCAAAAACAAGTGGAAGATGAAGGATTTTCATTAGCTTCAATGGATACTTTATGCAGTGTACAGTTGACCTTGGGAAATCTCAAAAAACATCTAGATAGATGTAAGAAGGTTTGTTCTGCTGCAAAGAAGTTTGTCACAAAGTTTGACACTATTATTGATGACACTTTTGGACTAGATGATACAATAATGTAGGGGATTTTAAAGAAGTATAAAGATTTCCAAACACAAAGCAAGGAACCATAAATATTTTTACACTTCCAAAGATAGATTTCATGCTTTTATCATGCTTTATGTAAATAGGTGTTGGAATTTTTACATGTCTCATGCAATCACATGTAAAAATGGAGATGTCCTCCTGCAATCATGGACATCACGTTTGAATAAGTAAAATTTAGTTAGGGTTTTTCCTAGAATAGCTTATAGCTCTCACCTATAAATATGAGAGAGTTGTATTGTATTATTGATCTTTTTTCTATTGCAACAAAGTGCTGCTCATTTGTAAGGCAATTTTGAGACTTTGAGTTCATATTGTGATACTATTTTCAATCAATAAAGAAGGCTAAATTGCATACCAGACTTTGTGTTGGATCAATTCCAACGAATGTGCATGCTTTTATGTCTTTCACATTAGTTTATCTTATTATTTGATTTGATTAGCAATATTTTGTTAATTTAGATTGGAGAGCTTTCAAGTTGATTCATGTAGAATTTGTGCTACATCCTTTGCTTGGAATTGTGTAATTGTTGATAATATTGGTGAATGATCTTCAAGAATTTGTGCTTGAAATTACTCATTGATACGTGAATCTTTGTGTGGCATGGATTGGACAACTTTGTGCCCCAATCTAAATCACTGGTATTGTGGAACTCATCTTTGAAGACTATATAAAGACTTTGTGCCTCTGTGAGCCTTCCTGTTATGTATCTTTTATTATATTGGTACTCCTAAATTATGCTTTGACAAGATAAGAGTATTGAAAATTACTACTTAGGTTTTATTTAAATTTGTACGGCATCACAAAATAAAAACAGTGGAACATTGTAAACATATTCTCTGAAAGAAGAAAGAATCATGAATGTAATACACACCCATGATTAGAATAGTGTAAATATAGTTAAATTTCTAGAATAGTTTACTTTCATTCCTATAAGCTATACGAAGGGAGCCTTCCATTTTCGAGAGGAGAGATTTTATCTTACATAACTGTGACTAAAATTCAACTTTTCTAATATGTAAAGAGATTACAAAATTTTCACCCAAAAAATTGAATGATTTTAAATATAGAAAGATAGTAATTGTGTGTAGTGTTTTTACCCCATCTAAAAATGCAAGAAATAAACTCAAGCAAAAGGATAAAAACAAAACAAAACACTTAGATTAGGGCTTAAAGTTGAAACTCAAACATACAAATAAAATACCAAAATATTACCTTGTTTGAGTGTGATGAGTTTGTTTGCCCCTTTTGATGGCTTGATATGTGTGCTATATATTAATTTTGGCAGCATAACGACTTGCTTTTGCTTGATTTGGAATCAAAGATGGTGGATGCAAAGTGAGGATAGATGATAATGGATGCAAGATGGTGGTGTGTGAGCTTGTGGGATTGAGATGAATGTGTTGTAGTAGAATGTAGTGGTTGAATGCCAAAATGACTAAGTATTAGTCATTTAGCCAAGGGAGATGGGAATGGACAGTGAAGATTGAAAGGGGGAAGAAGATCAAGGGTTGACCAAAGGAACTAAAAATTCCTTTTTTAATGTGCATGGGAAGGATAAAAGGAATTAAAAATTCCTTAGGGACATGGGGAGAATAAAAAGGAATTTAATATTCCTTGGGGAAAGGGAAGAGGAATTAAAAATCCCTTTAACAACCTTGGATAGATAAATGGAATTTAAAATTCCATTGGAAATAACATGGGGATTATAAAATAGAATTAAAAATTCCATGAGGGGTGTTGGAGGAATAAAATGGATTTAAAAATTCCATTGGGGTATGGGCTAGCATTTATTAGGGGGTTGACCAAAGGGATAGGTTAGTCTAATTAATCAAGGATTAGGATGTGCAAGTGAGGGATTAGTGGGATGATTAGGCTAATGGAGGAAGATTAGGGACAACATGTAAATTATGGAGGATGTGACACCTCCCTAATCAATGATTAGGAATGTGCAAATTCTTAATCCAAGATTATATAAATTAATTATGATTAGAAGAAAGTTATGGAGGATGTGACATGAGGGGAATTAAATAAATAGATTATTTATTTAATTTTTGGAGGAAAGGGATAAGTGATGGGAGGAAATAATTAAAGGTGAATTATTTACTTTAGACTAGGATTTAAAGATGATAAAATAAATAGATTAAGATGAAGGGATAATGGATAATGAATATTAATTAAATAATAGGTTATTATTTAATTAATATAGAGGATATGAAATTGGTTGAATTAGGAGTAAATTGACCAAACAAAAGTGGTCAATTTTCAGTGTCTACAATAATAAAATTTAAAAACATTTGCTTAGTTGGTTCTAGGTAGGAAAAGAAAGGGTAGGATTCAAATAAAATTTGAATTTGGATAATAAAAAAATAGTGATCAAATTCATTCTTGCACCCACAAAAATGACCCTAGATGCGAGAATGCTAAAAATAAGGTGGGTAATAAATGTATTAGGATGAGTATATAATTAGGGTGACTATATTAGAACATATATGCATATGGATAAGGTGGGAGATAAATACATGAAGTTGTGTGAAAGTGAATAAATAATGACATAGGAGGAGGATCCTGATGTCACAAAAAATCGTACCATTTGTCAATATACAAATATATTAAACCATTCTATTAAAATAAAGACAAAACTAGATAAAAAAACATAAATACAAAAATTTCACCGTTTAATCACATGTACAACACTATTTTAAAATAAAAATAATTATATTGATAATAAAAAAAATGTTTGTAATTTTCCTCAATATTTGAATAGGTACGAAATTTTGTGGAGAATTAACTCCATAGAGTTTTCTCATTTGTATGGATATGGATCTAATCTTTGGCTACAAAAATGATATGGTATAATGCCTAGTTTTAATTCTTGTTTGGCCTAATGCATTACCTCTCTCTACCATCTAGACTAGTGGTACTTACGAATACCTTTGGATGATGCCTAGATCACTATGGTACAAGTTCTCCTCGGTCAAGCCCTAGGAAAAGGACTTAATTTATGATTGAAGATAACAAACTTAAGTTATGCAAAATGCTAAAAAATGATGTGATGCAAATCTAGATTCATTTTAGTATAGCAATGGATGCATTTCTAGTATGCCCCTTTAATGTGAATGATAATCAAACAACATAATGAATACAATTGAATGATTTTAAATACAAGAACATAATAATAAATCTTAAAAATGTGTGTTTAGTTGGCTTTGGGTAGGAAAAGAAAGGATAGGAGTCAAATAAAATTCAAATTTGAATATTAAAATTTTAGCAGTCAATCCTACACCTGTAAAAATGATCCTAGATACGAGAACACTAAAAATAAGGTGGAATAAGTATATAATTAGGGTGACTATATTAGAACATATATGTATATGGATAAGGAGGGAGATAAATGTGGAAGTGTGTGAAAGCGAATAAATAATGACAAGGGAAGAGGATCCTAAGATCACGAAAAATCATACCATTTGTCAATATACAAATATATTAAACCATTGTCTTAAAATTAACACAAAACTAGACAAAAAAATATAACATAAATATACAAATTTCACCATTTCACTACTGCATAAGATCATAATAATATTTCAATCATTCACTCACATGTATAACACTATTTTAAAATAAAAATAATACTGATATTGATAATAGAAAAGTTTTATTTATTCCAAGACTGAATTAAGTAAACCTAATGTCCCATAAGTGGGGCAATTTAACATCCATGTTACACTATTGTAATCCAAAGAAACATAGCCAAAGCACTAGATTTTATGATTACACTCCAAGGAACACCACCCTTGCCCTTCCTAACCAGTCCTTTTAAAAACGGCAACAGATTAATCACTACCCAAACACTGCAAAAATACTCTGCCAATGGCTTGTTCTTAATCTCATACCCACCAACCGCAAACCTCATGGTGCTTTGACAAATAGCTGCTAAGTTAATCAACAAGACAGTAGTTGGCGGAATGAATAAAGCAGATGAATTAAATTTGAATTCACCCTCCTTAATCTGTTCCTCCTCTCCAGACCCTTTTGGAGTTACAAACAAAAACTGTTTCAGACAATCCCACCATCTTCATTGCAACATCAAACAATGCAAACAGCCATGAAGAGATGCACACTATCAACCACATTCTCTGGTTATTCCACCATTCTCTAGCAGAACAACCATTAAAAAGATATTCCAAAAGGCTCAGCCCATATACGGAGAGGAAAAGAGCGACAGCAATTGAGAAAACGGGTTCCTGAATCTGCATGAATAGAAATACACATGTTAGATGTTGAATGTCCTAATATACTTGCATCTGAAAATATGTTCTTATGATTCTAATGATTCTATCTTACCTTGGGCAAGAATGTTTTGCCACTTAACAGACTGAAGGCAGGAAAAATTGCATAACATAAGGTTGGCACAGACCATGTCACCCATAAATTGAAATAGGCATAAACTATCATCTGGCGTAGTGTTATCTGTCTGTTGATACCCATTAAAGGACATTACTTACTTACAAAAATCTCTAGCCCTCCTGTGCCCCATCTCTTTCGTTGTAGAAGAGTGTCTAGACCATTTCCTGGTGTACATCCCATGAAAGTTGGCCGCTCAGGTGTGTAATATATGGAATGCCATCCTAAATTGTGAACATTCAACCCTGTAATAATATCCTCAGTTGTAGCTCCATATACCCATCCCACCTGCAATTTTGGTTCAAGATAAACAGATCAAACTTTCTGGCATCTGCCAAAACACATAACATATCACTTTTAAAATGTTCTTTTAGCCAAATTGATCCTTGAGATCTATGAACCATGCATTTTTTACTTGGTTTAAATTAATTCTATGATTGTCTTTATTTAACATTTCGTATATATTAAGTAGCAAACATTGAATACCTTTATTTGAGAGAGGTTACAATAAATAAAAAAATTCTAATTGATTTTATGCTCACGTATATATTTTATTCTAGATTTAAATTTAAAATTAAAAAAAAAATTGTTTTATGGAAAAAATCTTAAAAGCCTTTTATTAAGAGAGGTTATAATAATTTTTTTAAATTTGTGTACATTTTATTAAATATTATATTTTGATGTCAATTTAAAGTGAATTTAATTATATATTTTAGAAATTATTTCAAATAAATTTCTTTGTGTTGTTTTTATGGAAATGATACTTATCATTTTATTTATGCAAATTTATAGTTCAAGGAATGGTGTTTGGGCTTCTATTTCATTGTTGGTCTCTAAACTAGGTTTTTTATAAGCATCCCAAACTATCTTCTATTTCCAACCTTTTATTGCACACCCCACATTGAGCATACCTAGATTGTTACAAGTGACTCCATCAAAACTCATCTTAAGCTTCGCTTTTGGTTGAAGGATCCATCTTGTGTGTTAGTGTTTCTTTTTTCTTTTCTTAAACCCATATGAAGGGGAGCTTGAGATGCTTCCATTTTTCTAATATTTCACTATCCCATTTGCTAAAGAGTTTTTTTTTGGGACTATTCATCACTTTAATGATCTCCAACTCAATAATGGCTATGCCTAGTTTGAGGAAAAGCTCATCTAAAAGAGATTGTTCTAAAAATATTACTAATTGTGGTCCTTCCATTTGTGCCACATCACCATTGATGGGATAATAACCCATAAGAAAGAGAAAATGGATTTTGGTTGAATGATATGCTAGTCTTTAAGAAAATCCATAACGTTGTTTGAAAAAAGATCCAACCCAACCAAGCCCAGTACAAAGCTATTTTCAACACATTTTTGAGAAGGGGAAATTGACAAGAAAATGGTCGACTATCCCATCTACTGATTTGCTCTTCGCGCACCATGAAGGACCTTGAATATTAAAATTTGAATCTTTGACTAGTGAGAGTTCTTTCGTGCAAGGCTACCCAAGTGAAAGCTCTAGCTTTGGGTAGGATTTAAACATGCTTCAACATTTGGATGAGGGCCAATCTATTTTGGATAGGGGTTAGTACCCATAAATTACCCAAGTTTGATAGAATATTACCTATTTTTTTATAACATTATATGGTCATATAATGTTAGTACCCTCCTCACTAATAAATATATTTCTTTATTTCAATTTCATCTCAAGAAATTGAATTAGGCTTGTAGGTAATCCACTCTATAAATGATTTCCATTTCCATATTGTGCCTCAACTCAACTATTGTCAAGTGAGATATACTTGGACTTATTGCCCCATGTAAGAGACAACATTTATCACACAACATTGATTTCTCCTAATTTTGTAATGTAGGAGTGTCCACTCGATGAATCCTCCCAAAATATGCATTTTTAGCTTTGACACAAAATTTTAGATATGTGAACCTTTCAATGGATCCACCAACATGAAAATGTGAGTAGGATCTTCTATGTTCAAATTTTGTTTAGAATACCACACCATTTGGAGGAAGGATTGCCATACATTTTCCATGTTTACACTAATGCTTTCTTTTATATTTCCAAATTGTGCGATGTAGTTCCTCCTACATCTTTTGGTGAGATATGTTTCCTCTCCTTTGATCCCTACCAAAAAACATTATTCATTACACCCTTCATTTCCTTGGCAATTTTTCTCAACACTTAGAAACAAGAAGTTAAGTAGATGGCCATAGTAATAGCCATAGCTTTTAGCATGGTGATATGGCCTACTAGTGTTAAACATTTTCCTTTCCAACCATCCATTTTGGATTTGCAAGTATCTAGAAGGTTTTCCAATGACATATTTGACTAGCACCTTTGAATAGATGAACCTCTCAATATTTGTTGGGGAGTGTACGAATTTTGAAGCCTAGTAAGTCTACTATAGATTTTTTTTTGGAAAATTTTGTATCAAAGAAGAAAAAATTATAGTTTTATTTGTTCACATACTATACTAAAGTAGTAGAGTACTTCTGCAAGACTTTCTTGATTTTTTTGCTTCCTCTAGATTGGTCCTTCCAAACAACATCACATCATTAGTGATTTGCTAGTGTGTGATGGGTTCAAAACCTTTGGCCATTATCATTCCTTTCCATGTTCCTACTTCAACTACAACCTTGATTAGCTTGCTATGTTTCATGGCAAGGATAATGAATACAAAAGGGGACAGAGGATATCCTTGCTAAAGGCAAGTCTAGAAGGTTTAGAGAAACTATGCAGATTTTCATTGGCAATCATTAAATATCTAGGTCATGCAAAGATTCAATCTCTCCATTTTTCCATTATTTTCTTCAAAAATCTCAAATTGACATGGTCATATACTTTGTTGATGTCTAGCTTTGTGGTCATGCTCTTCAATCTTGTGTTCACTATAGAGTTTATAGTTTCATGTGTAATTATAATACCATTAGTGATTGATTGTCCATGACGAAGCACATATGTTCTTTTCATATTATTTCTAGAAGGATTTTTTTTCATTTTATTCACCTGACCTTGGTGGTGAGCTTATATAGTATTTCTTAGTGAGACTACTTTATAGTCACTAAAAGTGGATGGTGATTGGCAATTTAGAATGAGTACAATAAAAGTGTTCTCAAAATTGTTGAACACTTTTCTCAAATATATGTATTCCACTAGCACCTTTCATATGTCTTCTAAAACATCTAACAATCCTTGTAGAATTTTTTTGAGAAGCCATTGGGACCCAAAGGTTTGTCTAGATGGACCATATATTGTTTACTTGTTTAAATTATTCTATAGTATCCCACTTTTAATTTATTTTTAGATCATCTTTACTTAATATTTCATACATTATAACTAGCAAGCTTCGAAAACCTCTTTTTGAGATAGGATACAATAGGCTAATTTGTTTTTTATATACGTGCATTTTGGTGTGGATTTAAATTTAAAGATAAAAATGGTTGTTCTATAGAAAACAATATTAAAAGCCTTTGCTTGATAGAAGCTATAATAAATTCAAAATTTGTAAATGCTTGGTCTTAATTTTCATATAAAGATGAATTAATATTGTAGAAATTATTATTTCATATTAGTGCTTCTTAGGGTTTCTAGATGGGAAGACCTAAAGAGTAGAGACAAGGATTGTTGTAGATGGGAAGACTTAAAAAGTATCTAGACAAGGATTTGGAGACAATTCTTTTTTTTAAGGACGATTAAAAATTGTGGGAATGAATATGAACAAAACATAAACAAATAACAAACAAATAGATTTTTAGAAGTCAATACATTATAATACATTTGCAATGACAATCCTCTCTTTTTAAAATATATATACTTAAAAACCTTTTTACAATTTTATATACATATATAAAATACCCTCTTCAAATCCCCAGGCCCCATAACATCTAAGACATCACTTAACCCTAAAACACTATTTCAAATGTATAACTTTGTCCAATATAAGTAATGATTGAAAAGAACATACTTCTCATCCTCTAGTTCAATTGAGTTGCTAAATGAAGGGATAAACCTACCTCTTTGCCCCATGCAGTTTTGGCTTCATAGCTGCAACTAGCCACCTTCAAGGCCTCCTCAACAAGGAAAGGAGGAGAAGAAGGCTTGTGGAATGCAGTGTTTTCAATAATAGCCTGACCAGATGCGTTGAAGGCAGAAGATTCTCCAAATGCACTTCTTAAAGCCTTTTTGGAAGTAGAGGATGAAAAACGGAGAGAGTCTGCTAAAAAGGCAATGGAAAAAATGTGTTATATGTGTACATATCCTAGTTCATACTAATTGAAAGAATACCAAATTTAGTCTATCCATGCCTTTCCCTTGTCTATTTTCTTTGTTTGTTGCAGGTGGTACTCCATACAATCCTTTTCTTCTATGTAAGCAGCATGTTCCAAAATACAGGGGACCTTGGATTCCATTCATTCCTTTGCCGCTGTCTGCATACAATTTAAGTTTTTCCTAGTCATCCTAAATGCTAATATATATAAAGTGTAGATAAAGCAAATATACCCCATAAGGAATATGGTCCCAAAGATACATTACTAATTTTTAATATACTTACTTTAAGAAATATTTTGTGCTGATTTGCAAAGGGGTCATCCTTGAGGCCTCCGTAAAATAATTGTGGAAATTGTACAAAGCCACATTCTCTTTCAGATGGGCAGTCCAGGAAGAAACACATAGCTTCCTGTATGGCTTTTGGATTACTTACATGCATATCACAGTCCAAGTTAAGAATATAAGGAGCATTTGTCATTATTCCAGATACCCTTGCCTGAAAATCCAGTAAATAATGTTATCTAGGATTTGTAATTATCAATACAAAATTTTCATTTCAAAAAATATTTTTATTTTATTTTTGATATAGTTAAAAGGTAGACAAAAGATGTATTATGAGTAATGGGACAGATCAAATCACTCAACTAGATTCAAAAAAGAGAGATACAACTGCAACCAAGCTACCAAAAACAACTACAAACAAAAAATCAAGCTGGAACCTCCGGGGTCTCACTTAGGCAATACTAGATCTTCCACGAACTGACCTCTCACCCAACACTCTAGCATGAATATTGGATAAAGATTTAAAAATACCTTTCTTCCTCCTCCTAACAAGATTCTCAAAACAAGAGGAAGCAGGAGATTCCCCTTAGAAACCCATCCACATAAGAAGGAGCAACAAAATGATGAAGCTTTTTAAAATTATCATTGCAAACAAAGTTCATTCACTCATATTCAAGTTGAGGACCATTCTCTAATTATGAATAATTTTTGAAGAAATTGAACTTCAAAAAAGCATTATGAAATTGAATTACCATAACATTCATGGTACCAGCTTTGTAATGATGATCAAAATTGGGACGTTTTTCTCTTGCAACATATATAAGTTGGGGCAGACCATCACCTTCATTTCTTTCATGAATAACCTGGATACATATAAATAACAAGTTTAACTCTTATGAAATAAGGGTTCCCGTTTCATACAAAATCTAATAGTTCCAATAGGGATGATGCTTATTTGACAAAAAGTTCCAAAAGCTGTTATGTAGCTAATTATTACCTACACTATACTGGAGTGGTTTCTTATGTCTGAGTTTCCATGCGAAAAACCTTCGATACTATTCTGATACATTGAGTGTAATGGAACTGGTCCTGTCTTCAATGCTTTAGTAATCTTTCCCTCCAGACTTTCATATTCACCCTACAAGACAATTCACAATCTTAAATTCTAAAGACATTGTTTATAATGCATTACAGGGGCAAACTTTTGTTATATTCAATCAGTTGACTTCTGGCAAAAAGTTAAATAAAATTTTCATACTCTACTACCTTCATAGCCTGCCATTCTCTAAGAAACATTGGATCAGAAGGCTTGTTTTGTTCAGAGAAACACATAAATGGAGCCGTCGTCTCTATATTGAATTTTTTGCAAAAGGGCACCCATCTTTTGGCAAAGCTTAGAGTTTCTACCAGAGAGTAAAAAGTGATGGAAGAGGCACCATCATCTGAGACATAACATGCAATTCTTTCTACTGGGTAATCAACTGCAAGCACTGAAAGAACATTATTGGCAGTCTTTATAGCAGGCTCCTTGAAAGGGTCTGTTGTAGTGATAATAATGTCGACAGAAGGAAGCTTGGAAGCAGCTTCTCCACCATATCTGCAACACAAAAAATCCTATTAGGAATGTACAGGATTTCAAGTTATAACACTCCTAAGGCAATACTAAATCTACCAGGCCTCATTTTATGTAATACTATGATTTTCACCTGTTTGTAAGTCTCTCTGGGTAGGCTTTATATTCAATGGGCTGCCATTTCACATTCTTATCGAGAATCCAATGGAATGAAAAACAGAGCTCACAGAGAAAAGCGACTATCCAAAGTCCATTATATTCAGAAGCAGTATGCAATAATCTATAGCTTAGAAAAACCAACAAAAGCACCAAGTGAATGCATGCATAAGCTCTATATAGTTTTGATGTATGCACTATTTTTTCATATAAACTAAAACAGTTGCAGAAATCCATCTCCTTCTCCATTAACTCGTAATCCCAAAAGATTGGAATCGATAAAACAACATATCTTAGTTGGTCTCTATATACTGTGATGAGTGTCTAGTGTATTAAGGCCAAATCTGTTATAGAAAGAAATATTCTGTATTGTAATCATAAAAGAATGACAAGTAATAAGTACTTAAATTTTTCAAAAAATAGTTAAAACTAAGATATAGTATATTAATCAAATAAATAAAGAATGAAAGGAAAAGACTAAAAAGGAAAGTATCTGGTCATGTAATTGGGTCCTCTTTCATTTACATTTAAAAAAAAAGGAAAGGACAAGACTAAAAAGGAAAGTATCTGATCATGTGATTGGACCCTCTTTGCTTTACATTTTTAAAAAGATGCAAAAGAATAAAAAATGAAAATGATGTTTAAGTGACATACTCCCTCTATACTTTCCGCTACACTATTAAAAAAGATTGAAAAGAGTAGAGATAAAAACTATATATGACTGGGCCCTCTGTGCTCTCTATTATGTAAATTCTTTCAAAGTGAATACATAATTCAAAGTGCAATCAAACAATTCAAATTTAATGTTTTGACTTATTATTTCATAAATTTTTTCTTATCACAATCTTTTAATTTTAAATTAGAGAGCTTCAAACATATTTGCTCTATATCTAATTTATAGATATAAAGATCTTTAAATAGGAAAATTATATGAACAAACATGTCTTTACATAAATTGTGTCTTTATATTTTGATTAGATAAAGCGGGAAGGGTCCAAACCCATTAGAGAACAACTATAGAGGCAAAAGAGAGGAGTCTCACATGAATAAGACAACAGAAAAGCTAAAACACTAAGAAAGAAAGATCAGCAACCAAAGAAAGACTCCCAAAGGAGAGACGAAACCAGCTACCAAGGAGGGAGTAGCAATACCCAACAAAGCTTTTGACTGGAGCATGGAACTAGAAAAAAGTTTTGGAAGGACCAAAAAACTTAAGCAAAGAAAGTCAAGACAGTTTGGACCCAAATTTCACCAAAGGCCTCAAAAGAAGGGCTAGGTTGAAATGTAATGTCCTTCCACTTTTCAAATCAATGGAAGGTTTCTCAAGCACTAGTTTCCTTTTAACCTTGTGAGGCACTCACTTGCCCTCAACAAAGTAATCAATGATCTCTTGTCCTTCAAAGGGATTTGATGATAGTCAAGGGCAGTCCTAACCTCTTTTGTTCCCAACATCAACTCCTCCTAGGCTTAGGACCATTAGAGTTCATCTTTTTATGAAGATCTTGGCACAACAATGTAAACAACCCAATATTGTGGAAAATTGTGTCTTTATGTTAATAGATGTTTAGGGAGTGTGAGTAAATAGAGTTTACATTTCCAATAGATTATTGCTCACTTTAACTGATTTTTTCGAGTAATTCAAATAGTAAGTTGAATATGTATTATTGTCTTTTTTATTATTAAAAAATAGTATACATCTTATTCATAAAATACCACATAAATTGAAGATTCTATAATTGACGATAAATTTGTTTCAACCAAAATTCCTTTTATATCCACCACCAACCAACATCCAACATTCATACAATAAAATTGCTTTCCAAGATAATTGATGGATCATTATTAATTAATAGAATATTTGTTACAAATTCTTGTCATTTATGTCAAAAGGGGTAAATGATTGTCTACATGCTATGATGCTTTGTTTGGTCTTCATCTGATTCCTCTGGATTGGATTGAAGTTCATGTTTGGTTAGGGTTTGTGCTCTTGGTAGAGTTTTAGCCCTAATGAACACTTAAACCCTAAGTGTTTATGCCCAGTCGTGCACTTTATGACCTATTTCTTCATTGATTGGCTTTCGGTAGTTTTCAGCCAGTTAAGTTATGACTTCAGCCTCTCTGTATCTTGTTCACCGGCCCTGCTCACCGTTTGATCTGGTTCAATATATTTTTGCCTAATTCAAATGTTAAAAATTTCAAAAGCTTAGAGCAATGAGGGTTGGACATATGTCACACTACCACATGAGTGCATTTTGGAGCTTGTCCAGACTAGGTTGAATTTGCAGTGATGTGTTATGTTGATGTGTGTTCAATTGATCAACTATTGCAAAAATGTATTAGATTGATGGTCACCACAATAGCGTATTTTGGGGCTTGTTCGGACTATGTCAAGTTTACAGTGGAGCGGAAAATTGACAAGCGCATTTTGGGCATGGCTTGATCATGTTGTGTTTGCGATGAAGCGGTATGTTGATGCGTGTCTTGGATGATGTCAGAGGGACAAATGAATGAATGAATGAATGTTTTTAATCACGTCCACAAGGCCAAGCAGCCTATGGGATCCACAGATAGCCAACGAAGAAACCTGAACCCCCAGAAAATGCAAAAACCTATGTTTCTTTTTCTTTCTACATCTTGGATCTTCTGGTGTGTATCTTGACCAGAAAATCTGCAAACCTTATTATCTTCTCTTCTTCAAACAGATCACCCAAGTTGTTCCCTTTTAATGTCTCAATATAATTGACCCAGATGTCCTTGTAAGCCGAACATTCCTTGATGTAGTGCCATTCTGTCTCAACCACTTCTTGAGTGCAATATCTACACCTTCTGTCTGCCCACTCCTCTTTAGGTATCATCCATCTTCCGGTCTCACATCTAAGCTGGTGCGAACTTGTTCTTATCTGAGCTATCAACATTTTTGCTTTCCATTTTATTTCCATTCCGATGTAGGTCTTTTGTGTATGGTCATGTGTAGGGTTAAAATGTTTGACATAGTATTCCTTCTTCCTCCCAAGTGGCCCTTTCCACATGCTTTCTTTGAACTTTCCTTGCACATACCTTTTTATTTCCCTATTGTTATTTGGACACTCACTTATGCTAATACCCCACTTGCTCATCCATTTGATATTTTGTTTCATCCACGTGCTCTTTCTTCTATCTAATTTTTCATTAGCTGCCATTTTTGGCCAGCGATGAGTCTCCATGTTATCTAGTCTTCTTAGATAGCTTAGCAACCGAAACATAGCAGACGCTTCAACAGGGAAAGCCCCGGCCTTAGCTAGAACAATCTCGTAAGGGACAGTAGATTTAATCCTAAGACTATGTGTGATTAAATGTTTTTGCAATCTCTCTATCTGTCTCCACTTTTTTGCTGAGGTGTTGCTACCCCAAACTTCACATCCATATAGTACCACTGGAACAACTAAAAGCCCAAAAAGAGTTTTCTTTGTCTTCCAATCCCATAACTCGGCCCTTCTGCATCTATTTTGCAATGAGTGCAAAGCTTTCCATCCCCCTTGTATCCTCTTTGCTCTACACGTTTCCCAACTGAGTTTGTTGTGGAAATCAAGGCCAAGATACTTATATTCATTGACCACCTGCAAGGGGCTGCCTTCAAAAACAAATTCCCTATGAACCTTCTTTCTCTTCAAGGTAAAGATCATGACCTTAGTTTTGGTAGTGTTCACTTGCATCCCCACCTGATGACAAAAGAGCTCTAGCGCTTTTAAGTGTTCCTTCAAATCTTGTGTTGTTTTTGCCATTAAGACAAGATCATCCACATATAAAAGCAACTTTATAACACAATTGGTCAAGTAGACCCCACCCCCACCAAACTTATTGATCCACTCCTCTAATTTGTCAATGTATATCCCAAATAATGTAGGGGATAAAGGGCATCCCTGCTTGACCCCGATATCACTTCCAAAACATTCTGAAAATCCTTGTTTGGTTCGAATTTTGGCCCAAACTTGTTCATACAGCCTATGAACAACAACTCTATAGTGTATTGGAATTTCCAATTCTTCCATCCTACTCCATAATTTTCTCCTAGGAACCGTATCAAAAGCTTTCCTAAAGTCAACAAAGCAGCAAAAAACCTCCTCTCCTTGTTTATCCCAGACCTTCTCGATCAAGTGTCTAAGAGTCATGCAATGATCAATAGTAGAATGTTTTGGCCTGAAGCCCGCTTGCCCTTTTGCATGCTTTCCCTCCTTTTCCGCCCAAACACTGATCCGCTTTTCTATCATGCTCCCAAAAAGTTTACCAAAAAGAGGGTTGATCATTATAGTGCAGTAATTTGAAGGGTTGTTGATGTCACCACCTTTGAGTAGGGGGATGACAACACTAGTCGTCCAATTTGTTGGAAACCCATACTGAAGGACCTCATTGAATATTTTTTTAATATGAGGCGTGAGAGCCTCCAATCCCCATTTTAAGTGTTCTGCCTGTAAACAATCTATGTCACGAGCTTTACCCATTGCCAACTTTTTTATTCCTTCTTTAATGTTATCTGAAGAAAAAAGTTTAACCCTTGAGTTAATTATTGGAGGGCTGTCTTTATCTTGCCCCCTCTCATAAAGTTGCTTTGCATACTCTAACCATTCAAGGTCTGTAATATTGTTCTCTTTATTCGTGTCTTGTTGCTGCAATTCTCTCCAAAAGCCCCTTGGATTGTGCCTCCCAAGCAATATTAACTCCTTCCTTCTAGTTTGCATATACACTTCTTTTTTCAGTCTGACCAGCTTTACATATTCTTTGTTATTACCCCATTTTTTAGCCCTTTTCTTTGCTGCTTTACAATCCTCATCGTACCATGGGTTTACTGGAAAGCTATTTTTATCACTTTTTTTAGGCCTAGACCTTTTGCAAGAGTTGAGGGCCTTGAGAATAATAGAGGTCAGCATGGTGTTGTCCATACTTTTTTTATTTGAGTTGAACATCCCATTGGTTCCCACCTCGTGTAATTGTTTTTCCAGTGTTGTTCGGAAGGTTTCTTGGTTTTCCTGCATCAGAAGGATTGAACCTTGAGTAGGTTCTTTCTTTTCATTATGCTGCGTCATCTCTTGCCGTTGAGTACCATTTTGTATGCTGATTTTCACCTGTATTGGATTGTGATCGGAATTCATTTCTATGGGACACTCCTTTACCTCTATGTCTATTAAACTTGTCACAAGTTTCTTTGAGCTTATAACATAGTCCACCACACTTTGACCATTGTATGTGTGACATGTGATGTTCCCAGAACTAGACCACATTTTTAAACCATTGCATATAATTAAATCATACAAGCTGCACATTCCTAATAATTCTGCCCCATACTGTGTGATATCTCCTTTTCCATCTTGAGATAGTCTTTCCCACTTTTGATTCCCTTCCTCTTCTAGCCATAAAGGGTTGTCCCTTATTCCCATCTCAATATCAAGGCAAAGAGACTGGTTATTTGCAGTTCTAGCATGAAAATCTCCAATTAGAATGATTTCACCTTTGTGGTTATATGTTCTTATATCATTTTTCAAGGCTGCATATGGGTCTTCCTTGTCTAATTTTTTCTTCTTGTAGAATTTTGAACCATGGGGAGCAAAGTAACATGCTGCAAGATAAATTATGTTCTCCTTTAACTCTATTTTTATCCATATGTACTGCTTATTTGTATCTTCCTTTTCAACTTGTATGATTTTTCCCCAAGAATCTCTTTCTAAAATTGTTACCCCTCCATATCCCTTACCGCTTTCGGTTAACTCATTCCAAACTGACATCTTTGTGTAACCTTCAAAGTTCGGAACCTTGCAGCTCTCATGTTCATGTGTTTCAAGAAGGGCAATTATGTCCATCCCCTTAGCTATGGGCCCTAAACCAGGCCCCCTCCTCCAAGGATAGCCCCTATAGTTCTAGCTTACCAATGAGAGGTGTGCCTAGGGGGCCCTGCCTTCCTATTTATCATGTGTATTTTTGTTGCTGAATTGAGCTTTCCCTCTATACATCCAAGATTCATTACCTGCATTTCTTGCTGCTACCACTTTTGCCCATTCTTTTCTTCTCTCTTCCAATTGTAGTGGGGTTAGATCTTCATCTATGTAGAATCGTGTTCCCTTGAGAAGCCTTTTGTTCTTCATAATTTTTTTCTTGTCCTCTATATTTTTTAGTGTTACCCTTACATTTCTATTTCTGCCATCTTGTGCCACTTTACCAATTCTGCTCACTTGCCCAATATGCCCCACCCACTCCAACTTTTCCGCTAAAAAGTCTTTAATTAGCTTATCTGTGTGCTCCCCTTCTCCATAGTCCTTTAGTCCTTTTATTATTACATTTGCTGCTCTATCGTTCCTATGTTTTTCTTCCCCTAGATGTACCTTAATCTGCCTCTCTATGAGTTCTCTTTGGCTCTCTGCTGTCCCTTTCGTTACTTGTGCCCATGATTTTGTCTTTTCTTGCTATTGCTGATTGGAACTCCTCTAGCAGTGGGTTGCTCCTTTCCTCCACTTCTGTTGTGGAATTTCCCTCTTTGATCTTCTTTATCTCCTGCTTCATGGTTGATATTTCTTGCTGACCTATTTTCAGATTGGCCTGAAGTTTGACTATCTCCTCCCTAAAAAACTTGTTTTCTTGAGAGAGTTTGTGGTTGGTATCCATGATCTCTTGCCATTTGTTGTACTTCCTCTGTTCTACGACTTCTAATCCTTCGAGTCTCTTCTTTAGCTCCATTAATTCATTAACATACAAGTCTGAAGCCCAAGTTAAAGGAGTTGAGTTAGGACTATATTGGTTCGCCTGGCCTTCACCTTCCACATCCCCCTCTGTTGCTGCTTCTTCCTGCTTCATTCTCTCAGCATCGTTAGACTATTGATTCTGTAAATATGTCCTTTCAACTTCATTTTCCAAGTTTTCCACTTGACTTTCCAGATTTTCAACTTGAGTTTCCAGATTTTCATGATTTTCCAGAAATTCTATCACTGGTTTTGCTTGCTCTTGTTTAGTTTCAGATGTGACGGTTGTCAGATTGAAACTTATAACTTTTGGAAGGATAACAATAAATTTATTGTGCCCTAGCCATCTTAGTTTTTTAACTATTTTGGCCTGCCTACGTTGCAAGATCCTCTTGTATTGCTTGGCATTTACAAATGTCAATCCCTCTCTGACTTGTGTGCAGGCCTGATGCTCCATATTCCAAGAGGAATCACTGAGAAAATACGGTGCTAGCATTTTGGTCTGTTTCGTTTTGTTCCCTCTCTCAATGTTTTCCCCAAGTTCTTTCAACGAAACATTCCCTGTGTCATCTTTGCATTTTGAGATCTCCATTGATAGACCCACCACTGATATTGATGTTTCTGTCCTTCGTTTGAGTATTTAAGTTTAAAATTGGACCCACACTCCACAGTTTTCAGGCAGTTGTTTTGCGTTGAAAATGCAGAGTTTGGAAGTATTTTAAAGAAAAAAACAACAGAGAAAAAACCTATCGGTAAACAGAACCACCAGTGAAAAGAGATTGGAGGAGGTGGGGCACACCTGTTCCTAATGTCGAGAAGCCTGCCGCTGAAAAGGCCAGAAAGGCCAAAAGGCCAAAACTTAGGGCCCACCACGGATCCGATGCCCACTGTACGCAGAGATCCCTAAATGCTAGAAACGGAAGACGCCAGAAAGAAAAGGAAGATGCCTGGATGCCCACTGTCTGAAACGATCCACGCCTGGTTTCCCCTAATCGGTCCACGCCTGGTTTCCACGCGCCTGATTTGACGCACGTATCTCAGTAGATCATTTCCACGCGCCTGATTTGACGCACGTATCTCAGTAGATCATTTCCACGCGCCTGATTTGACGCACGTATTTCAGTAGATCATTTCCACGCGCCTGGTTTCCACTCGCCTGACTAGTGATAGTCTCCTTTCAACTGCACAAAATTTTTGAACCCGTTCTGACAATGGTGAAATTACAATGTTAGTGTGGAAGTGCATTTTGGGCCCGTTCTGACAATGGTGAAATTACAATGAAGCGACTAGCTTACACATGTCCAGGATGACATTCTCCAAAAGAATTTTCAAAGAGGTATCTAGGGGTACATTGGTTGGGGGTTATTTTGTGGGTTGGCGTATCTCAATTTGTATGTACACTATTTTTCCTGCAAAGAAGGAAGATTGATGCTGCAAATTCAAACTTGTCAAACAACTAGTTCCTAGTTCAAAAATTAGGTTTCTCAAGCTGACATTGTTGCAATATGAAATAATTCACAGGTCGACTTCTCTTTCACCAATGGATCTAATTTTTGGTCTTAGCTGACATTGCAATATTATCTTTCACCCCAAATTAGTATTTAAATGAATTATTTTGATATTTTGAAGTGTGGATGTATAGAAGTATGAAGAACAATACAATACTATAATTGCACATGGGTGTGTGACCCATCTAAGATTTTAGTATCTTATCTTTGAGAACACAATCAATGTGAGTGAAGGAGAGTAGAGTATGTATTCATAATAGTCCACAAGATAGAGCAGAAATGTGTAAATTCATTTTGTAAGCATTATTGGTAGAAATTTGTCTATAAGTTTCATTCTAGTATATTCTGAGGTTGGTTCCTCTTGTTTCAGTTGAAGTTGGTGCCTCTTGTTCTTTGGATTAGTGCTCAAATTGGTGGAAAGGTGTCTCCATTAGGTTGGTGCCTATAAAATTGTTTTGGGGATTGGTGTCTCCAGTGAGTTGGTCCCTGCAAAAGCATTGCAAAGACTTCATGATATTTGTGCCCAAGGCTAGATTTGGGCAATAAATCCAAGCAATTTTTCTCACCATGGATTTTCCCTTGTGGTTTCCACATAAATATGGTGCTATCTTGCGTTCATTGCTTTCATTGTTGCTTCTGATGTGGTGCACAATGGTTTAATGTTCATTGAATAAAGTGAAAATTTAATTATAAATTGATTCACCCCCCTCTAGGTATATTTGTGTGTTCAACAACTAGTATCCAAGATAATGTTCTTGGTGCATCTTAACAGTTGAAGGTAAATCTTGGATTTGAACACATGGTAGGTCAAGATGGATCTCACTCAAACAAGGCACCTTAGTTTGATGGTATAAATTATGCTTTTTGGAGTATAAGGGTGGAAGCATACCTGACATCATTAGGTTTTGATGTTTGGCAATCTATTGTAGATGATGATACTGCTCCTACAACTCCTCCAACAAATCAAGCTAACATGAAAGCATATGAGTATAATGCTAAAGCTAAGAATGCTATTTTGAGTGGATTAACAAATTCAAAATTCTCCAAAGTAATGAATTGCAAGTATACTAAGGACATCCGACAAAAACTTCATAGCATCTATGAAGGTGATGATGAGGTCAAGCAAGACAAACTACAAACTCCTAAAATAAAGTTTGAAAGGCTGAAGATGAAAAAAGAAGAAAATATTGATGGCTATTTGCTTAGGGTGGATAAAATTGTTAGTGCTATCAAAGGGCTTGGTGAAGAATTGAAGGAACTAGTAATTGTAAAGAAGGTACTCATATTCCTCTCCCAAAGATATGATGCAAATCTAGAGATTTGGATAAATTTATCATGGATGAACTATTTGGATCTCTCATTGCTTATGAAATGCGGAATGTATGTAAAGAAACATTAAAGAAAGAAGTTGCTTTCAAGGCATCTAAGTATGAGAGGAATGAAGAATCTGATCCATGCAATGGGTCAAAAGATGAGGAAGCTAACTTTGTGAAGAAGTTGAAGAAAGGTTCTGGAAAGTATAAATGTAAGTTACCTTTTAAATGTTTCAATTGTGGTAAAGTAGGTCACTATGCTTCTAAATTTCCTTTTGGAGAAAATCAAAGTAGTGAACAGTACAAAAAGAACTTTCACAAGCATAAGTAGATTCTCTATTCAAAAGAGGACAATACTTCATCAAAGGAATATGATCAATGCACTTCTAAAGAAGGGGAAGAAGTTCTATTCATGGAAATGGAAGTTTTGGGAGATGAAGACCACCATGCTAAATTTGGTGAAGATATGCTAGATCCTAATGAAGACGATTGTGAAGTGGATCTAGAGAGAGAACTCATCTTTGCATTGAGTAATATGAAAGTAGAAAGGAAAGAGAATCAAAAAATGAAATTGAAACTTGAAGAACATGAAAAATATTATGATTAATTTGAAAATTTAGATAGAAGAAGCAAAGAGGATAGAAGATGTCTTGTCAAAAAAATTAAAGGCAAAGGGAATGGACTATGAAAGGCTTGAGGAAGAAATTATATCTTTGAGAAAAGATTTTAAAAAGGATAAGGATTGATTGGAAAATAAATTGAAGTACATGAGAAGAGCACTTAAATTCTAGATGAGATCATAAACAACCAAACGATACCTATCATCAAGACTGGTCTTGGTTTTATTGAAGGTTAACTTCCAAAGAAGACAATTGCAAAGAAAGCTAATGGTAATACCTCTAGTAGCTCAAATTTTGATCAAACCAAGAAGACTAAAAAACTCAGAAAGGAAGAAGATGCTTTCATTCAAGTCCAATTTAGAAGAGGAGATTCAAAAAATCAAATACAAACAGACAAACATATTTGATACCAAATTCAATTATTCCTTTTTTGGTTACTGATATACTTACAATCAGTTTGGTCATAAGGTAGTAGATTGTAGAAGGTTCCCTACAAGGAGGAGTAATTATGTATGTAAAAACTATTTTACACTTTTAGTTGATCTCAACATCATATGTTACAAGTGCAACAATTTTGGGCACAAGGAAAAGTTTTCGTAGAAGTGGTTTTCAAAAACCTCCTAGCCAAGAAAAGAAAGAGAATATGGATATTTTTGCTAGTTAGGAGGAAGAACCTAAAAATAAATGGAAAGTGAAGAAAGGAAATTAGAAGAATGAAAAATCAAAGATTATTCAAACTGTATTTCATGCTCAAGAAAATCCATGGGTCATTGATAGTGGGTGCTCTAGTCACATGGCTAAAGATAAAAGTAAATTCATCAATTTGAAGAAGTGGAATGGTGGTTCTATTAAATTTGGTGATAATACTGCTACAAGGATTTGTGGAAAAGGATCTCTAAGCATTGATGGAATATATAGGATAAATGATGTTCTATATGTTGAAGGACTAAAGCATAATATTTTGAGTGTAAGTCAAATGTGTGATAAAGACTACAATCTCACTTTCCATGCTCAAGGATGTGAAATCAGTAAAAATGGAAAGATATTGATAAAGACTAGGGGCATATACTTCAAAACATGCTTTTGGGAAAATCTTGACATGGTCATTTTCCTTTGGCCATATATTATCCCATATCATATCCTCACATAACACTATCCAAACATTTTTTCTTGGGTCAAACATGTTGTCCTATTATGAGATAGTCCTTGGAAGTAAAATCATTTATCCCAGATCTATTTGCACAATGCCTATCCTTCACATGTCCATTCCCATCACACTATTTGAGTCATCCAATCATAGTATCCCACACATTGGTAGACACTTGGGGCACTTGCACTTACATCTTGCTTTGAAATAAATCTTGATCTATGTCTTCTAGCACAGGTTTCAATCTAGGCATCATCCAAACAATCCAAACAATCCATATTAGTTGTTAGCTTGGTATTAAAACATTCAATAAATTTTATTCCTATCCTGGCTACAAATCTTGATCAATCTTATCTGATCAATCAATCATCATCTTGGGATGTATCCTTCTGAATCCTTGTGTTGTTCTTGTATTGACAACACTATCCTTGCATTGTTGTGTATCCTCAACAATGTTATCACTATCAGTAATCACTCAATCAGATCAATCAATTTTAGCTTGGCTAGTGACAAAATCTCAAAAGTTCTTCGATATCCACACATCAATACCTCTTCATCATTCATTCATAGTATCATTACTAAAAATCCAAAAACATGAAAAAAAAAAAAAAATTCTAAAAACATTTAGATATCCTAGAAAATCCAAAAAGCATTCAAATTTATAGAAAATCCAAAAACATTTGAAAATTTTCAAAAATATAAAACATAGCATCATCTACCTCATCCATAATAAATTATCCTTTGTCAAGGATGACACTTTGATCAAACATAAACAAAATATTCTACGAAAAATTAAGCTTAACAAATCATGAAACAATCAACAAACTACCAAACTGGATTGCAACCTGGCCAATCAATTGCCTACATATCTATCAACAAAATCTCCCTATCTTTATCAGCTATCAGCTGTATCATACAGGTTGTTGCATCCTTAAAACTAGACTAGGCATCTTATATGAGGTGTCTCATTCCTAAAACTAGACATAATCCTATCAAAACACACTCATCTTTGGAAAGAATATCTAAATGGTCGTGGACTCATTGGTCTGGTTAAGTCTTATCTTATTTGATTTACCTTATGTCATGTTCTTATGCTACTCGATGATATCCACAAGTAATTAGATGGATCATGACGTTTCTTTCTATTGATTTATGTTTGTGGTTTGTCTTGATAATATGACTGGGGAAACTAAGTTCCTTGTGTGTTATTGGGGTTCCATTTAGCATAATCAAAACATCCTATGCAAGTTAAAGGTTAGCTAATGTTTTCTTACATCAATATCAACATGCTCCATTGCTACTTCCTCACATATTCCAACAAGGTTCTATTGCTACTAATATGAATCTAGGAAATCGTTGTCTGATGTGTCTGAATCTTCAATAAGATATACTAACATCACTAAGGTTTGTATCAATTTGGTGTGCATACATTTGCTTGTCCCAAATAAAACGCTCTATGATGAAAAACATGCACTATTTAAAGCTCAAAATCTATCATATCAATCATGCATTGATCAAGATCTATCTAATTGATCATTCTTCACTTCTTATTAGCATTTTCTTCTAGTTAACATTTCTTCTATCAGTCCTCACACCTAATACTATCAGATTAGTTTGTCATGCAATTTCCCAAAATTTTAAAAAAAAATTCAAAAATTTGCCAAATTTCTCAAGGGGGCATCAATCATCTCAATCATCTCATCTTTTCTAATTTTCCATTTCTCACTTGATCGGGGCATATCATCATTTTCTTCATCCCTTCTAAATTTTCCTTCTTCACTACTTTTTTTTTCTTTGAAACGCTATAAAAACACATTATCTCAAAGAGGGGCAAAATGTACACTAAAAATTGTACTACCTCTTTCCTCCAAGTTCATATTTATTCTTATCCATATAATTAAATAATTTTAATTATTTAATTATTTTAACTTTTCTCTAAGGTTAATTAAACAATTTCAATTGTTTAGTTAGTTGACCACTTTTAATTAATAATCTCTAATCTTGTTTATAATTAAATAAATATTATTAAATTTATTTAATTACCTAATTTCTAAATTATTCTATAGTTAAATAAATAATGTTATTTATTTAAATATTCATGTGGGTGAAAATAAATAAATTTTATTTATTTTAATTCCAATTTCCTCTCCACTTAACCCTTTTTCTCCATTTTGGAAACATCTAATCTTGATTATAATTAAATATTTTATTTATTTAATTAACTAAAATCCTAAATTCTTCCACAATTAAATGAATAATTTTATCTATTTAATTAGTCATGTGGGTGCAAATAAACAAATAAATTCTATTTATTTATTAAAATTACATTCTTTTCCAAATCTTTCCATCTTTTTCTCGACTTTCAACTTTCCTTCATTTAAAAAAATCTTCAATTAATAAATCATGAAATGAGAAACTTCATGTGCACCATTATCCACAATTTTAATTAGATAATTCAATATTATCTCTCTTCAATTAAAATGGCAACTTTCCCATTCCTTCTCATGATCTCATATGCGAATCTTAGGTGTTTTGCATCTATTCATCTTATTCATTCATTTAATATTGAAGCAAAGTAGTGCATACATAACTGAGAGCAAAGAAAGACAAAGAAGAACAATAGAGGTAAATCGTGTTTGACACATCGGAAGGTAATTGCATAGCTTTATTATTTTGATTTCATCATATTAATTATAAAAATAAATGTAAGTTTTGTTAAGGTAAATATAATTAAATTTTAGTTTTGTTAATTATAGTATAATTAAATGCAAGTTTTCATAATAATAAAATGTCTTATTTGAAGACCGTTAAATTATGATTTGTGGTAGTACATGTACGTAAGTCATATACATAATCTCTTAGTAATGAATATAGGAGTAACATGCCTATATTCTAGCTTAATGGAAGATACATATTTGATACAATTTAGATATAATTTCAATAAGATATAAATACATAATCATTTAAGAAATGACACATTAATATTAATTATTTAATGTATTATAAGAAGTCAAAGAATGAACATGCAATGATAATTTTTTAAAAATTATTTTTTAATAATTTAACTTATATAATTTTCAAAAATATATATCAATAAATAGTTTTAAAGTCAAATAAATACAATAATAATAATAGCATGTTTGTTCAATTTTTAATATGTGTATTAATAATATTATTATAAATATAAATTATATTGATTTTATAATTGTATATTTAATATTTTAAAAATAATATTATTTAAAAATACTATTAAATATTTAATAAATTATATTTTAAAACAAATTTATGATTTTATTATTAAAATTATTAATAATAATAGCAATAGTAATAATAGTAATAATAATAATAATAAAATACAACACTTGATAGAATTTAGATAAATTTTGTAAATTTAACATATTAATACAAATTTGACATAATCATTATATGACATATTAATATTAATAGTTATTAATTTTATTTCAATAGGACAAAATGGTTGCATGCCTATATTCAATATATAATAATGACAATCTATAAATTTAAATTTTAAATTTGAAAATTATATAATAAATTTTGGTCAAACCTTATCAACTAGTATTTTATTAAAACATTTATTGTTATCATTATTTAATTTACCTATAATATACTTATTTCTAGCTTAATTTATACAAGATAATGCATATGGAAGCAATGCAAAATTCATTCCTCAAAAAAATAAAATAATAGTTCACTTTCTTTTAACACAAAACTTTTTAGCCAATTCACAAAAAATAATTTTTAAAATTTATAAAGTTTTTACATGTTTGGAGATTGAATTTTTATTTGGAGAGGATATTTTTTTTGTTTTTGATTGGTTCAAAAACAACTTATTAGTAACTAATTAAACAAGAAAAATAAAAACTCATTGCAATAGTATTACTTAAGCATGTACTATTAAGTACATAAATTCTTCTTTAAAAAATAGTTAATTTTTTATGTAAAAAAAGACTAAAAAGACTAAAAATGAAAATGATGATCATATAATTGAACCCTCTCCAAAGTGGAAACATAATCAAACAATTCAAACTTAATGCTTTGACTTATTGTTTCAAAAAATCTGTTATAGATTTTTTTTTCATCACAACCTTTTAATAGGTTTGCAAAAATAGGTTGTCAGATTAAAAAAAAATACTTTGTCAACAAAAAAACTTTGTCAAGCTGATGGGAAATGGCTATCCAGCCCCTAGAATACACTTAAGGGATGGATGACTTCCATACATCATAAATGCAATTCTTTGTTCCTCAGCGACTTAACTTTTTGTAGAGACAACTTTAGTTAATTGTAACACCCTTTTGAGCCAATAAAATTTTAGTTTCTCCTGAAAAAATAAAAGCTACAATAGGACTTGTGGAAAGTTTAGTATTTTTTTGTTTTTTCTATTTTAATCTCCTTTTCTTGGCACCAAGTTTGAGATGTCTTTTTTCCAGCATCGATGAAGAAAATTTATAGATTAGAAGATGGTGATTTGATTGTTTTTCTCAGTGCCATGTTTGATATTTTATTTTTCAGCAAGTAGGATGTTGGCATAGGCTATGGAGTTTGGTTGTAGGCCTGATCTATCCATGTGAATCATTCTATCAAACAATTTGCATGCTTGTTGGAGTTTGGCTGACATTTCATTTTAAACTCCTAGATTATGCACATTTTCCATAAACATTGTGAATAGTTGTATACTTTTGCATATCATAATTATATTGTTATTGTTATTATTATGTAGTTTTAATTAGCTTATACCTAGACACACATAAGATAAGTACAAAAACTATTCCTATCAATTATCCATGGAAATTAAAAGGCTTAAATGAGGGCTTAACCAACTTAACAAGCTCCTATGTAGTATTAACCCATTTTCTTGTCTTAGTAGCATATTTTTCTTATGATGCAATATTTTTTGACCTACAACTCCATTTGGTAACCTCACTCCCTTATTTTCCTTTTTACTTTAGTATTTCTATTTGATTTTGTACATTCCATAAACATTTATTTTTCATTCCTCATATTTTCCTATGTTTGTATTGTAGATAACAAATCACCATATAACCTAAGTTTGAGTACATGTGGACACCCATTCAAAAGAATGGTCTATAGTGCACTTATGATTTGATCCTTCATCTATGGTGGTCCTTGTTTAGCTTCCAATAGTTTAGCCGCTATCTAGCATCCATAATTCAACCATTGAAACATGTTTCATCCTTTTGTGTTATCTTTAATTTAGTTTCCCTTAAAAAAATTACTCAATGATTGTGATTAATCAAAACTAATATTGTTTAATTAGACACATTGTAAGCATTTAAAACAAAGGAACTAGAGAACACATAATAGGGGAGAGGGCCCCATAGTGGAGCACCCTAACTTCACCTTTCTCAAAATCCTATGTGGAAATTTCAAATCATTCTCAATTTTGTACAACAGTTTATTTGGCAACTCACGTACTTCTATATTTCATTTTAGGGCCACATCATCAAATATGATGCCACATCAACAGGCTTTTTGTTGAGGTATCCAAAAAGCCCCCCCAAAAAAATGAGACCTATAGTGGTGCACTAAGTCACGTTTTATTGGTAGACTGACGTGGCATGACATGATTTTTCAGTTTGTGTACTTTATTGATAAAAAGTGTTTTGCAATTGGATATTAAGGTGCTCCACTATGGGACCTATTAAGGACTACTTTTATCCCCACTATTGGACCCCGCTCCACTATAGATCCCTCTCCCCTAACATTTTGGTTATTTATTCCTTGTGATCCTTTAACATTTTTATTGTTTTCTAGTAAATAATATTAATTCATTTCTTTTAAATACAATAGTGTTAAAATAGATTACCACTTTAAGAAACAACTCTATAAATTTTGTAAATTACATAACAAATTCTTAATCTTAACTCTTTATATATCTCTCCTATTCATATTTGATAGAATCCATCAACATTTGTATGCATTATGATCTACATAACATATATATATTTTTAATTCTAATAATGTTGTTGCATTACGGATTGTCCCCTAATTCACCTTGAAAATCATCTCAATATAGACATGAGTGTGGGAGGTGAGAGGGGCGAATGAGGCATTTAAAGTGTAGATATAGTGGTGGATGCATCGCTAAGTGGGTTGGCGATAACGATTGAAGTGTTGGAATGAAAGGGGGAGGATAAAAACAGAGAAACACAAACTGATATGAAGTTTTATATTGATAAGATAAAACATGACGTAAACCTTCTTTCAACCATTACATTTATAAACAGCTGTTGCTACAACTTCTTTTGTCAAACATAAACCCATTACATACTCCTTACATAAACAGTTGCAAAAACCTACTGAGCTGCTGCTCATTGAAACAGGATTCATGACATCATCTTACTGGAGATTCTGCTCCTTCACAGACAACGTTACATACCCTTACAGCTCTGCGGAGCTGGACTCCATTTGGGAGTGCATTCAATAATGCAGATTTAACAATATATAGAGAACTAACCATCAATAGAATAGAAAAGACAAACATAAATTATTGTATTTCGAATTAGTGCGATGTCTTTTCGAATCTTTTCAAAATCTTTCTTCTTAATTTTTCTTCAATGTTGATACGAAGCTGATAGAGAGAAGACAGGTTCCGGCTTGCGAAATTATTGAAGTAGTTGGGATTATACTTCCAACAGGAAGTAGGGCCATACGAGGACGCAACAGTCGCAACAGCCGCATTAAAATAAACTATAACAATATTATTGTATCTATCGATAAATTTAAAATAAACTCTTACAATATTTATTGTATCTATCGCACAAGGGATCTTAGAGGAACAGAGAGAAGCGGAGCTGAATTTGGTTAACTTATCGTAATTACGAAACGAAAAAAAAAATGGGAGTAAAGTGTGAGTTATCCCATATCTTTTAGATTTTTTCAGGAGAAACTACAGTTCTATGTCATGGAACACAGCTACGGTGAAATAGTGATCAACTGGACTTTATCCTACAGCAACGCGAGTTAAATCAATGGGGAATAGTGAAGTGAAGATATGATATGGAGGAACTCAAACGTTATCAAGTGCCGACAACATTATCAAACGTTATCAAGTTCCTTAAAACTTGATTACGCCGATAGAGAATTTTGAAGATTTTTGTATAAAATGAACTTGGGAAAAATTTGTGGTTGTTCATTTATTTGATAATTTGACAAATATATTTTGATTTTGTTAATGAATCAATGACTATATGTGGATCTCATGTAACAAGATACCAAAGGTGCAAAACATAACTAGAAAATCCTTTACAAAAAAATATGCGCAAAAGTTATCCATATAATCTTGTTTGCACCAAAAGAAGGTGCAATGGTTACAACGATTGTAATTTATATAGAATGTCCTATAAATTTGATAGGGAGGTTTATAGTTGAATTTATAAGCACTTTATTAAAAATATGACACAACATCAAATGTGTACTAACCATTATTAATTATTTGCAGTGTTTGCTACAACATTAATTGGTGAGTCTTGACACGAGTCATTGTAGAAATCTTGGATGTGATTCCCTTTGACATGTTGAACATTTATTTTTGTTGGGTATAGAATTGGAGACATTGAACATCATCTAGATGGCTCTGCATCAACAAGTAATATAAAATTAGAGCATGAAGGAAGTGTAATCCATATACTTGTGTTTTATGAATTCACCTAATTGACAAATATTTTGGTTCATGTTAAGTACAAATATTTTTTATGCATAAAACACCTAAAATTATGGTTGATCATAAACTAGTCTTGAGACAGAAAAAAATTACAAAATATTTGTTGATAAAAAAAAAGGTGTCGGTAGAACGTCAATCTCAACAGAGGATGACGTTGTTGCTCTGCACGTCTCGAATGTCTTCCTGTGACCTTTGAGGCCTGGGATGTGTGTTGGATCCGCTCTGTGCATGCGTCTGTTCTTTATTGGATCGACTTGCTCGTGCTGTTGTGAGTGTAGGCGCTCTGTAGTGAAGGCATGCGGGTGTTGGGAGAGCAACGACCTCTTCAGCTTGTGCTTTTTGGAGTTGACTTTGGTTTTTTTTTTAGCCCGATATTCTGCTCGACTTTTGCCGGTTGCATTGTGGGTGGCTGTTTTTGTGCGCCCACGTGTGTGGGGTTGAATCCCTTCAATGCTTGGTCTCCTTAGTGCTATGAGAAGGAGACTCTTGTGGTGATGTCAGAGGGTGAGGGTTTCATATCCCTCATGGATGCTGCGGGGGGTGAACCGTCTCATTCTGACGCTATTCGCCTACGCAAAATTAATGGGTGCCTGGAAAGATCAGCTAGAGTCTGTTGCTGAGGACATCAAATATTTCAGTAATCATGTTTTAATTTGCAAGTTTATGGGTCTGCATGTGTCGCTTCCTTTTTTGGATTTCTGGGTCCGGAAGATTTGGAACCTGGAGGGTGACTATGAGATATTGCTGGGTGCTAATAATTTCTTCTTGGTGGACTTCTCTTGCATTGTTGATTGAAATCATGCCTTTGAAGGTGGCTGTTATTTCTACAATTAGGTGGTTTTTTTTATTAAACCTTGGCATGTGGGATTCAATTCTGCTGAGGAACTCCCTTTGAGGGTCCTAGTTTGGGTCTGCCTTCCTTGGTTGCCTCTGGAGTGCTGGAGAAATGACATACTCTAGTCGATTGCTCTTACGCTTGGTAAGTCTATTGGCCCTTCACAACAAAATTTGTCTAAGAATATTTTTTCTTATGCTTGTGTTTGTGTTAAAATTGATCTAAACAAACCTTTTCCGAATTCGATCAATATGAGTCTTGGATCAACCTCCTGGATTCAACAGTTAGACTATGAGACTCTGCCCTTTTAGTGCTGCATATGTCATGAGTATGGTCATCTTTAGCGGAAGTGTCCCAGAGTGGGTAACAATTTTGGTAAGGGTTCCGCTCCTTCTCAGCCGCTTCAGAAGATGGATAATGGAAAGGCGCCCATGCAAGGGATGGGGATGGATAAGGATGGGTTTGTTCCAGTTAAGCTTCAAAATAGAAATAGGGGTCAAAAGAGGAATATAAAGGATATACAGGAAGATGAGAGTTTTAACAGGTTTGAAGCTTTAGATGATTTGGTTCTGGAGGAAGGTATCCCTTCTGTCATGCAGGTTGTGGGTGGTACTTTTGAGGATCTTCCCTTGGATGATAGTAATGCATATTTCCAAAACTAGCCTTTGTTGACAAGCCCTGCAGCTCCACCAGAGTCAAGTATCCCTCCTTCTGACCTTGTGATGTCAGAATCTTCCTTAGCTCAGGATGTCTCTTTGGGGCTTGGTGCACCGGGCTCGCTCTCTGTCACTGGGAAAGGGTTTGAGGTATCTGGTAGATTTAAGGAAACTTCCACATAGTTAGGTTTGTAGAAGTTGATTAAAAAAGGCCCTCTTGAGAAGCCTATGAAAGTAGGTAGGAAGAAGGATCAGGAGAAAGTTAAGCTAATTGGTGAAACTTTGGTGGAATCAGCTAATTGGTGAAACTTTGGTGGAATCAGGTTCGGTAAGGACCATTGATGCCCACTTTTCCCAAGCTAATCAATGATTGTGTTTTCCTGGAACGTGAGGGGTTTGAGCAACATCCCTAGACAAAAGGATATTTGGGATTTGGTTTGTGTGCATTCTCCTGAATTGGTTTTTCTTCCGGAGACCAAGTTGTTAGTTGCTAGTATGTTAAACTTGGCTAATAATATTTGGGGTCATGGTATGTGTCAGTGTGTGGGAGCACAAGGTAGCTTTGGGGGTTTGGCTTGCTTGTGGGATCCACGTAAAGTTACTCCCTTGTGGTGGATGGTTAGTCGACACTCTATTTCTTTTGTTGCTGTCGGTTTGGAGTCTGGTGAGAAAATTCTTTTTTTCTAATATTTATGCTCCTACAGATTATCTTGGAAAGGTTAATTTGTGGGTTCATATTAGGTTTGTTCATTCCATGGTGCCTCTTTATCCTTGGGTATTGGCAGGAGACTTTAATGCAGTTTGTTCTTTGGATGAGAAGTGCAGGGGTAGTGGTCATCTAGATCCTTCTAGTGGGATTCTTAGAGAAAATATTGTTGAAAATTGAGGTATTTTCTTAGCTTAATACTTTGTAAAACTTTAATATTTTTGATCTAAATAAGCTTTTCCTTTGTTACATATTTTTTGTGGGTGATTATCTTGATTAATCCATTTTACTGTTTGTAGAATGTAGAAAAAAGTTGATAGAAGAAGTAGACATGATATTAGAAAGATTACACAAGCATATACCGTGGAGAAACCCTTTCAGGAAAAAACTCCACCAAAAATTAATCTATTATTCAATCTCTAAAGTAGATTACAATAGCTCCAATTCTTGCTTAAGAATGCCTCTTTTTCCTTCACCAAAACTTCTTCACACCTGCAATAAAAACTGATACCAACTCTCTTCAACTTGCTTGAGATATAGGCTTTAATCATCTTTGTAAACTCCAACTGAGTTACAATTACAATGCTGAAGTGCTATCCCTAAAAAGTACGCCTATCTCATGCAAATAGAGTTATTTCGTGAAGAATAATGTCAAATCCCCATCTTCATGCATTTGGGCATCCCAAACTGAAGTAGCAACTCAAACTCTATTCTGTAAATATCTTCAAGGCTTCATCCTCAAAGTAGGCGCCCAAAAGTGGTCCCACTTAACTGAGCCTTCTGAAATATCTCAACATGCAAGGAGTTCCAAGAAGCCAACTTGGGCACCCAAGTTGGGTCCAAGTCATTTCTTGTTAATTGAAACATTTCTCAACACCATTCATGCAAGAATGGTCATCCCCTATTAACTGGAGGTAGTCCCTGTTATTTTTCATGCAATTCAAATCATTGGCCATGCATTCCAAGTTAACTGAAGTCAACTAGCATTCAACTAAAACTAACTGAAGATAATTGTTCAAACCATAACTAAACTGAATTGAACTGAACTAAACTGAACTAAACTAAATTGATTCTGAACTAAACTAAACTAAACTAATTTGAACTAAACTAAACTGAACTTTATACATGCAAACATCAAACCCTAACTCCTAGGATCTTTACATGCATTTAGAAATGTTATCTCTTACTCATAATAGTTAACTGAACTCAGGGTGAGTGTCACCTACCATGTGGGCGCCCCATGTGCCCCTATTATTTAGGAACTCATAATGGACACCCTCACATGCTCCTAACATTTAGAATTAATTACAAATGTCAATTAACATGATTATTTCATCAAATATTAATCTCTTCATAATCCTAGTGTTAATGAACAAATTCCAAGGACTTAGGAGATACATGAAATAAATAATGTTGAGGATTGCAATTAAATGGCATCCTATTTCCAACATTCTCCCACTTGACATTATACATTGCAATTATTCTAAACAAGGAATAATATAAAACAAGTACAAGACTCAAGGCCAATGGCCTTCTTCACCTAACTAATCAATCCATGCCAACTTCAAATGCAACCTGCATAATCATGAAGCTTCGAAGCAAATGATTAAAACCAAGAGAACTTATTTGGTTTCATAAGATAATCCATAACATTAATTAAAGTGTTAACTTTCTCAATTAATACCTTCCCATTATCAACCAAACCAATACCTTTCCCAGGCTTTTGTATCCAAACTACCTCTTTGGAGGCATGCTAAACTACTGAGTGTGTTGAACTCACATTCAACCAAGTTGTAGGCTCCACAGTCTTTTATGTTGAATTTTTTTTTATTACAAGTAGCCATTCCAACAAATATCTCTTACCATAAGAGAAATCTAGCCTCACCTATTTCTCTAAGTATCCATGAGGAGGTCCTATAACCAACCAATCCATGCCAAACTCCAAATGCAACACAACAATTTCATGAAGTAATCAAGCAAATGATTAATGTACCCAATACTTAAGAGAACTACACAAGATCAATGTCAAAGCTCCAATCATGAATCATGAACATAAACATGACATCCATGATCTAACCATCTCCTCTTAGGAGATCACATGCACCATAACATATATCTTGGTCTCAAGAGAACATGTAATATGCCAAACTCTAAATGCATATCAAGAGTAAACCATGACATAATAGCAACCACTCTAATCCAATAAAAAACCATATCCCCAATCACATGAAGATAACTGTACCAATGATGCATCCATGTCACTGCCAACAACTCCCACTAAACTGTGGTACCGAGTTACACATGGCATCATGACTACCATCCTCTCCATGAAGATTACTCTGAAACATGAAGCAAAGAGTTATTGAACAAACAATATTAGTTGAAATAACCAATGCATCATTACTATCATTCGAGGACTCCTCTGTAGAAGAATCAAAACTTTATTTCTTGTTCTTACAATCCTTCTTCACATGTCTTGGTTTCCCATAGTTCCAACAAATTACCTTACTCTTACCAGGGGTTTTAGATCGTTCTTTAGACTTACCCTTTCCTTCCTTGTCTCCCTTAGGTCCCTTTTTCTCAAGCCTACCTTTTACAAACAAGGCATCTTGGATTTCCTCTTTATACTTCCTCCTCGTCTCCTCTGATAGGAGAGTAGGAATTATATTTTCCATCTTAGGATTTGTGCCATTACCACTAATTGCAACAATTAGATTTTCCCAAGAATCTAGTAAAGACCAAAGTAGAAAAATGCATTTATCCTCATCTTCTAGCTTCACATCTACAGATGCTAACTGACTGAGAATTAAATTGAAAGCATTTAAATGTCATGCAACAAATTCACCAGATGTCTTTCATTTTTAATGAATACAACTTCATTTTCAGATACCTCTTATTGGCGAGACTCTTAGTTTGATAAATATCCCCTATTCTCTTCCACAATTTATATGTAGTATTTTCATCTGAAACATTCAAGAGAACAATATCAACAAGACATAATCTAATTGTTCCTCTTGCCTTTTTATCTAACTTAGCCCAATCCTCATCTGAAATAGTTGTAGGTGTCTTTGTCTCATTATTAACGGCTAACCACTTATCTCTTTCTTCAAAAATATCTTCCATTTTTAATTACCACATTTCATAGTAAGATCCATTGAACCTTTGAATATCTAAATGAGAATTCATCATAACAAATTTATTTCCAAGATCAAGAAATAACAAAAATAATAAAAGCTCCCACTAAGCCAAAAAACCTCCAATCTTTTAAGAGAAAGGAGTCCCAATACTCTACCCAACCTCAGCTTTGATACCAAATGTTGAAAATTGAGGTGTTTTCTTAGCTTAATACTTTGTAAAACTTTAATATTGCTGATCTAAATAAGCTTTTACTTTGTTACATATTCTTTGTGGGTGATTATCTTGATTAATCCATTTTACTGTTTGTAGAATGTAGACAGAAGTTGATAGAAGAAGTAGACAAGATATTAGAAAGATTACACAAGCATATACCGTGGAGAAACCCTTTCGGGAAAAGACTCCACCAAAAATTAATCTATTATTCAATATTTAAAGTAGATTACAATAGCTCCAATTCTCACTTGAGAATGCCTCTTTTTCCTTCACCAAAACTTTTTCACACGTGCAATAAAAATTGATACCAACTCTCTTCAACTTTCTTGAGATATATAGGCTTTAATCAACTTTGTAAACTCCAATTGAGTTACAATTACAATGATGAAGCCCTAGATCCTTAAAAGGTATGCCTATCTCATGCAAATAGAGTTATGTCATGAAGAACAATGTCAAATCCTCATCTTTATGCATTTGGGTGTCCCAAACTAAAGTAGTAACTCAACCTCTGTTTTGTAAATATCTTCAAGGCTTCATCCTCAAAGTAAGCACCCAAAAGTGGTCCCACTAAACCGAACCTTCTAAAATATCTAAACATGCAAAGTAGTTAATTCCAAGAAGCCAACTTGGGCACCCAAGTTGGGTCCAAGTCATTTCTTGTTAACTAAAACATTTCTCAACACCATTCATGCAAGAATGGTCATCCCCTATTAACTAGAGGTAGTCCCTATTATCTGTCATGCAACTCAAGTCATTAGCCATGCATTCCAAGTTAACTAAAGTCAACTAGCATTCATCTAAAACTAACTGAAGATAACTGAACCATAACTGAACTAAACTAAACTAAATTGATTCTGAACTGAACTGAACTAAAATGAACTAATCTGAACTGAACTAAACTGAACTTTATGCATGCAAAAATCAAACCCTAACTCCTAGGATCTTTACATGGATTCAGAGTGTTATCTCTTACTCTGAATGGTTAACTGAACTCAAGGTGAGTGTCACCTACCATGTGAGCGCCCCATGTGCCCCTATTATTTAGGAACTCATAATGGATTCCCTCACATGCCCCTAACATTTAGAATTAATCACAAATGTCAATTAACATGGTTATTTCATCAAATATTAATCTCTTCCTAATCTTAGTGTTAATGAACACATTCCAAGGACTTAGGAGATACATGAAATAAATAATGTTTAGGATTGCAATTAAATTGCATCCTCTTTCCAACAAATATGACTACATTGCATGTAGTAGATACCAAGCCTAGCAACGGTTTGTTTACCTGGAATAATAGGAGGTCTGGGAATGATGCTATCTCTGAAAGGTTGGACAAGTTTTTGGTTTCTAGTTTCTAGGTGGGGGAAAGTTGGGTGACTAGCTCAGATATTCTAGATTGGCGGGGATAGGACCATTGTCCAATTATGCTCTCGGCTTTCCCATCTAGATACTCTTTGAAGAAGTCATCTTTCAGGTTCCAACTTATGTGGCTTTGGGATGTTTCTCTTCATGATCTTGTTATGGGGTGAATCAGTGTTCAACAAATTTAGTAATTAAATCATATCTTAAACCATTCACACCACATAAACATAAATAAATATGCAAACACATAAACAAGATAATAAAAGAACCATAACACCAATATTTTTACATAGAAACCCTGTTAGGGGAAAAACCATGGTGGAGATTAATCCACAATTATACTCTGTTAAAAGTATGAACAAAAGGGGATGTACTTACATTCAGACACACTGCCTAGAGCTCACTGCTCAAAATAAGGAAGGCTCACTGCCTTACAAAGTGTTTGTGATTACAAAAAAAATTGAACTGAGAGGATAGCATCTCCAAATGCCTAGATTCAATTCCAATGAAGCTCAGTGGACAATCTTCAGCCCTTCTAACTAATTATGTATTTATGCTCTGCTATGATTTTCTCTCTTTTTTTTCCCTTCTGAAACTATGCATAGATCGCTCAATCACTCTTCTAATACTCACACACACACACCTGTTCTGATCTTCACACATATTCACATACTTTCACACACCTTCTTCTCCTCTACAAAATGAATTACCAATCTCATATATATATCCACTAGCAAAGATTTCATCGCTTCAAGTTGACTTTAATAAAACATGAAATATCCTTCAATGGTCGGCTCAAATCACAAATTAAATCTAATGCACACCCACCAAAGTCAACTAAGATATAGCTTGAACCCAAAACAAAATAACCAACACAAGAAATAATTAATTAAGTACTCCTTATACATCTGCAACATGTGACATTCACTAGGTCAGCCACAATGAGCAAATAAACAGAAAAACATCATGCCAAAGCATTCAACCGGATCTCCTAACTCGTACAATGATCAATGAAACATCAAAAAACTTAACAAGAAGATAGTGTAGATGCTTAAAAAACTCTCTCGAAGATCCACAGCTCAAAATGATGATCCGGTGAGGCATACAGATTGACTAACTGAAAGATACCTAGTTCTTCATACTTTTCTATTGGTAGAACACTTATCTTTACATATCTTGCTGATACGAATAAATTCTGATCTACGGACTAGAGGGATGACTTCAGTTGCCATCAAACAAGCCATATGCCAACAATATCCCCCTTTGGCATTGATGGAAACACTTAGTGAGAAATGACTAAGTGTCAAAATTCAAAATTTCAAAACTCAAACTCCCCCTTAGAATGATAAACCATTTTTCACTGCTCTCCTCCCCCTTTGACATCAATGACAAATATATTCTTCACTAAGCTCTCTCTCCCCTTTTCAAAAATTCAAAATTTGAAGTGCAACTATTGCACAAATCAAAAATTTATTTTATACTTATCTTTCACCTCTAAAAGAAATTTCTTCCAAGCATCTACTGCAATCCCAATTATTATTATCAAATTGTTGTTTTCTGATGTCTTGTTGATGATCTGGATAAGGGATTCCAGAATTGTAGTCGCTCCTTCCAAATTCTCTCCTTTCCTTAGGATCTCAACTTGCTGCTCCAATCTGCATTCAGTTAGATCCTTCACTTTCCAGAAAGTTTCCATAAGAGTACATTTCTAGCAAAGTGAACCTTTGCATGCTCAACCTGCAACTCATTAATCTTTTTCTTGACTGCTCCATCTTGGTCCTAAAACATATTGTAATCTTGACCAATTTTGTTCAACTCACTCTCAATCTACTCTAGCTTGTCTTTGTATTTACCAACCACATGAGGCCACCGAAGGCAATAATTATAGATCTTATTTGCCGAGTCAATGCATTTCCTTAACACATTCATTTTCTTTTTCAGTTTGGTAAGGTACAAACTAATCTGCTCCTTCAGATGTAGAATTACTTCTTCTTTCTTGTCCTGAGGCACAAAGGCCATAGCCTCCCTGATACATTAGATCAACTCTTCTAGAAATAAATTCTGCAAGCTTTCCAATTCAATGTTGTTGTGCACAAAGTAACTGCCTAGAGGTTCCTCAATCAAGTCATGTTCATATGAGGGTCCATCTAACCATATGTCAAAAATCTTTTGCATTCCATCTTCCTCCTGAATAATCTGCAGTATCTTTGTTTTGAATAAAGCACCTTCTTCATCACTTTCTTCTGCTATTATTACATCCGGTTCAACTGATTTCGGTTGATCTCTAGGAGTGTATTCATCAGAATATTCATCTGGTATATCCACAATTATCTGTCCTTTGCCTTTTTTTAAGATTTTGGGGACTTGTGTGTCGGAGGGGTGTCATCAAAAAACTCTAGAGCCCTTTTCTACTTTCTCTCCACTTCACCGGAAGAAGACCCAACTTATAGCATCTTTACTGGAAGGGGAATGTAAACTATTCCAAAATTTCCCAATAGCTCTTTAAAGAAATTTTCATAAACTTGCTCACAATTTTCCAGAGCATTAGAATGTTCAAAACTTTTCTTACAAACTAGTTCACTTTCCTTCCATACCACATTATCATTCTGAGGCAAGCAATTCAAAAAATACATCATGATACATATGATCAAGGTACCAAACGTAAAGGGGTAATCTACTTCTTTCGTCTATTGCACATTTTTCGTTAACTGATCCTTCAACAATCCACACAGATCAAAGTCTTCATCATCCATTATCATTTTGTGAGCGATATAAACTGTACTTGTCGAAGTTGTGCCTTCCTTGTTTCTGAAGAAAATTTTGTATGAAATCCCATGTGCAATATACCTTGTTATTGGATCTTTGATCGTTGAGATTACTAGAGCCCTCTGATCTCCTATCACTCCGGTTAGGGTTTTGAATTCCTTGTTTCAAATCGAATTCTTTTTCATAATATCCCCAACATTGCATAAACCAATTAATTCTCTAATCACATCCTTTGAAATAAGATAGGGTTTATCCAAGGTTAGAATTTCCTCATTCAATCTATTCAGGATAAACCTGACCAATTCCGCGTTGACGAAATAAGGAAATTCATTCCAAATGTCCAAAATTTTATGTTTCGCACCTTCAAGCCACTTCAATTCACCGACTGGAAACAAATTTCTTACAACCCTAATCTTTCCACTTCTATACTCATCCAAATTCACCATTCCTTTTATTTTCTTCATTTTCCTTTCTATACAGAACACATTTTTCTACCAAGCAAAAATTTTGAAATTCTACAAGCAACTAAAATACCTGAAGAATTTGCCTCCGAATTTTCTTTACTCCTTTGAAATTTCGCTGCAGAGGCTCTCCTTTTGTTCTTCTTCAATGCAAGGTGACAAATGAGGGTTCCAAATACCCTTTTATAACTTTGCGCACTTGAACTTTTCATCACATTAAATACTTTTCCCTAGGAGTTCCAGGTACTCTGTTTTCTCAGATAGCAAAAGAAAATTTTGTCTGCAAACCTTCTACTTCTCATGATTTTGCATAAGCGATCACTAATGCATTTGCAAACTTTTATCACAGCTATTGAAAATTTCCTACATTTCGGTGCCAGTTACCGATAGGGGGTCAAAGGATTTTCCTTGAAAAACTCCCCCTAGGTGAAAGGCTTAAGATCAATTTTCGGAGGAATTACCAGAGGCTGCTTCTGGTACAAGATTATTTCCTTCATCAGATTCACTCTTTTTTACCCACGTTTTCTTCATCTGATCTCTTATCTCTTCCACATTCACTTTTCCTTTTCCTTTGTCATCTTTTTTTGAAATTCTTCCTTTGTATACCAGACCTCTTCTATCCATGTTTTTGTTCATGGAGAATCTTGCAATGTGACCAAATCTATTGCAGTTGTAACACACTGGATTTCTTTGTCTAGACCATTCATTCCATTAGTTTCCCTTTGATCTACACTAATTAGCAATATGCCCAAATTTTCCATAGGTGTAGCATTTAACATTTATTATATTGACAGACATACTTTTGCACTCAACTGACTTGTGACCAAACTTTTTACAACTACAAAACTGACCGGGAAATGATGGACTGCTTGAATTTATTTTACCTCTACACTGAGAAGCCATATGACCAAATTTATTGCAAGCAAAGAAGTAACCATTAAACTTTTGAGAATTGGGTTGTCTTACCGGATACCTTCTGCCTTTTTTCATCTGATTTCTTTGTTTGGAATCCTTATGTTCAGATCCAAAGCTTTCTTCCTTCTCATATCCAAGACCTCACTTATCATTTGCATCCTTTTGTCCTTTAGTAAGCTCATCACTTCTTAGTAGAACTGATCCTGAACTTCTCCTTGTATTCGTTTGCAGTAGCGTGTTCATCTTTGAGAATAACTATCTATCTTTCAAAATCTTGTTCATTATTTCTAGATTGTTGTAGTTCAATCTCCATCTGAATGAATCCACTATTTACTTTGTTGCATTCTTCAAATTTTTCTTTTAAGGACTAGGCTAGATTCTCCTCATTCTTCTTCCTTTCTTCAATCTCTTTAGTCAGCTTCATTGCCACATATTCCATCTCAAGATTTAGAGTAGCATTGTCCCTAGCAAGTTTTTCACATTCTTTAGTTATTTCTTTTAGGATCTAATTTAGGTGAACATCTTCCAAGCTTTTATTTTATTTCTACTTCAGCTGATCACAAAGTTCCTTCCTCTTTTCTCTTGACTCATTGGCTTTATCCTTCAATAATTGAATGAATTTCTCAACATCCACAAGATTTTCTTTTAATTCCATGACTTCTGCTTTAGACTGATCAAGATCATCAAGTGCCACCATAAGCTGTTGTTGAAGACCACTCACTACTGTATTTGGGTCCAATTTTCGATGAATGTTTGTTGAAATTTTGACAAATGTTTGTTGGAATACCGATGAATACACTAAACCAATTTTCAATGTAAAGTTTTCTTCACTTTCCCGATAGACTTGAAAATGTTGAAATAGCGACCTAACTTCGTTAGTTGTCACCTCAAAAAAGGAATCATGTGTTTGTCGCAATTTCAATGAAACATTTTTCGATCTAGCAATGAAAGTTTCGTTGGAGGTATAGAGCTTTTGTTAGAATGTTTTGGTATTTTGTTGGTTGCTCTTGTAAAAATTTTGACGATTAGACAGTCTTGACTTTCGTTGAATGTACAACAAGTGTGTTAGACGCTTTTGTATTTCATCGGTGGAGTTCGTCGAAATTTTGACAAAACTGTGCAGTTTTTTTTAAAAAAAAATTATTCGGGTAATTCATGGCCTCTTAGACATGTCACTCTCTTGAGTCATGCATCAAAGAGGCCTATTTGGAGGATGATTTTTTCTATTGATCACCTCTATTTTGGAATTGCTTTTATTCACGTATATTGCACCATTTTTTTGTGGTTGCAACTATTGAAACTTTCCTTATTCACATATATCTAAGCTTGCATGATTGGATTCCTATGAAATATTACAAGGCGGAACTTTATGCCACATGTAATTTATAATATGACATCATGTAAGATCATCTAATGTTATGTAAGATGTGTAAATTTTTTTTACACAATTGAGTGCATGTAAGAGGGAGTTATAAAGAGAACTAGAAAATTCATGGATGAGTTTTGATCAACCTATGATGCATAAGAGTTTCTACATCATAGATCATCATGTCGGGTGAGCTTTGGAATAGGGTATGGACATCCATCATATTAACATAATGGAAGGGGGAGTTTTGTCAAATATTATAGTTGGAAATGCTCTAGTAGACATGTATTCAAAATGTGGAAGTATAGATAAGGCACATGAACTATTTGATGGAATGGCTCAAAGAGATATCATCTCTTGGAATGCAATGATTGTAGGATATGCTAATGATGTTTCAATAACTTTGGGTGTTTATCTTCTCCCCATCAATTTGTATGCAATTGACATGTGGTTACTTTTGTTATCTCTTATGTGCATAAACAACTATTTTGCATGTGTGTACTTCAAAAGAAAATAACGATAAAAATACCAAGTTTCAAAGTTACTACACAAGGGTTCCAAATGATAATAATAATGGTGGTTGTATTTAAGAAGGCATTAGGGAAGAAATTTCCTCTAAAATTTGTTGATAAACCTAAAGATTTTGAAACTTTGTATGCATTTATAGAGAAGGTTGAGAAGGAATTGAAGTGGGAAAGCATTACATGGAAGATCTATTTATTTAGTGGCCATTGGAATGCTGACTTCCCTAATATATGACCTCAACATGTCATGGTCTATTATTACTACAATTATCACCCTTGTAGTCTTTGATTTCATAGATTCTCATCCCTCCCTTGAGAAGGTTTCTTATACTCTTTTAGCATTCTTCTCAAGTATTTTTATCATATAGATGGATTCAACAAGACTAACTTACTAGGTACACTGTAGGATGTTGTTGAGCCTCATAAACGAATTGGTAACACACGTGGGTTAATGCCTATGTTGGTGACCATACAAGTCAATTTTTTTTTTCAACTAAGGTTAGAGAAATGGATTTGGTTTCCAAAAAGAGACAAAATTGAACCAAATAAAGTCTAATTTTACTTATTATTGTATTTTCAAGAATCAATTATAAATCAATAACAGATTGAAAAGCTATATATTCTCTTTTTTGTAAGAGGATGGAATTTTGGGATAGAAAACTTTTGGGTTCTTTCACATTGTACAACAACAAAAGAGTGAGTTTTCTCTCTTCATCATATAACAAAAGATATACTAGGAAAAATACATAACTAATGTTGTGATCTAGCTAAAGATGCCCGGATGAGATATAAAGCTTCCTAATGGTTATAATTCAAGAGTAACTGTAGACACGTAAATATACCGATTGACATTGTGCACCTGATCCTGACTACTAACATCGTTTCATCCTGAATCATCCCTTGGTCTAACCATTTAATCAAATCTCCTTATCTAATTAAATTCATCAATATTCCTCTCTTAATTAAATAAATCATTTTATCTAATTAAGTCACTCTCTTTTGTTAATTAAATCAATCAATCTGATCTAATTATCCCTATTTAATTAAATAATTAATTTTATTTGATTAAATCTCTAAATTCTATCCATTAAATTAAATAAATTAAAACCTTATTTGATTTAATCTAACACCATCTCTTTTAATTAAATAAATCAAAATCGTTATTTAATTATTCTCTTATCATATTCCTCTCTTATTTGATTTAAATAAATCCATAAATTTGAGTCAAATAGGTCACATCATCTAATCCTATTAAATTAATTAACCCTTGATTAATTTAATTCTAAATCATGTCCCATCCTCTAGATTTTGCAAGTTGCACATGAAAATAGATTTAATTCATTTATTAAATCCTATTTTCCTCACAAGGCATCTTTTGGAATATTCTCCAAGTTTGAATTCAAAAATTCCAAGTCAACATGTACATCTAACAAGGCAATAACTTCATCTTACATGTCCTTTGCCTTGAGCCAAGTGGCATTTATTGCATTTTCCCTTCCCTCTTGCAAGTCATTTCAACAATTTTGAAATTCAAAAATATGCATTTATTGGCACAATCCCCAAATCTTGCACATCCTCCATCCATTCATAGATTGACAAGTGGCATCATGCCATTGGATGAATGTTAGTCCCACATTGATCAAATTTGGACATTCATCCATTTTGGCATTCTATAAATAAAGAGCTCATCTCCTCATTTGAGGATCCACAAATTATGCAAAGTTATTATGCTAAAATATTTAGCCATTTCCATCCATCACCATTGAGTTTTTAGCTAGGTTTTTGCCAATTTTTGGCTTGGAATTATCATCCTTCATCAACAAAGTGGATCAATCATCATCAACATATCAAACTTGCATCTTAGGAATTGGGAAAGGGACAATTTTCACATCAAATTGGCACCAATTCCCCCATGGGATCATGTGTTTGCTATTCTAATTAGGATTGAATATATATTTTCTTGTTTTATTATGTTCTTCATTGTTTTATTTCCTAATTTGAAGTTTTTAAATGGATTTCATGGGGAATCCTTGTTCATGCTTGCAATATCTAACTTAATGTGTTTATTCATTGTGTTTTGCAGGTATTAAGACTGTGGTTCACCACTTAGCAGTTTATCCAAAAGTAAAGCCTGCCAAACAAAAGCTTCAAAAAATGCACCCTCAAATCGCCCTATTAGTCAAAATGGAGCTAAAAAAGCTATTAGATGGAGGATTCATCCGACTGATAGATTATCTAGAATGGGTGTCAAACTTGGTACCTATTTCAAAACCCGATGGGAACATCAGAATCTGCACAGACTTCAGAGACTTGAACAAGGCATGTCCAAAGGATGACTTCCCACTTCCCAACATCGACATGATAGTAGACATGATAGCGGGACATGAAATTTTGTCACTAATGGACGGATTCTCGGGGTATAATCAGATCATGATAGCTAAAGAGGACCAACATAAAACAACTTTCACTTGTCCATGGGGGACCTACTATTGGAACATGATGCCATTCGACTTAAAGAACGCAGGAGAAAAATATCAAAGGGCCATGACATTGATATTCCATGACATGATTCATAAGATGATCGAAGACTATGTTGATGACATTCTAGCTAAGTCCAGAAAAAGAAAAGATCACATAGCAACCCTAAGTGCCATCTTTGATGGATTGGAGGAGTATAAGGTCAGATTAAACCCAAAGAAGTGTGTCTTTGACGTACAATCATGAAAGCTCCTAGGATATATAGTGTCAATGAGGGGTATCGAAGTAGATCCAACAAAGGTAAAAGAAATCCTCGAGATGGAGGCATTGAAAACATTAAAAAAATTGAGAGGTCTCCAAGGCATACTTCAATCCATTTGAAGATTCATAGCACAATTGGCAGACAAACAAAACCCATATTCTCACCTACTCCACAAGGGAGTAGCGTACAAATGGGATACCAAGTGTGAAGAGGCATTCAAATAAATCAAAGAATATCTACTAAGACCACCAGTCTTAATGCCACCAATCCCAAGAAAACCATTGATTTTATACATGTCAGCAACAACAGTAGCCCTTGGAGCTCTCCTAGCTCAACATGACGAAAATGAAACAGAAAGGGTTATCTATTACATCAGCAGAACAATGGTTGGGCATGAGCTAAACTATTCATTCATCGAGAAAGCATGCCTTGCAGTAGTGTTTGCATCACAAAAATTCAGACATTACATGTTGGCACACAAAATAAAACTCTTTGCCAAAATCAACCCTCTCAAGTACCTACTATCAAAGGAAATACTCACAAGAAGAATGGCCAAATGGGTGATGATACTGTTAGAATATGACATCGAATATGTGGAGTGGAAAGAAATCAAAGGCCAAGTCATCGTAGATCAACTTGCAGAAGCACCAATCTATTCAGAGAATCCTCTTGTCTCAGAGTTTCCAGATGAATCTATTTCCAATCTCAACGTAGTTGATCATTGGAAACTATACTTCGATGGCTCATACATGCAGCATGGATTAGGAGCTGGTGTCTTCTTCATCACCCCACAAGGGGATTGCATACCAAGGTCCTACAAAATGGCATTTCCCTGCACCAATAACATTGCAAAATACGAGGCTTTAACCACAGGTCTCAGAATAGCAGTGCAATGGAACATTATAGCTCTGAAAGTATACGGAGACTCCCAATTGATAATAAATCAAGTGAATGATGAATTTAGAATAAGGACGACAAGCTCACTCCATATAAGAAATTGGTGGAGACTCTCAAAGAATGCTTCATCAAAATTACATTTGAGAAGATACCTAGAGCCAACAACAGAGCAACAGACGCCATGGCAACAATTGGGTCCCTACTGGACATCCCCAACAATGTTCCAGAATATGAATTCCTGATAGAGTAGCTTCTCGTGCCCACATTCGAGGTACCAGCATCAAAATAAGTGTGTGAAATTGTTGGTCCTGGTGATCTTTGGTACCACGACATTTATACATACCTTCAAATGGGAGTCATACCCGCTGACTTACCTTCAAACCAAAAAAAAACCTTTGTAAAAAAGGAATACCGATTCGTTATCCTAGGAGATACCCTATATTGTAGGAGCATAGAAGGAACCCTACTACACTGCTTAAACACCGAGGAGCCATTGACCGCTCTAACTGAAGAACATAATGATATCTATGGTTTGCACTCGAGTGGAATGACTATAACCAAGAAATTGCTGAGGATGGGGTATTATTGGCCCACAATGGAAAGAGAAGCACATGAATATGTTAGAAAGTGTCTACAATGTCAACAACATGGGGACCTCATCCATGCTCTAGCTCAAGAGCTTCATCCCATTGTCACACCATGGCCCTTTTCGCAGTGGGGACTCAATCTCATTGGGAAAATCACTCCCACTTCATCTAATGGCCACAAATTCATCATAACCTCCATGGAATACTTTACTAAGTGGGTGGAGGCCATACCCATGACGTATATAACTAGGAAGTAGATTTCAAAGTTCATCTTGAACTATCTCATTTGCCGCTATGGTGTTCCACAAGCCATTATCTCAGATAATGGGACACCATTCAAGAATCAGGAGGTTCGTGACTTATGTGAAAATTTCAAAATCCAACATCGTTTCTCCACCCCATACTATCCCCAAGGAAATGGCCAAGCAGAAGCTACAAATAAAACCATTTTGAAATTCCTCAAGAAAATAGTCAATGACGTAAGTCGTGACTGGCATTTGCAGTTTAATCTCACCCTCTAGGCCTATCAAACCAGCATCTGTACACCCACTGGTGCCACCCCCTTCTCCCTGGTCTACAGATCAGAAGCAGTACTCCCCATCGAGATTGAGATCCCATCACTTAGGATATGGCTGCAAAACCTCATCATAGATGAAGAGTACCGAGTGTCAAGATTAAATGAGTTGGAGCTACTGGATGAGTGACAGATAGATGCTTTGAATCATTTACAAGTCTATCAGAATAGACTCAAAAGGAGCTACAATAAGAAAATCAGAAGCAGGACTTTCCAAGTTAGAGAAATGGTATTAAAGGAGAATAAGAAGAATGTACCAAGCCCAAGCAACAAAGGCAAGTTTGAACCCAATTGGTTGGGACCATTCGTTATCACAACAAGTTATAAGTTAGGGGCATATCAGTTATCAACACCCGAAGGGGAACCTCTGCAAGAGCCCATGAATAGCTCTCATCTCAAAAAGTTTTATGCCTAATCTTTCAAGGTATAGAACCAAAAAATAAAAATAAATAGAAAATGTCCTAAAAAAATGGTTACTTTAGCGAAAACCTGGCAAACAGTGTCTTGGTAATAACAAAAAAAAACAAAAAAGTAAAAAATCCAAAAAAAATCAGAAAAAGGATTGAAAATAGTAAAGAGAAAAAAATCGTCCTCCAGTGAAAACCATTTCGGTGGCACTTTGGGCAAGTACCTTGTTAAAAACCTGGAAAATAGGTGCCTTGTGTAAAAAAAGCACTTTCCATCCACCAGGATCTTTATTGCTTGTTCTGAATTCATTGTGCTTCCATCATCCATCGCATTTGGATCTCCATCCATCACTCATCCACTCGCATCCGCACCATAGCTTGGTCCTATTTTCATATCATGATCCCTCCTAAGTACTACTCGGCCCATCCTCAAGGTTAATTTGTCCTGCCTTTATCAGAGTAGTCTATTACATCACACTGGGGGCATGTTCTCATCGGTTCGGATTCGTATATATCCTTAAAATCCTCAAATCCAAAAACATCAAGAAATCATCAAAAGCCAAAAACAGGGTCGTCTTGTTGAGCTACGTCATCTCTGAGTTTGAACGTAGGCAAGGTTGATCTTTGATCATCCCTCAAGACATTTAGGTCAGTCCTATAGGAGTCCGTCATAATAAACTGACATCTCATCATGTATATCATCACTTGTAAATCGGTCAACTCGTCAGTCGAACTACGTGGTCTCTGTGTGTATAACGTAGGCAAGGCTAATCTGTTGATTAGCCCTTGAGGCCCCTAAGATAGGTCTTTAGGTTAGTCTCTTGGTTAAAATCTCAAAAATCCCAAAATATTTGAAAAATCAAAAAATCAAAACATTTGAAAAATCTCAAAAAATACCAAAAATAGCCTCAAAACATTGCAAAACGTCAAAAACATCCAAATATTTGAAAAAATCCATCCATCTCATCTCACTTGCACCCGCAATAACAACACTCATAATAAATGATCGTCATCCTCAATCTTTGGTAGGACAATCGAAAACAAGTCTAGCAGGTCAAAAGTGAAAACTCAAAACGTCAAGTCTTAGGTCTAAGTCAGTGCATAAATAAGTTGGTCATCTCCTTGTATTGGTAACTCATAATCCAAATTGGTCCCATATCAATCATCATTTAGAACGCTTGGGATAAACGAAATGACGTGCCGCCATCCACTAACATGTCCTTGGATGAATCCTTCCTACAATGGGTATTATCTTTTGGCAATAAGTTTTGGTTCTTATCCTTAGAAAACACATCCTCTTTTCGTTAGTGGTATTGAAGAGCATCAACTTGTTTGCTTACTTTGTCTTTATCTTTTGACTTATCTTATTGCACTCATTCCAAGGACTTCTCGATGATATCTGAACAAGAGGATTTAGAGAAATAGGAATGCAGCAACAATCATTATCTTTTTGTCTGCTATGCTTGTTGGACGTGGTTGTAATATAACCTTGGAAAATACTTGCTTTGTTAGGTATGTATAGGGGAGGTCTTGGAAAACTTGTTGACTATTGCATTGAAAGGTTTACCTTTCTGTGTTTTGGTCCGAGGTGTTTGAAACTTCTAAAGTGCATCCTAGCAAGGTTTCCATATGTCAGGTGTGAATAAGGATACTCCTATCTGCTTGTCAAGTCAAAGTCCATCACACTAGGTACAACGCCATCTTGGTTTTCTATACCTTGATGCATCATACCATGTGCATTATCAAACATAAGGAAATTGGCCCTTTGAAAATCCCAATTCCTCAGCAAGTAATCATCATCATCATTTGCATTTACATCATCTTGTGTCTTGTTGAAATGACTTCTCTTCTTGCTCACCGCACTAACAAGGTACTATGACAGTTGATCATCACCATCATCATCATCATCGATCCTGCATCCACAAATCATTAGCATATTGCATCAACATAACATACAGGGAACATATGCATTGCATTTCCACCATATTATAAAAGTGCATCCATTTTATTACATTGCATCCATTCCTTGCAACACATTACATTTATCACATAAATCATCGCATAACATTTGCATAAGCATTTCATAATCATTTCACCATTATCACATACTGCATAATCATACACAATAGGTATATAAGCATTATAAATAATTCATTTGCATACATACTTTCATAAACATCATGACATCGTCTTACACATTACGCTCATATTACATTACGCATCATCATACCACTTTGCATTAATATATCATTGCATCATATTAAATGCATCACATACATCATTTAATATGTTTAGGATAAAAATATTTGTTATTCTAAGCATCGTAAATAAACTATCTCATTTGTATTACATAAAACCATCTCATTTGCATCTTATCACGACCATTGCATTACATCATTACATCATCTCATAAATAGCATTATAAATAATTCATTGCATAAATAATTCCACATAAGCATAAATAGAAAACAATCCAAAGCATACATCCATCCATAATCCATTCATATATAAGTAGGATTCACATATCATTTCGCGCATACACCATAGATCATTCCCATATCATTTTTGCATATTACATTTCATATCACATATCGCATCACCATTTGCATCAACATAAAATAGATCATCATATAGACGACATCATTGCACATCACATTTGCATATCATAGGTTAACATAATATAGATCTATTAGTCATAATCATAATGCATATATCATCAAAAATAAATGCATCCATAAAAGCATCATTGCACAACATATAGAAGTAAAATCATCCATGCATAAATAAGGGGTACACATCGCATCACATCAAAATCATCATCAGCTCATATATATATCATCAATAACGCAACTGTTATAGTACAAAGAATAAATCAGATCACTGTACATGTATGACAATCAGTACAAAAAGGCCCATCGGGCTATAAAAATTGAGCCCATAAGGCACAAAAGTGTCATCTCGATCAAGCTCTATCCCCATGTATTATGCCCTCGCCTCTGTCACCGTGACCCTCTACTGGTCTGTAGCTGGTCCATTCTGAGTAATCTAGGACCCATCCTCCTCTAGGTATGGCCTCATGATAATGCCTCCGATAGTACTCAGCCTCTCAGACGACATCCCTGTAAGACCATATGGACACTGTACCCTTGGAGGAGGATGCTTCCATGCTCTCTAGCTATTGTCTCCTTCCTAGCTCTGTGGCTACCTTTAGCTCTGCAACCTATCTTTGTTGTATGGCCTAATCCCTCTTGGCCCTAAGCTTCTCTCTCTCGGCTGTCACTACCTAGATCTGAGCCTATAACTGCGCAATCAACGCATCCCAAGAATCCACCTGTCCTACTGGCTGCACCTAAGGCTGATCCTTTCCCCATGGTGGTACACTTGGTGGCACCTACTGCTGGTCTGGCATCGGTACAATGCCCTACCCTAGCTGAACTGGGGGCACAACCAGCTACTCCTGTCGAGCATCACCCCTCCGTCCTCGTCCTCCCCCTCTGCCTCTAACTCTCCGCTGATCTAGGACTACACCTAGAATGGTCAATTGAAGCGAAGTCCAAAACCAATCCCTGTAGGCCTGAGTCATGCTTGGATCTGCGAGCCCCTGATCGTAAGCCCATGGTCGAGCTGCCAACTGCCTGAAGCTGTCCACGACCTCTAAAATAGGAATATACCACCCCCATGAAACCCGTTTCATGGTGCAGGCGAAGATGGCTACATAATCATCATTAGCGTGATCCTGGGGCTCACCAAACTGACGATGCATGTGTCCGGGAAAGTACCTCTCAATCATGGTGTGCTCTCGCCCCTACATAAAATGGTCTTGGTAGAATAGAACAACTGATCAGTATTGTCGGACCATCCGGGCCAACCAAGGAATGGTCACCGCATTAAAACCTGCATCTCGTCCAAGACCCTCCTCCAGTAGGGGATCCCATGCTCACCGGTGTGGCACACACCACCTCTGTAATGCCACACGAGGGGATCATCTGGCAGCATCAGAACTGAAACAACGTGCAGCCGTAGCACAACAATGTGCTCCCATGCCCATACGTGAAGAAGTGTCACCCCTACTCCGAGTGCTTTGTCATCCATGTACACGTACTCGTGTAGGTCTCTGTATAAAGAGGCAAGAAGCACCGGCCCCAAAGAAAAATAAATCAGCCTGTCTCGAACCATCTGCTCCCAACAATATCCTCAGCCGAGACTGAAGTACCAGCCTCGTTTGTCAGGGGCAACGAGACCCAAAATGATGGATGCAATCACCTAGCGGAAGGGAGGTGCTAGGATCCTGTGCCGCTCAAGCTCTATTTGCCCCTTGCAAAAAGTGATGTCCTCTATCACGAGGACTCTATGGCAGGCATCGCGCCCCTTGTCCATGTCATAAATCACTCACCGACCATGAATCGACAATCTCAAAATACGTCAAACGTCCTCTAGGGTGATGGTGGCCTCGCTAGTGGGAAGATGAAAGGAAGAGGTCTTGCTATGCCATCTCTTGTCCAGCGCTGACAGCATCCCTAGGTGAGTGCAAATGGGTGCTATGTAGGCAATGTACCATAACCCCGCAATCTGGAGTTGATCCTAACCCATGTCGCTCAAGTCCCACAAATAGCCAGAAAAATCCCGTGACCTGTGCCCTTGGGAGTAGAGCTCCCTCACCACGTTCTGCATCAAGGAAGGTCAACATGTTAAAAGTTTTGAAAAATTCTTCGTTGGGCGTTCAAAAAACTTCTCCAGTGGTGCAACCCGTGAAGGCATCGTAGTTTTATTTCTAATCAAACTCTGATGCTAGGGCTTAAAAGAGAAAAATGGCACCGCCGCAGTGCACTTTCCCTTCCAACGGCGCACTTTGAGCAAATCCAAGACCACTGCGTTGCACTTTGCAAACCGCCCCACCAACCCTGAGCTTAGAATCAGAGTTTTCAAACTCTAAACTGCACCACCACGGAGCAATATTACACCGCACGGTGCAGTTTGATTTCTGAGAGGCGCTATATAGTGCTGCTGCAGACAGACCAACCTTTAAAAGAATTAAATGAAAGCAATAAATGAAAAATGAAGCTCAGGTAAGGGTCAATTACCGGTGCCTCGATGCTAGGTGGCCTCTAGTACGTCCAAACTCGATCAGAAATGTGTAGGGGAAGCTGTCGTTGCGCCATATCATCAGGAGGTCAGAGCTCAAATCTCGAGGTTACAAATGGAAGTGTATGAAAGTGACTTGAAAGTGACCCCTCGGGCCCCTTTTAAGCTTGAAAATTAAGGTTTTTTCACCCTAATTGGCTGTCCTACTAGGGTTTTGGTCCCTCGAACCTATTTCTATCTAGTTGAGGCTTGTTTTGCATCGTTTTATTGCGTTTAGACATGTTTTTAGCCTCCCGAAGCCTTTTCGGACCTATCGGGTATTTTGTCCTCTTTTTTTCGCGAGATCACCTAAAAATTGAAATTTTTGTCCAATCTCTCGAGGGGGCATTATAATGGCATGTTTTCTCTCGCCAGGTAGTAGTGGGGAAAGTTTTTTTAAATAGCAAAATTTTTTGGCTTTGATCAAGATCGTTTATTCTTTGAACCAACACAATAAGTGCATTGCTTCAAAGAGGGGCAAAATGTAGACACATAAAATATACCGATTGACATTTTGCACCTGATCCCGACTAAGCTTTAATTTCATCCCTCGAATCATCCCTTTAGTTCAACCATTTAATCAAATCTCCTTATCTAATTAAATTCATCAATATTCCTTAATTAAATAAATCATTTTATCTAATTAAGTCACTCTCTTTGTTAATTAAATCAATAACTCGATATAAGTATCCCTATTTAATTAAATAATTAATTTTATTTGATTAAATCTCTAAAGTTTATCCATTAAATTAAATAAATTAAAACCTTATTTGATTTAATCTAACACCATCTATTTTAATTAAATAAATCAAAATCCTTATTTAATTATTCTCTTATCATATTCCTCTCTTATTTGATTTAAATAAATCCATAAATTTGAGTCAAATAGGTCACATCATCTAATCTCCTATTAAATTAATTAACCCTTGATTACTTTAATTCTAAATCATGTCCCATCCTCTAGATTTTGCAAGTTGCACATGAAAAAATATTTAATTCATTTATTAAATCCCTATTTTCCTCACAAGGCATCTTTTGGAATATTCTCCAAATTTGAATTCAAAAATTCCAAGTCAACATGTACATCCAACAAGGCAATAACTTCATCTTATATGTCCTTTGCCTTGAGCCAAGTGGCATTTATTGCATTTTCCCTTCCCTCTTGCAAGTCATTTCAACAATTTTGAAATTCAAAAATATGCATTTATTGGCACAATCTCCAAATCTTGCACATCCTCCATTCATAGATTGACAAGTGGCATCATGCCATTGGATGAATGTTAGTCCCACATTGATCAAATTTGGACATTCATCCATTTTGGCATTCTATAAATAAAGAGCTCATCTCCTCATTTGAGGATCCACAAATTATGCAAAGTTATTATGCTAAAATATTTAGCCATTTCCATCCATCACCATTGAATTCTTAGCTAGGTTTTTGTAGATTTTTGGCTTGGAATTATCATCCTTCATCAACAAAGTGGATCAATCATCATCAATATATCAAGCTTGCATCTTAGGAATTGGGAAAGGGCCAATTTTCACATCAAATTGGCACCAATTCTCCCATGGGATCATGTGTTTGCTATTCTAATTAGGATTGAATATATATTTTCTTGTTTTATTGTGTTCATTATTTTATTTCCTAATTTGAAGTTTGTAATTGGATTTCATGGGGAATCCTTGTTCATGCTTGCAATATCTAACTTAATGTGTTTATTCATTGTGTTTTGCAATTATTAGGATTGGGGTTCACACAGTAACATGGCATTTAGACAAATGAGCAAACAAGGTTTGTTGACCAAATCGCTGCAACCAAATATTTGCAACTAAACAAAAATGGAGGATGACATGAATTGGAGTTGATCGCTTCTATCCCAAAATTAATTTCTATGAAGCATATAAAATAGATTACAAAAAATGTATAAAACATAGAAAGAGTATGTATTAAGCACTTGAGTTACCCGCTTGTTGCATATCCTATTATGAATTCCCTAAAGTACTTGGATCTTATACAATTTTATGTGCATCTTTAGTTATTATTTAGTGATCCCACAATAGTGGTTTACAATTTTTGGCCAAACTGGACACTTAAATTATTATTAACTAAATCTTCACATTCAGGCACCTATAGCGGCTAAATCGTGAGGAATTTGGAGGTGATGCAAACTAGAGTCTTGTCACATTTTATCTGTAGATTCTAAAAATATTTTTTTCAATTTTTTTGGAATTAGATTGCACATTTCTTTTTCCATCTCCCATGAAAATTGGTTTTTTTCAGAAAACAACATTTTTAAAAAGTGACGCACACCGTATAATGAATAACTTTTTTTCAATAAAGGATAAAATTCTAATTCTTTCGAATTTAGATTTGTAACTCTGATATCTAGTATTTCCACTTGGTTAGATAGTTTTTTATTAAATTTTTTTTCTTTAATCAAGTTTTGAAGTCAAACCAATTACAATTTAGACATAGCGCAATTGTATAATGCGTAATTTTTTTTCTATATATCAAAATTCTTTTTTTTTGTTGTTGTTGGATCAAGGACTTCAATATCTGGTGTACTCATATTTTTTAATTTTTTTTTTTGATAATCTACTATTTATCCACATGTGCAGAACAAAGACCTTCATTTTCGATGAAAAACCTATGTTTAAGAAAACTAATAAAACAAATACATAATAAAATTAAAACATATTAAAATTATATTCGTTGGATAGCTCGTTCTGAGGACTACTTGATTCCAGTTGGGTTTATGAAGACTCCTCCATTTTCATACTCAACTCGAGCTTCGAAGCATAAAAAATTAGGTTTTTTGTGAACAATTTCAAAAATCAAGGAAAAGGGGGGTTCGCTAGAACCAAGTGGGTTCTAGCAAACCCCCAAGGGTTCGAGCGAACCAGGGTTCATTCGAACCCCCTTCAATATGCATTTTTATTTTGTTTTTTGGGTAGGAAATGTGGGCCCAATAATTAATGGGTTTGCTTGAACACTAGTTCGGTCGAACCCCTTTTTGGTTCAGTCGAACTTGTAGGTTCATTCAAACCCCTAAAACCAATTTTTTTGCCATGAGGTAATTTTTTCTTAGTTTTCCTTCCTCCATCAAATTGTAAACCACTATTGTGGCTTCACCCATAAGTCACAAATAAATTCTTTATTAACTAATCAGACAAATTTTCTACCTTTGTTTGTACTTTAGAAATGATAATTTTTTCAAAAAAATAAATGATCTACACACCTGTAATCTCACAATGCTACTTATTTTTTCACGGTCCAAATATTGGAAGACAATATACTAATCAATACGATTTATGAACTCAGGTTAGAAGGTGGCCTGTGCTGCTTCAATATAAAATAAGAATCCAAAAGCTTGATTACCCTTGTTGAACCACTTAACTTTAACACTTTCATCTGTACATTTTTTTTCTACCCCCATTGTAACTCTATATAACCTCTTGTTCTTTAGTATTAGTTGAACCTTAGTTTTCCATTAATGGTAGTTAAATGGAATTAGAAGAGGAACTAGAACATTTGAATCCATTCTTGTTGATTGTTGCAACGAATTTAGAAGTGCAAAAAAGAAAAGATAGGAGGAAGAAGTACACACAACACAAGGCTATCCACAAGATAGTCAACTGTCCTGTTGTAGCCAACTAATTAGGCCTCTTGGAGTAGCGTTGTTTTGGTCCATTGCTCTTTTTTATATTCACTGTCATGAAAGAATGTTTTGAGGCCTTGTAGGGGCATATAAAACCTATCTAAGTTCAGTGGTTTGGGCCTCATACAGGCTTGTATGTGGATTTTATTCTGACTATCCTACTGGGTAGGGCTACAAGGGTTAAAAGGGTAAAGAGGCCTAAAGGTTAGAGCGATGAGAAAATGGAGTTTCCTAAGTGAAAATTAGGGTGTTAAGTTTTGGTTTGGTCCTATTTGACATGATCTAAGTGGTTACAAACCCTCTTGGTGGTGAGAGTACAAGAACCCTAGGTGAGTTGGGTCTTTTCCTTGAAGGAATACTGGATTGGAAAGGTCCACTTAAAGAGTATTTGAGAGAGTTGTGCTAAGTTGGTGGTTTGATCATCTAGTTTATCATCTAAAGAAGCTTCCCTTGCTCACTCTCAATTACTTATTCCTACATAGTTCACTATCCTTGGTCTGTCAATCACTTAATGTATTCTTTCCATGTCACAAAACAAGAATCTTCTATCATGAACAAGGTTGTAGTATGAAGGCCTGTAGCATACTAATATGGGATCTACTCATTTCCTATCAAATTTCCCCATAATAACCCTTTTCATTTTTGTGATGGACATAAGCTAATGCATTATTATTCAATTGTGACAAAACCTTTATGGAGTTACCGTCTCAAATGACACATGAATGCATAAATTTGAGAGTAAGATAGTAAGTTGAATGAATGTAAGTAGAGATTTTTTTGCATACTTGTAGATGGTACCAACTTTCATGGTTAAGTGGAATCCTCCCATCAACAACAAGATCCAAATATTCGTGTATCTATCTCAATCGAGCCTCTAAACCCTTTAGAGCTTTCAATTTTTCCACTAACCTATTATGCACAGAAAGTTAAATTTTAGAGTTGTGTCACCACTAAAAACAAAAGAAAGAGAGCTTTGAAATCAAATCCACACACAACACAATGTGGTATTCATACAAAGCCATACAAACAAACTAAACTCAGAACATTGGAATGGAACCAACTTGAAATTATGATGTAGAGCATGGATTCAGTTTACTCAACTGGAGGCACATTTCACAATAATGGGTAATTCATGTAAAACATTTGTACGAGGTTCAAATAGTAAAGAGATTGATGAAAGATAGAGGAATTAAAAAGATACTTGGATGTAGTTGAATTGAGCTTCTCTTTGTTTCAAAAATAGTTTAATATTATCTACTTAACAGGGCCAACCACATGATGGTGGAAGCTCATTTGGCTCCTCCTCCTCACATCACTCTCAATTCCCCATACCCGATCATATAACATTAATCATTTATTCATCCATTAATAACATATAACATTCATTCATTCATCCATTAATAACATATAACATTCATTTAGTCAGTTTTTACATATTATCAAAAATATGGTTGTCATAATATGATTACAATCATTTTTTTTGTCTTTTTTGAAGCTAAAAAAATCTTAAGTGGAGTATCATTTTCTAAATCATATGTCCCCCCTTCAGTTGTTCTTCCCTCTGCTCATGATCTTAATGTACACCTAGTCATGTACTGATCACGACGTGGAGGCCACTGCAAGGTGGGGTCTACTGCAATAACAAAGAAATGTTAAATTGATATGTTTTGTTATTATTGTTACAAGTAGTTTATTAATTAAAAGAACATTAGAGTGGTGCTCTTTACCTGATGGGGCAACATCATGTTCCTAATATTGTCTTATAGCCTTATGCTCAACATGTTGATCACACTCTACATGCTCTAAAGTTGAAACACGAAAGGTTACATTAATTAATACACCAATTGAAATTAAAGATGTTTAATTGTATTAATACATACTGTGTTTTGTATAGCACATGAATACATCTAGTACCGGGATGCACACCATGACCTTCATCTGCAGGTTGTGCTCCACCCTCACTAGGCTGCATTCCAATGTCAGGTGTAGTATTATCATTGTTTGTCTATTTAAAACAAATAGGCACATAATTACTTTATGGTGGAAATTAATATTGAATATATTGCAAAAGTATTCAATTTTAAATAAAATTTATTGATTTTATTTACTTGTGTGTCAGATGCAGTGGAAGATTGTGTTTTCCCAGTGAAGACTCTTAGGAATTTAGCCACAGCTTCATAGCCATGCTGGAAGGAAAACTTCATTTCCTCTTCTGTGGGTGCTTTGTTGAATTCAAAGCCCTACATTTTGCATAAGATCATGAATTTTCTTCTATGGTGTGATAAAACCAAAATTGTTTTTTATTTATTATTTGGGTGCAATATTTCCTTTATTGATACTTACAATTCTTGTGACTAATTTCATATAACCACCAGAGCCAAGTTTGTGTTGCTCGTGTTTTTCTAGTCTTTCCTTTGTTTCCTTTGATGTGTCAGGCAACCTATGAAAAGTTTGAAATATGTTAGATTATGTAAAAAGAAATAGTAATCAGTATATAATTACATTGTTGATACTATCACATACCTTCCTTGGCCCGGTGGTGTCTTTCCTTTTTTTTTTTTTGGCTTCTCCTTTCCATCTGACACCAGGTCCTTCCACTCCGTCTCCAAAGTTATGGGGGGATGCTCGTACTTTTTGTTCTTCTCTAATTGTGACCTATATTGGTCCCTCACATACTTTAGATATGTACTAGCTTTCTTAAGGACCATGGTTCGGTTGAATGTTTTATCACTAAACAACACAACTAAATGGTTATTGAGCTCATCCTTTAAATCTTGATTTTGGGAATTCCACCATGTACGTATGGTGGGCCCCAAGAGCTCCAATGTTATATCACCTAGATGTTTATAAAAAACATCATTTCCTACAAAATGATCATGGGATCATTAGTCTAAAAAGAGTGATCAATAAGTAAATTTCAATTGGATTATGTATAATAATAATTAAAACATTTAAAATTACCTGGGACCTTCTCTATCTTTATGGGAATGAAATCCTCGGTCACCACAAATGTGACTAGAAATGTTCTTGTACTAGTAATACTGGAAGATCTAGGAAATGTTGCTAAAATATCACTAGTACTAGTGGCCTCTGCATCACCAGTACTACGTGATGCCTGCATGTTATGTGTTGCTGACATTTCAGTCGACAATAGAGGCACAAGTGATGGGGTCAGATGATCTGATGTATGTGCAAGAAGATCAATATGGACACTTGTACCAACCCCTACTTCACGGGCAACACCTGCAGTACCCTGATCATGGGCAACAACATCATGAGGACACAAAAAATCCTGTAAAAACAACACATATTTAGTTCATGAAATTTAAAATAGTAGTACAAATTATAAAACCATGAATGAACTTATGTTATAATTAAAGACCTCATGACAACTTACTTGCAAGTTTTGTACTCTCTTAGTCAATATTTTAACCCTCTCTCTTATATCATCTATTTGAGGCACTATGAATAACAATTGAAGGATTTCTTCATTGCATTTTTGTGTGTCTTCCTTATCATATCGATAGGGTTTGTTGAATATGCGATGTCATCATCCAATAACAGTGACTACACCTCAACCCTATGGATGATCTCCTCTACTATTAGTGTCTTTCCTCAATTAGCTGACTGCAACAAGAATATTAAAAATATTATCAAAATTAACCCAATAAACTTATGAAAAAAACATAATAATAAAACATTTTGCTCGTATCTAATTTGTACAATTACAATGAGGTAAACCTATCAAGTAGAAGTGCTTGAAGATGCATCATGATTTGTGGTCTAGGTTAGAGCCTTCTTTGTACAATCAATGTTCCACTATGACAAAAATTAAATATAAAAAAATATTATTGAAATGAAACCAATAGACTTACGAAAAAAAACATAATAAAAAAAATGGTATATTGGAGTCATTAATTGGAGGTTGGGTAAAATGGTATATAGTATGTACCACCCCCATAGTAACTGTGTTTGTATCTAAGCAATTCAAATTGTAATTGATTAGCAACTCTTCCCTTGCAGTTATTGATTTTATTGCACATACGAATACACGGTTTCCCTCATGCACCTTGAATATGCAATTGGGTTACTTATTTGTTGACCCAGGTCGTGTACTGTTTATAAACCCTACAATATTCCCTGATGCTTTTGGCCTCCCATTAATGTACACAACCACTCCTTTATTTTGATCATTATGTTTTAGCTGTATATAATTTGCTGACAGTGCATACCTACACATACTTAGTGTATATTGAACCAGTTGCATCCAATCTTTGTAACTGTAACAAGGTCTGACATACTCCATCAATTTAGTAACTTTTTTGTAACAAACATTTATGCCGTCCATGCAAAATAGGCCCAAACAATCTAATGATGATGGTGTTATGTGATATATCCTGTTGTTGACACAAAAATTAGTGTTTATTGGAGGAAGCTCCTTGGGTACCCATTGTTTCCATAGATGTTTGTACCTCAAGGGCACCTCGATGTCACCTATGCTCTCATCATCATAAGAACATGACCCCCCTTTAGCAAGAAAAAATTCCATGCGTTTACAAAATTTTCTTCTAATCTTTTGACCTCTAGTTGATCTCCCTCTTTTAGACCTACTACATGTCTCGCTTTCGTCTTCTCTTCTTGAATTTCCCTCACTTGAGGAATATAGATCTGACAAATACCTATTTGGTGGCACCTGCACTTAGAAGGATGTTGGATGAAGTTCTTTCATGGTGATGTGATCCCAAGGTGACATTATGATTAATCTATCATTTCATTGCTAGAACACTAATAGACATAATTCAGGTGCACGTGTGAGGTGGTTCAGTTGTCCACTGATAAACTCTGTATGTCTAAGTGGTTAACGGGGAAGGAGTGTGTACTAGGACTAGTTAAGTCATCAAAATTTTATGCTTTGACAATAATTAAAATTGTTTAAGTCATCTTAAATCTTCCTATGTCTAATTGCTAGGAGACTTTTGGTATGTTTTAAGGTAGGATGAGTGGTTGCATCAATGTTCTAGTTCTCTATGACAAGGTTTCAACATCTTCAAATAGTGAAAGTTAGTGTTCATAGTCATTTGAAACAACAACATTTTGAGTATGTATGATGGTAGGATTTGATAACTTAAAAGAATTGGCTACCCAACAAACTTAAAGTTAAAAGAAACTTTTTCAGTTTAAGGGGTTAGCACTTTCTTTCATCTTTGCATATTGGTTTGATGCTTCAAACCATAGAAGCATAAATCTACAAAAAATCCCGATTAATCACGATTTTTAAAAAATCTGTAGGCTGGACGATTTTTTCCTCGATTTTTTGAAAAAATATTTGACTTTCTGGTCAACATTTTTTTCCCATTTAAAACCTTCCAAATTGCTAAAAAATGTGTTTAAAACCTGAATAAAATCATGTTGATTTTCACGCGAAAAAAAACCCATGAGACCATAGCTTGTTGCTTACTATTATGCTTTGATACTATTATGCCTTTCCTCCTATGATAATGACTTGTTGCTCAGAAGAAAGGCTTACAATGTGCTATTTTTTAAGTTTCATCAACTCTTTTTAATATTGGCAAGGTGTTCATGGGGCTGGTGATGTTGCTTTAGGCTGTGAATATGAGGTTTTGGGCTGAAATGGAGGAATCAAAGTGATGATTTTGAGTTTTACTATGTCTAGAATCCAAGAGTAGGTTGATTGTGTGTGTGCATACCCTAATAAACTTTCTCAATGCTTTGGTTGGGCTTGGAAGGCTTTACAGGTTGAGAACTCAAAAACCCTAGGTATTTGGAAGGAAAATGAGGGTTTTGAAGAATGGAGGCTTAGAGGTAAAGTACCTAGATAAAACCTATGGAATTGGGATTTTTTTGGCATTTTTGATGACTTTCCAAGATTTTATGGTGTTTGGAGAAGTTTAAAGAGTAGTTTGTTTGTAAAATAGGGCTAATTTTTTAGCCTTTTTGCAGGGCAGTCTGAAGGATCTCCAAGAAATTGCAAAGAAACCTTGTATGTTTGGCTTGGGAAAGGTTTTTTTGGTTTGAAAGGATGTTATATTGGTGTTGATATGGTATTTTAGTGGCCTTCTCTAAAATATAATCCTACTTGATGAGGTTTGGAGTCTTTAACCTTGTTGAAGTTAATTGATCCAATGTGGCTGATTGTGATTTCAAGGTTGATGTTTTAATGAGGCTTGATTATTTGAATCTTCTCCACCTTGACTCTACATCAGGTCTCATGGTGATGGAAAATGCCTCAATGGTGATGGAATTCCATGAAAAACCATATATAAGGCAGTGAACTATTTTAAAAAATGCCTCAAAGAAATATGGCCTCATGGTGATGAAATGCCTCAAAGAAATGTGGTCTCATGGTGATGTGATGTCCATCACCATGAGACCACATTTATTTGAGGCATTTTTTCAAATAGTTCACTGCCTTATATATGGCATGTCATGGAATTCCATCACCATTGAGGCATTTTTTCAAACAATTCATTGCCTTGTCTATGCCATTGCTTACTATTATTCTTTGACAGTTTTTTTCCAAGCATCCATAGCTTGTTCGAAAGCAACTATTTTAGGATTTTAGCCATAGCATTAAGGCAGTGAATTGTTTGATAAAATTCTTTGGTAGTCATGTATGACAAATGTTGTAGCATAGCAAGGCAATGAACTATTTGAAAAACTACCTCAAAGAAATGTAGTCTCATGAAGATGGAATGCCATGACAATCCATAGCCATAGGCATTTGTCATGGCATTCCATCACCATGAGACCACAATTATTTGAGGCATTTTTCCAAACAGTTCATTGCCTTGTCTATGCTCTTGCTTACTATTATGCTTTGATAATTTTTTTCCAAGCATCCATAGCTTGTTCGAAAGCACCTATTTTACACTTTTAGCCATAGTAGCAAGGCAGTGAACTGTTTGATAAAATGATTTAATGTGAAGATGATAGAGGAAGGAACTATAATCTTGACATAAAATAACTTGAAGGAGAAAAGAATAAGACATCTTATCTTTCTAAAATACTTCACATAAAACCAAACCTAGATATGGTTGAAGTTGTTAAGAAAAAGTGGTTAAAAAGATTGATGCCTTCATTATTTGTATGGTCTTGATTTCCTCTCTTTGAGGATTTTTTTTTGATGAGTGGATTGTCAATATGTGGGGGAAAATTGATGGGCATCTATGTTTCTTTCTATAGAATGATACATAAAGATTTATTCACTTTCTTCTTCAAAAATCATGGTATGCAATCAAGAGTTTTAAAAGAAAGAGTTTTAGAATATGGGAATTTTGTTTTTAGGTCCATCTTTGAACCCTTGATTCTACCCTATGTAATGCTTTAGCCAATTATATGTTAAGGTGGTTAGAATTTTAAAATATCTCTACTTAGATGTGAACTTTTATCCCTCAAGTCCTCAAATCTTTGGGTAATGTGTTGCAAGTGGAAGAAACAAGGTCTACTCTTCCCCATATTAACTCTAGGGTTTTTATATCTCTCAAATCTGATGAGTGTATTCTACATATTTTGTGCTTTCAATTGAGTGATAATCAAACTAAACATGATATTGAAGTTTTGAGAGGTTTGAATGCTTGTTTTCTATGTAAAATGGATGGTCATCAAAGAAGGCATGGCCCAAAAATTCTTAAGAATATTAATAGACTTGTAGCTAATAGAATTTCATCCTTGATTGTGTAGGAAATAATAAAATAGACAATAGAAAAATTTATGAGAATGAATTTGATACTTTAGATGAGATTCTTGACAAATTGGAGGACTCTCATTCTAGTGAGGCATATGTTGGTATCCTTGCATATATGCCTTTTGTCAACAATGAGCTTGCTCTTCTTGTTTTTTTTCAAGGATAATTCTAGGTAATAAAAAAATGCCCAAGAGCTTTCCTTAGAAATATTGAAAGAGTTTAAGTTGTTTGTTAGTTTGGCTACACCTCCCATTGCTTCCCAAGCTCTACAAAACATTGAGTCTATGATTTCCAAAGACCTTTCCCATACACTTTTCATGAGTAAATCTAAGAGGAAAGATTCAATTTTATTAATTATCTATTCCAAGATGAAGCTATCATTTAGGGAGATTTTGTCCCTAGGCCAAGTATTGATGTGGATGGATGAAAAAAGAGAAAGCAAACCGACTCCTGTGTTAATAATCACAAGAGTGGAAAAAATGGAGAGGAAAAATAACCCAAATATTTTGATAGGTTGTACTATAAATGAAAATAGGATGCACCAATTGGAATGTTAGAGTTTGGAATCTTCTAGAAAGAAATCATTTTAAGACCCTCTTACAATAATAGGCTTAAAATGGATTTCTTTCTCTTTCAAGAAACTAAAGCTATGAGATTTGAGCTAGAATGTACTCTTAAATTTGTTTGGAGAGAGTTTAACTTTTTTCACTAATCATATGTGGGGAAAGGTGGTACAACTATTCTAGTTGGCCTAGTATGGGCTCCCATTATTAGTGATTCTATGTGTTCTCCTTGCAATAGGGTAGCTTGTGTGATTCTGAAAAAGGATGATGTCTAGTTTGGGGCCCAAATTTCGTAGCATAGACAAGGCGGTGAACTATGATTCTCACTTGCAAGCAACAAACATGCATTCCAACTTGTGATTCTCACAAGCAAACAACAAAGTCACCAATAATGGAGTTGAAAAGTGATTGAAAGCACTGAGTTATGTTTTTTCCCACCGGCATTGAAGACAAATATACAAAATACAATCACAAAGAGTAATATTCACAAACCAAATCAAATAAAAAACCCTATAGCACTCTGATTCATAAATTTTAGATGAAATATACAAACCATTTTGATGACAGATGAGATGCAGAGGCCTTCATGACAAAACAAATCACAAAAATTCTAATTTTTGCAGCCAAGCAAGCTTGATCCCTGGGCTTCCTACAACCCTTCCTCTGCTGGTACGCGACTCACTTCTCCAATTTGATGAGCTAGGTTTTGATTATGTCAATTAAAATGAAAATTATGGCACCATGTTAAATTTTACATAATAAATTATATATAATTAATATAATTATAATAATATAATTAATATAATATTAGCTAAATTTATAATATTAATATATTATTATAATATAATTAATATAATTATTTCTCTATATCTCCCACTATCTATGTCACTCCCTCTTTGCCCCTCTATCTATTGAGCTATCTCTCCCTCTCCCCCTTTCTCTCTCTTCCTCTTCAACCTATCTCTCCCTCTCTCCCTATCTTCTCTATCTCTCCTCTACCTAACAATATCCCTTTATCTACCTCCCCCTCTCAACTATCTCCCCCTCTCTCTCTCCCCCTCTCTCCCTCCCTGCTATCCATGCGACTCTCTATCTCCTTCTTCCTTTCTCTTCCCCATATATCTCATCTCTCTTTTCTCTTCCCATATATATATATATATATATATATCTCACCATCCCCCTCTATCTCTCCATATCACCCCCTTTCTATGTCTCTCCCTCTCCCTCTATATATATTGAGCTATCTCTCCCTCTCTCGCATATCTTCTTCTCTCTCTCCCTTTCTACATATCTCTCTCCTCTCCCTCTTTCCTCTCCCTTTTTCTACTGTCTGTCTCCATCTCTTCTCTCTCTTCTTCTTCAGCCTATCTCTCCCTCTTTCCCTCTTCTCTATCTCTCCTCCTCTGCCTATCAATGTCCCTTTCTCTCCTCTAGGCTATCTCTCACCGGCCCTCTCTATCTGTATCTCTCCTCCTATCCCTATCCATGGCTCTCCTCTCCCACCTCTCTTCCTTTCTCTTCCCCATATATCTCCATCTCTCTTTCTCTTCCCATATATCTCTATCTCTCTTTCTCTTCCCATATATATTTCTCTCTCTCTCTCACCATCCCCCTCTATCTCTCTATATCACCCCATTTCTATGTCTCTCCCTCTCCCTCTCCCTCTCACTCTATATTGAGCTATCTCTCCCTCTCTCCCCTATCTTCTTCTCTCTCTCCATTTATACATATCACTCTCCCTCTCCCCCTCTTCTCTCCCTTTTCTACCTATCTATCTCCAATATCTTTTCTCTCTCTTCCTCTTCAACCTATCTCTCCCTCTCTCCCCCTCTTCTCTATCTCTCCTCATCTACCTATCAATATCCCTTTCTCTCCCTCCCCCTCTTAGCTATCTCTCGGCCCCCTCTCTATCTCTCACCATATCCCTCTCCCTATCCCCCTATCCATCAACTCTCTATCTCCACCTCTCTTCCTTTCTCTTCCCATATATCTCCATCTCTCTTTCTCCCATATATCTCTATCTCTCTCTCTCTCTCACCATCCCCCTCTATCTCTCTATATCACCCCCTTTCTATGTCTCTCCCTCTCCCCCTCTTCTTTCTCTCCCTTTTCTACCTATCTATCTCCAATATCTCTTCTCTCTCTTCCTCTTCAACCTATCTCTCCCTCTATCCCCCTCTTCTCTATCTCTCCTCCTCTACCTATCAATATCCCTTTCTCTCCCTCCCCCTCTTAGCTATCTCTCGGCCCCCTCTATCTCTCTCACCATCTCTCCCTCCCTATCCCCCTATCCATCGACTCTCTATCTCTACCTCTCTTCCTTTCTCTTCCCATATATCTACATCTCTCTTTCTCTTCCCATATATCTCCATCTCTCTTTCTCTTCTCATATATCTCTATCTCTCTCTCTCTCTCTCACCATCCCCCTCTATCTCTCTATATCACCCCCTTTCTATGTCTCTCCCTCTCCCTCTCTCTATATATATTGAGCTATCTCTCCCTCTCTCCCCTATCTTCTTCTCTCTCTCTTCCTTTGTACATATCACTCTCCCTCTCCACCTCTTCTTTCTCTCTCTTTTCTACCTATCTATATCCATCTCTTCTCTCTCTTCCTCTTCAACCTATCTCTCCCGCTCTCCCTCTCTTCTCTATCTCTCTAACTTCAAGTCTTCTAAAAATAGTGTTTTATTAAACTATAAGTAGATTATTGTCACCACTCTTCATTCCACATGAAATGCCAAATGTAGCAAACATTTTGTTGCTTTTGTCAAGTTTCATTAACCAAGGTATTTATTGTTGTGTTATGACCCTTGGTCTCTTTAAAATAATTAGACAATATTAGGGAGATCAGGAAGGGGAGAAAACTAAACTCCTTCAAAATAGGGGTAGTTGTGGGCTTGTTCGTTTTATTTGTATACTATATACTTAGTTTCTCTAGGATAAATAAGTCACTATAGAAATGAAAGATGTTTGATTATCTACCTAATATTTTTTTGTGTTTTTGAAATGGAAGAGATCTACAACTCTATAGAAATTGCTATATGCTAATGGTCAAATTATTAGACTATTTAGATCATTTTCTTAGTTGTGTATCCTAACTAATATAGAGTAAGCTTTTTCATTTTAATTGACTACTACATAATAATTTATGTGTTGAAAGAATTGTTTCCATACTTTGTAGTTTTTACATTGGAATACAAATCATATTTAATTTCATGCCAATATACTTCTTTCATAATTCATATTTGTTTAATATCTTAAAAGGTGTTAGTTAAATTGGAAAATTTGTTTGAGTTAATTATTAAATTTGATCTAAAAATGTTCAACACTTTAGATATATTCAATTAGATATATAGTTAAATTGGAGGTGTCATTTGAGTTAATAATTAAATAACATAATAATCAATTAAAGCAAGGGACATGATTTTGGATGTTTTTGAATTTAATAAATTACAAATTAAAATAGACATAAATTACTTGAAATAAGTGCTTCATAACCTATCAAAAAGGCAATAGGAATTTTCTAAAGAAAAGAACACTTGACCCAATCATAAGTGTATGGCCTTCGCAAAAAGGAGTGATCCACCTTAGCAATAGCAACTACCCCATCCAAAATTTTCTCACATTACACAAAGCCACAATGTTCCTCCAAGATAAGCCAATCAAATCCAACCTTATGTGTCCTAGTAATCAAATTGGAGAACTACAATAGTTGTAACATCATGAATTAAAATTAAACATTAAAAAGTACATCATGGATTAATTATGTAATGGCATAAAAATTAAAAACATCATGAATTAATTATGTAACCACATAAGTCAAATATAATTCTATCAAGAAATAAATATCAAATAGATAATACAATCGCATAACTCATACATTTCAATGTCATTGATCTTCTTCTTCATCCAACTCTTTGTCTGTATCATTTGATCTAGATTCGACATTGTAAGGATTGGTCATATCATCAACATCATCATTGATATCAGTTTCGATAATGTCATCATCCATACGGATATCATCTTCATGAAAATTAACTCCTACATCATCATGGTCTAGTTCCTCCTCTTTGACATCTTCGTAAGGCACATCATCAACTAATTGTTGATCCTGATCATCATCTACATCATCTTCTAGTTCTTCGGTATCTTCTTCTTCCACCACATTATACTTTACCGACCTTCCTCTTGGATCATGTATAGCAAAAAATGACCAACCCGGTTTACTTGGAACCTCTAAGTAAAATACCTGCTCACATTGGCTTGGAAGAACATAGGGCTCATTTTCAGGTCACTCGATCAACCTTGTATTAACCATGGTAAATCCATTATCATGCTCAATAATAGTTCTCTCAGGATCATTTCCATTCAATCATAGCCTGTATCACAGGACAACAAACATAACTAATTTGAAGGACTTAAAGTCACACTCAAGTATATCATCCAAAATCCCATAGTATCGATTTTCTGAGACTTTTGGATGTATGTCGCTTCTAGATGAAACATTAGTCACCTAAAAGAATGCAGTTATCCCAAAATCACATGTTTTCTTCGTGTCATCCAACTTTTTGATTCAAAATTTATGACCATTGCACCACATAGCCTTGTGGTGTTTCACCTACAATATGTCAAACATGAAAAAATTATTGCAATATCGTCAGTTGATAAACATATTTATTCTTGGCCGAATGTATGCAAAGAAAAAAATATCAACATATATATATATACATCAATATAATTGAAAATAATTAAATAATATGGGTGATTAATATATTTATATGTACTTGTTTATCTCTTAAACCATATGCTAAATCAATTTCCCTTTGTGTAACATTGGAATCTCTATTACGATGAGCTTATTTAACTAATGAAGCCACACCTTCCCATGTTAATGCGCAACCAGATTGTTGACATTGTTCAATCCATACCGTCATCCAATCAAGATTTTTTGCAACATACAAATGTAGTGCATCCCACTCTCGACCAACTATATCAGAAAAAAATGAAATTCACAAACGACATATAATTAGTGGTGCAGGAGCACCTATACCTCATTCTCAACTTGTGATTATTTGAAGGTGGATAGATGGTCAATAGGTAGAGTGAGTCTTTTGGATTTTTTTGTCTTGATTAAGGTCAATTAAGACCATTAGACATGTTCTAGGTGAAGTTTTGAGTTATGAGTTTGAGTCTTGCACTAAAGAGTTTTGTAGCCTTTTTAAGGCAAATTGGAGAATTTACATGTAAAAGGGTGCAAGGTTAGTGTCATGTCAATAATAAGGCTATTATCAAGCCACTAGAATTATCTTAGGGGTTTCCTAGGAGTTTCAATACATTTTAAAGTTCAAAAAATCAAAACATTTCAATAGTGATGTTAACAACCTTGAAATTAGTGTGTTTTATGTTTCATGTGATCATAAAGATTAAAAAGTTAGTTGTAGAGGTGGTTGTTCGGTAGTTGAGGTGTAAAGGCATTTAAAAGGCATAAAGTGAACATTGTAAACCCTCATACGACAAGAAATAAAGAAGGTATAGCTACTGTCCTCAAGAATTTTGTGAAGAAAAGCATGTGAAATGAGAGGTTCAAGCCTAGGTTTCAACAAAATATGTACGGGAGATCTAATTTTATGAATTTTTACCCATGGGCAGACCTAATGGGTTGTGTCTGGGTTGGTTTTGAGGTCTGGGAGGTCATGGAAGTACGAGATTGAATAAACCCTCATGATTTTGGCCTAAAACAAGGGTTTTTGGGTTTGGCAAGAATCTGGCCATACAAGTGGAATATTTTTGTGGATTTAGAAGTTTTGAGGCATAAAAATTTTTGCCCCAATATTTCATGGGCATATGAGAAGTTTAAAGACTAGTTGCTTTGTAAAATAGGCCTAATCAATCTAATCAACACAACCTAGAAAGGGTGATTTTGGGGATTTGGTCCAAAGGACTTGTACTTTCCCTTGAATTATGTTTAATAATGCCAAAATGGGTGTCTAAAACCATCAAGTTTTTTCCTAGTGTTTTGGGAAAGTTTTGAGTTATTGGGCAAAACTAGTAGGTTTGCACTGCTACAAGGATTCAAGGAGTCAAAGTGTGAAATTTGACTTCTGTTGTTTGTCAAGCTTTGAGAGTTGTTTGGATTGTTTAAAGTGGTCATTCTAATTTTTTTGGAAGCCTCTTAGAGGAAAATTGATAGGTTGGTTGAATTGAGCCTCCCAGGTCTACATTAATTAGTTAATTACCACAATATATGACCTTAATTTATAATTGATGTATATTGAAGATTAATAATTAAATAAGTACAATATACATAAAAAAAAATGAAAAATATATTATAATTACCTCTCACTTTACTCAATCTACCTTTCCCCATCAGGTACTCCCCTTCAAAATTGTTAATGGAGTTGGGATCCCAAATGCAATCTACATGGATCTTTGCTAAAAACTTAATAAGATATTCAAAAATGTACACCATGGTCTAGTGTACCATTTATCCCTCCACCATAGAACCCTCAGGATGTGCTCTTTGTCTAACCAAAGCCTTCAAAAATTTCAAGTGCCTCTCAACCATCCACATTGACCTTGTGTGTACAGGTCCACACAATTCAATCTCCACAAATAAGACAAATGAGATGCTACTACATTAAAGAAAATTGATTTAAAAAAATACCTAGAACAATTATTTCCAACATTATGTGCTCGCTCTTTATTGACATCTATGGAGGAATGTTATTGTTGATAACAAAAATAGGAAACACCAAGTAAATAGATCTCAGCTCTCCAAATGGATTGACACCATCCGCTACCAATGAAAGCATGAGATTATGAGGTTCTTCTTTAAAGTGTGGCCATTTTTTCTCCATGTCCTTATATGCAGAACCATCTGCAAGAATTCAAAGAATTTCATCTCCAGTTCTATTATGTGCATGGTAATCCATAAATTACGCTAAGCTTCCACACTTAAATAATCGTTGCATACATGGAATAATGAGAATGTAACGAAGAACCTTGCGAGACTCCTTTTTTGTTAGTTGATCTGCTCGATATCTACTGATATGACATTCTAGGCATTTTGTTGCAAATTCATGTTGTTTATGATATATAATATGATCATTTGGACATGCATCTATTGCTTGATACTCCATTCCAATATCTTTCATAATGGCAGATAAATATCGGTATGAGTGAGGTAAAATATTTGATGGTGGTAACAAAAATTCACCTATCAATCTACAACAAAAAATAATTTGTTAATATAAAAAATATTAATGGTACATATTTCATCCTTTATTTACTAATGATGAACTTACAACAATTAAAATAGATGAAAAAAGATGATATATATGACATACCTTAACATCTGTGACATTGCTATGTTGGATAAACCATTCATAACCTTCAAGTTCACCAACAACAATACAATAGAGAGAAGAGTTGTTTTAGAGCCTTCATAAAGGGGCTTGTATGCCTTCTCAAGTATAGGTACACTGATACATTTTGAACCATTTTTCGACGACAGCTCGTTGGAATTCCAACGGCTTCGAATGTCGGCCTAGAATTTTGACATTTCAAATGTTGTCGAAATTCTAATGCAAAAATAGCGACAAATAGCCGTCGGAATTCCGACAAGTTGTCATCAAAAAATGGTTCAAAATGTATCAGTGGTAAATCATGAACATCATCAAAGTCATCTCGATCATCATGATCAGCTACGCCACTAAATGTGTCATGGATCAATGTATTTGTACCATCATCTTCAATTGTTTTTTTGGCGCATTATCATCTTCTTCTATAGGATCATTAACTTCATCTTTGATATTCATAGCTCCATGCTCCTCTACTTGCAAAACCAAATTCTTTGGGGCATGATAATCCATATCTTTTTTCCTAGGGTGCCCCACCTTTATAATAATGATCAACACAAATAAACCATGATCATGATCAAGTGATTTTTATATATATAGAAATGTTAAAACGATATAAACATTTACAAATTCAATCAATATAAAGACGTATAATGAACAACTTACTAATGGACGATAATCATGCCCCCCTTCAATGTGACCATGCTGCCTACAATGTTTCTTAGCTGTTGTGATTAAAAGTCTTCTTGTCTTTAAGCCCTTGCAATTATTGCAAGGACAATAACATTTCTCATCACCCTTTCTTTTCAATCTAGCCCACATTCTAGCAATTGTCTATTCATTTTGTTCTACACTAATATTATCTGACATGATTTTTCTTTACCAAGCTTGAATATTTAGTTCTTAAAAAAATATCAAACTCAAACTCTAATATTTTTTAATCATAGACAAGTAACAAAATCTAATAATTTTGATATTTTGCACCAAAAAATTCGGCATGCAACCACCCCTACAAAAGAGAAGATAGTGTTAAGTTAATGAACACAAAAAATACTTTAAAATGCTAATTCCATAACTTATTAAATTCTGATTTTACTATGATTTCCAACCATTAGACTCCTAAAATCAAAATATTGAACTTGCACAACAAAATCTAGAAATGAAATTCTTAAAATGCACAAGTCTAAAAATGAAATCTGATGAGATGTTGCTTTAAAATATGATTTTCAAACCTGAAAGTACAAATATGACTTCACAAATGAATTCTGGAGAAAGACAATGACTACCCTCAACCTGGCGATATCTTCTTGATTTTTTTTTGATTTTTCCCAAGAAAATCGTCCTTAGTTCTCCACAAACTATCTCAAGTAGAGAAAATTCGCAAGTATAGCAAAACACTGTCGCAATAAATAGGCGAAATCACTTTTATTTATATCGGCCATAATTTGATTTTTTTTCCATGTTTGTCAAAATTTTGACGAAATTGTTTGTCAAAATTTTGACAAAACCCAGGTTTGTTGAAATTTCAATGAACATCATGGATAAAATTTAAAAAAATTGAAAATTACACATCACATATCACAAGCAGTCGACAATACATCAAATTATACATATTTCGTCAAAAAATTTCATCGGATTTTGCAATCAAATGAGTTAGTGACTATAGTCCATTGCAATTCAAGATCCACCTCAAGCTGTTAAACTTTCTACAGAGGAACCTTGCTCTGATACCAATTGTTGGACTCAAGGAACACTGAGAGGGGGGGAGGGTGAATTAGTGTTCAACAAATTTAACAATTTAAATTAGATCTTAAACAATTCACACCACATAAAAATAAATAAAGATGCAAGCACATGAACACGATAATCAAAGCACCATAACACCAATATTTTTACATGGAAACCCTATTAGGAGAAAAACCAAGGTGGAGATTAATTCACAATTATACTTTATTAAAAGAATGAACAAAAGGGAGTGCACTTGCATTCAGGCACACTGCCTAGAGCTCACTGCCTTACAAAGTGTTTTTTATTACAACAAAAATTGAACTGAGAGGATAGCATCTCCAAATGCCTGGATTCAGTTCCAATGAAGCTCAGTGGACAATCTTCAGCCCTTCTGACTGATTTTGTATTTATGCTCTGCTCTTTTCTATTTTTCTTCCCTTCTGAAATTGTGCATAGATTGCTCAATCACTCTTCTAATACTCGTACACACACCTGTTATGCTCTTCACACATATTTGCATACTTTCACACACCTTCTCCTCTACAAATATTTCATCGCTTCAAGTTAGCTTTAACAAAACATGAAATATCCTTTAATGGTCGGCTCAAATCACAAATTAAATTTAATGCGCACCCACCAAAGTTGGCTAAGACATAGCTAGAACCCAAAAAAGAATAACCAACACAAGAAATAATTAATTAAGTACTCCTTATACATCCACGACATGCGACATTCATTAGGTTAGACATAATGAGCAAATAAACAAAAAAAAATTCTACCAAAGTATTCAACTGGATCTCCTAACTTGTACACTGATCAATGCAACATCACAAAACTTAACAAGAATATAGTGTAGATGCTTAAAAAACTCTCTCGAAGATCCACAACTCAAAATGATGATTTGGTGAGGTGTACAAATTGACTAACTGATGGATACCTTGTTCTTCATACTTTTCTGCTGGTAGAATACTGATCTTTACATATCTTGCCAGTACGAATAAATTATGATCTACAGACTAGAGGGATGACTTCGGTTGCCATCAATGACAACATTAGAAGCCACATGCCATCAAACAAGCCATATGCCGATAGTGGAGAACAGGAAAGCCGACTTTTGGCACTATTATGTATTCTTTTACTGAAAGACTCTAGTTTATTAAATATATTCTGAAGCATTGGAATAAATCCCACTTTGGCAATGTTTTCTTGTCTAAAAGGAGAGCTCAGGAGTAGCTGGATTCTATAACATGGCTAATCTGGGATCAGGGGCTTTCTAAGGAGTTAAGAAGAGCTAAAGAGTTGGATATTAAGGAGGTTGAGGAATGGGAGCTTCAGGAAGAAATATTTTGGAAGCAAAAGTCTTGTATTGAGTGGCTCTAGGAAGGTGATAGGAATACATCTTTTTTCCACAATTTTGTTAAAGATAGGCGATAGGGTAGTATTATTGCTTCTATTCAGGCTCAGGATGGTAGCCTTCTTTACTTTGGTACTAAGATTTCAATTGAAGTTGTTAGATACTTTTCTGCTTTATTTTTGGATGACACTCAACTTGAGGGTGAGGTGGAGGCATCCATCTTATCTTGTATTCCTACTTTAGTAACTGGAGATATGAATGATGCCCTTATCTGCCCTATCTCTCTAGCCAAATTGGAAGTCATTGTGTTCCAAATGAAGAAAGGTAAAGCCCCAGGGCCAGATGGGTTCCCTATTGAATTTTTTTAGGAGCTTTTGGAGGTTGTTCAAGAATCCCAAAGGAACAAGAGAATTCTCAAGGCTATGAATGCTACTTTTTTGGCTCTTATCCCTAAGAGGGAGGTTGCAATCTCTTTAGACCTCTTTAGGTAGATCTCCTTATGTAATGTAGTGTATAAAATTATCACTAAATTGATTGCAAAAAGATTAAAGCCTTGGCTAGATCAGTTGATTTCTGAGGAGCAAGGGGGTTTTGTGGCTAGAAGGAAGATTTTTGATGGGGTAGTTATTGCGACCGAGATTGTGCATTCTATGATAATTTCTAGGGAGAAGGGTATGTGCAGGATCATGATGGGCCAAAAAGTGGCAATGGGGAAAAAATTATGTTTTTCATCGACCCAAAAACACGAAAACGTCGAGTTGAATTTTTTGTGGCTTGGGTGTCAGTACATTGCTCCAAAGCAATGCCCAAACCAAGATTTCCAAATCGGATATCCAATTTGAGGCAAATATATATATACATTTTTCAGGCTTGTTAAAATCATTTTACACATTCACAGGCCGTAGGCGCACAGTGAGGAGGTTCTTCGCATAACAGATATCCAATTTAGCCAATATCCATTTTGAAAAGGTTAGATTTTAGATTTTTCTTTGCTTTGATTGAATTTTGAATTAGATTTGTATAATTTTAGTTAGTTTTTTATGGATTTTTTTTCAAAATAGGGTTTTTGATTGAATTTTTATGAAAAAATTGAGTTTAGAATGGATTTTGATTAAAAATGAATGTTTTTTATGGATTTTGATTTAAAAATAGTGTTGTTTATGTATTTGTATTAAAAATTAGAGAATTTTATAGATTTTTGTTAAAAAGTAGGGTTTTTTTGGATTTTTTTTAAACTAGGGTATTTTTACAATATTTTCATTTATATTGTCTAATTTCAATTAGATTAATTATTTTTTAACTTTAATCAGGCATTATGGCTGCTGAGAATGAAAATGCACAAATTCCAAACACTCCACCACCTTTGCAGTCATCAATTGAAGAATTAATTGGTGAAAAATTATAGCAATTGAGGGGCATTTCTGAAGTTTATCTGAGAATCCCTCGATTATCCGAGATGTCAAACACATTGAAGAAAATAATTAAAAATATAGAAACCCTCTCCACCCAGCATAATTCCTTTCATTCGTGGCAAGAAGACATGAGGGAACATTATGCATGTGGATTGTCTTATGATGATGTGAAAGATCTTAGAATAACTAAAGCCCAAATAGCCTCTTTATTTGTTAACCCCCACATTGGTTTTCTAGTTAATGTTAATAAACCAAAACTTTCTATAAAATGGTGCACACATAGGGACATTGTAGATAAATTTTGGGATCATTGGTGTATCGTTTTTGATAAACCACCAAACAACAATTGTGATATATCATTTTACTTTATTAAAAAATTATATGTTGAGTTTGTGTTAGGGCATCATGTCAATTACTTTGGCATTAAACCCTTTGAGGACGTTGGTGGAGGTATGCCCTAGGATAGACCAGGGGCAGTTAGAGTAGTTCCGCGCCCATATGTTCCCCCTCCTCCCCTTCCTTCGCCACCTCTAGTATATCATCCAGATATTATGCAAGATATGGCCACACAGACTATCCAGATTATTCACTCTTTGAGTGGTCTTTTGGTTTCGCATGCTTCTACAGTAGCTCAGCCACATTTTGGTGATGTTGGTGATGGCTCGAGTGCTACTGCGTCATCCTCGTCAGGTCCACATATTTGTGTGCCACATACTTGCTCCATGTGCCGCCAGATATGCTTGGGTCCTCTTGTACAACCCGTCGAGCATCCCTTGGACACTTTTGATTATGACCTCTATGATGTGGACATTATAGATCAAACACAAGGGAGTGGAGCGTACCCTATAGAGTCCTCTCCTGCTAGAGAGGGGGACATTGGAATAGTGGCACAAGTAAGATTTAAGTTGTAAATTCATAACTTGCATTTATTTTTAAATGAATATTAATAAGAGATAGTATAATGTACTAATATTTTTACATGGTCTATTTAATAGTTGATGTCTGAGGAGGAGCTCGCACAGGTGACTGATAGCACCCTTAGGGCCATTTCATTTGGCCTCGACATGCACACAATATATATTTTTGCACTCAATCGTTTATATTTTTTTATTATATACTTGCTTGTCATTTGAATTGTCATTAATGAAATTATATAATAACTTATATGTTTATCTTATTTTCCTCTTGTAGGAAATACCTAGTGTGAGCGAGGTGCAACCTTGTCCAGATTATGGAAGTGAAATGTTAGATAAGGGGAAGGTAATTGAACTCAAATTCGATTGAATTAATTTTTAAGATCTTATATTGATTATACATACATCGACATAGATTGGTAGTTTCATATGTACTTGTCATTTTTATGTATAGGCAATTATGAGCTATACGTCATTGTTGACAAGTACGAGCAAGGTGCAGCCTTGTCTAAATTATGCAAGTGCAATGTTAGATAAGGGGAAGGTAATTGAGCTCAAATTCGATTGAATTAAGATTTTTAAGATCTTATATTGATTAGACATACATCAACATAGATTGGTAGTTTCATATGTACTTGTCATTTTTATGTATAGGCAGTTATGAGCTATACGTCATTGTTGACAAGTGCCACAATTCCTGAAGTAGTATGCATTGGAACACCTGAAGGAGTAGGTGTTGAAACACCTCAAGGAGGAGGTGTCGAAACACCTAAAGGAGATAAATAAAAAGAACAACCTAAAGAGGTATGTGTTTATTTTATTTTGTGTTTGGTATTTATATATTCCTATTACCAACAATTGTATGCTAACTTGGATCAATTTTATGTTTTTTTTCACATCTATAGATTGACATTACAAAATTTGGTTTGGTTGGTTCTTTGAGAGGGGCATATTTTAGGACTCTTGACCCTTTGAAGAGACATATATTTCAGGTAATCAAGATTTCAATTTTAGAGTTGAATTATAATTTAATGTATATTGATTTTGATGTTAATTATTCAATTTTAAATCATATAGTATAACTAATCCCAATTGTGGTTTGAATTTTTCTTGTGCAACTACCTTTAGAGCCAACAAGTGTTGCAAAGAGGCTCCATTTTGATGATCCACCAGTATTTTAGGATGAGATAGACATTTTGGCATGTAAATTTTGAATAGACATCAAGATGGCATATGCCACATTTTTTAAAAAATTGTTTGAGTTGGTGTTGATGCCATTTTTGTATATGGAGATACACTCAAGATTATTGGATAATTTGATATATAGAAGTTGACAATCAAAATTTAATTTCTTCCTCATGTGCATGATTAAACTCTTTGAAAATTTAATCAAGTGAGCAATGGTTAAATATCAATGTACAAGAGCATTAAAAATAATGGTTGTATTATGTAGTTTATATTCATATCATTGATTACATTGCATTGCACATCTTTCAAACTCAAAGCATTACTTCACATTGCATAACTAACAACTAGATGCTGATAGATGAAAAAAATTCAATTACAATATAGTTTTTACAAATTCAACCTAAGCAGTTATGCAATTACTTCACATTACATAACTAATAACTAGGAGCAGTTGTCAATTGCATTTGCTTGTCATGGAATTTAATGAGACCACATTTCTTTGAGACATTTTTTCAAGCAGTTCACTACCTTGTCTATGCTACCACATTTTCCATACATGTGTACAAAATCTTTTTATCAAATAGTTCACTTGCTTGTTGTTATGGCTAAAAGCCTAAAAAAAGTGCTTTCAAACAAGCTATGGATTGATGTAGAGTGGGGGTGAAAATATATGTGAAAATTACCCTTGACTCCTTTGGACCAATTTTGAGAACCAATAACATACCCCTATCCTAGGCTAGTGAATTAGCTCTCTTTCACAAAGTGAGTGCCCTTTAAACAGTTGATCTTCACAAGAACACCCCAAAAAATCTTGAGTTGTGTCATAAAACAACAAATTCTAAGATTATTTTGCACCTACATGTCCTTTAGCAGGTTGTCCCATGAAACTGTTTGTTTACCGTGCAAATGCATAGGGTTTATTGAAAGTCCCACTTGCACAACTCCCCTAACCATTCCACTGAATCAGAAACCTCTATTATGACCCCAATATGCTTAAATGTTAAAGAAATTCCCCCACTCTCATTGATTTTAACAAACCCTAGGCTAAAAGCTCCATTTTCATGCAATTTAAGCAATGATTTGCTTAGGAAAACAACTCCAAGGCTCAAAAATCAATTCCCCTTTCTTAAATGGACCTGCACACATTCAAATCATATTGTACACAACCTCTCCACTGAGCCACATTAAAGGTATAGTAGGTGGAGGGCTTCAATAATTCATAATTTACTAAAAAATGCAAAATTTGGGTTCACTACCCGCCTTGAGAAAACTTGGCACAAAACTCACAAAAATAAAAAGAAAGCACTAAAACCAATTTTAAAGGGGTCTCAAGCCTTCTTCCCCCTCATTCCACATGCTATGCAGCCATTTACTTGTTGTGTAGTGGTCGAACAATGGAGAAAACACAAATTTTTTGTGTAGAAACCACAATTTTTGCAAAGTAACTCAATATGATCTTATTGATTCTTCACAAAATTACATTCATCAATCCCCAAAATGAATTCCTCAACCTTTTTTAAGACTCTTCCCCATAAAAAACAACCAACCAACTCCCAATAACTGACTTACAAACTAAGTTACCTGTTCGGGTTCGGGGGTTTGTTTCACCAGTTCAACTAATTTTTTTTTTGGGGTGGTTCGGTTCATTAGTAAAAAATAAAAATAAAAATAATACACACACACACACACACACACACATATGCAGCATAGAAGCATGAAATAGGATTAGAATATCACATAACATCATATAAACAACAAAACCACCATAAACTTGAATGCCATTTAAAATATGCATGATAAATATTCATCGTTGGAACTTGAATTGTGGTAGCTTGATATACAGAGTCTATTGATGCCAAGGTTCAATTTGTATGATTTTGAAAAAAGAAGCCAATTGAGTAGAGTTATCAGCATTCTTTAGAAATCATAAAAAATTATTTAGTACACTAGCCATTTTGATGTCTTCTTGCAATCTCAAACACTAAATCTATGAAGAAGTTAACTCTGCTGCCCACTAGTTTCCATTAAAAAGAAAGCAACAAGCTATGGTCTCATGGCTTTTTTTCACATGAAAATCAGTGTTGGAGTTCGGTTGGAGGCTGAAAAACTACTTGTAACTACATAAATAAATCTTGTTCTACAACTCGTATGACCTAACCGATTGTTCCATCATGTTTGGATGGTTATGTTTAGGTTAGGTATGGTCCCCTTTCACACCCAAATTGGTCGAAGTAGTTCGAGCTATGTTCAATCAACGAAATCCCTTAAGAGTCCAAAGTGCAAAAGGGAAGCAATCTTTGATGGACTGTTTCTCAGAAACTGTGACGCCTACAAAAATTTTGTTTGAGGTTATGGGATTGTGTTGGGCCCCTCTACAATAAACTCTCTCAGTTTTTTCTATCTCGGAGGCACTTTCCCATGGTGGCAAGTTTTCAACTGAGGGAAAAGTTGTTAGATGCAAGCAATGTAAAGTTGAAAAGTGGTGCAACTTTCATTCAGCAAATTGTACGACCAAAAAAACTATTCCAACACTTTCAGATGGGTACATTTATGCTAGGGATGGTCCTCTTTTGCACCCAAATACGCCGAATCACTTCGAGCTGCATTGGACTGGCGATTTCCCTTAAGAGTCCAAAGTGCTAAAAGACAACAATATTTGAAGGGCCATTTCTCAAAAACTATGATGTTTACAAACTCTCCATTTGATGCTATGGGATCATGTTTAGCCCATCTACAATAACCTCTCTCAGTTTTTTCTATCTCAGAGGCATTTTCCCATGGTGGCAAGTTTTCAGTTGAGGGAAAAGTTGTTAGATGCAAGCAGTGTAAAGTTGCAAAGTGGTGCAACTTTCATTTAGCAACTCATACAACCAAAAAAACTATTCCAACACGTCCGGATGGGTACGTTTATGCTAGGGATGGTCCTCTTTTGCACCCAAATATGCTGAATCACTTTGAGCTACATTGGACCGATGATTTCCCTTAAGAGTTCAAAATGCTAAAAGAAAACAATCTTTGAAGGGATATTTCTAGGAAAATGTGATGTTTACAAACTCCATTTGAGGCTATGGGATTGTGTTTGACCCATCTACAATAACCTCTCTCAATTTTTGCTATCTCAAAGGCATTTTCCTATGGTGGCAAGTTTTCAGCTAAGGGAAAAGTTGTCAAATGCAAGCAGTGTAAAGTTCCAAAGTGGTGCAACTTTCATTCACCAACTCGTATGACCAAACAAAATATTCCAATGCATTTGGATGGGTACATTTACGCTAGGGATGGTCCTCTTTTTCACCCAAATACGCTGAATCACTCCGAGCTACATTGGACCGATGATTTCCCTTAAGAGTCCAAAGTATTAAAAGGCATCAATCTTTGAAAGGCTATTTCTCAGAAACCGTGACATTTATAGACTCTCTGTTTGAGGCTATGGGATCGTGTTTGGACCATCTACAATAACCTCTCTTGGTTTTTGCTATCTCAGAGGTGTTTTCCCGTGGTGGTAAGTTTTCAGCTGAGGGAAAAGTTGTTAGATGCAAGTAGTGTAAAGTTGCAAAGTGGTGTAACTTTCATTCAACAAATCGTACGACCAAACGAACTGTTCCAACATGTCCGAATATGTACGTTTAACCTAGGGATGGTCCTATACCCAAATATGCCGAATCACTCTGAGCTACATTGGACCGACGATATTCCTTAAGAGTCCAAAGTGCTAAAAGGAAACAATCTTTGAAGGGCTATTTCTCAGAAACTGTGATGTTTACAGACTCTCTATTTGAGGCTATGGGATCGTGTTTGGTCCATATACAATAACCTCTCTCAGTTTTTTCTATCTCAAAGGTGTTTTCCTGTGGTGGAAAGTTTTCAGCTAAGGGAAAAGTTGTCAGAAGCAAGCAATGTAAAGTTGCAAAGTGGTGTAACTTTCATTCAGCAACTCATATGACCAAATGAACTATTCCAACATGTTTGGATGGGTACATTTACATTAGGAAGGGTCCTCTTTTGCACCCAAATATGCCGAATCACTTTGAGCTACATTGGACCGACAATTTCCCTTAAGAGTCCAAAGTCCTAAAAGGAAGCAATCTTTGAAGGGCTATTTCTCGGAAACCGTGACATTTAAAGAATCTCCGTTTGAGGCTATGGGATCGTGTTTGGCCCATCTACAATAACCTCTCTTAGTTTTTTCTATCTTAGAGGAGTTTTCCCGTGGTGGCAAGTTTTCGGTTGAGGGAAAAGTTGTTAGATGCAAGTAGTGTAAAGTTGCAAAGTGGTGCAACTTTCATTCAACAACTCATACAATGAAATAGACTCTTCCAAAATGTCTGGATGGGTACGTTTACACTAGGGATGGTCCTCTTTGCACCCAAATACACTAAATCACTCCGAGCGACATTGGACCGACGATTTCCCTTAAGAGTCCAAAGTGCTAAAACACCATACCATCTATTGTATGGTCTGTAGTTGGATGGTATGGCCATGGATATAAGGTGACAATTTGAGTTTAGAGAGCTGGAAATGTCTGTACTTGAGTTGGTGAGTTGCCATGCATGGCAAAAATGAGTGAAATTAGGTGAAAAATGGTGGTTACAACTTGCTAATGTCAATGAAACGTGGGGGCAACAAGATTTAAAGTTGAATAAAGCTTTTGCAAGTCCTAATAGATGTGTTTGATGAATTTATAGGGTGTGACAAGGTTGGAAACATTGATTTCCTTAAAAACCTCATGAAAGTTGCTAAAAATGAAGTTGCACCCAAGTTGGATTTGAGGAGCAAAAGTGGCAAGCCATTGTAATTTATTATAATAAAATAGGAGATATTACAAAACTTGGTTCAAATGAGCATATCGTCAAGAAAGAACCAGGAAGAAAACCTTCGGTTGTAGCTTGATTAAGTATAAAAAGTTATTATAGAATTGTCCCAATAATAGTAACAAAACATACACCTGTATGACTAATTCAACCTATGAGTTTCCAAAATACAAACCCCTTTACATTTTAAACATACCCTTTATACAATTCCAGACATTTGACCCATATTTCAAAAAACATCACTAGGTATAGATTATGCCCATACACAGTTATGACCTTTTTACATTGTTTCCAATTTGAAAATTCAAATTTTACAAAATTTTCCTATTGGAGGCATTCAGGGCATAGTCTTCCACAATAGTAGTATGTTCACATTCTGGACTGACAAGCACCTGTAAAAACCATCAAGGTAGCTTAGAATAACCAATCTGTATTATTCTAAATGACACAAAATATGATGAGATGGTAATGAAAACTATAAAAGACGCTTAGAATATCCAATCTATATTGTTGTAATCTGTCACATACCTCTCCAAAAGTATCAAAATTGGCTATTGTTGCAGCAGGTCCATGATCAATCATGCTAGGAATATTGCAAAAGTGGGAAAATGAGAAATCTATATTGTCACAATAGAAAAGATGCTTAGACTAACAAATCTATATTAATCTAAACAACTTGAATGATGATGAATTGGTGATGCAAACTATAAAAGATGCTTAGAATAACTAATCTATATTATTCTAAATGACACAAAATATGATGAGATGGTAATGCAAACTATAAAAGACGCTTAGAATAACCAATCTATATTGTTGTAATCTGTCGCATACCTCTCTGAAAGGATCAGAGCTAGCTATTGTTGCAGCAGGTCCATGATCAATCGTGCCAAGAATATCAGAAAAGTGGGAAAATGAGAAATCTATATTGTCACAATAGAAAAGATGCTTAGACTAACAAATCTATATTAATCTAAACAATCTGAATGATGATGAATTGGTGATGCAAACTATAAAATACGCTTAGAATAACCAATCTATATTGTTCTAATCTGTCGCATACCTCTTTGAAAGGATCAGAGCTGGCTATTGTTACAATAGGTCCATGATCACTCTTGCCAAAAATATCGTAAAAGTGCATACAAAATATCACTATTAAAGACACCTGCATTGCAATAGTATACATAAATCAATATTAAATAAAGAACATTAATGAACTTAAGCATAATGAACATAAGTATTGTACCTTCCATTCTTGAAAATGTTATTCAGGTGTACCTGAAGGGTCATCTCTTTGCTTAAGAGTATCCAATATCGCTTCATGATCAACATTACTAAGTGTCCATAGTTGTTTTGTCTTTGGTCTGGCATGATGCTTCAAAAAATTAACATTTGTTGCTATAACAAGGTGTGAATACATGAGAATGGTTTTGTGTTTCTCGTAGTCTTCAAATGTAGGTATGCCATTCTTTCTAATCATGTATGTTCACAACCAAGTTCCTACAACCACAACTGAACTTGTAGGATACATGAAACCATCATCATCTTCCATTAGTTATGTTAGCTTATGCTTTACCCGCACACATTGAGCCAACCAATAGTTTGATCTCTCTTCATTCCCCTATAGTGCAACAACTACAAAAACATGTCCTGGTTGTAGTAGATCTGAAAGCAGGTTGTAATCAACTGAACTTTCCATTGTGTCATTTGTCACAGATATTGTTTGAGATAAAGGAGTTAGATAAGCTATAGAAACCATGTATCCACACACTCACTTGACTCACATTGATCCCACTCGCACTGAATACAACTCTAACAAAAACAAGCCAACTCTCATGTCCAAATGGTCCATGTTCCTGCATCTGAGCTTTGAAATGAATGCATCTTTGAAGAGTCTTTGATTGTATGACAATCCAATCTGCCTCCCACTATACCCTCCTCAACCAACCAAAAGAATTTGCGCACTGTTGAATCAAGTGTCCCCCCCTATGACAATGTTGAACTACACTAATCAACAATAGAATTTGCATCGCTAAATTTTGCTCCTAAGATCTTCAATTTCTCCTTAACTAGAGCTCTATTTGCACATGCACCTACTCCATCATGCTCCCCTTTCCCATGTACAGCTTCAAAAAAACTCAAAATATGAGGGACACCCCTCTCTACATGCATTCTACTCAACCAATAAAACACACAAGTATTCTTGAATTGACTTGTGCAATTATCTGACCAAATTAGATGTTGGCCCAGTGCTATATCATGCTCCTAGAAGAACAAAAGAAAATCTCAAAACAATGTTGGACATACTTGGACGAGTGAGATCTATCATCACTCATATAAAAATGATACTCTTTGATTATCTTTCGATCCTCCTCTATACTATCAGGTGCATGTCTAAACGTTATGTGGACAAAAATAGCAATCTTAATGGAATTGTAATACTGAGATTGTACCTCATTTTGTGGTTACAATGTGTAGTTTTTTGCAAAATCAACCACTAATATAATAGTGCCAATTGGAAAAGAGTCCTTACACATCCTAAATTGTTGATCCAACCACTGAGACCTATGACTATGCCTTGCATACTTGTAGAAAAGATTGTCCTTAAACTCTTAAATAAAATGAGCAACACTGCGTTCTTTTGTAACCAACTCACATCTAGAACCTTCACCTCCACTCTACAAAGTATATTTGACTATCTCATATCTCTTTTTCTCAACAAGCTTCTTTCCAAATTTATGTTCAGAACTCTGAGGAAAACATTGAAAAAACTTTGACAAGCCACCACATTGTAAGCACTTCACATTTAAACAATCATTTCTATAGAAAAAGCAACCATCATGTCTAGAACATAAAAATAGATCTAGCAAGACCCTTGATGATTTTGGAAGATGCATTGCACCATACTCCTGCAACATTTCATTAGTATGCAAAGTAGAACAGATATAGCATAATAGCTCATGGTACATTGAAAACTCCACATGGTAATTGCAACAACAAGTATTACGAATCTTAAGAGGCACACAATAAAATGGCTTCAAACCTTCAAAAGTCCTTTGCGAGATTTTCATATTTGGATGTGTTTCAATAAATTTTTTGAACAACATTGTTTGGCTTGATTCCAAGAAATGTTTAGGATGTGGTGTACAGTCTCGATTTCTAATTCTTAACTTTAAAACATCCTTTGCATTGGGTGATACTCTAGAGTTATCTTGCCAAAATTGTTGAATTACCTACTTTACATTATCGGTTAGCTTCTTATCAACATGTGGAAGCCTCCTAGCAAAATCCCATGTATCATTTTGAAGAGGATCATCTATTCTTTCTCTTCTTGTGAGTGCCCTATCCAAAGTTTTACGATTTATGTCAAAATCAACACAAGTTTGTCTGATAAAGCGAGCCTTCTTCAATTGATGGCTTACTAGTGAAGTTGTAATGACTCTCCGAGTAGCTCTCTTATCCTTTTCCTTGTTATTTTTTCCAATAGATTTGAGAGCATTAAAAATATTTTTGACAATAATATATTTTTTTCGGTCTTCTTGTTCACACGAATCTTTAATTTGGCTAGCAAAGGTCTCATCTTTTCCATTTTAGCAATTTTACAAAAAGTTGGCATTGCTCGGTCAATGTCTTATCGCTAAAATATTGGTTGAAAATTCTTCTAGCCCTCAACCGAATAGTTCGTGTTGACCTCTTGCCTTCAAAATTGTTTATAATGTTCTCATCAAATTCAAGTAACCATTTAGGGGTTCTTGAAGGTCTTGAATTTGGAATATGTCTTTCTTCCACACAAGGTTCTTCATTTCTCGTGTAATTTGGTGAAACATAATTTACACTTGCTTCAATATTATGTTCAAAATCTTCATTTCCAACATTTTCACCTTGAACATTTTAAATATCAATTTGAATAATTTCATTCCCAATTTCAATATCATGTTCAACATCTTCAAATCGAACATTTTCACCTTGAACATTTGCATTATTAGTTTCAATATTTTCATTCCCAATTTCAATATCATGTTCAACATCTTCACATCCAACATTTTCACCTTGAACATTTTCATTATCAATTTCAATATTTTCATTCCCAATTTGAATATCATGTTCAACATCTTCAATTCCAATATTTTCACCTTGAACATATTCAATTTCCTCTTCACTAAGTAAAAGACCATAGGGGTTAGGTTCACCAATATTTAACATACCTTGTCTTCTCTTCCTATGACCTTCTCTATCTCTTTGTCTATATGCTTCGATTTGTTCTTTTGTAAGCTTTCTCTTACGTTTTTGCTTCCGATGACTACTGCTCCCCATTATACCTCATCAAAGATGCTAAAAAATCATTGCTTATGACAAATTTGAGTAGAAGATGCTCCAAAAAGTTGATCCTTGTCTCTTCCTATCTAAAACCGCATGTATGTCGCCTGCAAATAGAGTGTAAGGTCCGTTGGAATGCACAAAACAACCCACATGGGGTTTTTCTATGGCCCAAAAATCTAATAGCCATTATAATTTGATATCCAATACATTTGAAAAAAAAAAATGTTTTTTAACAGTATGATTTTAGTTCTACAAATCGGGTATCTGATTTGTATACACATAGACCTAAGGGTTAATGGTAGATGGTAGAGGGTTTAAGGGTTAAGGGTTTAGGGTTTAGGGTATAGGGTAGATGGTTTAAGGGTTAAGGGTTTAGGGTTTAGGGTTAAGGGTTTATGGTAGAAGGTTATAAGGGTTTAGGGTTTTAGGGTTAAGGGTATAGGGGAGAGAGATAGATGGAGTGAGTGAGAGAGAGACCTAAGAGGGTGAGAGGGGGTATGTGGAAGAGACTTGAGAGAGAGAGAGAGAGAGAGAGAGAGTGGACTTGAGAGAGACTACAAAGACATGAGAGGAGAGAGGGTGGGAGAGAGTGAGAGAGAGT